>OV050033.1:183274542-184474542 GCA_920105625.2 Clusia tigrina
GACTAACTTTACAATAAAACTGATAATAAATGAGTGCATGAATGATTCTCAACTTTTTTCAGAGAAGCGGTGATACTTAAATTTTGTTTATATTAGATATAAATATATATGAAATAAGTAAGGAATACAAAATCGCTGCACAGATTTAAATCGTTAAGAGAGATTTTTCTCGTTTGCTTATTTTAAGTTGGTTGACAATATTTTTCGATTTCAAATAGAAATATCTATAAAAGTGTATGTATATGAAATTTGATCAAATATGTTACACGATTCACTCATGCTATAATATAAATAATTTCCAGTCAGATTTTCAAAATAAATAGCTGCGTATTTCCAGTTTCTTAGCTATACAATAAGATAATTTCATGACGAGTTGCGTTGCGGCTTAGGGACAACAACAAATCCCACTGAAGGAACACTTTTGGTGTCGAGTGAGTATAAATATCATATTAAACTTAAGAATATTATGTAAATTTTGTTCATAGTAAATCCGCTATATATATACATATATATATGTATATATATATATATATATATATATATATATATATATATATACATATATATATATATATATATACAAAACACTCATACTGGAGTTGGTCAAATCGAGCACTCTGAGCCTATCTTAACAATGTGTGGTAACAATGTAAAAGTTCAGTAAATGTTTAGCAAGTAAATAACTGAACAGCTTCTCATGTGAACTGTTGACATGGCAAAATTGGTGAGTATGCAAACAAATTATTTCGATTATTTCTTAAAACTACATTCAATTGTATGTAAAAAATTCACTCGGAATATGAAGACGCTGAAAATTGTAAAGGTTTCTCATCAGAGTTAATTATTTACCATCACCATATCGTCGGCATCTTCCATGTCCACGACGTTCTCCAGCAACGAAGTTACGTCCAATTTAATATAGTGCAACGGCGTCGGTTTCCACGAGTCAATGATGTCTTGAATGTCCTTTTCCGTACGATCGTGTATGTTGCGCTCAACGCAAGTCTCCAGATCACAGAGCAGATCAATTATGTAAGGCTACGTCACATGGAAATATAAAGTCAGAAAATTTAGCATATCAAATCAGTTTTCAGAACTAGTTTTTCCTCGAATGCTCACCACAAAACCGGAGTCTTTGGCATGACAATAAAACTCATTCAACGTGCGCAAAGAATTGTTATTACAATCGATAATTATAAAATCGTACAAATGGTCAGAGATGGTTTTCTTAAATAATTTAATTAAATATAGCATATAAGTCTCTTCCATATCTTTATCGTATTCGTATAGAATCTCCTTTTTCGACAACTAGGAACGACAGTAAGGAAATGTTATATGTTGGTGTTATTTGTAGATACGAAAGCAGAACATACCCTCTTGCCAGTTTTGGGGCATCTCTCCTCATAGTCATTCTCGATGAGGAAGTAATCATCAATACTTAGAATACGCGGATTGGCGCCGCCCATTTCGGTTTCTTTCTCTTTAATCAATTTAGCCACGTGCGACTTGCCACTACCCGGTGGACCTCTGATTATAATGCACAACCTTCGCGGACGTGACTGCCGGGACGGCTTCAATAGTATCTCATCGATGGTGATCGTATTACGATTCTCCACCGATGGAAATGTCATCTGCATTTGCAGTTTCGATGTTGAAGGCGGTATGTTCTCATTGGCGGATGCCGTTGAGGGGAAAATTGAACGAGATGGAGACGTGGCGCCTAAGTGACTCTGAACGGGGATGAATGTTCTGTTCGATGACAGCATGGGCGGTGGTGGGGGTGCCGGTGCCGCACCAGTTAAATCTTCGTCATTCCCACTGGCAATGTCGTCTGGCAAATTACTGTAAATAAATAGTAATATCGGCATAAGGAATTGGAAGGATTTTATTACGTAATGAATCACGGATTTGTAGCACATGAGTACAAAGCGTCTACTTACTCTTCCGTGTCGGATATTTCTTCCAGGCCCTCGTCACGCAACTTGTCTTCTGGTGTTTCGCCTACTTCTGCGTCTCCTGCAGACTCCGCTTGTGGGCCTGCTTCATCGCCTGCTTCCTCGTTTGCTTCCTCATTTGCTTGCTCATTTGCTTCTTCTTCTTCTGCATAATCTTCTCCTTCATATTCATCTTCTGGATATTCTTCTCCTTCACATTCACCTTCTGGATATTCCTCGTCTTCAGCATAATTTTCTTCTGGGTCTTGTAAATTAGAGTCGGACTGTTCTAGTCCATTATCATCATAGTCATCTTGCGCCTGGTTTGCTGGGGACCCGGACGCATTCTACGGAAATTGTGTTTAAAAAAATTATTTGATTTACTACATGAAAATTGCAGTTAAGGAAAAATTTCTAAATATTTCATTTCTGTTTTAAATTGTATTACCTCATCTTGGTGATCTTGCTCGGAGTACCGCTGCTGGTGTACCCGTTGGCCGTGGTGCTGACGTTGTTGGGAAAACCTGTGCTCTACATCTGCTTCCTGGTCATAATTTCTATCATTCTGATTCATGTTCTGCATGCCCATTTGATATTTATTTCTCTGATTCTGATCATTATTATCTCTATTTCGCAGACCAGTACCGGTACCAGTACCAGTACCGGGACCCATACTCGGGCCAGGCCCAGTTTTGTTCGATTGATTGGATGCATGCCCATAGTCAAATGTTTTAACTGGCTTAAAATCTTCCTGACAACCCGCAGTAGTATTCCTACCAAACACGCCCGCTGCCATTCTGTGCCCATACTCGATGACTTTCGGGGCCATCGGAGCTCTATTTGTATAATCGATTACTTGCGTCGGTCGGAAGAAATCGTCATTTTTATTTCTAGCTGCAGGTCTGTTTTAATTAATTTCATATTTTAAATTTTTGAAACATGTTAATAAACGTTTGAAAATCACTTTTACTTAGTTTCGGTTTTCAATTATGAAAACTACAATTTGGAATGTGTAATTTCCATTCTCTTCTTTTTTTGAAATATTTTATTTTATTGAATTTTTCTTTCTTTTTTCTTTTCAACTCAAACTCAATTTGTATCACAAATAATTATTCTTTTTTATTTTCATTTTCGTTTTAACACTTGAACTTTTATAAATGACAGTTAAAATGGTTATAGCTGTAACAGGGGGGAAGACGGAGGTGGCTTTTGTGGGTATTTCTTTGGATGCAACAGATCAGAGTATCATTACAAGGGCTGGTACGGAATTCGCTGCGATTTGAACCTGGAAATACACTTTGTTTGGATTGTTGTTGAGGAGGACCGAGAATGTTCCGGAGATAGTATGGGCGGGACGGAGAGTGAGGACAAACAGTCAGTCAGGAAGAGGGAGATTTCCCAACGATAGTATTGATGGGACAGAATAAGCACAGACAATTAGTCAATCAGGAAGCGAGAGATGGAGATGTCACGACGATAGTTTTGGTGGGACTGAGAGTGAGAACAGATAGTCAGGTAGAGGGAAATGTCTCGGCGATAGTATTGGTAGGACTAAGAGTAGGCACAGACAATTTGTCAGTCAGGAAGAGGGAGAGCCGTTGCACAATTGCCACTTCACGGTCACTTGCAGGCATGGTGGAACTATAGACATGGTGGAACTATAGGCATGGTGGACGTAAAAAATCAATTGCTATACGAACAAAAGCGGACAAACGACACGCCCAGCTCCCACATACAGAACTTGTACTTGTACCCTTTATTATGTGGTGGTGGTGTACTTTTGCTCTCCTAAAGTATAGTATGCAAAATGTGGGTATGACATGTATATACGGCCACGCCCCCTCTATACTCATACATTCACTTATCCTACAGGTTTATACACAAAAAGTGCTCACATGAATTTGGACACAATTCAAACAAACTATGAAAAATGTGGGTATAGTATATATACATACAGACACGCCCACCCTACACACACCTATGCAGATTTATATTTATAAGAATTTCTCATGACAATTTCATGGAAACATTTCAAACAAACTGTGCAAAACGTGGGCGATATCGGACAAATTACACACCTACGAGTACCTCACTCACCTATGAACACTCTCGAAGCCTCAATTTAATTAGTCTTACTCGCAATACAATTGGTTATTACCAACCTAGGACCCATATTTAGGACCTTATATAAATTTGTTGGCAATTTAGTTTAGGTTGCTTTAAACAAAATGAGGGCATCATATATATACTGCCACACCCACAATTTACATACATTTATAAGTTATTATCCTGGGCTGTAGTGCACTGCGATCAATTTGATGTTTTGTGCGATATTTATGTTACGTCCCGCCCATGCTTCACCAAAGAAGTTTTACACCATGGTTTACAGAGGTGGTATACAAAAGGGACGCGAAGCTGAGCAGATATTTCCACGGCCACACCCACCAGGGACATATATGTATCTCAAGGTCCTTACAAGTCTTAACAACAACATTTAATGCTGTGGCACATACTCCAACTAAATATATTATTACTGATTTGATTAATATATCAACTATCACACGCCCATCTAAATATATATATATATATATATATATATATATATATATATATATATATATATATATATATATATATATATATAATCCCCTTGTCTCCAATCTATGGGCTGCAGTACGAACCAAACGAACGGAATCCTCATGGCAGATTTCTATTAAGTGAAATCGATTTCTAGTGCAACTCTTAATTTCGATTTATATTATCTATGGGGGCCGGGATGGGACATACATATATATCTAACGTATGATCTCCAGAGTGAAATGTTTCCATAGCAAATAACGGCAGATGGGACTATGGTATCTCGGAATTATTCAAGCCGCACGGCCAGCCTAATTCGATGACATAGAAGTGGTGCATTCTCCAGGAGTACAATCGGACAGAACAAATATATATATAATCAGAGACTATTTACTGGTGTTGGTCTGATCTGTAGGCAATTCGCAGGACATATACGGACAAACACAAATACCCAGAGAAAAATTTTATAGATGGACCAGAAATCCCCATAGTCCAAAGTATATTCTACATTGCTGGGCGCTGGGAACGAAGAGATATGTGCAAGAATGGAGAGATATATAGATGCAAGAAGGGAGAGATATATAGATGCAAGGTGGGAGAGATAGATGGATGCAAGTGTTAGGTAGCGTTCCATAATTGAACATGAGCAATGAAGATGAGAAATGAGAGAGGGAAAAAAATATACCACAAAATAGATTAAATTTTCAGACACTTGATTTGTCCCTGTTCCTCTTCTTCATCGCTAAATGTCAACTAAGGAAACCAGCGTCAGTACGCTTTGTGCCATCTCCTTGCCTCTAACCTCTTGGCTGTAGTATATACCGGACAAAACGGACAAATCCTCATCACAGATTTCAATTAAGTGATATTATCGCTTTCTAGTACATCTCTTAACTTCCATTTTTATTGTATATGTAGGATGGAGATAGCTATTGCGTCAGCCCACTAAGCATGGCCCGCCAAATTTCGACTAAGGAAGCGTCCATAAATTATCTCATGCTGTTTGAGCGACTTTCAATGCTGTTTGAGCCTTCCCTACTCGCCAAAGGAAGCTTAATATCTTTCAACACCAAAAGTCTGCATCGACATCGCCATGTAACGAGCAACGGCTGAAAGAGCATAGAAAGTTCTTGGAAACTATATTTAACTAGAATAGTACAGTATCTCATCAGCAATCAAGTTTGGCAGATACCCTGTTATGGCTTTGTGGGTTTTATGCCATACTTGACGGACAACGAACCTACCCACCTACCTACGGGAGTGGCAATTGCGGCTGAAGCGGTTAGTGAGTACCCCCTAGAGCATGTACTGACCCAGGTTCAAAACACAGCACAATCAATCAACATCGCTGGTTACAGAGGAGCCATGCCTCGCATAATAGTAGCAATATGTTCCAGTGTTACTGCCATTTAACAGGGGCTCTGTTGGCTGTTCTGGATATGTCCTATAAGTAAGGAGATCTACGAGTAAGGAGGCCTACAAGTCAGGAGGCCTCCACCAACCAATCTCCCAACAAACATGAATGAGACACGGTGGAAAGCCATCTATAGGACTTAACCCGCCTATGGAGCATAAGAGTCCGAGGTGACAGACACATTATTATTTAATCGGTCTTCTGCTGAAGATTGGTCCAGCAAATATGCAGATTGCACGAGATTACTTCGAAGCATGGTTCAATTGTAGCAGGTTCATAACTCTGACAAGTGAGTTAAGATACAAAGCTGAAAAAATTGAGGGCATAAATTACGCCTCGTTCATTGTTGCTGCAGGATCTGTGCAACAGCAACAACAAATCCGAGGGCGTATCAAAAAATTTCCCAAATACAAACATTTGTACTCAACATAGATTAAATATTTAAACTAGATTAAATATTTAAACTAGATTAAATATTTAAACTAGATTAAATATTTAAACTAGATTAAATATTTAAACTACATTCAATAAATAACCAAGCAGCGTTGCTAGTATGCAACCCTCCATCCTTGAACCATGACCTGGATGTGGCTTCAAGTTCATCATGTTCAAAGCCTCATGGTCACTGGTTCACTTTCATTTAAAACGTAATGGACAAATAGAAAGGCAGAAAAAAGGACAAGCATATGACTTAATAGGGGACTGGGGGTGTGGCTCTCATACCTATTCTATCATCATTCTGTGCGTTACTCACGGATGGACCAAGATGCTTTGACTCCCCAATCAGTGCTTGATGCAGGACGGACAGGACATAAGACGACATTAGATGTCGGCTGGGACAATCTGACGTGCTGGGTAAACAAATTGTGCACAATGCAAACGACCTTCGGTTAGTAAGGATATTCAATTAAAAGTCGCGGACCGAACCAAAACTAGTAAGAGTCCCTGAATTGTAAACTATGAATGCATACGCTTAAAAGAAAGGATTCCATGTAGTGATATAATATGAGGTTCCAACAATGTCCTTGAATGTTAATCGAACTGCACTCATACAATTGGGTTCGTGTTGAGAAGGGAGGATAAACTGCTAAAAATATTCTTCACAGTCCCCCAAACCAAGAAAATGGTGGAATCATCGGTAAACTATCCGGAGTGGAAATGGATGTGTTTGGGTAATAATGTTGATGAAATCAAATTTGTGACTGAATAAATATACCAAACAACTGACCCCCCCTCCTCCCCTGGACGGACAAGTTATATACTCATAACTACAAACAATTGATCCAAAGTTTCAAAGATCAAAAGTTTTCATATTTCATTTACTTCCATGCGGCACTTTCCGCCCCTTGAACTTTTTCCATTACGTTAACAACAATCATCGCAGACAATTCATTGCAATGTATATCTCCTAAGTTTCCATCGCCACACGGCTGTGTGTTCTCTTCCCACACAAACTTGAGGTCGGGAGCTTGATGGCTGCTTCGGGTTTTCTTCAATTTATCCTAGTTTCGGACAGTCTCAACAGATGGACTTAGGCAACTTATATGCCCAGATATAACAAACATGTACTCCTATTCTGAACAACAGCCCATGGAAATTTTGCTCACTTTTCACATATTATGGGTTGAAGATATGACTTATGTAGATATAATTACTCCAGATTGTTATGAATTTCTAAGATGCAAAATGATTATGAGTTTTTAAGGACTTATATAACGAATATTAATAGAGACCTATGTAGACCCGTGATATTCATCAAGGAATGTTCTTCAGATAGATTGGTAAATAGGAGCACCCCCTTTCGGAAAATTCTAATTGATATACTGTAAGAGAAGGAGAGAGAGAGAGAGAGAGAGAGAGTGGGAGAGGCTGATCTATTTGGAGGTATAAATATATCTTATTCAGTACCAAATTTGCTTTTATTCAGCGCCAAATTTGTTCACTAAGTTAAGAGACCAAGAAACGGCGAGAGGAAATAATGTCAAACAGACACAGATAATTAGATAGAGAGGAATAGAAGGAGAGTGAGAGAGACCGATAGAGAGGCAAGTGGAGAGAGACAAAGAGAGAGGGAGAGAGATGGAGAGGGAGAGGGAGAGAGATGGAGAGGGAGAGTGAGAGAGGGAGACTGAGACTGAGGGATAGTGAGATAGAGGGATAGAGAGAGAGTGAGAGAGAGAGAGTGAGAGAGAGAGAGGGACACTAAGAGATAGGGACACACACAGAGAGAGAGAAAGTGAAAGAGAGAGTGAAAGAGAGAGTGAAAAAGAGAGGGAGAGTGAAAAAGAGGGAGAGTGAAAGAGAGAGGAGAGTGAAAGAGAGAGGAGAGTGAAAGAGAGATGGAGAGTGAGACAAAGAGGGAGAAAGAGGGAGAGAAATAGATAGAGGGAGAGAAATATATAGAGGGAGGGAGAGGGAAAGCAATATATAGATGGAGGGAGAGAGAAAGTAAGAGAGATAGAGAGAAAGTAAGAGAGATAGAGAGAAAGTAAGAAAGATAGAGAAATGAAGAGAGATAGAGATAGAGATAGAGAGAGAGAAAGGAAGAGAGATAGATATAGATAAATAGATAGATAGAAAGAAAGAGAGATAGAGAGAGATAGAGGGAAACAGAGATAGAGATAAAGATATATATATATATATATATATAGACAGAGATAGGAAAAGAGTAATATATTTTGAGTAAAAATTCAAGATCTTGAATATTAAATTTTCGATTTTAGAGATAAAGAGAGAGACGGATTGAGAGATAAATACAGAGAAAGAGTCAACTAAATACTACTCATACTCTCATTACAATACTTTTAAAACGGGAATAACTAATTTTTGCTGCATTTTCAATTAATATGATTTAAACACTTAAAAGAGGCGTGGCTGCTATGAACATATATGTATATATAAACTTTTCTGATCATTACCAATTCCTAAACGAACTCTAATTTATGAAGAACTAAATTAATAAAACATGATTCGAGTAATTGTTGCCCGGACCAGCAGTCAGTGCTTGTTTACCCCATCGGACAAACGACACACCCACCCACTTGGATATGCATACACCCATGGACTTAAAAATTACAAAAACATAATTCTATGGCAAAAAAGAAATTAAAATCTCATTCTAATTTACATACATCCAGTTCATGCTTTTCTCAGCCTCCTCTTCTGTATAGGAGGCGTGGTAAGGTAAGTTAACTGTTACGCCATCTTTCCAAGGAACATTAAACACATTAAGAAAATGTGATATCAAAGCGCCCAGTTCAGTACCAAGCACTGTAGCTGAACGAGTATCTGAGGAGAGTGGGGGGTCAACAGCTTGCGACAGGCATAGTACACAAGTGAAAAGAAAAAATAACGGAATATTATTGAGCGAGACACAAAAGAAAATTAGGGAGTGAAAAGAGAGACACACCCTCAGACATACGATCAGCATATCCCTCTTTGTTCTTTTCGTTTGTGCCCTTCCCATCATTCAGCTGACAAATGCTCTTCAAAGTTCATAGATGAGTTCATCGGTCACATGCCAGCCAATATTGGATGAAACAAAGATGAGACAAAATTGACGAAATCAGCAGGTTGCTAATGCTCTGTATATTCACATTCTTCATATAGTATAATTACTTTCCATGATGATGCAACTGCAGTACGTGTCATCATCGCTAGTTTCTATCCTCCCCCTCCCCATTTTCAAACACGGCAATTCCATGCAATCCACATTCCACACATGCATGCAAAATTGATATGATCGCATATTTTCCATGCCTCTATATGTATATGCCTAAGAGCCACTCTCTGTAGTTCCAACACCATAGAAAAGTAATTCCACTTATTTTTGTTTCTCTTCGGAGCCTCTTGGAATCCTCTCTCTATTGACTCCATTAATTTTGGGCTCAACTTTTTGCACTTTCCCAATTTTATTTTTATTTTGGGATATTCTTGCAATCATTGAGCAGCTCCTTAGCATGAGAGAGAGAGAGAGAGTGTGTGTGTGTTCAGTTGTCAGACATGCGAATTAAGGTTACACTAACTGAGGTAGCAGCAAACTAAGACTAAATAAGAGCGCATCAGTGGAAGAATTTCTGGGTTGCGAGAGAAATGTAAAAAAGGTACTTTTGCTCTGGGGTTTCTGCGTAACTAAAAATAATTATTTTCTTCTGACATTTATGGTAGGTGGTATGAGGTCACTAACGTTATAAATACAAATTTATTTCCGACAAGTTTTTAAAAAACAATTTTAAAGGGTTTCATGTGAATGATTGAACACTTCAACAACTGCCTGCAACAAGCTGCGTGGGACTCCACCCCCACACTAAATGAGCGAAAATCAACGAACATCTCCAAACCTATAAAAGAAAAACTGAGAGAAAAGCGATATGCAAGAAAAAAGTGGCAACAAACTAGACATCCTGAGGACAAGAAAAAATTAAATGCGCTTACAAAAGAACTTAAAGAGATCCTTAATAACGAACGAAACACCCAACTCCATCATTACCTCAGTAATCTCGATGCAACAGCTGCTACAGAATATTCTCTCTGGAAAGCAACTAGGAATCTAAAGAGACCCACAATGTTCCAATCCGCTTTACGAATGGAAAATAACGAATGGGCTAAAAGTGACCTTGAAAGAGCAGTCACATTTGCCCGACACTTAAAAAAAGTATTTACTCCACAGGAAATCGAGCCCCCAGCATGTGTAACAGAAGAAGTGAAAAGTGTTCTGAGTAATACCCATCAGATGGACCTACCCATACGTAAATTTTCCAAATCTGAAGTGAAAGCAGCTATTGATAAGCTAAATATTAAGAAAGCCCCTGGGTACGACCTTATCACTGGAAAAATAGTAAAACAACTTCCAGAAGAAGGAGTGACATATCTTACCTACTTATTTAACGCGGTACTAACATCTGGCTTTATACCTCCCCAATGGAAAGTGTCACAATTAAAAATGATTCTCAAACCCGGAAAAAGCGCTGATAAAGTTGAATCGTATCGCCCAATTAGCTTGTTACCGATTGCTTCTAAACTCATGGAAACCCTTTTCCTGAAAAGACTACTCCCAATTATAGAAGAGCGAAAGCTAATTCCAAATCATCAATTTGGTTTCAGGAAAAAACACAGCACAATCGAACAGGTTCATAGGATTGTTGAGTATATACACACTGCATTCGAACATAAAAAATATTGTACAGCAGCGTTTCTTGACATCTCGCAAGCATTTGATCGCGTTTGGCACGATGGCTTGCTTTACAAAATAAAAACTACACTCCCCATTAACTACTATGTGTTAATCAAGTCTTATCTTACAAATAGATATTTTCTCGTAAAGCAAGGTGAGGAACAATCTGAGCTCCATGAAAGCTCAGCAGGCGTACCCCAAGGAAGTGTCATGGGCCCAATACTTTATCTACTTCACACGTACGACTTACCATCAGCTGAAGGAGTCACCATAGGTACCTTTGCAGATGACACTGCTGTCTTAGCTGTTGACACTCTCCCACACTTAGCTTCCTCTAAAATCCAGAGTGGGCTAAACAAAATTACTGACTGGCTAAAAAAATGGAAAATCAAGTTGAACGAAACAAAATCTGTCCAGGTTACATTCACTCTCAAACGAAACACCTGCCCACCCGTTAAACTCAACGGCATAAATATACCCCAATGTAATGAGGCTAGATACCTTGGGATGCACCTCGACAGAAGATTAACTTGGAAAACACATATATTTACAAAACGAAAATCACTCGGTATAAAGCTCAGAAATCTACACTGGCTCTTGAATCGAAACTCCAAAGTCTCAATCGATAGCAAATTGCTCTTGTACTCAGCAATTTTAAAACCAGTTTGGACATACGGTATTCAGCTGTGGGGCACTGCGGCAACTTCCAATGTTGAAATACTTCAAAGATTCCAATCAAAGACCCTAAGAATGATTGTAAACGCGCCCTATTATGTCACAAACAACCAAATCCATCGTGACCTCAAAGTTCCTACAGTCGCTCAAGAAATAAAAAAGCTCTCTACTTCGCACAATCTGAGACTCCTAGTCCACCCAAATCCACTGATATCGGAACTCACTTCCAACCCCTTCACTTTCATCCGACTGAAGAGAAAATCCACAACAGATTTCCTGTGCTAATAGGCAATGGCTGCACCACTGGGTGTAGTCCATAAAAGACAGTAAATACAAAAATTAGTCTTAAGTTATTAAATATTGCTGAATGTGATTGAATGTAACAGATTGCAATAAAATATTTGGATATTAAAAAAAAAAAAAAAAATGTGAATGAGTAATACTCATATATGTATAGTCATATATGTATACTCATATTTGTATATTCATATATGTATTAAACACTCAATGTTTTTCACACTCTCACTCACTTTGACTATAAATTGCTTAATTTTGACTGTTACGGCGAAGACAAGTGTAAGGGAACACTTTTTGGAAAGCTAAGTAATGTATCAGAGGATAAGTGGTAGGGACGACTGTGAGGTAAGTTTTAAGAGAAGATCTAAAGTAGAGTCAGATATTGATTTGTTATTTATGGCTTTGTAGGAGATATTTTTGAAGGTATAGGAAGGAACTTGCTACCTCTTTAGTGTATCCTGGGGTGGAGCGCCAAAGTGCATTCATTTTAAATATGAATGCTTCAACAAATGTTTTCGTTAGAAATTCACTAAAAAAAAAAAAAAGGAAATCGCAATTAACAGTGCATCAAAATAAACGTACATGAAAATTAGACATGGAAAATTTGTTGAAGCATTCAGGTTTAAATTAAATTCACCTTGATAGGGGTGGGTACTAATACTGAGTTGAGTTTTCAAGGACAAGGACTCATTTTAAATGTAATATAGTCAGGTATTGAGAGGTGATTTGGGGGGTGATTATATTTCAAAGAATTTATATATAAATTTAAATACTTCATATTTACTAAGCTTATCAAAGTAAATACCAATATAGTAATGAATAAAAGAATAAATAAATAGCAGAATTATTGGGAGAGTTGTCAAAACGTTAACACTTTATTCTTAGTTCATTATGTGAATGTGCTTTTATAAATGTTTAGAAATGACAATTACAACTACAATTAAAATTTCCATAATTGCGCTTAAAATTTAAAATGATGATTTTCAAACATTATTCATTCCAGAGGAGCGTCAGGGCTCGCTCATCAGAGTATACGATTAACAATTTCAAATTTAAGATTATATATAGTAATAATGTATATCATTTAAATAGAGTATGCTGGATAATCTGTGATCTCATCTGTAATGTGAAAACCCCGTCGTGCATTATGTTCATGTCAATATCAATTAAGAGGGGCGGTTGTTGCCACGTTTCTTATTCCAATTTTTGTTATTATAATTGCTCTTATTACTACTTCCACGGGTGTTTTTTAGTTTAGCAGACGATATACGTATATAGAGAATTTATGATATTTGCATAAATATGTACGCAAATTTGTGATTTGGTTTGGTTGTTTGTGCAATCACAAATCAATGAAAAGAAAAGGAATGGAATAAATTCCAGCATTAACACAATAAGTCGACAAATAAGTTGAATAAAAAAGTAAAAAATTAAAGTTTACAAGATACCCTACACCCAGATTCAATTAGGTAGCATATAGGCACTATAAATAGTCGATTCGATGCGATACAATACGATCCGAACCGATTTGGCATCGTATCAGACAAGGTTGAGGATGAAGACTACGAAACGACTTGGGAAAACGTTTAAAAATGCGGACAAGAAGCAACCAACCCCAGATATAATTCCAAGTCAGACAAACGTACATTCAGGCAGGCTCAAAGAGGAGCGAACATCTACGAAAAAAGTCACCTATAGTTTCTATAACTGAGTCCTCCACTAATGATACGGCCTGTGAGTCCACTTTAGACTGTGGACGTGTGCGACGGTCGAATTTGATCACATACGCCCACTTACGCAGCCACATTCATAGGAATATGACCGCATTTAAAAATAACAAAAATATGCCGGGCGTCTTACATCTAATACTGATAATATATCGACCAAATTATAACCCTTCCTACACTTGGAACAGTCAATTTAATGTGTTGTTTCCAATGTACTGTTTGCCAGAAATCGAACTATTTTTATGTTTTATGGTGCTCGGACCAGTATTGATACATGGAACCATACGTATATACAGATATAAGCCTCAATATATGACAAATATTTGGTCGATTCGGTGCGAATTTTGAAACATTCGAGTCCTGTTTGCACGACATAAAGAGAGTGTTTGGTTTGAATTTGGACACATTCTAGTATGAACCTCATGATAATGGTTTGGATTTGAACTTTTTTCAACCACAGCCACACTAGGACGATCCTCATTGTGATTGTTTTAATTTGGACACTTTGGAACTACATCGATTCTAGGAGGAACCCCGTGGTGATCGGGTTTTAAATTCAACATTGCACACAAAAAATTAATAATAAAATAAATTTCTTGTTTGCACATATTTATATTTTTAAAAGCATCTCAAATTGAAATCTATGGTTTGAGCATTAGCACAGACGGACAGATTGATGGTCAGGGCAAGCAGACGGAACTCAAGAGCAGACTAGAGAGTCAGGAGCGGAGACTTTATATTTTTACCCCTTTTAGACCGAGGACTATTTATTTTTACCTCTTTTTATACAGAGGACTATACATTTGTATGCCATTTAGACCGAGGACTGTAAATGTTAACTCCTTTTGTACCGAGGACTTTATATTTTTACCCCTCTTGATCCGAACACTTTATATTTTTATCCTTTCTAGACCGAAGACTATATCTTAACCCCATTTTGGAGCGAAGAATATATAATTGTATCCCCTTTGGAGCTTGTAGAGTGTAAGTAGGAGACACAAAACATTCAATTGTGTGACCTCAGCAGAATATCCGCAGTACTATACGCATTATAAAGGAGCACTGGATGTAGGGTACTATATGTAAGTGTAATACACTAATAATGGTCTAATTAAATAGTATTTAAGCATGAGGCTCTATTCAGCATTTTTATCAAACAGCATTTTCAGTGAATCAGTTTGCAAGGATATTAGAATTAAATTTAGTATTGAAGGTAGCGTGTATACATAAAAATAATTATATATACTAATAACGAGGGAAACATAAGAGGGAATGTGAGGAAAATGAAGGAGAGGTAGCGGGAAAATTACTTATAATTGTTTTACAAAATTCAATTAAATAATAAGTACCTAAAATATGATTACTTAATTTAAAATGTGATTTTTGGGCGAGGACTGCATTAAAAAATTTCAATAATTGCAATTCAAAAAACCAGTTCTAAAAAAGTTTTAGCCGTCTGAAATACATAACTTTCTTCTTTATTGAGCCTTTAAGTCCTGTGTTTCCATCTTAACTGAGGGCGCGCACCTATATGTATATATTTATTTATATATATATCGTCAGTTATACTGCAATACCGAGGAAGTGAGAATTGGAATACCTCGTAACTACAGCTGCCTAAATTACACAGGAGGAAGAAAAAAGTGTTTTATTTGAAATGTATAGAGGAATTTTCTGCAACTGAATGTGTTTGTAGGATACTCTAAACTACTCGTAATATTTGCGCTAATTTTATAAACATAGTTCAGACCAATAAATAAGGGGCGGGGAAGTGTCGATTTTAGAGAGTAGTGTGAGGTATTGCAGTATCACCGACGATACATATTCGTGCAGAGTCTTTAAGTAGAACTTAAAGAGAAAGAAGCAACAGAATATTTCCCATGGAAGGCAGAGCATGTGCCTCGTACATATTCAGTAACTATTTCCCAAGTTACTTCCTCGATGAAGACAGAAGTGAGGTTCACCAACAGACCGACTCATAATTTCCCCCGCGTCTCCTTGTGGACGTTATGAATATGACAGGACTTGACCCTTGCGCTTGGTTTCACCTTAACCTCAATTGAATCAGAACAGGGAGTACCGATTTGATTGGGTGTGAGTATACGTAAAAGGAAAACATTATATGGGTGCATTTCGAATTAATCTGCAAAACTGGAGATTTGAGCATTAATTGCTTCTATTAATTGGGAATGTTAAATCTTTCGATGTCTGTCTTGATTTTTGCTTAATAGAGACCCTCATTTTTGGGGAGTAGTACTGCTGCCCCAGTTATTAAAAGTATTTTTGCAATATTAGCATACATATGTAAATTGAAAAAACTAAAAAACATGATATTAATTGCGTTTAATTGAATGTGGATACATACCCATTAACCCATGGCGGGTTCGAATCATTGCCTGCACTTTCTTCATTGCCTTTATTGCCGCCTGCGTTCTTGTCATCAAAAATTGGCACACTCGGACCGACACTACGACGGAACGGATTGCTTGAAACACCGGCCGCACTCAAGTCTTTATTTTGATTGAGATTCGGATTGGGACCAAGATTGGGTCCACCACCACCGCTACCGAAATTTCTGTCATTTCGACCGAAATTCTTATCGTTGCCTTGGAAGTTCGGCGGACCATTTCCACCAAAGTTCGGTCCATTTCCTCTGAAGTTTGGACCATTTCCGCCGAAGTTTGGACCATTTCCACCGAAGTTGGGTCCATTTCCTCTGAAGCTGGGCCCATTTCCTCCAAAGTTGGGTCCATTTCCTCTGAAGTTGGGCCTATTCCCTCCAAAGTTCGGACCATTACCTCCGAAATTTGGTCCATTACCGCCAAAGTTCGGTCCATTACCGCCCACGTTTGGTCCATTGTTGCCGAAATTTGGTCCAGACTCTCTAAAGTTCGGACCATTACCACCGAAATTTGGGCCAGACTCCCTAAAGTTGGGACCATTACCACCAAAATTTGGGCCAGGCTCTCTAAAGTTTGGACCATTGCCTCCGAAGTTTGGACCATTCCCACCAAAGTTTGGTCCATTGCCACCAAAGTTTGGTGGGCCATTACCACCAAAGTTTGGCGGACCATTGCCACCAAAGTTTGGACCATTGCCACCAAAGTTCGGTCCATTCCTTCCAAAATTGTTTCTATTTTCTGCATTAGGTCCGTTTCCACCGAAGTTTTGTCCGTTTCCTCCGTTAGGAGCATTACCACCAAAGTTGGGTCTGTTGCCACCGAAATTTGGACCACCAACTCCAAAATTTGGCCCAATTCCTCCATTAGGGCCAAATGCACCAATATTGTTAAAGTTGTTCTCTGGGACATTTGAATCTTTTTTCTGACCATCGTCTCCTACGCCAATGGATTCATCATCCTTCTTAGGGCCGTTATCACCTCCTTCGTTACCACCAAAATTGGGTTCGTTTCCTCTGTTCGGATTATTTCCACTATTAGTACTATTTCCTTCTAAGTTTTGATTGTTGCCTAAAAATTGTCCTTTTCTGCGTTGCCATTCAGCAAAAGACAATGCGCGCCCTTCGGTACTGGTATCTTCCATGTTATTCTGTTGTTGCAGCAAATTTGGCAACTGCTGTAAAAATAGCTCCGGCGGCGCCGAACCAAGATCCATACTAGTATTGCCCTGTGCTTTAGCCAAAGCTTGTGTAATTTTTTGCATGAATTCTGGATCTTTCAGCGCATTAGCTACATCAGGGATGGCAGTGATAGAAGCAGAATTGATATTTGTATTCGAGCCGGATGGCTCGTTTGTAGTAGAAGAATTTGAAGTGTCATCGCCAGATTCTGATTGTTTTTTTTTGGGCGAGGATGAAGGCTTCTCAATGACAATGTCGAAAAGTGACGGTATTTTGTTCACTGCCAATTGTGAAGTTGCGGTTACTTTAGGTGGACGTGTCGGACCGTCTTCGCCAATATCTGAACTGGTGGAATCTTTAACCTGGTCTGACATTTTTGTATCGGAACCCTCAACTAAATCCAAACCGGGAATGCCCTCGGATTTCTTAAAGATCCCTGTCATTGCATCAGCGGACTTTGACTGTTTTTCTTCCTCTTCATCATCCAATGTAATAACTTCAGTAATCACTGGCTTGTCAGAAGGGATACTTTCTGCAGCATTAAATCGGCTCTTTCGTTTCCCCAAAGTTGTGGCGCGATCCGAAAAAGTGATAGTTATCTTTGGAGCAGGCTCCTTTTCACTCGGAATTGTTATCTTGGGAGGATCTTCTGTCTCGGTATCTTGTTCTGGTGCTTGAGTATTACTTGGTGGGTCAATAGTGTCTTCTTTAATTTCCATAGTTTCAGTTGGAACAGGAATGCTTGAATCTTTATTTTCTACGTCCGGCTTTGGTTCTTCAACAAGTTTACTTTCATTTGTCGATGCTTCTTGCGGCAACGAACTCCTTTCCTCCAAATTTTCGGCATCTGGTTTTCCTATAGTTCTATCTATTTGTTGAATTTCAGTTTTCTCCTGCATATTTGAATCTTCCTCTACAGCAGGTATTATAATTTGAGATTGTATTTGTAGTGCCTTATTATCTGGATCGTTGTTTGCATCAATTGCGTCATTTTGAGGAGGTATCTGGATACCCAATTGTTCCATTTTTCTTTTCCTCATTTGCTCACGACGTTCCATGATTCGTTTTCTTTGCTTCTCGAATTCCTGCTCGTAGCGTACATACATATCCCGATCTGGATGGTTGGCATTCGCTCTCTTCCAATCTTCGAATTGTTGTTCCCATTGTCTGAACTGACGATCGAAGCCTTCTTCGTCTAATTCCGGTGCTCGTTGTGGTTGACGGCTGCTCAAGTTCCCTTGATTAGGTCCACCAGCATTCCAATTTCTTTGATTTTGATTTGGCCCGAAATTGTCGGGAGCTGGATTTCTACGATTTGGATTGGGACTAATATTATCATATTCATTATTAGGGTTGAAATTGTTGCCCCGACGATTATCATTGGGAGCAAAATTGCGACTGTTCGCACCAAAGGGTCCCGGCCCCTCAGGTTTGTTGCCACCCCATGTATTAGAAGTTGCGTTATCATGATTGGGACCGAAATTTGGATTATTACCCCAGCGATCACCAGAATCATTGGAACCCGGTCCCCTGTTCTCATTGGGTCCACCCCAACGTCTGCCACCCTGATTGCCTATATTGCGAATATTAGGGCCCCCGTCATTGTTAGGGGCATTATTGTTCCAGTTGTTAGGGCCATTGTTACCCCAATTACCTCCACGATTATTAGGTCTATTATTATCCCAATTATTAGACATATTCCCCCCTTGATTGCGGTTATTATTCCAATGGTTGAAAGGAGGATCCTCTTGGTTTGGTGGAAAGCGAGTATTTCCACGAGGAAAATTGCCTGGGCCAAAAGTTCCCTGATTGCCTTGATTAGGAGCCCACTTACCACTTTCTTCTTTGTTTTCACCTCCAAACTTGCGTTGATTATCCTGATTGGTATCCCATCGACTGTCGGAATTAGCATCTTCTATATCTGCATCTTGTAGATTGTCTGCTTCTTCATTAAAATCATTATTATCATCGTCATCATTGAAGTTATCTTGACTATTCTGATCCCCATATTGATTGAATCCGGCGGCGTTCGGAGGATTACCCTGCTTGGACATAATTCTATTATTTTGATTACGTTCGTTTTCATTTTGTTTGAAATCTGCTGGATTAGGTCTCCATTGATTGGGTGGCCCCTGGTTATCAGGACCATGATCGTTTCGTCTGAAATTATTACCTTGATTGGGACCCCAATTATTTATTTCACCTCTATTTGGTCCGAAATTGCCGCCAACTGGCATATTATTGTTGTCACTACGATCATTATTCCAATTTTGTTGCATCTGTCGCTGCTGGTTTTGTTGTGGGTGTGGTTGTTGGTGTGGTTGTTGGTGTGGTTGTTGGTGTGGTTGTTGGTGTGGTTGTGGGTGTGGTTGTTGGTGTGGTTGTTGGTGTGGTTGTTGGTGTTGTTGTAGATGTTGCTGTGGAGGTGGTGGAGGGAGTTGCCCTGGTGGAGGTTGACCTAGTGGATGTTGACCAGGTGGTTGTTGAACTGGTGAATGGTGAACTACTGGTGGTGGTTGTGTTTGGTGTTGAGTGCTACCGCCGGGTATAAAGTTGTTATTATTGGCAAACTGTTGTTGCCCCCCTGGCATTGGGTGCGACTGATAATTCTGCTGAGGTTGTTGGGGAAAATTTGGTGGTGGTAATTGATTAAAATTTGGTGGCGGTTGTTGTTGATTAAAAGTTGGAGGCGGTTGATTAAAATTGAATGAAGGAGCGTTAAAGTTTTTCTGCTGCGACCATTGCTGTTGCATTGGGTTTTGTTGCTGCATTGGATTTTGTTGCTGCATAGGATTTTGTTGATGCATTGGATTTTGTTGTTGCATTTGTTTATGCTGATCTGTTGGAGGAGGGGGTTGAAAGAATTGATTCTGTGGTGGCTGTGGTTGAGGAGGCTGTGTCATTGCCTGCGGCTGTGTGTATATTTGTGGCTGACCTGATATTTTTCTTCCTGGCGGTGGTTGTAATTTATTTTGACTACCATCTGATGGTGGTAGTGGGGGTTGCTGTTGATAATAAGATGAATAGGGCACATTTGGTGTTGTTATAGCAGCTGCGGCAGCCATTTCACGTTTATACTATAATTAATTATGGTTTACAGTATTAAAATAATTTTTTAATAATTATATTTAAATAAATAAACCAAAGTAAATATTGAAACACTGAAATTATATATCGTAATGCTATGGAAATGATATTTTATTTAACTCACCTGTTCCCCGTATTGGGCATGCCACTTGGCGTACTCTTGCTGATAGGTCTGCCACTGTTGCCAGTGCTGTTGTAGAGCGTACTGCTGTTCTGGTGTCATTGCAGCGTACTGAGCGGAGGTGTATTGAGCATAAGGATTACTTGAATCCATAGCTGTACCTGACATTGCAGCACCTGGCATTGTTGCTCCTGGCATAATTGCCCCTGGCATTGCTAAACCCGGAATAGTGGCACCCGGCATAGCAGCCGGCATTGCTCCTCCCACCATAACTGCAGGCGGCATTGTTGCAGTAGGCACGGCACTTGAGGCAGTAGACTGCAGTGGTAACATTGGGCCAATAATATTAGTAGGTGCGGCGGCTGGCGCCGTTGCTGCGCTTGGCGGTGGCGGCGGTGCATCGGGTAATGGTGGCTGTGGTGGCACAGCAGTTGATGGTATGGGGGGCGCGGGAGCGACCATTGCTCCCCATTGATTCCACATCATACAAATTTAGTTTGTATAGAACACTAAGTACACCCTGTGTTGTAGTTATAATAAGACCAAAAGGGCCGAGAATTCTCACGTGTGCAGTGCACTCTCCAATGCACAATTTCAATAAAACAATTAAAGCAAAATGCCCAACAAACAGTTATTAATTCTTTTTCTCAACTTATTTGTTTAGGAAATCGTAATTTTAACTGCGAATATTAATTTGAACTCCGAGTAAGCACTTCGTCGCCATTTTCCGTTTCCCATGAAAATTAGTTATGATACAATTTCGATTAACGAATAAGGAACAATGTCGAACTAGGGTGGATTGAGAATTGTGAGTGAAATATAGTTATGTCATCGCTAAAAAAGAGATTCATTAATTGTTGTGTTTAATAATTTTTTGTTAACCATTTAGATTTTATTTGTTACTATCTTAATCAATTAAATAAATAAATAATAAATTGTGTAGAATTTTCCTATATAATCATTCAAACTGAGACAGGACCTACGATAATTAATAGAACCAAATTTGCTTTGGACCAGAAAATATTGCTGTATTAATTTGTGCAATTTGCGGGGGCAAGACAAACTAGTAGAGATATGGAATTCAACAAATTTGATTGCATTTATACTAGACAAGATTTTCGGATGTATAAAATGATACAAATGCATTCTGCCTGTGTCAATACAAGGGGTTATCTGTATTATTTTGACAAATACGCTAATGAAGAAAGTATACCAATTGGCCAGTGCCACGCCCACATATACACTCATACCACTTAGGGGGATCACATACCACATATTTAATTTAAATTGTTAATTATGTGGTATGAGTGGGCGGATCACATCCTTTGTAGATAAGTAGAATGTTTAAGTAAGGTTATACAATTTTATATACCTACTCATCAAATTCAAGTATCCAGAATGAAAGGAAGTCTATTTACAAAATGGCCATTAAAACAATTGAAATAATGACAAGATCGACAGATGGAAATTTATCAAAACACATTTCTCTAAATAATCCAAATTTAAAAAAAGCAATTAGGAAACAATCAACTATTATTAGACAAATTTAAAATTAAAGATGACGATTTTTTCTATTTTAGTACGCCGCTGTGCCAATAAACTACTATGAGACCTTTCAATTAAGATTAGTTTCAGACCATATTTAAAAGCGATGAATGACTATAAAGGATTGTATAAAAGTGATCATACGCTACTCCATTTCAAGCTAAGTAGGGCATACCAGGTATCACATTCTGATATTATGAGAGTAACAGACAAGCGGATTGATATTGAGAAAATATATGCCATCTCTAAATAAATTCACCTTGCTACTTAATAGTTTTTTTGGAATCCTGTTTGGTAAGGACGTTGGGTCAAAATACTGACAGTATGAACGAGTGTATGAGTATACAACTTTTATCCTTGCCCTTTAACACAAAATTGATAAAATTGGTACTCAAGTTTTGAGCAGTGGAAACCCTGTTTAGGCTTCATCTTCCTAATTGATAACAACACTGCTGTAATCGATAAACATAGTAATCGGTTTTCTGTTGTGGCCGCATACAATTCGCATAGAAAATATTTACACGTGCGTAAATTGGCCGTTTATAGAAAAATAGTGTATTGAAGACAGAAATGGCGGAGGTGAAAACTAAAATAAAGTATTTGGTTGCGGATACAACTGCTTTTATTAACGCGGTCCAATTGAATGTAAGTGAGGTTACAAATTTAAAATATTTCACTCCGCAGCTTATTTTATTGTAGATGTAGATTTATCGAACAAATATATATTTCAGGAATATGCAGATAATGTGTTAACAGTGCCAGATGTGATAGCGGAGGTGCGTAATAAACGGCAAATTCGTCGCCTCTGCGTGTTGCCATTTGACCTGCAAGTGCGCGAGCCGCGCTCCGATAGTGTCAAGCATTGTGTGGAATTTGCAAAGAAAACTGGAGATTATGCAAGTCTGTCGGGAATAGACATCAAGGTAATCGCACTCACATACGAGCTAGAAGCTGATAATGTGGGTACGGAACATTTGCGCAAAGAACCAGTCGTGTCTCAAGTGGTAGCCTCTAAGGAGAAACCTGAAGAATTTAAGGACAGCACAAAGCTAGCTGGATGGTATAATCCAAAAAGAGGGGAAGGAAGTGACGAGTACGACGACGAAGATGATTACGGTGAGGAGGGTGAGGAAGAAGATGACTGCGATGGCGAAGATGCAGATGACGACAAAGTTGACGCTGTGAAAGAAGCTATTGAGAAACAATTAAGTGGGACGGACGCCACACTTTCCAATTATAATGATGAAGATGAAGTGACCGAAGAGGAGTTGGAGAAGTTATTTGAAAAGTTGAAATGCGAAGAAAGTGAAGGAGACAATTCCTGCGATATTCTCGTTCCTCAGAGCAACGACAATCCTGAGGAATCAGATAGCGAGGGATCTATTGATTTTGAGAACGATCGAAAGGACAAGGTAGATAATAGTTGCCAACAGCAAAAAACGCCAGATGATGAGGACGGCAACTGGATTACTCCGTCGAACATTAAGACGGTAAAAAAGGCCCTTGAAGGAAAGGTGGAGGATGATATCATTCCGGATGTTGCGTGCATTTCCACAGATTATGCCGTTCAAAACGTGCTGAAACAAATGAATTTGCAAATATCCGCATTAGATGGACGAACTATCAAAAATTTACGAACTTATATTTTGCGTTGTTATGCTTGTTTCAAAACCACCAGCATAATGACCAAAGTATTCTGCCCCAATTGTGGCAACAAAACTCTTAAGCGTGTAGCAGTCAGTTTGGATGAGAATGGCAAACAAGTGGTCAGTACTTTTAATCCTTCTAATTTCTTGTATACAATGTTTCTTTTTTGCAGATTCATATAAATATACGCCGTCCCCTCACCCACAAGTACAAAAATCAAAGTCTTCCCCGCTTCCAAGGTGGCAAACACTCACGCAATCCTATACTCTTTGAAGACCAGCCAATCCCCAGACAAATGCCGTCTCGTGTAGCGAAAACAAAAACAAATGCACTGGAAGAGGACTATATTGCGGGATTTTCTCCATTCGTTATGCGTGATGTGGATTCTAAATCAGCCATGCTACGCTCCAAAGGACATCTTAAAGAGTGGGCACGCAACAACACATTCGAGGAAGATCGTCGCAAAAAACATTATAACCGCTTATATAAATAGAAACAGATAAATTCGCTTTGTTAATGTTGAACAATGATAAACTTTTTATATAAAATAAAATATATTTATATATATGTATAAAATTTTACGGTTGGTAATTTACATAAAGTTTTATAAATTTTCTGTTTGCAACTTAACACAAAGTTCTGTGCCTGGATAATCTGGTAGATTTAGTTCATATTTGTTCGCCAAATAAGGAGGTACGAAGCGCCCACCCAAGTAATGATAATCTCCTTTGAAATGTTGCGCGCACATCTTCGGAGCTGTGAGAGAAATTAGCAATTTCGGTTCAAAGTCACAATCACTCAGCTTGCCGGTTTCCACATCCCAGCCGCTAGGTATATCAATACTGAAAAATCATTTTAATAACTTTGTTAATAACATTACACACACTCCTGTAGTATCCTAACCTCGCAATTGGCAATTTAGTTTTCTGCATCAGCTCCATTATCGGTACAAAAGCCTCACGCACCGGGGGCTTAAAGCTAAATCCAAATAAAGCATCTACAATTAAATCGAATTTATCTTCCAATTCCCCCGAATTTGGACACTCATTAATGCTTTTGATATCCATCATTTTGCACTGATGCGCCAAGTTCTCATAAAGCTCTTTTTGAGTAGGCTTCGGATTATAAATGAATGGAGTATAATCCATGAGTGACAAGTGTCGGGCGCATACCAGTCCATCTCCGCCATTATTTCCCGGGCCACAGCAGACTAAAACGCGCTTATGATTGGTAGAGGGAAAGCATTTGACAATAGCATGAGCACAACTTAATCCAGCCAATTCCATCAATTGGTCCACACTGAATTTGTATTGAAGGAACAGTTCTTGGTCAACATTCTGCGCTTCTATTTGATTAAGGAATTTCATTTCCTTGCACGATTTGGAAGAGTGGCGTAGAGAATGTGTGCACTTAATAATATTAACAAAATTGCGATAATTGGAGCCGGCAGATAAAACCAATTTTTGTATAAATATTTTCATTTTGTTCATTTGACCATAGCGTTGCCATTCATTTCTTTTCTTAGATAGTCGTAATGCCAATAAATACAACCTTACAAACAAATTTGTTGCAAAATGTATTATTACATCTCAAGACAAAAATATTGATTATTGAAACTCCGAAAAATCAAAAGCACCATCACGTACCTTGCACAACGAAGTTATTTACAAATAAAATCAGGGGGATTTGTGTGTAGGTAGGAGTGGCTAGTTTGGGATTTGTGTGTAACAAACCTCAAAGAAGGGATTGTTAAAATTTTACTAAATATGTTTGTTGTAATTTTGAGACAATTCACACCCAAATTATTCTCTCTTTGAAGGGCACCACCACTGGTTGTCTTGTAATGATCCTGCCATGTCTCCAAGCATTTTGAGCAGATGCTTAATGTGCTTTCCTATTATTTTGACCATTCAAACGAGAATACCAGAGCACACTGAAGTGCTCCCCGGAGAATACTGTTGCATACTTTAAGTATGTCACTAACTATTCTAAATCAACGGAGACCATGAAAAACTTGTTAAAATTGATTTCTTGTAGATGCTCTGACATAGAGCAGGCAATGAACTCATATATTCCGTAATTACACTGAGCGCTTTCAGAAATTAAGTCACGCAAATTTCTGCCATTTTTAATCAAACACCATCTTATCCACGACGCACTTTTTAGGTGGTCACAAGCAGAGAACATAGAGAAGGGACACTTAACCGTCAAATTTTCAAAAACTTAGAAAAGTGTTTTATTTATCATTAGTTGGCTATTTGGATAGGTTTCTTTATCATTGGTTCTGAAGAAAATCAGCCACAAAATACAGAGTTTGCACATGTCTAAGTGTGCGCGAAACAGAGCCGTTTCTCTGTATTCTCTGGTCACAAGTGCTTAGATTTATTTAAGGGCGTTATACACCGCGACCTTAAAGATCTATTGTGATGCCCCTATTTATTAAACAGATAGGGATAGTCTCATCTATAGATTTTCAGTCAGATTAATTTCCGATAGGAATTAATGTATTTTGGGGGAATCAATTTGAGGGAACTTGCTAATATCTAAGATATATTCTCAAAAACACCTATATCTTTTGTGTGCCAAAATCCCGCAGCCTGTGATCAGGTGTAGTGAGGTTCCGTCAGTTTCTCCACAGAATCTACAGATGGCATCTGAAGATAGACCTAATTTATTCATATGATAATTGAGTTCACAGAGTCGTCACAAGTGATAATTACCCTTCTGCTTGAGGGTTTTTTTCTTACGGTACATTTTATAAGTATTATATCCAGCAGCTTTTATATCGAATTCACAAATCAAGCAAATATTAAATTTAATGAACATTTGCTGTAGTAGACCTGTTGGAGCCTTGCGGCTACCTTATTATTGCTCCCTGGCCCTACCAACATTATAAAACCAATGATAGTTACACTAAATCTTGACTTTAAAGATTCAAATCCAGCGTTGCCAATAAGAAAAAATCAAATTTTTTATTTTTTATTGGCAATTGGCACATTTGCAACTCTGTGTTTACAAAAAATTGTTTGCTGCAAAATGGCGTACGGCGAATTGAAGTGATAAAAACGATAGCGATCGAAGAAATCGCAGATAGTTGCTTAGTTTACAATATTTATTAAGATAGATATTGGATTACACTAACGCAGAATTGGGAATTATACCCAAAAATAACAATTATTTATTATATATAAGTGCAAAGTAAACAAGTGTATAGTTGAGTGTTTTAAATAGATGTGAAAATGATGCGACAGTGCAAGAGCCATGAATGCAAGCATAACAAAAAAGGAAAGGAATCTTAAACGGGTTCAAGATAAATAAAACTGATGCAAGGAGAGCCAGCGACAACGCTACATAGAAAAACAGATTCCTCAGAAACAACAGTACAAACAATTACTGAAGTCACGAAGATGAACCAAGCATCCAATGAATCGGGCACTACGCATACAACCATGACACTTTTGGATGATGGAAGCTCCCTCGGAGGAGGCACAACATTGAGTAACGGTTCCAGCACTGCTGCCACACCTTCAATAAGTTCCCACAACTCCATACACTATTCAATGGTTGGTGGTGGTGCCATCACCAGCGACATGGAAGTGCATCAAATTTTCAACTACAAGTTAAGAGACTTTGTAAAATACGCCCACTTGAGTGCGACCACTTGCGAGGATGTTTGCTTGGATTTTTCTCGATCGTTGAACATTCTCCCCACAACACGTCTTTTGTTTGGTCTGCGAGTCTATGACACAGATGCCGAATGGGCAGTGCCAGGTCTTCCGTTGCAACCTGGTGTGCGCTACAGCTTTCGTATGCGCTTCAAAGTACCTGCTCTGGACATACAACTGCAATCACTGGACGGACACGCGTACGAGTACTTGTACAGGCAGATGCGTTTCGATATGGTGCGTGAATGCATACCAGAAATTCGCTACCCTGCCAAGAAAGACAATGTAATGGGCCTGGGAGTTGTGGACATGTATATAGATCTACTGGAACGACGCGACACTGTCGAACGCATCGAAGCCAACTACAAGCGTTACCTGCCACGTAAGCTGGTCAATGCACATAAAGTGTTTGTCAAGCCGAAAATTTGCAACAGTTTCCGGCAGTTTCGGTGCAAAAACATCGATCTCGGGCGTGTGAAGTGGAATTATGTGCACGAGGTGCACAGCCTGGCACCAAACTACCTGATGGAAACGTACACCGCTGTCGTCGACTATGTGCCAGGCGATGAGGAGGCTGCAGCTATTGGTAGTGCCAACACTACTGATACCCAGGTTTTTGTTAAGCTCGACTTGTACGATACCGCCGAGCCAGGAATGAAAATATCCAGGATCACGGCAGAAGACAAATTGAAGGTGAGCTAAACCCATTTCAGCCAAAATGCCCATTTCCCCGTAACTGCTTTTCAACTGAATTCCATGTTTACGATAAGAATTTGTTTACAACAAACAATCTACAAAACAACAACAAGCAGAGTGGTGATAAAATTGTCTTGGTTAGCTCCGAAAGGAAATCTTAAGCAAAACCAGTTCCTCGAAATAAAGTGAAATTAATGCAAGTGATACAGAATAATATGCAGCGATTAGTTATCAAAATGCTGGGAGCGAGGGGACGGGACTCCCAAGAATATTATATTTACGATTCAACTTGTCTCATAATTCAAATTTGTTTATTTCTCTTTCATATCGCTAATTGCTTCTTTTTCATTGCAGTGGATACTGGTGGCGAAGCTGGAAAACATTTATGCATTGTACACGGAACGTCAACAGTTTGTGCGCTTGGAAATCACTGGCTTCCCAAATGGTTACCGTATGCAATTCGATAGCAAACCTAAACTGGAATCATTCATCACTTACTTGGGTGGTTATATCAGGTACGAGAATTGTTGTGTGCCAATTAATTATTAATGAAATGTCAACTAAATTGTTCCTTTTTGTTATGCAGGTTAACTTCGAAATGGATGTTGGATTTGTGTGTGCAATATGTGACCCCGTCGTTGCAAGAACTGAAGCAGTTGCGTTGCCATGGGCCTATAGGGTAAACCCCTGTTCTATATATATATTTTTCAGAAATTATATTTTCATTTTCCTTGACAAATTAAGTGGAAGTTTCTCGTTTGCAAAAATTCGTGAAAAGCGGAATCAATCTGGCAGTTACATTATACGACAATGCGAGAAGGAATATGATACCTACTACATTGATATTAATACCAAAACGTAAGTGTGGAAGAACCTGATTTTTTTTTTATTGTAGCTATTTAATGTCAGTTCTGTGTATGTTTATTTAACGTTTATTCCATGTATTTATGTGTTTATACAGTTCCGGTTTCCAGCCGGAAAAATGCAAGACAGAAACGTTTAAAATCAAAAAGGACAGCAGCAACTCCAAGTGGATACTACATTTTAATGATAGTGTAGTATCGTTTGACAAACTGGTTGATTTGGCGCAGCACATACCAACAGCAGAGCAGAAGTTTCGTATTCCCCCATCGGAATATGGTACACCCTCCTGCACTACCCTCCACGGCACAAGACTTACCTTAATTTGCTTTATTCTTTCAGATAAGCCTCCACTGCTGTTGATTTGTTTGCCAAAAAATCTACAATCGAAAAAGACTGAAACGGAATTGAGCGAGGGTGAACTCCAGCGTAAACGGGCGCAAATATTCGATCCCAAAATTGATTTGCAGTGGTACAAAAGTGAGTATGATTATCACAATGTTCGTTTACTTAGATAATACCATTTAACACCATCTCATAACCATTTGAATCTTGTGTATATTCGTGTAGATTCGCAGCGGGAATGTGACAATGGCAAAATGATCAAAATGCGCGCCGATTGGATTCAACAAGGTAGCTTTAAAGATGTGTGCGTTACGCTGAAGGTGCTGAAGTCTGATGCAGATTTTCCGGTATATTTAATTACCCTTACACCGACATATTTAATTGAAACTATGTTTGCTTTTATTCTATCATTAAGGAATTTATGAAATTAGCCAATGCCTGGAGTCAGATTTACTCGCCACAATTTATAAAATTGTACGGTCTGACTCTGTCTACGCCATATACCATGATAATGGAGCACTCCAAGTACGGACAACTCAATGAATTTCTCATGCATCTCAAGGACAAGGTGTCGGTGCGGTTGCTGCTGGACGTGGTGCATGGCTTGGTGCGTGGCCTAGTTTATTTGGTAAGTCTTCGCACATTTAATTACTTTGAAACTTGTACAGGAGTAATTCCAATCCAATTGTAGCAAGAATATGGTATTATCCACGGTCACATACGCTGCTCTAATTTATGCGTAACCAAGTTCGATCCGAAGTCGAATCTACTTGAAGTTAAAATTGCTGATCCCGGGTTGCCGCGTCCATACAGAAAAGAAGAGTAAGTCTGGTCTTTATTACTAGTTTTGTGTGTATTATTTTTAAATTTTTTGTCCTTCATTCATAGACTTCCTTGGATACCGTTCGAATACTATAAAGACATGAATGCCGCCAAAGAGGATGCCGACGCTGAGCTGTGGGCTTTTGCCACCACAGTTTGGGAGATATTCGCACGTGGCAAACCTATTGCCACGTACGCACCGGATGTTTTACACCTGAATTATAATCGGTATGGCGGCATACTACCCCCGCCCAGCGATGATTGTCCCGAGGAAATGTATAAAACCATGATGGACGGCTGGAGTGTGGAACCCGATAAGCGGTTTAATCATCAGCAAATATTCTCTCGGCTTATTTTCATCAAGGAGAACCTACTGTCTAATTATGCATCTGTGGAATTGCCTGCTGAGACTTTAACGGATGACACGGCATCACTGCGTTCAGAATTCAGTAATATGACCGAGGATACATGTGAGTTGGACTGCACGAAAGCAGTTTTAATTCAAATATTCTGTTTATTTGTATATTCAATTGTAACTTCTTAAATTCCAGTTCATTGCCTCAAAAATGGTCATAGTGTCAGTGATATACAAAGCTGCACCTTCTCCAACAGCTCTACGACGTGCGATCGAGCACCCCTCATTCGCAATCAACAGCAGCTGCAACAAAAACAACTTATCCACCATAACCCCCTCGGCAATAAACCCAGCTACCGCAGTTATTTCGATGACACGCCTTCAGTGTTGCAAATTCCAAATGGCAAAGTCATCTTTCAGAAAAAAATTGGAGAGGGTCACTATGGTACGGTGTACCTAGGGGAAATACGTTACAACTCGCCCAACACGGAACGCGAACAAGTGGCCATCAAGACTTTGAAGTCATTAAGTCCGAACAAGGACTTCATGCGCGAAATACAAATTATGCAGGTAAGTTATCTTTCAACCAACTATATAAGAAATGGTCTCCATATATTTGCCTTTTCAGACGCTGGATCATCCAAATATAGTAAAAATCAAGCAGTGGGTCGATGACCCCATTTCCATTATAATGGAGTATCTGGAGTGCGGTTCATTTATTGTATATCTGTCGTCGAGGAAACCCAATTTGACGAATGATAAACTTCTGCGATTTGCTCTCGACATAGCGAAGGTAAATGAAATTTTCAAAGCAATAATTATGAGTTTTGAACACCTTTGTAAATATCGCAGGGCATGGAATATTTGCGCAATCAAAAAGTCATTCACCGCGACTTGGCAGCCCGTAATATTTTAGTAGATCGCGATCGTGTGAAAATCTCTGATTTTGGCTTGGCCCAAATGGCCAATTCTGATGGCTACTACTTCGCTCAGAGCGAGCGTGAGATACCCATTAAATGGTGAGCAGTTCAGTCAATTTATTGTTTCTTGTGCACCACTGATTCGACATGTTTCTCGCAGGTACTCTCCCGAATCCATAAATACGGCCAAATTCTCCTTCCAATCGGATGTTTGGTCGTATGGCGTGACGCTATTCGAAATGTTTTCTCGGGGTGAAATACCAAATCTCGATCCGGAGAGGGAATTAACGCAAGAAGACTTTCTTAATAGGCTCGAAAACGGCGATAGGTAAATTGCTATCATATATAAACGGATAATATGGCTTTTGACTCTTGACTCTCTTCTCCCTTTTGTGGTAGATTACGCAAGCCCCTGCTCTGTCCGGACATTGTGTACGACAAGTTGATGTTACCCTGCTGGCATGCAAATCCCAGAATGCGTCCAAATTTTAAGGAACTGGTTGAAGAAATTCAGTCTATTAAGAATGAAAACGGCGAAGGCATTTAGTGGGCGTGGTTGTAAGCGCACCGTTATCGACTTTGAGAATATTGTGCATGTAAATATAGGATGAGACGGCAAATAATTTAGAAAGTGTTTCGCTAAGTGGACTTAAGTATTTCGATAATTCGTTGATGAAAAATGCTTTTCATTATTTAGTTTTAGTGCTGCTACGTTTCGACGGTAATTTGCTCTGGCAAAGTAAAAATACTAAACAATAACACGACATGGCAAATAAGTTTGAAAAACAAAACCCCACTTTAATTTACATCAATGTTGGCCTTAAGTTAACTTAAGTTTACAAGATTTTTATACGAAATTATTATCTTAACATTTTTGTCTTTATTATTACTTTGTTTAGTTTATATATACTGTTCTTATGCTAGAAATGACAATTATCTGTAAATAGTAAATAATGTTTAATGTTTTGCGGTTGCTAAGTTTATTCTATGGTTATGTATAAAAATGCGTTTTTTTCCATTTTATTGGTTTTTACTATTTAACACAATACGTATTGTATGTTTTAAGGTGAAAAGTTCACGTACAAACAAAAGTTAGTTATATTTCTCAAATAACATTCAACGTAAACGTAATTTTTTTTTTTACCATTGCCTTATTTTGTATCTTCCACTTGGCACTTTTCTATTAACCACAAAATTCAAATGTACACTTCCAGTAACGATCATTAACAAACTCACACACACAATACACACACTAATTGATGAATCTTGCCTTGTAATGTTGTTAATAATATTGTCACAAAACAGAAGAATGAAGATTATTGTGAAACGAAATGGAAATTAATATTTTTGAAGTATTGAATAAATATGTAATCTAAATGTGTTAAAAATAAAACTATGTACATTTTATTCTACGGTCTGATAAATTGTCCAAGTCTATTACTTCGTATTTTAGATCAACAGCCACCTCAAACATAGTGGAATTACCTTCAATAGTGAAATTTACTTTCGTGGTAATGGAACTTCTCTACCTACACTCACATATGTATATATATATATATATATATATATATATATATATATATATATATATATATTTCTTTTGAATTTCCTTCCTTCAATTTATAATGGCTACAAATTTGCAAAGAAAAATGTATGTATGTGAGGAATCACAAAAAACAATAAGACAAACTAATTGGAAAACAATTGGGATTTAATTTAAATCTAATTCGATTTTTGGTCCCGTTTCATATTATTGTAATCCAATTGGTTTCCATTGCTGTTCCCTCCAATTACGTTGCAAAGTTAATAAGTTTATTATAATTTTGGCACATACCACACAACAAGTTTGTCAATTTTTACAGATCAGGAATTTAGAATTTATTATTCTCTAAACAAGCATAAACGAACTTATAGTGGAAGCACTTTTTAACGTAATAACTGAACGAAATAAGACTACCGCCAATTTTAAAGCACAATAAATTTCACATATCCTGCAAGCCGATGACGCAATTCGACGTTATTTCCTGGTATATTTGAAATTTCGTATTCTTCGCTTTTGCATGTGCATAAACACTATTATGAAAAACTGAATAAAAGTTCCCGTCATTCCGATATTTTGAGGTAAAAAAATCTTCGTGTTAGCATTCAAAATCACAGAAGAAAATCATTTTACTTTGAATTTTCAATTTTTTGCACACAAATGAAATTTATTACTCCAAACAGCGTAGTTTCCATATGAACGACTTTCCAGTTTGGAGAATTTTTTAACTTTCTGAGGAACAAATGGAAATGAACCCTTCGATCTCGTAATATTGTGTCGTTTATTGTGCATTAAAGTTAAATAAAAAGTGGATCGAAATGAAACAAGCAAATATAATAAGCATATTTACAATAATGAAGTTTTCACAATTCGAACAATTCTACTTACAAATAAGCATGCATTCATACTGAACATCATGCAAAAGGACAAATTATAAACATTGATATTCTTAGTAACACACTTACATCTGACTTGACTAAAAGCACGTATATATACCGATTCTGACTAAACAATTGCAGATAGACGAATATATTCCGATTTTGAATGAAAAGCTGTAGATAGACGCACATTACTTAATTAACTATTCCTATTCCCGTCACATTTTTCTTCTCCATACAAAAGTATGAGAAAGGCAATTTTTCTCTATAAGCTTTCATTCAGAATCGTTCTGCTGTTGCAGCTGCGCTTATTAAGCCCAACTTCAGAGAAGTTTGTGTTTTACAATAATTAAACCTAATTCTCAAATTTTAATTAGTATTAATAAATTAAACTGAATAAAGTAAAGAGGACGTTCACAACATAGAATAATAAATCTTCAACAATAACTTAGGTCTACAAGCCTTAAACTAAAACACTATAACATTCAATTTAACGGGCAATCTAACTAAATTCATTCCAAATTTCTGTACAATAATGTCGAAGCTCACCCCCCCCCCCTGCAAAAAAGCTCATGTTAACCTTCGGCGTTTTTCTTTTTTAACACCTCCATGACTCCCGCAAAATTTGCCATCTTCTTTTTCTTCGGTGTGGCGTTTTGGTTGCGGACTCGCAGGTGCGTGTGTGCGTTTTGTTGTGCCATATCATCACTGAAGTCGAAATCGTTTTTAATTGGCCTAATTAAAAAAACCAAAATAGTATATATATATATATATATATATATGTATATGTTTAAAAAGAAAGATCATATCTCTATGGTGAAACTCACTCCTGTGCTTCGGTGTTTTCTGTAACTGCGTTCGTTTCCACTTTGCTTGTACCTTCTGGTGATATCGGTCTGCGACCTGGGCTTTGCCACTGCAATTCCAATACATTCCCAGATTCCAGCATAACAAAAAAACTCTCCAATTCCTCCGCACTAGGCGCAAAATCTTCACTTACATTCTCTACAACACTAGACGAAATATCACTTGACATATTAACGCTAGCGTATTTTTTTAAATTATTTATTTCAAATTTTTACTATACAATTGATTTGATTTTCAATTTTTATACAAACATTTCTTCGATTATTTATTAGAATAAAAAGACAAGCAAAGAGATACGAAGCTGACCAAAATTATCCAACACAAGGCTCCAAATCCGCCACCGCTACGTTTTCATCGGTATTATATTTTCGTTACTTTGCTATTGCTGATAAGTCTGTTAGAGTGGGCTCTTTAATTTTTATTGTACTTTCCAAATTAAGAATACAAATTCTAACTTAATTTAATATACTTTTTGGCCAAACTAACATTTTGTTAGTGATGGATCGAAATTCGCACCATTCCATTAATGCCAGATGCTAATTTATCGATAGTGCATTTTATTTTGACATTTTATGTGGAACTCATCTTTTGAGGTTATATAAATTCATTTTCGGAAGAAGTCATCACTTTGCTGCTAGTACACGGAGTTACTCATATATTTGGAATATTTTTAAATCTAAGTAAGAAAAATCAAGACTTAAAATGTCTGATTTCGATTCCTTACCAACAAATTTAGGCGATAAAGAATTGCAGGAATTCCTTATAATTGAGAAACAGAAGGCGCAAGTGAACGCACAGGTTAGTTGCAAAGATAACACCACTGCTCAACTAAAATTTTTAAAAGTGATTCTGATTTACAGATACACGAATTCAATGAAATATGTTGGGACAAGTGCATCGGAAAGCCTAGCTCGAAATTGGATAGTGCCACAGAGACGTGTCTGAGCAACTGTGTGGACCGTTTCATTGACACCTCTCTGCTGATTACGAACCGCTTTGCCCAGGTGTTACAGAAGCAAGCTGGAATGTAAGCTAGTGTCGATTACATGGCAGCCAAAGAGATAATATGATTATCCAGTACAATATAGAGGTCCTACCTCGTCAAAAACCAGATAATATGGCGTGGAGTATGCACTCACTTGTGTTCCATAAAAAATATATACATAATATATATAAATAGATTTCTATGTTAAACTAGTTTCCATTATATATAGTTTAATAATAAAAATTACAAAACAACACGTGGTCAGTCTTAAAATTACGTTTAACTAAATGTTTTGGTTTACGGGTTTTTCTTTCGACTTTTTGAGTTTCCTATAAAGTTCTACAAACTTGTTGCGTTCGTTTTCAAGCATTGACCTTGTTGCCACTGGCAGATCCTTCCGTTTTCCCTTCAGTTGGGCTTTAGTTATTGTGGTAGTTTTAGACTTGGTCTTATTTGAACTACTGATGGATGCACTGGGTTGGCCCTGAGGCTCATTAAGAAGTGACTGAAGTAACAAATTATTCTTTTTCCCCGGCTGCAAGAAATATTTGTATTTAATTTATGAATCTTTAAACAAAATACCTGCTACTTACTCTCGATACGGTTTCGCTTTTCTGCGCCTTTCTGGGTATAGTTGATAACGTGGGAGGCGCATGCACGACTTCGCCAAATTTGAAAACATCCTTTTTGTATTCCACTAATTCAGTACTCGCTTTGTTTTTCTATAAATTCGCCCTTGTAGTTAGGAAATAAAATTCAGAACTTTATTTTGCTTTACCTCCTCTTTTTGCTCTCTGAATGTCTGCTTTATTAGTTCTTTGGCAACTTTAGGATCCATTTTTTCTTCCGCCTTCCCTGTCTTTCCCTTGTTACCGGCTTTTCCACCATGCCGTCGCTCCATTTCTTTTTTCTTCATTAGTTCATCAATTTCGTTCTTTGGGCGTTTTTTGATAGTTATCATGCCAGTGCTTGGATCACGCACTACATTAACACCATATTTGGCTTCATATTGTGCTTCTTTTAGTGACTCTGTTGTCACCCGGTTCACACGCCTTAAATAAGCTACATCAGGTTCATCAACAAATTGTTTTATTGCTTTGAACTTGTTTGCCGGGGTTGTCACGTCTTTCTTCTTAGTATTTTTGGCCTTGGGTATATCTTCTTGACCGCATTGGGCCTTTTTGAACTTCTTGCCAGCCTTCGTAGCATCAGCAATCTTCTTAAATTGCGAAAACTTGAATGACACTTTGTTGGAATCACCTTTCTCGGGTGGACTGTTGGTTATCTTCTTTAGTCTGTAAATAATACTATTAAACTCGGTGCTTTGAAAATGTAAGACGTATTTCACTTTTTTTCCCTCTGCTCCAGCTGCTTCAAAGGATCACGGATTCCATGATGTTTGCGTACGGGAATCTTTCTTTTTCGTGCCATCGTTATTCACAGCTATCAAAAACACTGTTCTCGCTGAACCACATGCATTTGTTTTGTTATTTTGACGGATATTTTATAGAGATGGACCTTAGAATGCAATCCACAATCAGTTTTCCATTGATAATGGACAGTAGAGCAATATTTATTTTGTAGATGTGCACATTGATATGATAATGGAAAAAAGTTCATGTTATTTACTTTCCAATACAGTTTGTTTATTAATGGGTGCATTCTGGCAAACTATCGGTTGCCTATCTGGTGAGTGAATCAACGCACTTTGTTTTAGAATGGGCAGCTACAAAAATTTGTCCTTTATAGGTAAACATCTGTTCTACAAATGCTATCAAATGCAGGTAGCACTTCTTTACAATGTTGGATATATAATTTATTTACATTAATTGTTTTCATAGCAATCAGCAGAAAATTCTAAGTATTTAGTCAGCATGTTGAATGTTGGATTCTCCTAAAATATTGTACGCTAGATTGTTACATATTTGATCAGCTGTTTTAACTTTGGTCTACTAAAATGAATTTAATTTGTGGGTTATATTGAAGTAGTTTTTTATTACTTTCAAGGTCGTTTGAAAAATCTTAATGGATTATTAAAAGTATTGTTGCATACACAGGACCGCCACCACTCAGTTCAGAGGAATTACTCAACCGTCGATTGCCGTGAATGCCAGTATTAGAAGCGACAAAGAATTGATGTCTTGCTCCAATTTACTACTGGAATTTCACATACTCCAACACAGTTTACCCGTTGCAACTCTTGCACGTGTTAGTTTAACGGTTTAAATGTGTTTGTTATTTATTATTAATAAAAATGTAATAAAATTGTTTTACTAATAAAAATTTCAATATATTTTGAAGAATATATTAAATAAATTTTATTTATTTAATTTTTTTCGAATACACTTTTGGGCGTAAAAGCATGTGACTCTAAAAATTCGACATACAGTGTGGGGAAAATATGTTCGTAAATCGTGTGTCATATTCCTGACAATTATTTCAAACAGCTTTCATTTCGTACCTTAACTATCACATTGATTTGGAAATAAAAAAATTGAAACTGAATAATTGTGAAGGGATAAAATTGAGTGACTATGCTTAAAGGGAAAACGCAAAGATAACGTAAGATGAAGGTCCATGCTCTCGCAAGTATATATGGCATTTTGTACCAAATGTATGATGTATATGGACCTTAATGAGACTTCCACAAACCACAAAAACTATAATTTTTATCCACTGTCAACTTGACACTTGAAAACCACTTTTTATCACCCACAAAACTTACACACACACATTTAATCATACGACTTTTCAACAAAAACAAAAGCCAGATATCTAAAATCTATTTAAAACAAGTTGGGCTGCTGTTATACGATCCACAATATTTTTTTTTAAATAAAATATTTACAAACTAATTTGAGTCCTAATGGTGTAAAAGTGTAAAGTGCGTAATAACAAAAGTAACTGCATAATTCGCGGTCGGGCTGCGCAAAACACAAACAACGAGGCGAACAAAAAAGGCAGAAAACTTTAGAAATTTGCGTTGTATTGAAAAAAGGTAGCACAAACCAAAACAAAAATTTCAAGAAAACGAAAGTGACCAGCCGGAAGTGGGTTCACAAAACTGCCTGAATAAACTGCAGTAGTGCAAGTGAAGGGAATTCAGGAATTAATAGTAATTAATCGTTAACGTCGCCCCAATAGGATACGGGGTAACAGGAAGCTGAAGTGCGCGTGCAGGAAAATGGTGGAACCAATTTTTGATTATCAATTCCGTTTGATACTCATCGGCGACAGCACGGTCGGGAAGAGTTCCCTGCTGAAATTCTTCACAGATGGCAAATTTGCAGAGGTAAGCAAAAGGAAATTGAGTGCATTCATAATTACATAATGGATGATAGGCGCCGTTGCGGTTACGGAGAAGGGGAAGCTGCGAGTGAAGCAGGCGGCTGCTGATGACTTGTGTTGTGTCTTTAAGTGATAAGAGAGAAGCATTCTTTGTGCTCGAATTGCACACATGGTTATATAAACACACCCACACACACTCATATGAGTTCGCAATGTTTGTTTGTGTTGGCTTTGCTTTATATCATGTTTCATTCAGAAGTTGCGCTCCCTTACAAAGTACAACAAAAAAAAATATGAGTAGTTCCACACAATATTTCAATTACGTGACTAATTTCTGTATTCTTAATTATTTGCAGTTATCAGATCCTACTGTGGGAGTTGACTTTTTCGCTCGTCTCATCGAGATGAAAGATGGTACACAGATCAAATTACAGCTTTGGGACACGGCTGGCCAAGAACGTTTCCGTTCGATAACGAAATCGTATTACCGTAACTCGGTGGGAGTGTTGCTCGTCTATGACATATCGAATCATGATAGTTTCGAGCATATACCGCTCTGGATGATGGAGGCACAACGTCACATCGAGCCTCATCGACCTGTCTTCGCGCTTGTTGGCTGTAAACTGGATCTGGTTAACGCAGGTGGACACCGCGAAGTGTCCACAGAAGAAGCGCAAACATTTGCTAAACAAAATGGCCTGCATTTCGTTGAGACTTCCGCACGCAACGGTGTCAATGTAGAGGAAGCATTTCGTATGGTTACACAGGAAGTTTATGCCCGTATCCGTTCCGGCGAATACAAAGTGGAGGACGGTTGGGATGGAATAAAAACTGGGTTTGCCAGACCGAATAGTTTGGACTTTAATCTCGTGGTGGCCGAACCTGAAAAGTCGTCCTGTTGTTGATATGCTACAATAGCGAATTGAACCATTGCGGGATTAATTACATTTTTACAAATAAGTTTTGTAAATTATATTTTCTTTATAGTTTTATATTACCACTTTATTTTGTTATATTTTATATTTCCGATTGTATTCAAAGCAACTCTTGTTGTGTTAAATATAATTGTTTACCACCCTTACATTGGCTACATACGACTTCCCTATTACAATCTAACGATTTAGTTCAAGTGTTTAAATTTAGTTTATTATGATTTGTTATAAGCTATAAAGTACATTCAGTCAATTTACATTAAGCGAAATTTTTAATCGAAGGTGTAGAAATTTCTACCTGTATGGAATACTATTATGAGACGCTGAAACCAAATTTTTGTCAGAGCACCAGTTCGTAAGATCTGTTTTTAGTTTACTTTGAAAAGTTTAATATTACATATATTTTGAAAGTTATACTATGTTAATTTTCTGTATTTAATAAGTGGTACTAAAAAATTGTAACACTTTAATTTAAATTCAAATTCATAATACCAAAAAAAAAACAATATATATACATATATTTTGATTTATTTCAATTTTAATAAATCATAACATTAACATTTATAAACACATTAAATAATAAAATATCTTGGAACTGTTTTAGTTTAAATACAAATTCGATAAATAAATACCTTTTATTATACCAATTCCTAAAATTACGTTTTTTCATTTAACTATATTTCGACCAAATGCATTTATATAGTACAATGGTCATGAGTCCTTGGATCCCACCTTATTCGGCTGTTCTCTGGCTTATTTCTAAATGCATTTAGGCTGCTTGAAAATTTGATTTCTAACAAATTATTAACAAGCATAACGAAATAAGGTAAATTTAAAGGTAAAACATTTCGCTCTGGCTGCAATAATTTAATTGAATTCCTCCCATTTACTGCTGGCATTTTCTCTATGTATTGCAATTCTATTTTATTTTTGTACTTTCTGCAAACAGCTGATGTAGGCCAAAAGAAAGTGCTGCCAAGTTGAATAAAAAACCGAGGTATCCACTAAACAAATAAAAACTTCTATACTGTTTGTATGAGAAAGGCTATTGCTTTTACTATTAAATTTGTAATTAATCATTTATTTTAAATACCTTACGGCTCACTAAATTGATTTAATAATTATATATTATAAATTTTCGTCACGAGAATGAATACCAAAAACCGATTGCCGATTACCTGTAGATTGACATTCTTCGCAAACAAGTTCCAAACCTTTTTGACAGTTTTCTCTTCATTCGTGTGCAGAAACCGTAAAGTGCAGAAGTGAGAGGATATTGTTTTTTGTAGAAATAACTCATATACTTATTTTATTTTGCGATATTTTTACAATTGCTTTCAATCAACTTAGAAATGTGCAATCTCAGTTTTACCTAATTTGAACAATCGCCATTCGAAGCGATTTGTGTGAGAAAACTGTAGCGTAGAGGATAAAAAATCAATTGAAAATTTTTTTTTGTCGACATCATCATCAACATCTAAAAGACTGCCACCGCAAAACCACAGACAATTTGCGACGCTCTGACGGAAAGAAGCGCTAGTAACAATAAGGAAATTCTTGCAAGAACACATAAGCTGAGTAGCTAACAAAAATGGCATTAAAAAAAGTTAGGGGCAATTTCGAGCGGATGTTTGATAAAAATCTTACAGATTTGGTTCGTGGCATAAGGAACAATAAGGATAACGAGGTGAGCATTCAAAAGAAACTTTCTTTTTCTACATTAGTTATGATTGCTAGCATTGTTAGTGCGGACACTAATACATGCTTACTTACATATACATACATATATATGGGATGTACATAAAGGGAAGTGAATGAGATTTCGAAAATTTTGTGCGCTATCAGCATACAAGTTTTCCTCGTATTCGCACCCTGCCGTATGCTTGGGCCGCTGCGCCTACACAAGAGATTTTTGCGGTTTTAGTCCTTTGACGCATACAAATTGAATGCCCTGTGTGTGGCGAACAGGTTTTATTTTTACATCATTTACACAATTACGCTCCATTAAACAGCTTAGGCACTTTGTCCGTCAGACAGCAGCTAATGTCTTAGCCATTATCAAGCGCCACCCATTTCCACCGTGTTTGTTGACGTATGCGAAATTTTCCTACTCAACTCAAACTCAACTATAGCTCTGATCTGTGCCTGCTAAGGTGCCGCACTCTGAGCGATTTGTTTATGGCCGCACCTGTGTGTGTGTTGTTGTTGCTGCAAAGAATCATTAATCCAGTGTGGTTGTTTGTTTCCATATGCTTGCATGTTTGTAGCTCCACTCTCACCACACTCATTATGTTTTAATCAGCTCCTGATAATGACTTGTGGGACTTTATATGCTTTTGTCTCTTGAACAATGCGCTAATGTGCGAAGCGAAAATAATTATTAATATATTGATATATAATAATTTTTTATTCATAAAAAATTTTATAAAAATAAATATAATATACAAAACAATTTGTATATGTATATAATAAACTATTTTATGTATAAAATTAACAATTGTATGCATATTATAACAAATTAGTATAAGTAAATCTATCCCTTGGAATTTCCACAAAAAAATGGATAATTTGGGTGCTAACTTTTCTTTATATAGTTTTGGAGTGCAAAAATAAACGTTCGTGTTGTTGCTTAAAACTGGAATTACAGATAAAGACGCGGTCTTTCTGAGATTTATTTAAATTTATATGCATAGAAATTCCTCTCTATTTCATATAAACAAAATTTTGTTTACATACTCAGACTTAGCTGTACATATGTGCATACATATAACACATGCCCGCTAATTCCAAGGCGCATACGCCCTCAAAATTTTGCTTTATTAATGAAGTTTCATGATTATATGCTTATATACAAGTATGTAATGATATATTCAGAATTATGTACTTATATATGTAATGGCATATTTAGAATGCTGAGAGTAAAGATAAAGAATATTAGCAAAAGGTTTTACCTATTTTTCTTTCATCTCCATCTTTGTAGTTCGATAGAGATGAGTCACTTGTAGACTGGGAAATGGCAAAATTAATTTCAACTGGAGCAGTTATACTAACCTTGAATTCTCATCCAGACCACATCCTTCTAGTTTTAGGTTAAGGTTGGAGTGGCAGCGAGACGCACACTTAGGCACAAATAGTGGCGCATTGTGATACCACGGATGGGACGCTCCACACGCACTGACCACCTAAGCCGAGTATAGTTACCGCTTAGACCATAGACATCATTCTAGGATGCCAAATAATAATAATACATTTTTTGGGGAATACATTTTCAAACTAATGAGAAATTGTAAAAGATGGGGTATTCAAAGATGTGGAGTAGGTTAGAGTGGCAGCGCCCATTTAAGATATGGGTTCGATATATATAGTGTTTTTTAAACCAGAAAGAACCTCATGATTCATATATCGTGATATTCTGATACAATATATGCTTTTTCCAGCACATATTTCATAAATAGAAATGTCCAAACATTTTTCAAACCAATGAGAAATTGACCCTGAAAGAGCCTCATGATTCATTTACAGGGGAATTCTCTCTTAGCTCCATTTACAACATATGATTTCTTCCCGCACACAACAAAATAGGCTAGGTTAACGACATAGGCTAGGTTAAGGTGTAAACGACACATACACCTTTTGGTCCTTAGCGGTTACAGATGGAGATAAACCTGCACGCAAATCTGTACTAGGCATCCTGTAGGATGTCAGTGCTTTTAGCGAATCTAAAGAGTGATCGAAGTTCTATTCGTCAGATCTTCCATCTTCCCAACAAAATAAATACCTGCAAAAACTGGACTATTGAATTTTTTTATAAATAATTTGTTTACATAATCATTTGTAATTAAGACTCGAATAAACATTGTTACAAATAATTGTTAACCGACATCCCAGCTATTTCTGACTTACTTTTGCCTATACTATAAGTTAAAGGTGATGCGACTGAAATTTAGAAAGGACTACCAAAAAAGGCAGCGCAGATCAGCCACTCACCGTAGCGAGATCCTCCATTACTGATCATCGTAATGCACTTCGCTACTCACCGTAGCGAAATCCTCCATTACTCACCATCGTAATGCACTTCTCTACTTACCATAGCTAGACCTCTGCTAATCAAAATTGCAAGGGCCTTCGCTACTCAAATTGCTGTGAGTATGGGCTTATTAAGTGTAGTCTTAGTTGGTGCACGATATTTTTGATTCCTAACTAAATGTAATAATTAATAAAACCACTTTCATTAAAGCTGATTAATCGTATAATCAATAGCAGGATTTTTCTGTAGTTTCCAGTCATCCGAACTGTATATAGTAAAATAAATACGATTAATTATATATATTATCAAACATTTATATTATCTCGTACAAAAACATTAATAATGATTGCTGTTTAATTTACTCCTTTTCAGGCAAAGTACATATCGCAATGCATTGAGGAGATTAAACAGGAATTGAGGCAAGACAACATCAACGTTAAGTGCAATGCCGTAGCCAAGTTAACATACGTAAGTTTTTAGTGCAAAGCATAAAACTGTGACAATAACTATAAAAATAACTGCACCCGCATTACGAGTACTCTCTCAAACACAAAATTTCACATAACCATACCTACAACGTGGGTAGTAAGTGGCGGTGGCGCTTGCACTTCAAACCGGCTCAGCGTAAATTGCACAATTGTGAGCAGAAACAAAAGGATGCCAGCACAAAAGACGTCTCGCACATGTGCAGGCAGTACAGCGTGCCTCCTTGTTGAGATAACGATTTCCTTTTTATGTTTCAAATTACTATTGATTTTCCTTTGAGTGAACTTGTCACTTCTCTTCTCACCAGATACAAATGCTTGGCTACGATATCTCTTGGGCCGGCTTTAACATTATCGAAGTAATGAGCTCCTCAAGGTTTACTTGTAAGCGCATAGGCTATTTGGCGGCTAGTCAATGCTTTCATCCTGATAGTGAGGTAAAAGATGCTGTGCTTTTCTCGTACATCAAATACATTTGCTTTTCCATTGCAGCTGCTCATGCTAACGACGAATATGATACGCAAGGACCTAAACTCACAAAATCAATACGATGCTGGTGTGGCTTTAAGTGGTCTGAGTTGTTTCATTTCCCCCGATTTGTCGCGAGATTTGGCCAATGATATTATGACTTTGGTATGTAGGCCGTGGGGAACTGCTAATTAATTAATTCTAATAAGTAATTTTTATTCAATTGAATTTAGATGAGTTCCACGAAGCCCTACTTACGCATGAAAGCCGTCCTTATGATGTATAAAGTTTTTCTACGTTATCCCGAAGCACTCCGACCGGCATTTCCAAAACTCAAAGAGAAGCTGGAAGATCCTGATCCAGGTTTTTACCAAAAATTGCGTTTGTGCATTTCAATTGCATGATTTTTAATTTAAATCGAAATCTCCCGTAGGTGTTCAATCGGCTGCCGTCAATGTCATTTGTGAATTAGCACGTAAGAATCCAAAAAATTATCTTCCATTAGCGCCCATCTTTTTTAAACTGATGACCACGTCAACAAACAATTGGATGCTTATTAAGATTATTAAATTGGTGAGTTGTTTTTTTGCTTTTTTCGATTCGTTTCATCTATAAATGCACAATTTCGTCGAACTTTCTATCAATTAAAGTACGCAACAAATCTATCAACAATTTGTTTAAATGTATTTATGTATATGAGGAATGTTAGATCGTTCCTCCCTTATCGCAATTTCCTCCATTCCCCTCCGTCAAAAATATTTCAAATTAATTTTATTTCAATTATTTTAGCTCCTCTCACACATGACTAATTTCGTTTAATACATTTTATTTTTAAACCCCCTCTCTCTTTCTCTTTTCTTTCTCTCTTCTCTTTCAATATTCCTGAACTTTTGTCTTTTGTTGATCCCACCCAAATGTAATGTGAAAACGAAAATGTTAACGAATTGTTTTTGTACAAAAGTTTGCCAGCCTGACAACAATCGAACCAGCTCTGGGACGAAAATTAACACAACCCTTGATTGAAATTATTTCCAGGTTTATATGATAACTCTTTAACTATTATTTTCGATATCAATTTGCAATTGTTGTATTATTCTCAAATTTAACATTTTTTCTTAACTCACACCGAACTACACTTTAAAAATATGATTTCATTGTTGTTATTTTTATCATTATTATTTTAAAGTGTTCCTTTCACACCACACAAGTTGCTTTGTCCACCACCCCCCAATTAATCAATGCTAATGATACAAACAAATTTTGATCACCTATTTATGTATTAGTTTTTAAATTTTAACACAAACTTTGAAAAATGGAGGTAATTTCTTTCCAAATTAATAAAAAGCCTTTTAATCCCCCAACAATCCTAAAATAATCCCCAAACCTTTAAACTACTCCTTGCTTTACGGTAAATGAATCTAGATCTCAAGTGATGAAAGAGCATACAAAATATTAGAATATAAATTTTATAAATTTTAGTTTATTTAGAGTAATTGTACCTTCGAGATTTTATAGCAGTTATACAAGATTGTATCGCAAATTTACATATTAGAGAGAAGAAAGTACCTTCGATATTATACATCAGGGTTCAATCGTGACCGCATTATAAAATGTTAGAATCATCACATAAAGACGTTTTTTTAATAATTTGGTTTTCAGAGTAATTAGAACAGGCATTGTACGAACCAATTCAGTGGCTTAGCTGGGGATTTCTGCTTGAAAAGTGAGTTTTTATATACTAGTAGTTTTGTTAAATTCTTAAATTGATTTTCAAATGATAGTAGCCCACATATCATTGACTGGGAGTAAAAGTGATTGAATTGAATTATGCGTCCGATGGTGCAGTCTCAATTAATTTTTTTTAGTGTTATTCAGAACCAATAACATGGTGGCTGTTAATGTTAAAGTTAAATTAAGATCATAATGTAAATATGGTTTATTCACACTTCTAATGAGATTCTAACAATAGTCAAAGTTAATGTTAAATTAAGCTCGTATCAAAGAGTAGACATAAATAGAGATTGAATCACTCAAAATTTTGTGAATTGGAAGTGAAGGCGATTTCACGAAAATCGGTAAGCGGCAAGGGGAAGCGAGATGCAATGCTTGTATTTTTGGAATAATATCTTTGTTCGTCATGCGAGATTTATATATGTATGCTCTTTGCTTGTATGTTTTAATCCATACTTCTTATGCTCTAAGATTTGAGTAATGTTCAATTCTGTACACACATACAGATAAATACCATCTGTTAATGTGAATGCTATGATTAAAATACAAAAATGACAAATTAAGAAATCATAATAATGCTTAAGTCGAGTAGAACAAAAATAAAAAAATGATTAAATTTATCCTACTTGGGTTAGAGTGGCAGGTTTCTATGGGAAAGCCCACTTAAGCCATTAAATGCTTCTTTCGAGTACAAATGAATTTTGAGGAACTTATTGATATGTCAGTTTGAATTTCAAAAGTGTTAACTGACGCTATGGCAGTACCCATACACCGAAAGATGTATCTGATTCGTTTGTTAGTGTGAATATTATAATAAAAATAGAAAAATGACAAAGTAAGAAATTAGAATATCTTCTATTGAAGTAAAAGAAAATCAAGCATGATAAAATGTATCATACTTGCAAGTACAAATCAATCAATCAAGAGTCAATTTGAATTTAACATAATCGGTAACATAGTTCAAAAATGTTAACGGACAAAAGGCAGCGCCTATTCAGCGAAAGACCATCTGTTAATGTGGATTTTATAATTAAAATTAAAAAGTAATAAATTATTAAATATTACTGATAAATTAAATTGGAATATGCTCAAGTCAAGTCAAGTAAAGCAAAAATTAAGAATGATAAAATTGAACCTACTTGCAAGTACAAAGCAATTTGGAGGAATAAATCGAATTTGAATTTAACATGATCGTTAACATAACTCCAAAATGTTAACAGACCCGAGGCTGATATCACCAAAGGGCTCAAGAATAGATACCTACTTTTTATCTAGGTTTTTTATGGTTTCTATATCCTTGGATCTAGATTATTGCGTCAACTTTATAAGAATGTCAAAGAGAAATTATTAGGAAAGAATTTTTTTTAAATTAATTTGATATAGAATTGTGCATCTGTGTATGAGGCTAGTTGAAATTACATTGGTACTCCCTTATACGGAACACTTTCTCTACTTTCCAACCGACAACAAATTAATATAAATACTCGAACAATTTATATTTATAAGTTGGTAATTTTATGTATAATTTTTTGCTTGTTTCTTTTTTCTCTTGCATTTGCAGTTTGGCGCTTTAACTCCTTTAGAACCCCGGCTAGGAAAGAAATTAATAGAACCTCTCACAAATCTAATTCATAGGCAAGTTTTTGTTGTTGTATTGCATTTCTCAACATCGTTTAATTCAGTTAAAAACAAGGATTTTAAGTTCACGAAAAAGGATAAAATAAAAAATAAAAAATATATATAAAGGCATCATTTTGTGAAACAAAACGATCTTTCGGTCTCGCCACAGAGACGAAGGAAGCCGTGCCACCCACAAGTAGACCCTATTTTACGTGATGTTTTCCAACGATTGATGTGCGAATTGTGATCAAATCTCTTCACATAGAATACAAAATGGGGTCTGCATTCAGGACGGCACCGCCTTCGTTTTGTTTTACAAAACGGGAGCTCAAAAAATGAAAACACTTTCAAATGCGTGTGCGTGTATTTTGCAAATTTTCCGTTGCCTTCAATTATAATTTAAATTGATTTTCGTGTGTTCTTTTTGATTTACACTTTTCATTTATGCATTTACCTGCAAATGAGTACACAAATAAGCTTGATATTGCATTTGATTTTTAGTTAGTTTGAGGGCTAAGACACATTTTAAAAGAAACCACCAATTCCTTCCCACAGCACCTCTGCCATGAGTTTACTCTACGAATGTATTAACACGGTCATAGCGGTGCTGATCAGCATCAGCAGCGGGATGCCCAATCACAGTGCCTCCATTCAGCTGTGTGTGCAAAAGCTGCGCATACTGATTGAAGACTCGGATCAGAATTGTAAGGCATGGAATTAAAAGAAAAAATTGAGATTAAATTGATCTTATACTCCTTTATTTCAGTGAAATATTTGGGTCTGCTGGCCATGTCGAAAATCCTAAAGACTCATCCGAAAAGTGTGCAGGCGCACAAGGATTTGATATTGGCCTGTTTGGATGACAAAGACGAGTCGATCCGTCTGCGTGCTTTGGATCTGCTCTACGGCATGGTGTCCAAAAAGAATCTCATGGAAATTGTCAAACGGCTCTTGGGGCATATGGAGCGAGCAGAGGGCTCTGCGTACCGCGATGAGCTGCTGTATAAGGTCATCGAGATTTGTTCGCAGAGTTCATATTTGTACGTGACCAACTTCGAGTGGTATTTGACGGTGTTGGTGGAATTGATACAACTGGAAGCTGGCTCGAAACATGGTATGTATATGGAGGTATATACTTATAAGTATATTTTTGGTATATTTTCCCATGGTTTTTTATAGGATTTCTGATTGCTGAGCAGCTGCTGGATGTAGCTATCCGTGTGCCCGTGGTGCGGCAATTTGCCGTCAATGAAATGACCAACTTCCTGGACACGTTCACCATATCCTCACAGAGTAATTCCATGTACGAGGTGTTGTATGCCGCCGCTTGGATTGTGGGCGAATTTGCCAAGTAATTGCAACATATTTTTCACTCTTACTGTGCTTATATTTTGAAAACTGAAACTTGAAAACTTCGTTCTGTTGCAGTGAACTGGAAGATGCCGAAAAGACTTTGAATATTTTAGTGCGACCGCGCCAAGTGCCCGGCCATATACAGGGAGTGTTTGTGCAAAATGTTTTGAAATTGTTCACAAGGCTGGCTACGACTTGTTTGGAGCGCCAGGATTTAAGTGGTCTCATCAAGGTAGGCATTGCTCTTATCTTATTTAATGAACAATTTCATCATTCGGCTCCTCACTCGTTCCTTAGCTAAGCGATCACGTTTTGGACAAGCTGCAAGATTTCGTTAGTTCCAATGACATTGAAGTCCAGGAACGTGCCAATTCCGCTTCCATACTCATTGAAATGCTGCGCGCACAATTTACCAACTCAACTGCCAACGAATTGAATTGCAATCATGATGGTGCAATGGTGGATATAATGGCCGCCGATGATATTGACAGTTTTCCGACGCCCGGCCAAACACAGCACGCAATACCTTCGTTAGCGATAGAAATTGTTCAAGAAATGGCATTGCTCTTTGCGGGAGAATTGATACCAGTCGCTCCGAAGGCTCAACGCAAAGTTCCGCTGCCCGATGGTTTAGACTTGGATGAGTGGATAAATGCGCCACCCGAGGAGGAAAGTAGTGCTTCGTCGCAGGACGAAAAGGATGAACTCTTTGCCGCCTTGTCATTGCAAAGCGAAGAAACCAAACGGCGCAAGAGTGAAGAATTAACGCCCGAGCAATTGGAACGTCATCGAGTGGCGCGCTTGCTGGAACAATCTAACAATCCTAATTATTTGAAGTCTTCTCCCTCAGGGACCGATGTTAATAAAGTAAAATCGGATAATAGCAGCAGAAATTCCAATTATAACGCGGATCAGTATGACAATATTGACGACATTCCCATAACCGAGTTAACTTTGGAGATACCACTGCTGGTGGGTGGTAAGTAGGCCTGCTAAGAAACTCAGAACCAATTTAAATGAACATCATTTTCTTGTTCCCAGCTACTAAACGGTCAGATATATACTTGATGCAGAAGAAGGACTCTGCTAAAGATAAGAAAAAGCATAAAAAATCAAAAAAGAGCAAAAAATCAAAAAACAAGGTGTCTTACAGTAGCTCAGATTCCGATGATGGTACGAAATTTCTATTCCTCAATCTTATTATTCGAATATAAGTATAAATTTGTATACAAATTGCAGAGCCGAAGACCCTACACATTGTGAATACCACCCTTGACATGCCCGAGGGAGTCGCCTTATCAGATAGTGAAGAAAAAGATGGCAAATTCGATCCTGACGATCCGCATCGTGCCCTCGATATTGAATTAAATATGTAAGCAAGAATTTTCACTTCTATCTTCAACAGTAAAAGATGTATATTAACAATTTCAGCACCGATTTGGACGAGCCAAAGCCCAAACATCATGATACTAAACCCGTGCTAAATAATCTGCCTGATAGAGTCCAACCAGGTGCCAACAGTGATAAGAAAAAATCTTCCAGCAGCAAAAAGGAAAAGAAAAAGGACAAAAACAAGGACAGAGAGCGTAAATCAAAATCGAAACCGGTTAAAATCTTGGAAATTGCAGAAAGTACGGATCTGCTCGGGAGCTCTGTTGACGAAATAAGCACACTGCCACTGGCTCCAGCTAAGTCAGCGGCAAGTACGGAAAAGAAAAAGAAAGAGAAAGCTCACAAATCAACGAAAGTTGAAAAGGAAGTGTTGAATGACGACAAGAAAAAGGAGAAGAAAGAGAAAAAGGAGAGGCATCATCACCACCACCACAAAGAGAAGAAAAAGGAACCACATAACGGCAGCTATGAGGAAGCTGTTGGCATTTCCACACCCAGCAAGGAAGTATTTTAATTGAAAAGAAAAGTTTGGCTTTTGAATGCTTTACAATTGCTGCAATCCGCCGTCTCCCCCCCGTCCTCTTATAATTTACTTAAAGTAAAAGTTACAAAATAATTTAATTTCACGTGCGCTGTGTCCCACGTGGGACCATGTTTATCCCATAAAGGACAAATTATAATTTGCAAAACTTATTAATGTTGTTGTGCCGATTGATAACTCGAGAACTTTCCATTTATAACTTTAAGTTACTAAAACAACTTTGCATTAATAATTACATTTAATTTTGTTATTTAACTTTAATCAAAACTTGCGATGCAAAAAGTAGTGAAAAAGTGAGTGGCTCCCGTAGCGAATCAAAAGAGATGAATAAGAGCGAGAATTCAAATCTTTTGTACGCATTGTAATAAAAGAAAAATTTATATTAACACTGACTAAAACTAAAACATAATGAACAGTTATGTATTTACAAACTATTAAAGAAAATTATTATTTTATATATAGTAATATTATATTATTTAAAATATAATGTAAATGATCGTATATAAGTATAAATTGTAATAAACTTCAGTTCCAATTTTGTCTAAATCTGCATATTAATTAACTTTTAATTGTGTATGTTGAATATTTGTATACAGATCAACTCCCCAGAGGGTGCTAAGATTATATATATTCATAAATATTTCGTTGAGTTTGTGAATCATTATTAACTATACTACATACATATATAGGGTATATATATAAATATATGAATATAAAAATTAGCTTATTTAGCTTTAATGAGCCTCAAGAACAACTTTTCAAACTGACTTTTGCCAATGTGAACGTTGCATTGGAATTTAGGGCAATATAGAAGGAGAGAGGCAAGTCTTTCTTAATTACTTGCTTTAAGTTTGTAAAAGAATTATGAATTGAATATACACACTATTATAACGAATGAATAAATATTAACCATAAAGATAAACCTAATTTCATATATACGAGTACATGTTCATGGCGGAATAAGTGAGGTGAAGCTGGTTTACTTAAATACAATTCTCATAGTCAACTCCAGAAAAATCTACAGAAACTATCGCCCGATCATCGTCATATTCTAGTACAATTTCCCGTGCCAGCGTTTTATTAAATTTTTTCGTTCAATGCAAATTTTGTAGTAATAGAATAGAAGGAATGGGAAAAGGTGTGGGTGCGAGCACATTTGTAGATCACGTGAACTGCTCATGAACTCTTAGTCCGGCTTAGTCATGGCGGAAGGAACAGCTGGTGGATATAGACTTAAAACTTATTTCTGTTTTGTGGGAGGAATTGCAATTGCTAGCGTAAATTTAGAAGGAAAAAATAGGGTAAATATTACAAAATTAAAAATAGCAGTACATTCTCGTGTCTTGAGGTCGAGAATAAAACGCAGAGAGGAGCAGGAACAGGGTGAAAAATAAAAAGACTGAGAGGAGTCGAAACAGATGAAAATGTAAATTCCACTCAACCCATATTTTCACCTACTGAACGATCTGTACGCATCACTCCTTTGAGCGACGAAAGTAAACTCTAATTTGGGACCAGGCTACACTGATAAGGTGACCAGCCGCCTCGCGTTGCCAACTGTTTGTTAACGAAAAATTTACAGCAGAAACACTCATTTGACCTCATGAATGACGTTGCAAGGGACAAAAGTAAAATTGCTTGTTATTTATTTAATAGGACATATTAAACTTAATATAAAAGCAAAGAACGCAAGCTGCTAAGGCCGCCGACTCGAGAAGCAAATATATAAATTTAGTAAAAAAGACAGTTTAATGCGATCTTAATGTTTTTATAATTATTACCTTTTAATTATTTACATTTTTAAGAATAAGTTCAAATTGGATATGAAACTAAAAATTAATTTTGATATAGCAACAAAGAACACAAAAACATGGTTTGGGGATGTTCCTCCTCTCGAAAACAAAATTGTGAGGAAAGTGCCTTCATTATTGATTTCCGAAATTAAATATTTATTCAACATTAAAATATGATACATATCAGTGGTCTCTAGGATGAGAATTGTCTGTTTGGAACCCCACTTGTGGAATCCTTTGTTGAGACTGTGTTTGGAACATCTCTTGTGGGCTCCTTTGATGAGATTGTGACTGATTTTCAGCTCTCAATTGTCATATCACTATATTTTCAGTTAAGTGGCGCCAGTGTTAATGGAAACTTTTCAAACTCTTCTCTTTGAATTTTGGCAGGTAAGTTTCCAAACATCATAATATTAAACCCGTGCTAAATAATCTGGCTGATGGAGTCCAACAAGGTGCAAACAGTGATTAGAAAAAAGGAAAAGAGAAAGGACAAAAATAAGGACAGAGAGAGTAAATCACAATTCAAACCGATTAGAAAGTGCAGAAAGTACTGATCCGCTCGGAGGCTCTGTTGAGTCGACAAGTGAGGAAAAGGAAAGAAGGAAAAAACTCACAAATCAATGAAAGTTGAAAAGGAAGTGTTGGATGCCGGCAAGAAAAAGGAGTCTAAGGGAGTTTGGATGGAAGTATTGTGGTAGAATATAATAGAATATAATACTCAGTGAAATTTGCCGTAGAAGGAGGATTCTAGACAGTCAGACAAGTGATGCCCGTTATATTATTGGGGGGAAATTACATAATACTTTTGTTCAAAAGCAGCAGATTGCATTATCTGATGCATTTTGCATTAAGTGCTCCTTTTGTGGAAAAATATTATTATAATTATATCTTACACCATAATTAATTATGACTGAAAGGGGTTGGGGAATGAGTACTAGGTACTACGGCATCGACTCGAAGAAAAAAAGATTTTTTTGGAAGAAGCATTTCTGAGACACGATTTAAACCTGGGACTCTCTTGAGTCTGAGTCTAGCATGCTTAGCACTAGAGGGTGGCTTAGAAAAATATACTTTACGTTTATTTTGCAAACTGACTGGAGTTTGGCGCGAAACCAAAAACAAAAAAAACTACGCACTTCGCTTCGCTTTTGCTGACGGATTTGAAATAACATATTATTCAATTGGTGTCGCCTGGATCAGGGAGCACTAATAAGGTGTTTTCGAGGCCACACAACAATTTAGTTAAATTCAATTTTCAGTTTAATTGCCAATTAGGTAAAAAATCTGATCGCTGAAAAAACCTAAAAAAATTAAGAACTTAACAAACGATCAAGAAGAGTGATTTTCCCTTGCCGTCACCTAGTAAGTGCGTTCTGGCCTGCATTCTTAAGCATCTCTTAGGAACGCGTGAAAACAAAACTATGGACTGGAACATAAATATGTAAATTGAAAAGCTTATTGATCAAATACGATATTATCAAATATATATCGTATTTTGTACTGATTCATTCGCATTGAAAATTAGGCGCATTCGGAATTTGAATGGTAAAGAATTTAAACGATTTGTGTATAATTTCAAAATAATTTTATTTATTGTTCGCACAATTTTAAAATACGTATTTAAAATAGCGTTTTATTATTATTATTAACAATAACGATTAAAATTTCTTAGGATTTTCTTTTTGTTTAGTACATATTTTCAACATTTGTGTGATTCTTTATTAAATACCTACGCGCAGTGCTCTAAAAATTTATATTAGTTGATAATGATTTAGATTCATTGATCAGGATCAGTTTTTTAAATGAGTTCCAAATTAAAAATACTTTTTGGGAGAATGTATGAGCGCCAATTTAATTGTACAAAGCATGTACTTGGAAATACTGTTCAGAATTCGATTTCAATTTCATGCAATGTGCTGCAGGCGGTTTCTAGCTATTCGTACATTATCTAAAGTCATAACTACCATAATAAATTAATAGACAATTTGATGGATTTAGCCGATTACAAACACTTTTACGCTTTATAATTTTAATAGCATTATCATTTACAAGAATGGATCATGATCATGTAAAGAGTTGCTGAACATTTGCTCAGCGGAGCTGTTCTTCGCATGGTGATCAGACATTTATTTCGACAACAATTTGTTTATTTTCCTTACAAAATCTCACAGCAAGAAACATAGATCAATTGATTTTGTTGGGCTAACATTAGCGGACGTTTAGAAGTTGCGACTGAAGTACATGCGAAAGTGCGGGGCTTAGAGGGATTGGCACTAGTTAAGTGACTGCGCAAATGTGCATCCGTCTCTCCTTTGGAGACGACGGCAACAGCAGCACTCGATTGGTTTGTACGTGTTGTGGTGGTTGTGCCAGGAATACGTTTGGCAATTCTCGTGGGTGCGTTGGCGGCCGAGTGTGTGTGCGTGTGTCAATTCAACAGCGAATGTCGACTCAGCTGGGTTTTACTCGTGTTGTAGAAGACGTTGCTCATGCGCATATGCTCAAAGGTCAGTGGCACACAAAGCCGCTGATCCCGCTTCTTGTAGTACTCGTTGAAGTCCAACCGTATACCGAATAGCTGCAAGTTGTGGTCGTTATTCGAGTTGAGCGCCAGCAGGAAGCAGTGAACGGCCTTTTCAATGTCTGCTCCTATATTTTCCAGCGACTTGTGATTGCTCTTCAGAATTTGTTCGAATTTCTTTCGCTCAAGGGTGCGCGCCAATTGCTTCTCTGTTGTGGCGCCGAATTCTCCCTTCTTCTCGGAGGCTACGATGTGCTGTTCGTATTGCTTCCGTGCATTCAGCTCTGAAAAGCATTTGGCATAGAAACTATCCTGCCACATCTCCAGACGTATTATGCTCTCGTACACAATTTCCATGTTCTGACACAGTTCGCCCGAACTGGGGTCGAGGAAAGCGCCACATTTAATGGAGGTCAGGAAGTCGTCGTGTGCATTTAATATGTCATCCAGTGTCTTGGCTTGTTGCACGCGTTCCTGCAGTTCCGCCCAGGAGCACTCGATTACCTCGAACAGTATGTAGTACTGCATTTGGTGGATGAAGTGTATCATCTCGGAAGTGAATAAATGCAAGCGATAGAGCACTTTTTTCAGTTCGTCTGCCATCGGGCGGAGAGGCTGAAATTATAACAAAAACAAGACCGAAAAATGAACAAATCGAAAATATATATGTTTTATATACGTAAACGTTTTGCCTTCTTTCCAAATCCTACTTGAACTACATTACTCCCAATCTGTATATAAAAAAAGAGACTTTCCAGATCTCTAAAAACGGTGGATTTGGGTCAAATTGACGAAACTTGGAAGAAAAATATAAAATACGGAATATAGATGACGCTTAATTCTGACTCGGTGACTCAGCTGATATATATGTAAGGAAGATTCGAATTGATATCGACACAATATATATATAATAATATCTGACACAATATATATATATAATATTATCGACACAATATATATATATATATATATATATATATATATATATATAATATAGTGCCTAAATTGTAGTACGGAAATTATTTATTATATTGAAGCATGTTTACATATTAAGGAGTGACAATTATTCAAAAGTCGCATAAATTAATATTTCTCCCATATTGATCTACTACAATTGAGAAATTTCTGGGCAAAAATAAACGAACCGCATTGAAACCCTCTTTTAATTAACATTTCTGTACGCTATAAACATACAGCAGAGGCAACTCAGCTGTTAAGATTAACAGTATCCAATATTAACAATTTCTAAATTGTATTAAAATAAAAGTAAATATTTATTATGTTCAAACACAAAATATTTGTTCAAATTAAATATACAAATCACTAAATCGTCGCTCCGATGCCATATTCAATTGAATACCTCTCCTCTCTCTTGGACGCAATTCATCTGACAATGAGCACTGTTAGTTAACATTGGTTAACATATGGAGGAACGCGTAACGAACGAACTACAAAGCAATTAGCAAACATAAAACTGAAGTTTTAAGTTAATTCGGTTCCAATTGGTATTCTCCATTTCAGGTGGTAAGTGCCGAGTAATTTTCATAAATCATTTTATAAAGTGTCACTACAGCACGAATTGTTCATTTTCAACACGCACTAGATTAGTTTGCCATTAGACGTAAAGCAATTAAAGAGTTAACATGTCGCTCGCCTCCGATGCCGTATTCCAAAAAATAATTGATGGCCTTAAAGGCAACGAAGCCAAAGCAAAGGCCATCAATGGCGTATTTCTCTACAAAATCACCAAAGATGGGAAAGTAGCCAAAGAGTGGAGTAAGTATAAAAATATAATTTTAAAGCGAAACTACTAAACTCGCATATATAGTATACGCAATATGTGGTACAATGCGATTATAGATTAGAATCAAACTCCAACGCATTTGATTTCTTTAGTTCCAAACGAGAGATCAAAGGGCGTTTTGCATAGCCCACATGCACAGTGTAAGCGATTTTTTAATTAAAATTTTTGTTTTTCCTCCCATTACTTGACAGCTCTCGACTGCAAGAACGTTAAAGTGTACGAGGGACCTGCTCAGGGCGGCATTAAGGTGGACACCACTCTGACCGTGGGCGACGAGGACATGGTTGACATTGCTTTGGGCAAACTGAATCCACAAGCCGCCTTCATGAAGGGCAAACTTAAGATTGCCGGCAACATCATGTTGACACAGAAATTGGCACCGCTGCTGAAGACAGATGCCAAATTGTAAGCTGAACCGGATTATAAGTGTGTGTGCACTTTTATATATGAAATGATAGTTATGTACTAAGCAGTAATTTTAGATTTTGATGCAGTTTTGTTTCAAAATACAATGGAAATATTTTAATTATGTATTGTAGTAGGTAGTTAGTTGTGGATGTAATTCTTGTGTATATTGTGGAATACAACACCTTTCGTGTGGCAATTGGTAGCAGCAATAAATGACTCGCTTTTTAACGCTTTACAATCTGTTGAACTTTGGTATTTTCAAGTTGAAGGTGCAACTTCATGGGATTAGATTGTAAATCTAATCATAAATCTATTTACCTTTGCTACTGGGGGCAGAACAACTCAATCTATGGAAAACTGAAGATAATATATTGTACATATGAGTATATGGATTCTTTAATTAAAATTTACCGAGTCCGAGTATCAATAAACTTTTAATGTCACGTTATGCGATTAACACATTAGTGTGTGTGTGTGTGCGCAAATGTAATTGTCAATTGGGAGTGTGTGTATGTTGCAAATGTTGAATTGACAAATGAGTGTGTGTGTGTGTGTGTGTGTGTGTGCAAAAGTTGAATTAACAATTGGGAGTGAGTGCGTGCCAGTGTTTAATTAGCAAATGGAAATTGTGGATACTAAGCATATACAATGTATGTATATGTGTAATGCATGAGGTACTTTCAGTCCAATTAATGGATGTAATAGAAAACTGTCCAGTAACTCGGGAATGTAACGAAAAATATTGAATGAGAAAAACGCCGAAATTGTATAATATAATTACTAGGAGGTCATCGGTGTTGGAATTTAGACAGTGGAACAGTAGACATTGTACATTTGGAGCCATATCGTGGAGAGGGTGCGTACAAATTTACCTCCCGTTTTATGAGCAGGACTGGTTTTTTTTTGTGTGCTACATTCGACGTAGAATATTTCTTTCTCTGCCAGGCGAAGGGGTACAAGAAAGTATAACGATATTATACCCTATTTCCATACGATGTTCCATACGATTAACCTTATAATTAATGATCATGAATGATATAAAATGCATGTATATAATATTAATAAATTGTATATAATAATACAATATATATATATATATATATATATATATATATATATATATATATATATATATATTCATATACAATTTATATATATTAATATTAACAAATGGGATATAAAATAAAAAAATTATATACAATATTAAAAAAATTTATACAATCATAAAATGCATATTAAATTAATAAAATGTATAAATGCCCAATGCCCATGGGGGACTGGCCGATTATAGTGCTCTCGGTTGTAGCCAAGCAATAAACCTAATATTAAAATAAAAGTACCTAAAACTAGACTCCCTCAAATCGACTTCAGTAGAAGCTGCGGAAACGAGGAGGAAGAAGAAAGTGTGGACAACATTTTATGCAAATACTCCGCGCTACCAAAGAGGTGCTTCCACTACATGGGAAAGCACTTCTTCAGTCACCTTTTGGAGCTCCCTCTGAGGTCCCCAATAAGAAGAATGCTTATATTTGCCAGAGCCAGTAAAAGATTCCCTGAAAACTGAACACAACAGAGATCGTCGTGGTAACACAATGGCCATAAGGCCTGAGTGATGTCTATATAGAACACCACAATAAACAACCATACGGAGAAACGGAGTGGGAAATTCTTATTATGCAACAGTCAGTGCATATCTTGTTTTGCATGAAATTTTTATAATAATTTTTGTAAATTAATATAAAATATGTAAGTAATAATAATAAATTAGAATTTCCACTATTCGTGGTTCCAATATTCAATACATGAACTTAATAATAACTAAAATTTGCATATTTTTAGTTCGTTTATAAACTGAAAAAATGCCTGAATGTTTGGAGACCTCCTTGTTTCGCGGTTCCCTGGCCTACGCCACTTCTATTCTATTGTATGAGGAAATGGCAACGTGAATCTGGGTAGATATTAAATCAATAGGGAGAAGCTAGAAATAAGTTTACACACAGCAGTCCAAGTAATTCGGGCAGTACCCATTTCATACCCTCCATTCACAATTAATTATTTTCAGTTTGGAATAAATATAAATGGCTTCGTTAGATAGATATCATGAAAGTTAGTCACAGAACTACGGATGGTTGATGCGCAAGATTCCGCGTATCAATTGGATAATTGATAAATGCGATTGGCATGTGAAAAAATAGTGCCAAATGGTTCCCTTTTTATAGTCGCAACTCTGTCTCTAAGCAGTGGGTGTGACAACATCTGTTGCCCGACCATAAGAACTCACTATATGTTGGACTTACCTTAGCATTACACTTTTGTTCTTTCCACACTTTGCATGATAGCAAGAACTCCATATGCTTCAGACGCCACAGCGGCTTGAATAGTAATTGATAAATGCCCATCGTAGGTTCCAGAATAGTCGCCAGCGGACCACGCACGGTATATTTCAGTGATAAGATATCCCATCCGATGTCACCTTCGCAAGGTGTCATTAACCTCACATCCAAGTGATTGAGAATTTCGGGATCATCATATTGCGCATTGGTGGATCTTAGGACACCGTCCATAACAGCAGAGAGATCAAACGTATAAAGTTCTTTGGCGGGTTTATCTAGTTCTTTTCTAAAATGCAAGACATAAAATTAATTAAAAAATTGCGCAGATATGGAAGGCAGAACATACTTCAATGTGCTCATTAGAATGCCTATAAAGTCGCCCTGTCCTAACAGCAAATAACGTCGCATAGCTAGCAAGTGTTCGAGCAGCTTGTGCGGACCCTTGACAATGTCCAAAATGCGCTTCGAAGTGTTGAGATAAATTGAATCGATGGTCGAATGTAACCGAGTATCGGCCGCGCATGAAAAAATATGTTCAGCTAGTATAGAAATGAGGGTGAAGAAAAGTTAATAAATGCATGGAGGAGGAGGAAATTATTGTCTGGGTCACGTACGATTTTCATCGATGACGTTCCGCAACTCATCTCGACCCTTAACCGGCTGCTTGTCTTCACATATCTCACAGAGAAAATTTATACTCTTGCCCGTGACAAGGATTTTGTGCGCCAATTCGGTGGAGATGAAATTCGGCAGCATGCCAGTTCGAACGCGGTACTTGTCATGCCACAGCCGATCCTGTCCCACTTCTGCCATACATTCGATAAAGAACTCCGCATGGGGATCATTAATTTCACCCTCCAGCAACCAGCGCGCCAACATTTGATAAAGTGGCCCACAAAGAGCCAGCAATAATTCCTTGGTCAATGACTGCACCATCGGATTTCCATGACTGAGAAAGTCGTACACTGTGGATGCAAGTGCGCCACCTTTTTTCTCTTTGCAGGCATCCGCAATGTTGACCAACCACTGAAGCCGTTGTAAAGGGTCCACGGACCAAACCAACATCTTCAGCAGGGTCAACCGCTCATATCTAGGAGTGGACTGACAATTGGTACTGCCACTTTTGTCCAAGCCGCGTTGCTGGTTCAGCTGAAATTCATATGAATAATAAACACTCATAAAATTTGATATTTGAGATTAATTATGGCAAAGCGCACCTGCTCTTGCAGCATGGCAACCATCCCGTAGTATTTGGTGAGTTCGTTCCTTAAAGCGGACACAAATCCCTGACCCACAAGGCCTAATGCACATAAACCACTCTTAACATCTGCATACGATTGCACCAAGTCATGATAGTAACTGAAATAGAAACAAATTTACACCCAGCTAGCAAAACTTAAGACAAAACTCCATACCCCAGTTCAGATAAACGCAGCAACATGCCGGCCTGCACTATATTCAGCAATTTCGCCTTCGAACCCAATTTGAATTTACCCGATACAATATCCTTCTTCAGGTACTTTCCCTGTATGCCGGTAAATGTGTAAATTGCATTCTGAACAATGTCGTTGTTGACGTTGTTCTCGGTCTCGATTATGTGCGGAAAGTGCTCCCGCCACGGTATGTGAGTGGTGGCGACTGTGGTGCGAATACGATTGCTCTCTGATATGTCCGTATCAGACGAAGTGCGACTTGAATTTTGCCCCACAGAAGCGAAAATCTTCAAATCCATCTCGCTCGTATTGCTGTAAGCGGTCGTGGTCTGCAATAGAGAAACAATTTGCGTGGTATATTGAAGACGGATACTACTAAATTTGAGGCACTCACTGCAGTTCTACTGAAACCTATTTTCTGCATTGCTTCTGAACCCGCTCCTAAACGAACGAGAGGTTTCGCATTTTGAAACAATTGTGCGCGTATGGATTGTATCGGCGGATGTCCTGAGAAGTTCGATGCCGTGCTTGAGTACGTCTTGGTGCTGTAGCCATTTTCAGGGAACTTTGCATCCGCCATATAATAGAGGAAGGTGAGTAGAGCACTCCGTTGCCGTGAATCTAATTGCTACCAAAGATAAAGTTTACGTATATTAAAAACGATCCGCAAATTTAACAAGTGACAAAAATTTTCATAATTTAAATTTCCAGACATGAGAAACAAAAAACAAATTTAAGCTGAATAAAATGACAGACATTGAAAACTAAGTTAAATTGATCTATGAAGCAAACAAAAATCACTCCAAAAGCAATTCCTTTTATGGCAGGCAAACTCACTCGCACACAAGCACACTTGCACACAAATACACACCAGTACTTACACTAGCCTTCAGCTGTTCGTGACAATTTATAAATAGGCATGCAGTGCTCTGTGATGCCAACGTTCCGGGCGTGCTCCCATTTCCCGTAATTGGCGTCGCGGGAGGTTCACTGTGTTCTTGAAGATGCTGTGTGATTTTCGACACCAACGAAGCCTCATCGAAGGGCAGTGTCGCACCCAGTGATGTGGGACAATTGGATATGTACTGCGTCACATGACGCATAATATTCCCTAGAAGAGAAAATACATGTTCCAAGTGATTAAAGGGACTACATTAGCAGTACAGCAGTACGAAGGGACAACGTTTACTAGGGTAAACTCACTCACAGAAATGAAACATAAAAGGTTTAATGAGGAGTAATGCAAATTCTTGTAAATACTCAATATTTGCAATATTTAACCAAAAATATAAGAACACAAAAATATACATTTACAAAAGCTGCCTTCAAACTTCAGTTTCGAAATATTTCTACTCTGAAAACAACTTCGATCAATTAAAATATAAAAGTGATTTCCACACTAGCAAAACTCGTAACACGAAAATAATTAAGCAAGCCCTGCAGCCGCATACTGTTCATGTGTGGAAATCCTTCCCAACTCACTTTGATTGTTCGCTGGACCCAGAGTCTTGCACAGCCTCTCAAGCAGATCGTAAATATCCTTGTAGTTGCGGTTACCGCCACTATTGCCCATCAAATTAACAGACATCACGTCGGCGTAGGCACAATTAGCAGTACGGAGAATGGGGCACAATTGTGTGTTAATTAATTAATTGCGGTTAATTGAAGATTTCCAGCCGAAGTATGCACATATCTGAGCGGCCAGAGATGCTCCGGGCCACTGTATTCAGTAGAACAACTGCGAACAAAACTTCTTCTTTGACAAATTCCTTTGCCGTTTGTTCGTTATTTTTTCAACCCAAATCTCATTTGAAACACAAACTGCTTCTTTATTAACTTTATCCAAATATGCCTCGAGCGTATCCGCAGTTATTTAAATAAATTTTAATTAAATTTAAATTCTTCAAACTTATTTCGTGCAAACGAATAAAAACGCGTAGAGCGTAAGAAAAAAGTTGCGAATGTGTGTGCGAGCAAGAGAGAAGGCAAGCAAAATGTACAAAAAATAAAAAATAAAAAAAACAAACAAAATAATCTGACAGCTTTGTAGACGCCATTCAGAAGTCACAATCCAAATAGGATCCACATGCTACTCTTAAAGAATATTGACAGTTGAGAGCTTGCTTGCTGGGGCGTTTTGCAAATTTTTTCTCTGCGTGGCACGCTTATCCGCATAGTTAAAGCGAATGTTTTATTCGGCATTTTGTTGTAATTTAATTGAACTAACATAACAAACAATATTAACAGAGTGAGTGCTCAACTGAAATTATTGCTCTTAATACTTCAATCTCATTAAAGTTGTTTTTTTCGGCACAAAATAGCTTCTTGCCGGCTTTTACGCTTGGCCGACTACTTTGCTTGTAGGTGTAGGACGGACATAAGGTACCTAAGAGATCCAGTTTGGCTAAAAGTTAGCCAGTAAGTGTTTGTGAAGCTGGTGCTTTGTCAAGTCAATCATGTATACTGCCGGTAACAGTGGCATCGTCCCGTCGAAAGGAGCCAAATTGATACTTGCTTGGGATAAGCAGGAGCACCTCGTCAAACTGGCAATTCTCATTCTGGCAGCAGTGCTATGTAAGTGTTACTATTACCGCCAAAATAATTGGTGATTTATAATTTCACTTGTAAAGTGTTTTTCATGCTGTTTTTCATATCAATAATGTACGAACATGAATTTTCTGTTATGTATGTATATCTGAGTATAGCGATAAACAATCTGCAATTTTAGTTTCAAAATCAGCATATTTAATTATTTAAAGTAAAGCAATTGGTTACAGTAACTCCGCTTTGTAAAGTTTAACCATTCATGAAACTGCATTCATTGAGCATATTAAACGTTTTAAAAGTATCTTTTCATTTAAATATTAGTCATCTCTAACAACTATTAGAAACAGAATGAATGCAAGATTTAGCTGTATTCAGTTTAAAAAACTTTTAAAGAAAATAGCTTTTATTAATAATAAATTCAAATCGCATCTAATTTATGTTCTAATATTTACAAAAATCTGCTTTTTGAACTTCGGTAATTCTGTTTTGGTTCTAATTTGGGAACTGGTTTATTAACCCAGGTACCAATTTCTCTACTTTATTGCTGTTGTTGTATGACCATTTCACTCATCATCACTCCTTGTCATTGGTTTGTTGTATATGCTGTTTTGAAAGTAGAATGTTAAAGCGGTTTATATGGGAAGCAACAACTTAAATGCTCGAGTAATCGTTGTTGTAGAAGTACTTATGTATATAATAAAAAGTTTTAACATGTTTGGCATTATCAGTGAATGCGGCAGAACAGAGTGCTTTCCTAGTATTGCCTTATCTCGTATATTTCAAGCATTTCAATTCATATACATATGTATGTACATACATACATACCTACATATAAGGTGAATTTCTTTTCGAGGTGAAAGCAAGAACATTTTTTTTATCTCATCAAAATTGAATATATAGAAAAATGGGATCTGAATAAATAAGCAAATATTTGCATGTTAAAATTTTGTGTTTAGTATGAACTTTTGTTTTACAATTTTTATATTATGAATTTCTGCATTTCTCAAAAATCGCACATTTTGACCAGCTGCACTATATTCGTCTCTCCTTATGTTTGACAATTCTCAATTGTAGAAATTCACCTTCTCCACCTCTTACATAAATTCACCTTGTTTCCACTTTAAACATAAATTCACCTTTCCTACACATGATAAAATTAAAAACTGTATAGATAAGAGCGACACAGCCACTGTCGTGCTGCTATTTGAAATGTACGATAGAATTCACTCAAAATTGAGTTTCATTTGATGTTATATTTTTGCAGCGTTTGCCACGCGGTTGTTCTCGGTGCTGCGTTTCGAAAGTGTTATCCATGAGTTCGATCCATACTTCAACTACAGGACAACGCGCTTCCTGGCGGAGCAAGGTTTCTACAAATTCCACAATTGGTTCGATGATCGAGCGTGGTACCCGTTGGGGCGCATTATTGGCGGCACCATTTACCCCGGGCTAATGGTGACTTCAGCGGCATTGTACCGTCTCATGTGGCTGTTGAATATCACCGTGGATATACGCAATGTATGCGTATTCCTGGCACCATTCTTCTCCTCACTGACCACATTGGTCACATACTCGTTGGCCAAGGAGATCCATGTAAGTATATATGTACATATGCTAGTGTTAACCGGTTTTGTGAGGTTATGTTCCCTAGCGTGCTAGGAACACGTGCAATAATGATGAATAATTTAATTATTCTTGATAGGAAGAGTATGATACAGAATGAGTACTATTAAAAAAGCTGATACAAATTGTATTGCTAAATCAAAAATCTATTATATATATTTATTTTATAACACGAATTTTCCTTTTATTTGGTAGAGCACCGGTGCCGGCCTTGTAGCTGCTGCCCTAATTTCCATTGTACCTGGTTATATATCACGCTCAGTGGCCGGGTCCTACGACAATGAGGGTATCGCTATTTTCTGCATGCTCTTCACGTATTATTTGTGGATAAAGGCGGTGAAAAGTGGCGCCATCTTCTGGTCGGCCATGTCTGCTTTGGCCTACTTCTACATGGTCTCGTCCTGGGGTGGTTACGTTTTTTTAATCAACTTAATTCCCTTGCACGTGTTAGCGTTGATGATTACCGGCCGCTTTTCGCATCGAATTTATGTGGCGTATAGCACCCTGTATTGTGTGGGTACGGTCCTATCAATGCAGATCTCATTTGTCGGATTCCAGCCTATACAAAGCTCGGAACACATGTTGGTAAGTGTCACTTAAATTGAAATACATATATAAAGCATCGTGGAACAAGTACAGGTGACTTTAGCTCAGAGAATGATATATACTGATATCTTCTTTATTGCCAATCTTGGAAATAGAATAAAAGTGGATTCTTTGAGTTTGGCTCACTTTGTACTTCCTTCCGCATGATCTCCATAATGATGAAATTTTAATAATTCTTGATAGGAAGAGTATGAAACTTAATGAGTACTACAAACTGGACTGATTGACATGCTTCTAATCAGAACTAAATTACTGTGTTGAGATTTTATTACTAATTGTTGCTTTCTTTCTTCCGCAGGCGCTCGGTGTTTTTGGACTCTGTCAAATACACGCTTTCGTGGATTTTCTCCGTTCCCGCGTGTCCAAAGAGCACTTCGAGGTGCTTTTCAAAGCGTTGATTTCCACCATACTCATCAGCGTTCTCGTGGTTGGGACACTGCTCACTATCACTGGCAAGGTGTCCCCATGGACAGGACGGTTCTATTCCTTGCTAGATCCTTCATATGCTAAGAATCACATTCCAATTATTGCTTCTGTCTCGGAGCATCAGCCGACCTCATGGTCTTCCTTCTACTTCGACTTACAGGTTGGTATGGGCATTTTTTATAATTGTTCAAGTTTTCCATTCATTTACTTTCTCCATTAATATACACTAATGATGAAACGCGTTTCTATGAGTGCGCCTTAATGTCCGTAAATGTGGCAGTCGAAGTTTTGCAGTTCATGATTACTGAATTTGGAACTCTCTGCTCATTTATCACCAAGTGATTACATTGACACTTTGATCGCTGATAAAAGGAATGGAATGAATGCGGCAATAGTCTTTTAGTTCCTTTAGTTATTTATTTCATGGTAGAAGCCAATTTCATTCCACATTCAATTTTTCAATGATTTTAAAGTTAAGTTACCAAATTACTAATGCGCTGGTTGTGTGTGTCCTTCTTCACAGATTTTGGTATTCCTGTTTCCTGCAGGTCTATATTTCTGTTTCGCAAAACTAACAGATTCGAATATATTCATTATTCTTTACGGAGTGACCAGCATTTACTTTGCGGTGAGTCAACAGTTGCCAGTTGCCTTGTACTTATTATTAAACACATTTGAACGCGTTGTTGGGTCTATTGCAGGGTGTGATGGTGCGTTTGATGTTGGTGTTGGCTCCTGTTATGTGTGTGCTCTCGGGCATAGCCGTATCGCATTTGCTGGCCAAGTATATTAAGTGCATAGATGCTGGTCCATCTAAGACTATTGAAAGCAAGCGCCAGTACAAGAAACTGGATCAGCAAAGCGCGGTAAAAAGCGAAGTGGCGATCGGTTTCGTGGGTGTCATAACAGTCATGCTGATCGTCTACACATTCCACTGCACTTGGGTCACTTCCGAAGCGTATTCATCGCCAAGCATAGTGCTGAGTGCGCGCTCGCACGATGGTGGCCGCATCATATTCGATGATTTCCGGGAGGCGTATTATTGGCTGCAAATGAACACACCTGAGGTAAATGTTGTGAGAAATCTTTGGAATATTGTAGAATGTGAAACTAAATACCTAATACTTTTGTAGGATGCTCGCATCATGTCCTGGTGGGATTACGGCTATCAAATAACTGCCATGGCCAATCGTACGATACTGGTGGACAACAACACCTGGAACAATACGCATATTTCTCGTGTGGGTCAAGCGATGGCTTCGTCAGAAGACAAAGCTTATGAAATCATGCGCGAATTGGATGTTGATTATGTGCTGGTCATCTTTGGTGGCCTCACGGGTTACTCCTCGGATGATATTAATAAGTTTTTGTGGATGGTGCGCATTGGTGGCAGCACCGACCGAGGTTCTCACATCAAGGAGAAGGATTACTATGCCGCAAATGGTGAATTCCGTGTCGATAAGGAGGGCTCTCCGATATTGCTCAATTGCCTGATGTATAAAATGTGCTACTATCGCTTTGGGCAAGTCTATACGGAGGGCGGTAAGGCGGCTGGTTACGACCGCGTCCGCGCGGCAGAGATTGGAAATAAGGACTTTGAATTGGACGTCCTGGAGGAGGCGTACACAACAGAACATTGGCTGGTGCGCATCTACAAGGTTAAAGATCTGCGGAATCGTGGTGTTTGATAAATCGTATGCATTTACTTAATGTAGTATTCCAATTGTAAGCTAAAGTTAACCAAGTATTTTCCCACTCTCACACTGACACGATTCCGCTCTCTTAGTTATTGTTAAACAATTACACAAATATTCCAGCTTCCTGTTCTTTTTCCTGTTTGTTAAGTATAAAGTTTGCTTTAATGTGAACTTATCGGTTACCTGCAATGTCAGAAACGGTGCAAACTGCAATTAAACTCAATGAAACTAATTAATTAGCTCTCTGGCGCCTCTAATCTAAGCGTGTGAATCTTTTTGTGAACTATGATGTAAAAGACTTATTTCTGAGCACTAAACAAGCAAGCACAAGTGCCAGTTGCATAAGTTATGGACTAAATAAATATGTACACATTTTATAACAAAAATAAAATAGACATTTTATAAAAATTACGCATTCTTAAATAAAGTCACGAAAAAAGAAGGAACTCCCACAAGCATACCCACAACTTTGCATAATCAACTTTTATTAGTTCTTAATGCGAATGATGGAGAAGATCTGCCACTTATTTGGAACCATTTTATATGGGTATCATATTGGTGACATCAACATGGTTTTCTTGAAGTATCGAACCAGATGCTGCTGCAGCCAGAAGTAGTCTAAAATAAAAATGTATCCTGCAGAGAGATTGAGACAAACACCAATGAGCAGAGTTTAAGCGTAGAGATTGAGGAAAGACCAATGAGCAGAGATTGAAGGACCAACAAGGATCAGAGCTTTAGGGAACACCAGTTGTTTAGCATTATTCTGGAGCAGCATTCTCCCACTAACTGTGACTGATACGGAGTACCTCTTTTTAGGGCTGAGACGAATTACCTCTTCTAAGGACAGACGAAGTACTTATATTTACTATATATATTTTATAAATTATATTAATATATAATAGCGGTTCACCCCATAATTCTCAGTACCCCTATTGATTATGCTTATATCAATTTCACCCGTTTCGCCTTTAGCTATTACGCTTGGCGTACGAGTCAATAGTTTCATTTCCTCTTGTTCCTGCGAGGTTGATAGCACAGTTTCGTATAGAAACATTTGCTTCCCATATTCTGTGATTGCCTTATTCAGTTTTGTTTGTTGTTTGCATAAAAATGGTATCTCTCTTACCGCCTGGAGGTGAAGGTGAATAGGTTTGAGTCTATAAGCTCACTGAGGGGAACTTATTGTCAGTATCAAGATAATGGCATGCCTGTGATTGCTTTATCTACAAGAACTCAAAATTTCTTTTTTAGTTAAAAATTGTAAAAGTAATTTATTTGATTTATTCTTTCTTTCTTAATTAAATATAGACAAGTCTTTTATTTTATCTATTATAGTATGGGACGTATAAAATCGATAAAAAAAAAACATTAGACAAACAACAATAATCTTTTAAAAATCGAGCAGTCTCGAGGTATGAGGTCGTTGAAAATGTGTAAAAAGTCAGCGAATTATTCTGAAGTTATGTTTATTTCGTCTACTTTAATGCTGATCCGTTAGCGTGCCAATGATGTCGCTGCGGTCACTGATATACGTCAACATGTCCAACTTGGTGGCCACGCCCTTAAACACCTCTTTGCCTTCTGCAAAATAGAATAAAAAAAACTATAATTAAGAACGCCACATTCATCCCAATTGTATATTACCCATCTTATCCACAATCAACACGCAGGGATCTATTTCGAGGATGCGTGACAATTTGCCCAAATTTTCCTGCGTAGATATGCGTATTACGCGTTTGTTTAGAGCCTTCGCAGCAGGCTCGTGTTGTTTGCGATTCATGCTGACCATTTGATTGATCAGCGTTTCTTGGCCAACTACGCCCAGCAGGGAGCTAACAGATCACACATTTTCATTATTAGGTTTGCATATTTTCACTTAAGCAGATTCGACTTACCCACTCGCCGCATCCACCATTGGCACATGATCCAACTTATGCCGCCTCATCACTTCAATAGCCTCTACGAATTTAGCATTCGACTTGATTGTCACTGGAGCGAGCAGGTTTAAGCTACTCACTGGATCGTTCCACCACCAATGCTTGTGTTCATTGACCACTTCCTTGAAGTTGCGCGCCTCCATCCAATTGTCCGACACAAATTTGGTCATGTAGTTGCGTATGCCGTCAGGCAATATGACAACGCAACGTTGTCCCTCTTTCAAATCCTTAGCAAAGTTGAGAGCAGCCGTCAGTGCACCTCCACTGGAGCCGCCGCAGAGCAAACCTTCTTCCGCGTTGAGGCGTCTGCTCATGGCGAAGCAATCGTTATCGCTTATCTTCGTCCAAACGTCGATCACCGAATGATCGGTGACAGTAGGTATGAAGTCGTAGCCAATACCTTCGACCTCATAGAATTGCACGTCGGATTTGTTGAGTGTTTCAGGGCGCGCCAGCACAGATCCATAGGGATCCACCCCCACAATGGTGCAGGTGGGCAATTCCTCTTTGATTTTACGAGCTATACCAGAGATGGTGCCGCCAGTGCCCGCGGTGCACACAATCATGTCAACTTTGTTGCCCAACTGCCACAATATCTCGGCGCCAGTGCCATCGTAGTGTGCCAAGGGATTGCTCGCATTCGTGTACTGATTCAGCACAATCGAATCGGGTATCTCCGATTGCAGGCGCTGCGCCACGCAAATCAGACCCTCTGGCGAGTCGTAGGCAGCCTCCGTCGGTGTGCGTATTATTTTGGCGCCCAGGGTGCGCAGTGCGGCCACCTTCTCGTTGGACATCTTCTCGGGCATCACTATCAGGCATTTGTAGCCTTTGACGGCGCAGGCCATGGCCAGACCAATGCCTGTATTGCCGGAGGTGGGCTCAATTATGGTGCAGCCTGGTCTCAGCAGACCCTTCTCCTCGGCATCCTGCACCATGCGATAACCAATGCGATCCTTTACGGAACCGCCGGGATTGAGGAACTCACACTTGGCATCTGAGTGGATATATAGAAAAGGGAGACATACAAAATTGAGACTGAGCAATCCACAGAGATGGGAACAATTTCTGATGCTGGTGATGAGATCAGAGTTACATATACTCACACATTTCGCACTTAATGCCCAAGGATTGCGGAATATGATTCAATTTAATCAACGGTGTGCATCCTATCACATGCAATATGTCCGGTGTGATTTTCTGTCTGTGGGCTCTAAAGAGGAAATTCATGTTATAAGACACTCTCTGAGGAAAATTCGCTATTTATGGTTCGTAAAACTTACATTTCCCTTTGGATGTGCACCGTTCCCTCACTGGGACTGTCCGGCTTCCAAGTGCATTTCGACGGCCGGCCGGGATCCACGAATTCCGCCGATCGCTCAGAAGGCTTGTTGGCTGGCATTATAGGAGTTCACGCTAAAATATTCGAAGAAACGACAAGGTCCAATGTCGGAGCCAGTATTAATATCAGACTTTTAGAAGAACTGATCAAGAGCTCTGGTCAGATTCGATGCTTTTCAATCACTGACACAAAAAAGTTTCCTAAAATAATTCACACTTCAGCCATGTGGGCTTGTCCCAAATAAGGGTCAATCTGTTGAACTTATTATCAATGTTTTCAGCACGTCTTTGATAATAAAATTTAAGAATCTACATTGAAAACAATTATTAAACGTGTGCCAACGCTGTACAGAAAAACATACACAACTGGCTTATCCCAAATTTAAAATGCCTACTACACTGGGGTAATCATGACCACGAGAATACACTACTTGAAGAGTAGTGATGGGGAGGAAAGTACTCACTTGTAATTAGTGTACATTAAAGCATACATAATTACATTACCCCTTTAGTGTACACTGCTTGTAATGAAGCAACTCAATTGAGGTACGAATATTTTAATAAAGCTATAAATAGAAACATTCGAAAGTAGAAACGTTTGAGTATTTTAATAAAGTTACTCATAAAAACATTCGCTGAAGCATTCATACGACAGGTAGCAAATCTTGCAACCATTTTCTCTGCTTGTAACATAAGAATTGGTCCATTTATTTAGCATGCAAAGCTACTTCATAGATTCACTCACTCAGCTTCTATTTCTCAATGCTTAAACTGAGTTAGAGGTGCAAAATTTGCTATACAGGTTTTAGTTTCACTCAATCATGAATTGAAATGTATGCATCCGTGTATGGGTGCAAATTTCTGTCAATCCTTCGATTCGAAGACGCCTAATTAAGGTCTAGAAGTCTAGATTGCGCATTAATTCTTTCTCTGGAATATAAAAAAGTGTGATTTGGCTTTCAAAGTCAGCTACGATAAGGGGAACTCCCTACGTCTTAATGACTTTTATATTGGTATAGATACGCGAGATTACGAAACATAGGTCAAGGGTCCAGTACAACCGAAAATTCACTGAAACTATGAGGTATCATAAATTTCAACTTAGCAGTGATACGCGTACAATTGATGCGTGCGTTTCCTTATATTGCTGTTGAGGCCTGAAGCACCGAACGTTTACGCGTACTGCCAAAGAAGATTCCAATTTCTTAATTAAATATTTGTTGTGTATAAAATTGATTTATTTATTTATTTACCAAGCACGTTGCCAGGCGAATTGAGTAAACACATATGCACATGTAAAGATAAGAGGTCTTGTGTATTCTGTTGTGATTCTTCCGAATTGTACTGAAGGAGCACACGGAGGAGAGGGTGAAAACCCACTTGACGAATTGAACTAAGAATGATTTGTGTGAAGTAGTGCTTCAGTCTGAAAGTAATCAAGATCTCTGTGCAGGCATAGAACAATGAAATTTATGGAGGGTGACTGAGATATTCTGGCAATATTATTGAGCTTACTTGAGTCCTTTGAAAGAGGCGGGGAATTTCAATTCATTTTGCTAAATAACCCGACTTACTGTAATTTATTTGTGAGTATGGTGTGAAAAGTAATACTATCTCCATAATTATACCCAGCACTATAAGTAGTACTCTAAGTGTGGTGTGACGTCAATTGGGATCATTGCTGTGTAAACAACTTTAACAATCGGAACCAAATAAACTAAATACTATATATGTAAATGTTGTTGTTTACTGGCAAAATTTGTTCACAATATTTTTAACACTTTGTTGGTGACAGCACACAATAACACTTTCTTAAATATTTACTCTTATAATAACAGACAAATAAAGGAACGCATTCTAATTCCTTCCATTTATTGAACTTTGCTAGCTAGGATAAATAGCACCAAAGGTTACGTGTACGTATCTATTTATGTTCATATCAGAAACCACTTGTGAATATGCGTATGGGTGTGTGTGTGTGTTTTCTGCGTGCTTACGTACAATTGTACCGGTTAACATCACGTTGCGCTCTATTGGCAGGAGGAACGCAGAGAAAGAGAAATGTGATTTCTTTTGTGGAATGTTTTGCTTGATAATCAGCAAAATTAGCACTTAGTTTCATAAAAAAAAAACATATAGCAAACTTTTTAATTTATTAAGACTATCTAATATTATTGTATTTATTTTTAACTTACTTTTCAATTGTAATTAAACTTGTAATTCTTTGTAAAAGTGACACCAACAAGATTGAACGTCAACTCAATCCATGCGGCCGCGAGCAACTGAGTCAAGAATAGACTCATAAATTCAAGCACAGGCAAATAACCAGTATTTGAAAATGTGCTCGGTTCAGTTTGAGTGGGCACCGTTTTGCACAGAACTGGCGCAATTTTCGCAACTTGGACCGGTGAGGCAGGAAACGAGAAGTGAGCATTGCTTTTTTGATTTATTTTTACAAGTTGATAACGAAACATATGTATGCAAAGAGGGAGCAAATTTCTTAATTAAATAAATTGTTCCAAGCAATTGTACGAGTACAATATTATACGAGTATAAATATTTGCAATGACTATAAATTATTGGAAGAAAATAAAACCAATATTTTCGAAATTACTGCTTTAATTATTTTTCCAATTTGAGAACATTTCGATATAAATTGAGCTAATCGAAAGGATGCGACAGACGAAGAGAGGGGAAAGAATGACAAACATTGAGGCTTATGAGCGATTTATGTATGTTTGTATGTATATAATAAACAGCAAGAATGATAAAATAGAAATAGATAAATCTATCATTCTTGAATAAACAGTATCAGATGAAAGATGAAATGAAAGGTGCAATTATCGCTCTCAGCTACTTGAAATGGCCACTTATTGCTCTTAGTGCTCCCTGGTTACTCATCTACATATAATAATTCAATTAGAAGTAGAGTACATTTGGTCCATTATTAAGTACATTGCATAAAAGTGCAATTTCGTCATACGGAATTTTGAGTACTAAGCAACTCCTTTTAGTAAGGGGAACTCTCTTAAGCCGGCCTTAGACGGTCAATCATTTGACGTCAAATAATGTAGATGGATTAGTGAAATGTGTGTATGCGTCACATGGATAGCGATTGTTGGAAAACCAAAATGTTTTGACGTTATATGATTGACCGTCTAAACTACGTTTTACACTTTACATGTTTATTTTTCAAATGGTAAAAAGTTGGACGTTTCAGTTTCACGCCGATGGTACATAGTGGTGCATAGGTTTCAGGGCACATCTACTAAGTAGTCGCAAGGGATAATTAGTGCTGTCTGATAGGACCCATTCCAAATGTGAGTTGAATATACATGTTACAATGACCACCCTTATTCACCAAATACATCTATATTAGGAATATGCGACAATCACACATAACATTCACACATTTGCTATTCACAGATAATCATAGCTGAAGACCGATATAAGATCTTTCGATATGGTTTAATAATAATGGTCAAATTTTGATACTGCTCTCACAATACACTCAAACTCTTATCGGGTGCCCTACATAATGTCTAGCAGATACCTTAAACTGAAATTGTTAATATTAAGTGGTAGCATGTGGGACCAATATCGCTCTCATCCAACTGGTTGGTTACTTCAATCTTTGGAGGTACGTTGATATTTTCTCCAGGAATGGGTATAGTATCTTCTCAGACTTCTTTACTGATTATCATTATGCATAAAAGCAACAACATTTTTTCATTTTTCAGCTTTTAAATTTGAATAATTCGAGAGGTCGGATTGTCGTTGATATTTTGGCATAACTAGGGCTCCACTGCTACCACTTTTATTTTGGAGCTCTCTTTTATTTACACACTCATGTTTATGTAGTATTTAAAAAAAATATTTTATTACAGATAAATTCGCACACTTTTACTGACATTATGCAGAATTGTTTATGAAATACATCATTTTAGATTGCGGCAAAGAGAACCTGCAATCCCATATAAGCAGTGGCAAACAAAGGAACAGCATATGCCAGGGCACGACTGGGTTGGGGCACCACATGCACCGCGTACACCACTGTGTGCGCTATGCGAGAAATGGCCACGGCGCGGAAGAGATTGACCGCAACAAACGTGTAGGGATCGGTCAAAATATAAAGGAATCCGATCACGAAGAAGGGCAAAATGTTCTCCAAATCGTTGCGATGGGCTCTGAAAAGAATGGGAAATATGTCAATGCCCTATTAAAAGAGTATTGCTTTTGGTGAAGTTACCTGCGCACACGTTCTATATTCGGATCATCAAACTTCACTTTATCCTTTTTGTTTAGACAATCTTCCGGATTGGAAAAGACCTAGAAGGATATAAAATACGGATATGTGAAAAAATAATATACAAAACTATTGAACGTAATTTGAAATTGTTTTATAAATTGTAAAAGGAGCACTTCAAGGAGCCAATTAGGGTGCACCTATTATTATTCGTGCTCCCGGGACCCGATTTATTAATAACTGGAAATTGGCTTTTGAATAATGACTGGGAAGGGTGTAGGAAAAGCCACGGAACGGATAATTATGTCGGAAAAACGGTTAATTTATAATGAATGAAGAGAAAAGTGTCGGAATTTTAGATTAGATGCAACAAAGAGGATGAAAAAATGAGGGTCCCAAATCCGGCAAGGACTCTATTAAATAAAGTTTGGATTTTCAAATGGGTTTCCTAATATTTTTAAGCAGATTGTAATTCCAAGAAAAAATATTTATTTATTTATTTATAATAGTTTATACAAAGATTTATATAATAAATTATACCTAGGCACTAACATCTATCTTCAGCCTTACGTAAAAATAAATTGAAGTGATTTTAATTTACGCTATTATGACTTTATATCCCCTCTAAGTATAACACTTTGAATTAAAAGTGCTTGTGACACGTTAATCGCATGGTTAAAATACTGATAGATTATCTAATGTGTAATCTGAATTCCAAATCCCTTATATAAACGATATTAGCTTTATTCCAATGTAGAATAATGTACACACATATGTAGGCGTATTATATACTTACTTGTTGAGAGACAGAGATAGTTCGTTGTGGTTTTCTGCTTCAACAGAGCTTCAACGTGCAGTTCTAATAATAGGATGGGTAATCAATCCCATTTGTAACGTAGTTTTCGGCTTAAACATGTAGGTTTACCAATAGCATGGGTAATCAATCCCCTTTGTTAATGGGAAGTCTTTGGTTTTTGCTTCAGCGTGAACATGCAGTTTCAACAATAGCTTGGGCAATACCCTTTGTTAAAAGGAGGACGTGGTGGTCTGCTTCAACATGAAGTCTTGACAATAGCCTGGGCAATCCACTTTGTCAATAAGGAGGTCATGGTTTTCTGCTAGAACAGATCTCCAACATCCAGTTTTCACAATAGCATAGGTGTCCCCTATATTAATTGGAGGTAATGGTTTTGTGCTCAAACAGAACTCCAACATGCTGTTTCTCCAATAGCATGGGTCATTTGTCAATATGAGGTCGGGGTTTGCTAGTTCAGAATATAGTTTCAATAATAGCATGGGTAATCCCCTTTGTTACTAGGAGGTCTTCACTGATAAATAACATATTTCGTAATAACGCTACACATATTATCCATCTCTCTCACACCCGTTCTACATTACTCAACTCCCAAATTAAATTCAATTATAAATTGTTTCTTTAAGTTTGTAGTTGAAATTTTTGGACTTTGATTCTTGTGTTAATTTAAATATGATAAAAATAACCTCCTTTTTTTAGATTATTTTATGCAAAATGTGTACTTACATTGTTTTTAAATCGGTGCACCGCTGTCAACGGACCCATGGCTAACATTTTGATAACCAGCACGGCGCTCCAGAAGGCGTAAGTCTTGAAGACATCATTATCCCAGGTCAGTAGTTCCAAACCGGCCATTTTGTTGAATATTATTGGATGGTGCTTATTTCCTTATTACCGCAAAATCACCGCTTAGAAAATCACTGAACCAGCGCCTCGGAACAACGTTAATTAACTGAATAGTTTCTGGTGTTTGATAAGGTCTGATTGTAAACCGGTACCATAAAATGTTATCAAACTCTTATCTTGCCGTGCGATTATTAATCGAATCATGACTGTGAAGAAATGAAAATTGCAATAAATGCAGAGTTAAGAGCTTTATTGCGAATTCCAACTTTCCAGCGCAAAGGCATTCCTACTAATTGAAATCACATATTCGGTTCTATAATAAATATTGCCTTATATAAATTCCCGGGAAAAAATTAAATTTTTTTGTTAAGTTTTCCAGTCTACAAATTAAGTAGTATGCCATTAAATATATCATTTATGTATTTTTATGTGGTAAGTTTATTTCAAATATGTACTATAATAAGTGAGCAATATTTATATACCAAAAATTTGATATATGTATATAGCTAAGAACTTGGAAGAGTTATTCTCCTCTAGGATCTTTAAATAAACTCCATTACTTCTAAGAGATTTCACCTGAGAACTTTTACACGTACATAATACATATGTAAATACTCACACATTCTTAAATACAGACAGAGATATATATATTTATATATTATATAATTATTATTATTATATGTATGAGGTAAAGTAGTGGAGGCACAAAATTAAACCGGCTGTCCAACAATAAAACTAATGTCAATGTGTAAACTGGATTTGTGTTTACACTCAAACACCATTGTGATTCTTTGAGTGTAAATACATCATCACAAAAGTTTTGAGCCTATTTTTGTACTCAATTTTGTTTAACGCAGTTCATATCTGTATGTTGTGCTCGGAAGCAAATTCTGTAATAAATCAAATACTTATTATAAGATATTTGCTCGGAATATCCAGCATTACAAAAACAGTAACACGTTCAGAACCAACTTTAGATAGACGCCAGGAAAACCAAATACTATATAATAAGATATTTGGGGAAAACCACCCCTTAGCCTCACGTATATTCCTATGGAGAGAGATGGAGAAAATGGAGAGAGGGTTTTAAAAACAAAATTTAATGATTTTGCCTGTAAAAAGCATTTTAATGAATCTGTATAACATATATAGTAATTATTATATATTAGATATACATATGCTTCTGCTGCGCACTTAGAATGCTGTAATTATAACTTGCAACGCCATGTAAGCAGTGGAGAAAAATCCCACAGCGAACGCTAACCCACGAGCAGGCTGGGGCACCACCACCACAGCGTAGACCAATGTGTGCACAATGCGGGCAATGCCCACGGCTCGGAAGAGGTTGACTGCAACAGATGCCACCGGATTGGTCAGAACGTACAGTAAACCGACGGCGAAGAAAGGCAAAATGTTCTCCAAGTCATTGCGATGAGCTCTGGAGGAATATATTATAAGTGATGTTTACAAATGATATTTTAATACATTATTTAGCTACCTGCGCACACGTTCCACTTCCGGATCATCGTATTTCACTTTAATCTTGGGGAATATCAAGTCTTCCGGGTTGATATAGGTCTGAAATGAAGAAGAGTTCCGACATTAAGTGGAAACCTTTAGCGTAGAATATACATAAATTTCTGCTCTGGATGATAATTCAGAATCGTAGCTTCCATCACAGACTTGCAAGAAGAGGCTCAAAAACCAAGCCACTTCAATAATTTCAAGTATCTGCGTTTATTCATGTAGTCTTGAATTTTGTCTATCTTACAAGCAATTACTTGCTTCCAAGGATGAGGAGGTATTCCATACCAGATTCTCACCTGACAGTTACTCCGATAAGATTTCGCTCAATAAAATGCAGAGTGAGTCTATCAAAAACTGTTGTGATTGAAATTTCATTGTAGTACTTGAAATACTCAGTTGATTATATTATTCATAAATAAAATTTAAAAAAATAAATTTCCACTCTCTTCTTTAATTATTGAATAAACGTTCGTTACATCACTCTCTGTTCCATTATTCCTCCAATTTCTAAAACACAGTTTCTCAACGTCACAAAACACTTTTCTAATCTCTTCACAAAAGTAGGTAGATTGAGCGACTGCCAAAAAGCACACCTAGGCCTGGATTGCCCCTTTATGAGACACTAGTCCCATTCGCTTTCAAAAGTCCAGCTATTTGGAGCCATTTCTTCACAAAACATTTTCCTAATTTCTCTTGAAAAATTTCACTGATGATTCTTTAAAATTCCGCCGGTTGTTACCTTATTTTTGACACGCTTTGCAGCTGTGAGCAGGGTAACTGCGAACATCTTGAGAACCAGCACGGCGCTCCAGAAGGCGTACGCCTTGAAGACAACATTGTCAAAGGTCAACAGATCCCAACTGGTCATTTTGTTTGATTCTTCCCTGCCTCAAAGAACACTGAACTACTCCGAGAGAATTGTGCTGCCGAACTAAATCTGCTCCCCCAATTTCGCATTTTTCAGCCAACCAAACTGCCGACTTTATTATAGACACGCATTATAAAATAATTGACGTGTACTATACACGGAGGTTGAAGCGTGACACGTATCTGTGCACACACATAAATAGCTACCTGAGATACCTACATTATTGCTAATATAAATGCTCTCCAACGAGTCGACCGTACTCTTGTTTACAATTTAACTGTGTTATTGTAGGACTGATGGAATCCCAAGAGAGTTTGACGCAGCTTATCACGAATCATTGATCTATTATGATTTGTTACTCCATTCTATCCTTTGGATATTAGGATGAAACACTGATCCTTTGGATATTAGGATGAAACACTGATCCTTTGGATATAAGGATGAAAAACTGATCCTTCAGATATCAATATGAAACACTGATCTTTTGGATGTCAGTATGAAACAATGATTCTTTGTATATTTGGATGAAGCACTGATCCTTTGGATATTACTGTGAAACACTAATCCTTTGGATATGACTATGAAATACTGCTCCTTCGGATATCAGTATGAAACACTGATCATGCATAACATATACTCTTTCAGTGGTAATAATGTCGGAAGCTCATAAATATACTCTATCCATGGTAATAAATTAGGAAGCTCTTCTATGAGTACTGGCCACAATTAAGAAAATGTTTATGGGACTTTCTTTATATTTCATTATCTCACAATATGCAAATTTTTATATTTTTAAACTTGGAACATATTTTGCAAAGAAGGGTTTCATAAAGAATGGATTAATTTAATTTATGTAAACTAAATTACGGTGGTTCCCTCCGGAAAAAAGAATAGCAGTTTACTTGTTTTTCTCACAATATACCAGACTACTATTAATTGTGGCCTTAGCAACTTGCTCTGTTGGTTTTTTTATTAGGCTACATATTTACTTGTATATTTTTCTTAATAAATAAATAATAATATTTTTATTCGTATCGCAATCAAGAACCCCAAATCACAGCTCAGAAATACTCAAATATTAAAGCCTGTGGGTTCGCTGATCCCTAGAATAAGAAATTAAAAAGAAACTTATATTCTATTTTATTATACCTTACACCAAAATTAAATTAAGATTGCAAAGGGTGGGGGAATGAGTACTACCCACTTATATAATTTCATATTTTGTGAGAACATACAACAGACTTTTTTGGATAAATATTTGTTTTTAAAGTATGTGTACATAAATATATGTTTCTGCTTTTTGTTGCTTTACCATTTCCCATGTAGTAAATAACTGGGTTTTTGTTTATAAGAGCTCTTCAGTTTAAAGTAGCAGAATTCACAATAGTGTGGTTTTCAATTGAAAGTAGCACAAATCACAATAGCGCGTGCTCTTCAGTTGAAAGTCAAGGTGAATTTACTTAATGTAAGTAAATTCACCTTGGTTGAAAGTGGCACATTTCACAATAGTAAATAGTAGCTCAATTCGCAATAGTACGCGCTTTAGTTTAAAGTAGTTCAATTCACAATAGTGTTGAACTTATCTGTGTCTTCATCAGAGATCTTTCAATGAAATGTAATTTTTTCTCAAGTAGATATTTTGGTGTTTAGATACAGAGTCACATAAACCAGAATCGTTATAAAAAAATTACTTTCTGAAGTGCAGCCGCATAAAAAAAGACAGCTCAGCGGTAGAAACAGAATTCAGAATAAATTATGCAGAATTGCATTTCATTTGTACCGCGGGCGATAGAGAATTTTGTCATTATATTTATTGAAGAGGTAAAAAATTACAGCGCAGACATTGAAAGAGAATTTGAGGTGTTTAGTGGAGAGAAGTTCTATGCGGCGTTTTGTCAAGCTTTGGGAACAAGCCAAAAGGAAAATAACCCACCATTTAATTTCCTAGTCTAAAAAACCAATAAAATAGGAACAAAACTATTGTAATATATTGTCAACTAATTTTCATTACAATTTTTATTAATGTATGCCAATTGTGTAGGAAATGCGGGGAAACAGACGTCAAGGAAACCTTGAATCATCTCCTGTGTTTCTGTCCATCAATCGGTACAGTACGCGTAAAATACTTGGGGGCTCCCTTGTTTGGGGGACTAGAAGATATTTCAATTTTGGCTCCACTTATAAGGCTAGCAAAAACGTCTCCTTATTCAATGATCTCTACTTCCGAGAGCCCTAAATAGACACTTATTTGATATCGCTAAGAACCTAACAGGTCGGTCCGTGGTTTACTCGGCCAGCCAATCTAGCCCAGCTAACCTACACTTCTGAAGATAATTTTCTAGTAATCTATATAGTAAATGCATTATATATTTAATAAGTTCTGTGTTTGATTCGATGTTTGTAATATTCAACGTGATTACTTTATTTGGAGTAATTGGATAGCATTGGTAAAATTATGAAAAAATAGTTCAATTAATACAAGTTTGAGAAAAAACTTTCCAATAAAAAGGAGACTTTAAATTAAAATGAAACCTTAGACCTTAAATTCATGTATATAAACTAATGTATGTATTTATGAAAGGACTTATAATGAAGCAATTATCACTTGCACTGCCATGTAACCGGTGGCAAACAAAGCCACAGCGAACGCTAAGCCACGAGCAGGCTGGGGCACCACCACCACAGCGTAGACCAATGTGTGCACAATGCGGGCAATGGCCACGACTCGGAAGAGGTTGACTGCAACATATGCCACCGGATTGGTCAAAACGTACAGGAACCCCACGGCGAAGAAAGGCAAAATGTTCTCCAAGTCATTGCGATGAGCTCTGGAGGAATATATTAAGTGGTTTATGTACTAATGATATTTTAATATACTGTATTATTATGTAACCTGCGCACACGTTCCACTTCCGGATCATCGTATTTCACTTTGATCTTGAGGAATTGCGAATCCTCCGGGTTGACAAAGGTCTGAAATGAATTGAAACGATATTAAGATGAAAGACTCTCTTTTACCGGGTAACCTCGCAGGATTGCCAGGAGACGTCTACAGAACATAAGAAGTCAACTTCCTGGTGTTCTGTTCAAAATTGTAGTCATTCTAAATTAATTTGAATGGTTAAAATGTAAACATCTGTGAGTAGGTACAGTAGAAGTGAGGTAGGCTGGAGAACCCCGAAGAAGAAGGTCTCTAAGCACTCAGACAGTGATGCCCATTGTACTATATAAATACAGTAACTAAGTGGTCACTTGCGAACTGGCATGAAGCCAAACTAGTTTTCGTGTGTCCCATAAAGCTATGGCAGTGAAAAATGTTGATGGCCTTTTAATTCCGCCGCTTGTTACCTTATTTTTCAAACGCTTCAGCGATGTGAGCTCTGCAACTGCGAACAATTTGAGCACCAGCACGGCGCTCCAGAAGGCGTATGTCTTGAAGACAACATTGTCCAAAGTCAGCAGATCCCAACCGGCCATTTTGTTTGGTTTTTGGCTGACTCGAAAAAACTGCAGAACTTCTCCGTAAGGATTGTGATGCCGAACTAAATCTTCTCCCTCATTTGGCTGGTTTATAAGCCAACTACGCTGCCGGCTGCAGGTAATAAATACGCGTTATAAAAGTATTTGCGTATATTAACCGGCAGATGAACCTTGACTGTTGCATTAATATGTGCTTGTCTATTATATTGCTCCGACTTTTGGTTCTTGTGTGACAAAGTCAACATTTTTCGGTTTATCGCTGTGAATGAAATTCTTCAGTTTATCGCTGTGAATGAGGAATTGACATAATCTCAAGAGACTTTGACTCAGCTAACTCCAACGTTGGATATTGAAATTTTTTATTCAATTCTATCAACATATCCTGAGTATATCGGGGTGAAACATTGGTCTTGAATATAGAATCTGTGGTTAATAACACCAGTACTTCATCTCTGGGTAAAATACTAAATACTTTGCATGGTGGTAGATTCCTATTTTATTATTATTATCATTGGTCAGTTTCCCGACAAGGGAGCAATAGAGAGATCCAGAATGAAGTGTAGGGGACCTGGGGAAAATTGTTCACTGTCGGCTCCAAAACTGAAAAGGGAACTGGGGCTGGTTGGCATCTGAATTAAAATGTCAAATGCTTCTGTAATATTATTTCCGGTCCCTTATATTTGAATACACCTTCAAGAGTATATTCTAGTAATCAAGTGATCTATTATACTAATTGCATTATATATTTAATGACTTCAGTATTTGATTGGATGTTTATAATATTCAACGTGATTACTTTATTTGGAGTAATTGTATTGAAAGTATTGATAAAATTATACAAAAATAGTTAAATTAAACTCTATACAAAGCTGAGATTACACTTTCCAATATAAAGGAGACTTTAAATATATGTTTCACCTTAGACCCTAAAAGCATACATATGTAAAAATGAATGTACATATGTATTTATGAATGGACTTAAAATGAAGCAATTATGACTTGAACCGCCATATATGCTGTGGCGGCCATGGACACGGCGAACGCTAAAACACGAGCTGGCTGGGGCACCACGACCACAGCGTAGACCAATGTGTGCACAATGCGGGCAATGGCCACGACTCGGAAGAGATTGACTGCAATAAATGTCACCGGATCGGTCAGAACGTACAGGAAACCGACGGCGAAGAAAGGCAGAATGTTCTCCAAGTCATTGCGATGAGCTCTGGAAAATATTAATATATATAATAAATAATAATATATAAAAATTCAATGATTTATTTATGCAGCCAGTCAGTCACCTGCGAACACGTTCCACTTCCGGATCATCGAATTTGACTTTGAGCTTTTTGGACAGCAAATCTTCGGGATTGGCAAAGGTCTGAAATAAAGAGTTTCAGTTAATACTAATTTCAATATATTATCAAAGTTTTAATATTTTAATATAAATGAACAAAAATAGAAAAAGCAAAAGCAATTAAAAAAGATTTATTGGCCAAAAATATGCAATTCATGCTGATAATCAGCGTTAATTTGATTTTCGGCAAAGCTCTGCCCTCTCATTCTCTTTTGATCTCACTACTCTTCCAAGGGAAAGTTTTTGAAGCTCTCCCAAAATATGCTCCATTATCCACTTTCTCTTGTAAAATATCTCACATCTTTGACCCATTGTTGTTGTTACCTTATTTTTAAAACGCTGCACAGCTGTAAGTGCTCCCACTGCGAAAATTTTGAGTACTAGCACAGCGCTCCAGAAAGCGTAAGCTTTGAAGACAACATTGTCGAAGGTCAACAGATCCCAACCGGCCATTTTTTTGATTCCTATTTGCCTCGCAAAAAACACTGAACTAGCGCGAGTGAATTGTGGTGCCAAACTAAATTTTCCCCAAATTTCGCCGGCTGGTCAAGTCATCTACGCTTCCGCGCGTGTATTCTGTCCGCGAAACTGTCTTATGATAACAAATGTGAATCCGCAAAAAACGCGAAATTATTCCTTAATTATTATTTGCCATGCTCGTTTATACTTTATTCAAATGCTTCTATTTACAAAGTCAGTTGAGACTACACGCGGCAGCTGAAGTTTGGCACGCCAAAAGCACGAGCAAGCCTCATGTGTGATACCGTAGAAAGTTTCCAGCTTTTCTGAGGGAATGTGCCTTTAATAGTGTTTGCCATCAGGTTGGCCATAATCAATCCCAAATGTTTGATGTTGCAATACTATAATATATAGTAAGCGTAATAATATATTGTAAGCTGATATATATTATTACTGATGACTATAGTGCGTGGTTCAGTTTCTCCACCAATGTTTCGAAATCTAACAACAAAGAAAACTTTTTAAAATAAGTACAAAATGTCCCAAGTGAATAGGTCAAAAAGAAGATCATAATTACTTGGGCTTAGTCAAGGAACAAGTCAAATGAGAGGTAGGTACAGAAAGATAGATAGTCTGGAAAGCAATCATATGAGAGGTAGGGATATATAGATTGATAGAAGTGGGGTAGGCCGGAACCGCAGAAGATGGAGGTCTTTAAGCATTAAGGCATTGATGCCAATTGTAGTCAGGGGGTGGATGTAAATAGAGGATTGTGAAAGGTAGGAGGGGTAGGGGGCCGATGGTGTAATTTATACTGAAAATCGAAATTTCAAAGTTTCATCACTGTTTTAAAAGTATTTGACCTAAAAATAAACATGGAAACGTTGAAAGAATATAAAGTGCATGCGCATCGACAGTTATCGCCAGTTGTGACTTGAATGCAGCAGAAAATTTTCGTCTCACAACGATTGGGAAACCCTGGTGTAAAAGTTGTTTATAAAATCAACAAGTGAAGTTTTCATATCTCCTACGGTTGGGAAACACTGGTGTAAAAGTTGTTTATAAAATCTACAAGTAAAATTTTCAACGTTTCTACGAGCTTTCGAAGCTGCCGGCCGGCACAACAGAGCAATGGGAATCGCCAAGCAACGAGAGAAAGGGGAAATGTTAAAAGCAGAAATATTTATAATCAAAACCTGTTAGAAAACTTGCATTATACATTTTAAATTATTATAATATAGTACAAACTGATATGAAAATGTTTTAAAATACATATTAACAGATCGATTAAATGTAAATGCGGTTATTAGGTGAATATCTCGACAAGTTTCAATTCAAGGGTTCAATTGATAAAAAACTGTTGACAAGTTGTTGCAATTATTCCAATTGGAATATTAAATGACATGCATACATGTGCATATGCACATGGAAGTATGCCTACATAAGTATACATGCATGACCCCCTTTCCTGCTGGACATGCATACAAACATGCACACATGCCTACATACATATGTACATACATACATAAGCATTTTAATCTGTTTCTTTTGGTTTTGCATATTAAATGGGTGCAAGGGTCAATCACTTTGAAGAAGCACACAAGGAATGTCAACGTTAGTACTGTGCATAGACAAATTATGACCGGGTAAAACTCGAAGTGAGAGTTATGTTTTGACCACACAAAAAATTCAAATAGACAAACAAATGCCAATATTATTCATACAATTAAGCTGTTTCATCTAATGTGTTTGTTGTAATTTGAACACTTAGTTAAACATAATATTTTCCCCTTATGTATATCAGCCATTCTCAGACTTTTACCTGATAATGATTTTGCTAGTGGAAATTTTAAATAAACTTTTACTGTACTTATCTATATATAAATATATGTTTCTACATATTATTACTACCTATTACTTATCTATATAGTATATAGTATAATTATAAATACATATTTCTATATACTATACATATGTATGTATATGCTTATTTAAACACACCTGAGTTTGGAAACGTTTCAACCCGGTCAGCAAAGACATCATCAAGAGCTTCAGCACCAAAACCGCTGTCCAAAAGACGTAAGTTTCGTACACGACATTGTCCATTGTCAATAGTTCAAACAAACTTTTCGCCATTTTTTATTAATAAAAATTATCAAGCAATTAATTTAAACGGATAAATTAAACTGCACTTTCTGCCGGTCCCAACTACACTGACTGCAATGCACGTGCAGTTAATTGCATTGATACATGCTCCCATGTGCATGCTAAGTATTAAAAGCCCTTTCGTAGTGTGTTGTCTGTCGTTGAAACAAGTTTACAAGGGGAAAGCTTCATACAGCTTTATTACACTGTAAAAATCTTGTGAGACTTTCAAATAATAACTTTGTACAGATAAACTTTGTATACCATTTACACTTTAAACTTAGTATCAACGTAGGTGTATAAGCGCGCTACATTTCCTCTCGTTACATTATTAACAGTATAGTCGATTATTGGGAGTCGCTCCTTTCCCGTAAAAAATCTGCCATTACATTCATAAAATTCAGAAACGAAGTTAGCCGAAAGCCGTTCGTTTTTCAGGTCAGTTTCTTCATATTCTGAAGTGAACTCACCTCTTAAGTAATTTCATCTTGATCAAATGAGCTCATATCCAGCAGTTAGGATTAATTAAATTATTTAATATAATTATTAGAGTGTATTTGGGTGTGCTAGACTGTTGTTTATAATTTAAAGAACATTTCATGTGGATGCCAAATTAATTAATTCAATATGAATACCAGTTCTCACAGTGTTTTGAAAGAAGAACTATTATTACTATTGACCTCAAAGCGGTGCATATGTATGTGCTACTTGAACAGAATCCAGTATTCGTAGCTGCTGCTACTGTGGTGAGTTGAAATTCATAGTGGTCTAAAAGTATATATACATATGTACAAATGTATATTAAAATGAATGAGATGAGAGATAATCAGATGAAGGTAGTATGTATTTAACACATATAGTAAGAAATGTATGGTCCTAGAAAATATATTTTGTTAGAATAAGATTTTGTGGTATGTGTTGATTTGTGTTCGTTCTGTTGATTTTAGACTTATTTTCTTGTTAAGGGAAGAGAGTGGCGCGCGACGATAATAAAGAATAATAATAATAATTTCCGTAGCAATATGTTTTGTATTTGAACTTCAACTTCGATTTTGATAGGGCACAACATTATTAACAAGAATATTTATATATGTAGGTCGGGCTCAGTAATGCTTACATATAAGCAAAACTAAATTTTCTACTGCCACTTGAGAAAAGATATTGTAGTCAGAAATAAAGACCTCAACGGTTGCAGTTCTCACATAAGATAAACTTTATTTTTTCTTCCCAGTTTCTCTTTCCTATGATTGAGATGCAGTTTATTGCACAATGTTTACTTAATTCTGGAGATAGTATACTAGACAATCCTACTGTAATACCACAATATTGATTTATTCTATGTGTACTTAATACAAAAGAGCACATGCGACAATTCAATAATATAGAATGATTTCTTTTTTGAATTTATAGCAGGTCAGAGTGTAATTATTTTAAAGGTGGGTGTTAAAGGCAAAAAAAAAAAATTGTCAATCACCAAAATACATCATATATATTTATTTATTACGAGTATATAATAAATTATATCTACAAAATATGCTAGGCTATGGTCTTCAGCCTAACCACCAAAATACAAAAAGATACCTCACTCGGAAACTGGTGCTAGAAAATACATCCACCTTAAACGAACACAAATTCACCTTCATTGCTGATGGTGAAATTATAATTAATGTTGCTCTGCTTTTAAATTTGTTGCTGCCCGCCAAAGTGCTAAAACCATTGTGAATATATCAAGCATATGCTATGCATAATATATATATATATATATATATATATATATATATATATATATATATATATATATATATATATATATATATTCTGTATAACCTTTTTGAATATATAAAAAATAAATAAATAAATTTATACAGAATTATGAATATTTATATGGAAAGACAGTAATTTGACTACCACTAAAGCTAAACTAGTTCATGCACTGAAACAAAAAGAAACTGCTTGTAAATTTCTAGCAATAGAACAAAACTAATTTGTACTTTTTAAGCGAGCTGAAGTAATCCTCAATTTTCAGTTGTATACTATGCATTTATTCCTATTGCTCATTTTGTAACATAAAAAAAATTAAGTTTGAATTAATAAAATCACAGATTCGCGTCACGTAAACAAATCATTAAACAATGAAAATGTGAATTGATATTTCCAACAGGCAGATACATTTTCAACCATTTCCATGTGTGTGCTATGCGCAATATGATTGAGTGTAAAAACACACATGGAAGTACCTAATGCCTAATTGCAAACGAACTAATTTCTATTGCGAATGGAATCTGTGTCGCAATATGCGCCGAGCGGCTCAGCAGCGAGCTCGTCCAGCGAGTTCCCATAACCCTATTTTTGAGCGCTGCGCTTTTTGCGCAATCTTTTGAAATGCTTTTTATAGTTCTCCGTTGTTGTTGTTGCTTTAGTTGTGCGCTGCAATCATGCAAGTAATTATGTGCATTTAGTGCAGAATACGCACACAATTAGCGAATGAGTGAAATGAGCCAACCAAGGCAGGCATTGTTGCACTAGCTACACAGCCAGCCAGCCACAGCAGAGCAACCCCATTCGTATGAGCATCGCCCAGAGCATGCCCCCTTAAATGGTGCAGAGCGCCCAAACTGGCAGCTCCACTACTTCTTGTCAAGTGGTCGGTCGCTCGGTTGCTCACTCAGTCTTCGAGGCCGCTGAGAGTCGCATCTGGTTTTTGTGGTTGTTTTTGTTTTTGCGTTGGGAATTTTAGTTTCGAATCTTTCATGACAAAGAAATCGCCATGAGGTGCACTTTAAGATGAAAGCGTATTTCCTTCCTAAAGAGTGTAATTAATTAATTGTGGCTGGGTTGTGGTGGAGCGCGTTTTCCCCACTGTTGTTGTTGTTGTTGTTGTTGTCGTGGTTGTTGTAATTGTAAGCATAACGTTTCCAGGCACAGCGCATAATTTTGCATATGTCGATGGGAATTTGTGAATTTTTGTGTAATTCAGTTCGCGTTTTACATTGGATTCGTGCGCGTGGATGAATCACAATTCCAATTCCAAATCTGTGCAGATCAAGGATACATGTGAACTTCAGTAAATATTCATAAAATAATCATAAGAAAATTGTAAAATTTTATAAAGTAAAACGAAGAAAAAAAAACTGTTAAAAATGTCCCACGATGAACGGAAAGGACGCTTAAATGTGGTGAAGTTTCTGGAATTGGTAATGCATTTACTCCTATACAATATTATAAGACTACCCCAACGTTTACCTTTGGCAGACATCATACGCTTAAATAGCTTTAAATCAGAACTGAGAAATAGCAGATTTCAGCCACCCTCTTCTAGATCCTCAAAATGACACTGAATGTCAGGTGGATCCATTTGGGAGTATCTATAAATAATAGAGCTATATGCTCCTAAAGGACTAGGGTAGGGACTTATGACAGCTCAAAAATGGTCTTATGCAGGCGTATTCATGAACATATTATATGTCAGAAATAGTAATGAAATATCCCGTTGTGTATTCGTTGATTTCACTTTGTGCACCTGCTTACTTCCAGTTCTTATGACGTCATTCGAACGCTTTTTTCCAAACGAATTATTTTGAAATGTAAATTCGTCGTATGAAACATAGTTTCTTTCGATAGGAATTCCTTTGAAACTTAGATACGGCTTTTGCCTAGTCCTTCAACCAGAAATTTTATCCTACTAGTCTTCTCGACTCGGTCGAATTCAAGTAGCAGGTCATTTCACCAGAAAAGGATTAGTGCTTTGTAGAGTGATCGAGGTTACTTGAGAAATAACTTTGAATCCATTTGTTTGGGCAGGTCGAATCAGTAAAGGTTGCCTACAATAAATCTCTGTTGGATCCCAACTAAATTGTTGTTTGTGGATTTTATACTTACTCGAAGGACCAAAGTAATATATTCCAAAGGTAAAGTGTTGTCTCATTTGGAGAACAATGATTGACTTCACGGCATACATTTAACATTGTCCTGGTTGCTAGTAAGATTTATCGCCTGTTCTTCCATCACCCCGAAAACTTCCAGATATAACTTTGGGAATGAGCACGACTTTGTCAGCATATCTCCAGTAGCTGAATGCATTTTTAGAGGCCTAGCTTCTCTACAAACTAGGTACTACTTTCTTCAGGTATGGAGGTGGGTTGAGCGGCTGCCAAAAACACACTTCAGCCTGGATTGGCCCTTTGTGACACCGCATGGAACACAAGTCCCATTCCCTCTCAAAAAGCCAGCTATTTGGATCTTTTGATAAATCAATTTCGAGCTTTTGATAAATCCATTGATGGAGCTTATATTTTATTTGAAACGTCACTAGGGAGTCCAGGAAGTAGTCGCGCAGGAAAGTGTTTCTCCTTTTGGGTAGTGCTGGACACGTACAGATAAGGTGTTCGATGGACTCTTGCTCCTCCTCAGCCATGCAACTCCTACAAAAGTCATTTGAGGTTAAAGAAGAAGTCTTAAAGCTTAAAGAAATCACAGAACAGTGGCGGTGAACTGATACTATAGAACACCATGTTTGTGTGTGTGTATATATAATGTAATATGGCGTGGGTGGATTAGTTTCGTTTTTATGATAAATCATGTACTCTATTTCCAAATTGATTTGTGCCACGTATTGACTGCACCGCCCCGCTAAACATATTTCACGTTTATCATATCTCACGAGTCCAATTGTTGTTGTAATTGAGCGAATTTCAACATAAAAGATGGACAAAACTTAACCAACTTGCTATCAGAGTTCCTCTTTTGTATACTGGAAACACACTTCGCCGATGAAGAGGGTCCAAACGGTTTCATGCAACTAGTTTGAACTCAAACATGTTGTACAACAAGTCGTTTTATATAACGAAATTTCAAATAAGAATGTCACGTATACGAGTATCATGAAATCAAAATAGCAAGCATACTTTTAGGGTGGACCATTTTTGCCCTTAGGGCGATATACTTGAAAAATAATTACTTAATTATTAACTTACAATGAGAGAAGAGCACGAATTATTTGCTTACAATGAGAGAGGAACAGTAATTATTATTTTACAATGAGAGAGGAGCACTAGTTGCCAGGGCCTTCAGTTCTCAAGACGATGTAAGAACGATATTTTCATGGAAAAAATGATGATGAATCACAAAATGGGGTGCAGTTAGGTGGACAAGCCGCACTGACTGCACTTTGAAGGCGCATTCGCCAAGATTTACCATTAGTTTTCGACATCATTTTACGTCTATGGCTCTCCTGCCTAGGTCACTCCCTGCCTAGTCCACTACCATCACGTTCATCTTTAAACATTTACTAACTTTGAAAACTGTTCCTCTTCCAGGGATTTGCCGTTGCCTGCCTGGTGCTGCACTTTTACAGTTTCAATGATCGCGACATGCTGACATCGTTCCTGGCGACGGGCACCTTCACAGGATACATTGTGGTGGTGGTAGGCGTGTTTGCAGGTATTCAACTTGAAAAGAGTTAATCATTGTGTCATTGTATCAATATCACAGGGGAACATGTTACCTAACTGCTGTTGGTGGCCATTAACACTTTCTCCTTCTTTTGTCAACAGGTGTGCTTATGCGGGCGCCCATACACAAACGCATCGACATCTTCTTCAGTGTGCTGGGCTGTGCGCTGTTCATCTGCTCGGGCGTGTTCATCATCGAGGCCTGGGAGTATTCGTTTCGCACCCGGACACGCGATTTGGCACTCATCAAGGCGTCACTATCGATTGTCAATGGCGTGATGTTCGGATTCGATGCTATTTTTACGTTTCGCGACAAGTGACGCGGCTGAGCGGGGAGCGGAGCAGTCGGAGAGCATTTCCATATACTCTAATTATTACTTTTTAATTTTCAAATACTTTAATTATTACTTTGATAATTTAGCTTGTAATATTTTCGGCCATAAGCACTTCCTTTAAACGAAAATTAATTTTAAGTTCACAATTCATGCGTTAAATAATAAATTCCAGTGCCATTCAATGACGAACCAGCTATGATGAGTGTGCGTGTGTGTGTTTGTGTGTAGCTGCGAGTTTGCAGTCGCGCTTTACGAAATATTTCGCACATTCCACATTAGCAAACAAGCCGCGCCGCCGGGCAGATGGCGTCATTTGTATTAGAGACGCAACGCCTGGCTAATGGCTTAATGGTGACATCATAAAACCAACTACGCATTAAAATGTTGAGCAACCTTTTTATTCACCTCACCGCATTGTCCTGAAGTGGCCTCTCAGCGTAGAAGAAGGAGAGTGGCCTGTGAGGGTACACATAAACATGGAGCGAGATTGCTTGCTACTGTGTTTGCACTGATTGAAGGGTGTGCAATTTATTGCCGAGGGATTGGGGCGGCTCGAGGTGAATGTTCTAAGCTTTGTGATTTATGGGTCAGCGGGGGATTTATGATTGAAAAGTTAGGCAGGGAGTGTAAGGAGATAAATCTGGTGGGTTTTAAGAGTGCCTTTTGTGAAGAAAGAGGCTACTGTGGGGCGGTAGTGTGGGGAGGTAGTGTGGTAAGATAGTGTGGATTGATAGTGTCTGTAGGCAGTGTGGGGAGGTAGTGTGGAGAGGTAGTGTGGGGAGGTAGATTGGGGAGGTAGTATTGGGAGGTAGTGTGGAGAGGTAGTGTGGGGAGGCAGTGTGGAGAGATAGTGTGGGGAGGTAGTGTGGAGAGGTAGTGTGGGGCGGTAGTAGAAATATGCCTGGTTTTGTGATTTTTTGGCCTCTTTGGAGAAGAGAATTTGAAATGGGGACTGATATATGGATTTGTGAGTTTTGGCCTGTTGTCGAGAAAAGGAATTTGAAAGTGAGTTGACCATGAAATTTAAATAAAAATTCTATGGGGACTGAAAATGCCTGGTTTTGTGATTGTTTGGTCTGTGGCTGAAGAAGGGAATTTCAAATTCAAATAAAAATTCGTTCCCGCCCAACGGAATTTCAAACAAATAAGAATCTTAACAAATGTGATTTAAATTTGTGGCTCTTCTGGAAGGTGTCTCTTTTGGAGTGCTTTGCTGCCAGTTTTGGATCCAAAATGCATCCTCATTGACTTGGGAGAAAGCAAGTTTATTTTTAATAACGAAAAGTATCCAAATGTATCAACAGCAGAGATTTGGAGTCGTATGAGAATGTCACCAATTTGATATCATGAAATGAATGAAAATGCCACCAATAAAATTGACTGACTCCTGCCAATGAAATTTTCAATATAAATCTGGACCTCCAATTTCCATTCCAACTTACACTATTTTACGAAATTGAATATTTCAAAGTACACTGTAAAATAGAGAAAAACTATTGTCTATAAAATCCTGCAATTTTTTTCTCACTCCCTCCTAATGACGATATAATGGTTAAATTATCAAAGGACTTACAATTCGGTGTTATTAGTCTCTCAAAAGTTGGGTGAACCATATATAACGCCACACGCACAATCAATCGGTTTCATAGGGTTCATTTCGTGAGTTCTTCTGAGTCGTATCACTTTCAATGCTAACAATTCCAGCAATTATAATGTTTAGGTCGAGCATGGACTTCAAAAGGATAGTCTCGAAATTGAATTCAGAATTCAGACAGAGTTTGAAGTAAAAAAAATCTCCAGGCTACAACCTAATCATAGCCGATATCTTAAAACAATTACCAGCTTAAAGGGTTGCCATGTTGACAAAAATAATCAACATTTTACCTTTAGATTGAAACATGTCCTTATAAACTGTAAGGTATCAGACGTAATAATGATCCAAAAGCCTAGAAACCCAGTAAAGTCATACGGGCCAATCTCTCTACTACCAATCCTATCAAAACTATTTGAAACGCTATTAATGAAAAGAACACAGCCTATCATAGATAGCAGAAAACCAATACCAACAAATCAATTGGTTGATTCGAAGGCCATATGATATGTAAACAAGGCATGACTCTTGATACACACTTTTTATATATTCTATTATTTATTGTATTTAATTATTTTTATTTATATGATTTTACGATTTTAATCTTTATTAATTCATCCGGCTTTTTGTTGTGAACATTTTTGCTCATTTCTCAATTTCATTTTTATTGTTGTCAGCAATATGAAAAAACTTCATTACAAAAACGCTGGCTCAACAATTATTAAAATGCAAAGAGGCTCGCAACCAATTGTTGGCAACATGTTGCGGCAACAAACAAAAAGAAACGTAGGCAACAGAATTACAAACAGTTGTGCAGATTGAAAAATCCACAATTGAGTCAGTACAATTCCAGCATTTGGGGCAGTAGCAGTGAAGTGAAATAAGCAGAAGCGAAAGCCGAAAGAAAAGTTTTAAATAAAAAAATAATTCATATTTATAAAATACATAAAATAAAAGTCAAATCGAAATGGAGTTCAACAATCGTTTGCTACTGAAAATTATCGAATTGGTAAGTGGAAGTGTTTAATTTACCTACAAAATGTATGTATTTATATAGCGAAGAATGTACATATATTTAGATGAAGCTTACGTGCGTATTTGTTGTTGTTGTTGTTTTTGCTCAAACACGTCCTGAGGACTGTACGAGTATGTTCGAACTTTGGCAGCTGCAGGCGCGTATCTTTTATGTGTGCCAAATATTGCTCAAGATGCTGAGGCAACAGTTTATGCGAGGAAATTAAATACAACAGCTTTTCTTAGCTTTATGAAACTTGAGGTAAAGGATGGTACAGCATTCTATTAAATGTCAATTGCTCAATAAATGCGTTCTTGCTCTTGACACCTGAGTGTTTGAGCATTGGTTTGTTGCAATTGCATACGTGACCTACGCTCGGTTCCGCTGCTCTCCTTTCCACAGGTACACACATAATTCCAATTTAGCCACAATATGTGACTGCTGCAGTAATTGAAGGTGATTTCGGTTTGTATTGTGTTTCAGATGGGTACCTGGCTGTGCTCGCTATGATCTCATGTGTGCGCGTCTTATTGTGTAGCAAGGCGACGCATATTATGGGGTAGGTACGACCGAGACTTCCATATCTAAACTGGTTTCGAATACCTTTGGCCAAGCTGCACACACGCACACAAACACCCAGCAGTGTGTTTCTTATTGTTTTGCGTAGTTAATACGCACTTTCAAGGTTTATGCTGTACGCACGACACGACACACGCAGCGCCAACCAGCAAACGCCAAAGCCAAACATGCAACATGTTCGCATACGACCAACAAACAAAACAACGCACTGTGGCCGTGATTCCTATTAAAATTCATGTTTGGCTTTTGTTTGGCGTCCCCACTAATGCGAAGATGGTGGTGAAGTTTCTGGCAATGATGTCATTTCACCGGTTTTGGACATATTTGAATTTTTGGCACTCATCATCGAAACGAAGCGTTATAAAAAAAATAAAAAAAAAAAAATATTCGTATTTGTTGTTCCAAGAACACGTCTGCATGAAAACCAATTGTTGCCTTAATATACTAGCCAGTTGTTTTTGTTGTAACTTTGTGGTTATTTGTTTAGTTTTTTTTGCATCGTTTTTTCCTGTTTTCGTGATGTCATTTTTGGCGATTTGCTTTAAAATTATTTTTGTATACTTGCACAATTTGTATGCCTGTTGCTGTGTTGTTGCTGTGTGTAATTTAATTTCCTAAAAAAAATAAATAAAAATAACGCCCAAAACAGAATAGTGAAAAATTAAATAAACTAATAGTAATTGAAACAGTTTAAACTTGGCATTAGTTTAATGGCTGACACTTGAACTGAAGTTGTGGCATTTCAATTAAAATAAATGTAGTAAATGTTTGGCATTAACTGACTTTATTTAATTATAGCGACATTTTACAATGAAAGCAATTGAACCTGAAGTGGCATATGTCATAGCCAGATAAGTGAGAAGCCACTAAATTCATTATAATTTACGATTTCAAACTGTTGAGAAGCATTTAGCATGAAACCAATTGTTGCATGCTTTCCAGCAGTCGCTTTGCTTCCTTTCAAAATTTAGGGTTGTCGTGCTAATTCTCACCTATGCACATCGTACTCTTTTCTATTAAAATTACTATTACAATGAAAATTATTGCTACACAGAAACCTGTTTTTGCTGCTGCTGCTGCTGATCGAGAAGTGCATACAAGGTGAATTCTCTTGTATGCACATACGAGTACATAGTACTTTTTTCTTTTGAATGCCATTGCAAAGAAAATTATTGCTCCACAGAATCCTGTTTTTGCTGCTGCTGCTGTTGATTTATAAATGCAAGCAACAGAAATTGTTATCTGAGAGTTATTATTATTATTATTATTATTATACCTTACAACATACTTAATTATGAGTGCAAGGGTGTTGGGGGAATGAGTACTAGCTACAGAGGCTTTCGACTTGAAGAGAAAATGATTTTATAGAAAGAAGCATTTTGGAGACCAAGCCCGTGACAGGATTTGAACCCGCGACGCTCGGGGAGTAAGTCTAGCATGCTTACCACTAGATCACAGAGGGCGGCTATTTGAGAGTATTTCCCAGTGCTCTCGTAAGCAATTCTGATGTAAAAAAACCATAACAATTAAGAAAGTTGAATATTACAATATTGAGCTATCTTAAGCCTATTCCCACTGGCAATACAACAGTGGCGACAACTTAGTGGAGCAAGCTGCTCTTCACACAATTTCAGAAGAACATGATCTACCTTTCTTTTCTCTACCTACCTCGATATAGTACTCTTTTCTTTTGAATGCCATTACAAGTAAAATTATTGCATCACAGAACTCTGTTCTCGTTAATGCTGATCGAGAAATGTAACGATTTATTTATAGTCGAATCGGTCGTTAGAACTAATAGTAAAATCAACCTGGAGATTAAGCGAAGAATAACTGTTGCAAATGGCTGTTATCAAGGGCTCAGTAAGCAATTGAGTAGTAGAACGTACAAAAATTACACTACATCCTCATCCCTCCTGTGATTTTCCAAGGTCCAGAAGCCTCTTTAAGTGTTCGAGAGAAAAGTACTTCGTAAGATCTTCGCAGTTTTGCCCATTGGAGACAACATTCGCCTCTAAATGAAGCATAAGCTCTGACCTGTATGTGGTTAAGCGTATTAGCTCTCTGCAACTCCGCTAAATGGGCCAAGTCGTTAGACTGGGCGAAGATGCTTGAGCCAGAAAAGTGCTCTTGTAATGGGACTAAACAGTTTTTGAAAAGAAATCTTCGCAATACAAGCAGTTTCAGTACCCAGTCTTACCAAAGTCCTGGATTCTCCTCACTAAGTCGAATACACTTTTACCCAATTACCACTAATTTATTGCATTCCTTTGGCAATCCCTGTCATATTTATTTATCCATCTAATCTATATCTATATTTCTATATATCTATTATTCATTATTCTTTGTTTGTCCTCTTTACGTGTTTTTTAAAATCTAAATAGACTGCATTTGCTTTTTGTATTTTGTTTGGCTTTTTAAGAAGGCGGCTTAAGGCAGCTCTCGTGACTAATTCCACTATTTTCTCACTCTAATACCCAATTGAAATAGTTTTGTCCATTACTCGTGATACGAGTAGATTCGAGGCGGTGCGTACTTTGCATATATGCTTAGATGATTCACAGGTTTATTCTTCATAGTGAGAATTTCTGATAAAAACAAATTGATACACGGGTCTGTGTTTATTTTATAAGCAGTTGTAAAGCAAGCACATTGGTCCGAGCGCCTCCAATGACAACTTCTGAGTCAGATATTAAATACAGTCGCCTCCGTGATTGCTTGTCAATATTTTCACGCAATGTTTCGGGTAAAATTTTGTTGTCTTGTAATATTGACATACACAAATTATGCTACTATCATGCCTAGAGCATATTTTCTTTGGTTTGGTGTTGGTAGAACCCACATCATCATGGGGAATCGGAAATGGTTTGAGTATCCATCTAAGTCTGTGCTGTAGGAGTCCGTTGTGGAGGGTATTTGTAAGGGTTCATTAAGCAGCAACTTTGAGATTTATATCAAATTGCCGATTACCCCTTTAAGATCTCCGCCTCTATTGTAGGAGAAGTCCTACTGTACTCATGTCAATTGAATTCCATTTACTATATCAGCGAAGGGCCATAAAACCTCTTAAACCGGGACTGAGAGTTCTTCCCAAACATGAGTTCAGTTACATTTTCGGAATTTTCCAGTGTTTATGTGGGCAAACGCACCCTCCATCAGCGTAGCTAATTAAATTAAAGTTTTGTATATTTCCACTTACGAGCCTCTCAGCAATGAGCTCATTTAATTGGCTCAGCAGCTGCATCTAATAAATATAATTGATCAGAAGTGGGCAGGCGTCCATTGAGACAAGATCTGTTTTCATGGAAAATTGACAAGCACTCTAAATAACCTCAGAGGCACAGGAATAGAACTGTTGCTCGACTCGTAGCGCCAGCTGTTAGGAAGTTTGCATTATGGGAGCACCCAAATCGCATCGTAACACAGCGAAGTGTAGAAGCCTTCTAGTCGAGCCTTTATTTTTATACAACCAAATACATAAAGCCGTCATTTTATTCTTTTCTGCTTCAATGTTATCAGTTTATACGGGTTCGCAGTAGGCCACTAGTTTTTTAGGTAATCAGTTCAAGGGTAACTGCACACAACGCTGGCAAACTTTCATTTGCGCCTCACGTCTTCTGAGGCAGTTAGCAATGTTGCGAAAGCACAAGGAAGGGAGTGGTTTTGTTGCTCACGAGCGAAAGGGAGAGACATTTTTGTAGAAGGATTTTGTGGCAGTTTTTTAGTTATTGATTTGGAATTATTGAAGATTTTTGGCGAAAGCTCTGCAGCAAGTTTGCGAGTGTCCTTCCAAATCCACACAGTCAATGGTGGCTTTAAACACGTGTGGTGGGGTGTGACTATCAACTAAGAAAGTGGGTCACAAGGGCACTGATGAAGGACAAGAATTGTAGATATGGTGATAGAACACAAGATGGTGCCTTGCTTCGTTTAAATTTTAGGGACTTTGACGTCACGAGAAAGTTAATTCCTAATAGTCATAAGTTAAGCGAATAAATTCGCGTTTATCAGGGCATGGCATTCTGGGTAAATTGCTCTCCTGACGTTCTGGTGATTGGTATTAAACCAATTTTGACCTAACAATAAAAGTATCAGAGAATGAATTTCATGTTCTGCCAAGAATTTGAAAAGAAGGCAATGTTGCTAGACCCCCCTCCCCACCCGTTCGTTTAAAATTCATTTAAATAAAATTTCCACATTGCCTTCCTTATTATTAAATAAAATTTAATTAAGACATATTAAAAAATTCCGAAGAATTTATGACCAACAATTGCATGATTTCAAAAAGGAAAATGCAATGAACAAAGTAAGTAATTAATTTACATTTAATAAGATTTAATGAAATTATAAGTAGGCAATCGCAACTGATAAGAACGTCTCTTTAAGACGAATTTCTGATGATGCAAACATTTATTTTGCTCCGCCACTTTCATGAGCTCGGAGCAATTGAAACCGCCTTCTTATCGCCTGGTTTTGTGTTTCGTATGCTCGCATTTTATTAAACAAATAATTTGTATTTTTATGTCGAACGCTTTGACTTGCATGGCTATTTTTACCCGAACCCAAGAAAGAATAAAAAAGAAATAAAAAATGAAATTGAGAACAATAAAAACACTTAATTAAATATTCGCATGAGTAATCTGCCAGAATATACTATAACGCAGCGAAAACAACAACAGCAATTACAGCAATTACACACAGAATAGCTTTCGGTTTCAGCTGTGAGTATAATTAGCAAATAAAACTGTTTATAGGCTTTTTGTTTATATAAAAGTTGCTCCAAATCAAGGCTGACCACTTGAATTGGCGACTAATCTGAATTAGTCTAGTCCAAGCGATGCACAGTCCAAGTGATGCTCAGTCCAAGCGATGCTCAGTCCAAGTGGGTTCATTTGCTATGCGGGCTCTTTCAAACAACACTTCAACACTTCCCGCTATATTTACCTACAAACTCTTTTTGCCTACTCTCAAGTATGCAGTTGGGATAATTTTCGTTGCCATAATTCCCGCCTCACTGGATTATTAAGTTCTTCTCAAGCACCCAATCGAGACATACCAGAACGCTACTCCGACTCCATCACTCAGCATCGATCTAGACCGTATTTTATTCGATTGTAACTATGACAGACTTTAGACATTGCCAGGAGTTTATGCTTTTCACCGACTCTCCCTGTAACCTACATAGACTTTAGACATTGCCAGGAGTTTATGCTTTTCACCGACTCTCCCTGGAACCTACATAGACTTCAGTTTATGGTTACACCGACTCTCTCTTGGACCTATATAGACTTTAGACATTGCCAGGAGTTTATGGTTTTAACCGACTTCACCTGGGACCTACATAGACTTTAAATAGAGCAAGTAGTTTATGGTTTTAACCGACTCCACCTGGGACCTACATAGACTTCAGTTTATGGTTACACCGACTCTCTCTTGGACCTATATAGACTTTAGACATTGCCAGGAGTTTATGGTTTTAACCGACTTCACCTGGGACCTACATAGACTTTAAATAGAGCAAGTAGTTTATGGTTTTCCCCGACTCTCGTGGAGACCAGCATGAACACCAAACACCAACAGCAATGAGCAACAAAAATATTGTAGTCTAATAGTCGTTTTTATATAAACAAGCACAACATTTAATCTATTTAAGAAAGAAAGAATACATATAAAAATTTGACACAAACGAATAAAAATAATTTCTTTCAATGACCCCGGGAACCCGCTGAGTTTCGACCCCAGCCAAATAGAGTCGTTACAGTTGCTATTACTAAGTTTAAAATTAGGTCTCGTAGGAGATTCACGTAAACTCCTCCATTGAAATATCCAAATTATACAAGAACTGTCAATTATACAGGAATCATATCCAATTGTACAGGAATACCCCCTAATATACAGGAACGCCTATAAACCTGTCAGGGTAGGCTTACTTTGAGTTGTAGTAGACACGCTGTAACAAAATTTATCATGCTTTAGACTGCCTTTAACAGGCTTCTTGCAATTGTCGCCCTTTTTCTTGCCTCCCCCTCCACACATATGACATCATTCACCTAACTTGGTGTTGCCTTAGCATAATTATTTCTATTTTAGGGCCAGCTCTCATTTTAGTCGTTCCAATACTTCATGCCAATGTCGCAGAGTACTCGTAAGGAATGTTGCCGGAGTAGGTGTGAGGTCGAGCCCATATTTAGTCATACTTGTATCTAAAATCAACGTCCAGTTGCGTGTTTAGTAATTGTGGTTATTTTAAGCGGGATTTGACAAGTATTTTGTGGTTCTTACATTGTTGTCGTGCTTGCGCCACCTCCTCCGCTCATTAAGTGCAACGGCGCAGGGCTTTGGCGGTAGACTCCTAATCAGGCAGACGCTAGTTATTTGATATGACAGCTTGTATAAATAATAGGCTTATCAGACATACGCACATGTAATTTTATAATTAATTAAATGTTGTTTGGTTGTTACAACAACAGAGCTGTGATTGGTAAGTACCCGAAACAGGGGCTATATTTGTGGAGGCTTGCAAATTCTACCTTAGACTTTTTGAAGGTAATCTTCGGCAAAACTGTGACCTGACCAGTGAAAGGACAACATTCACACTCATTTGTATGGAGATTTGGGACCTTTTATGATTCAGTTTGCACTCAACTCATTTGAGTTATTTCAATGAACGATTTCAAATGAGGTGCGGTGTAACGAGTACTCAAAAAAACACTCGCTTACAAAGAGAGTCAACAGTTGTGTTACCATAATTCTTAATATCGCTTTACCAACTTCTGGCCCACTCACCCACTGACTATCAGTCTCGTAACGTATACGAAATTTTCATTCCCTCAATCGTATTGTATTGGACACTTGAGGTGCATCTTGTATGAGCGCCACAACACTAAAGCCAATTACTGTGATTGTTGCTGTTAACTGTGTGACACCTCGGTCCGTGGGGAGCATTTCTCAATTCATCGCATATGCTATCAACTCCAACTAGTAGTATGTCACCTGGTCTCTCCCTGCCCCACCTGTGGCGGGCCCCGCTGCGCTCATGTGTAGTTATCAACAGGAAACAGACACGATAAGTCATCGAGTGCACTCCATGCCTTAAAAATTGAAGCGAACACTTGGAGGCATTTGAGAGTGGGATTAAACTGTTCATATCGGTTTAAAATGAATGAATGAATAAATAAGAAATATTAATACCCAAGTGGAGCTCGGGACATAAGACGTATTGAAAAGATAAGCCACGTACGAGCACGCTACTCGCTGAGGAGCGGTTAATCTAGTTCTTCAGCAACATGGGTTAAAGCTGAATTTTTGATTAGGTTTTGATTCAGTGATCGAACTATTTAAGTAATAATATGACACATCCAAAAATACAGCTTAGTTAACGATTCATAGAGTAAGTTCCGTATCCGAAAGACCCACAACTGCATCAGCATCAGTTTTAACTTAGCATTGAGGAGAATGGTACGACCACAATAGGAACATTATAGGGTATACATATACCAGCATTGCCTATACAAAATCACGACCGAACAATGCGCGATATGAAGAAGTCAAGTTCAAGTATTCTACCGGGCAAAAGTACTCGTAACAAGTTTTTAGAACGTATTCATTCTCAATTTATATAAACAACTCCAAGCAATTGATTTACTAGAATAAATCTTTGAAGCTTTTTAGATAAACAATCAAAAAAGCAATAACAATAATTTATGCAATTTATTTAAATTATTGGATTAGAAGAAGCTCATAAATAAATATTTCAGCAAATAAACGAAAAACGGAAATGAATACAATGCATACAATTAGAGCATAATGGATTTTGGGGGTACTGCTTAGAGTATTCATGAGAAAAATTATACAAATACTGTGGTATAGTGGGGTGAAAGGGGCGCAGAGGAACCATAATGTTATAATGGTAAGATTAAATCATATTCATGGAGATGTATGAGCCCACTCATCAGTGATAGAGGAAACATGTTGCGAGGTGAGCTTCTATCGTATTTTTGTGGCCAGCAACATTTTCCCTGGAAGCTAGTAGCTAATATTTGCATCTCTATGAATATGAGTTGCTGGCCTTAGAACTATAGAGGCGTGGAACCTCTGAGTTAATAAAATAATATTCCCCAATATGTCAGTTAGGCAGCTATTTTTGGGCGGAGCCTCATAATTAAAGGAAGTATTATTGGTTTTATTATACCTTACATCATAATTAATTAGGATTGGAACTCGAGACCCTCCGATTGTGAGTCGGCACTACTATTAGACCACAGAGGTCGGCTTCAAATAAACTAAGAAACATATTTTCCTTATAAAGCAGTAAAAGTTTTGCCAATTTTCCTTTTGTTCTGGGACCAATTCTCAGTTTATCTGCTTATCAGCTGTGTTGCTATAACCGATTTGTAGCAACGTAATTGTTGGGCTCATTAATAAGTTTTGACAGGAATGAGTTTTGTGTGGTCTCGTGTTTAATTCCATTTTTAATTTTTTAACACACTTTTTTATTTATTTATTTAATTAAAAATAATTTCGTTTCACTTATGATGCGTCATGGTTTTATCAAGTATTTACTTATGATTTTGTATGACAGCAGGACCGGGTAAAGTGTATTTGAGAAAGAGAGAGAGAGAGAGAGAGAGAGAAAGGGAGGGATAGAGAGAGCGAAATAGACGATACATACATTCCTATATTTACTTATTGTGGTGCTTCGGAAGTACTCTGTGACCATATTTTTGCCCTTAGAAAGAACCATTTTTAAAGTCAAGACCGTGTCAAGATTTGAACCTGCGACCCAGTGAGTGTGAGGCTACCCTGCTTACCACTAGGCCACAGAGGGCGGGTATCTACATAAATAATACCGCCCATAGTTTACACACCAAAATGTGTGATTGTTATACTTTGCTTGGTTTTTACTTTGATTAGCAACATTGTTGACACTCCAGATTGAGGCAACATTTCATGACTTTGTACTAATCAGAGCAATGTCCTTATTATATATATCGTATTTGGAAGCTTAAATCGCATTTATATAGTTGTCTTATTTGTTCTATTTTCTTGGTTGATGATGATGTCAGTTCTGAGGGGGGGGGGACTGAGAAGACTCTCGTAAGAGAAGTGAACAGAAATTCGTTTAAAAGAACAATTCCTCAATTTATTAAATGACTAAAGAAGAATTTAGAGTAGGAGATAAAGCTGGAGAGGGATACTTGACATTTTGAAGTGTGTGTACGGGTATACTTGGCTTCAATTTAGGAAGTCACTTGTGAAAATTGTGTATTTAGATGCTGCCAATGGCTTCATATACAATTGCTCACGATGAGCATTTCAGATCTATACAGTGGTGTTTCAAGAGAGCACTACAAAAAAAGAACCACCATATTTGGGTGGGCGGCGAGACAACTCTGTAAAAGGCTGGGAGGGAACTCCTTTCCATCGATTTATTCTTAGCATCAATTGTTCTTCGCATTAATTGTTCTTATCATAAATTGTTCTTAGCATTAATAGTTCTTAGAAGAGGCGCATGAAGGATATTGAAGAATTACGCCGAGACATAAATAGAACTGCTTGTAAATAGTTGGATGTGGAAAATGGGAGTTATTAACCATTATACCGATACTTGACGTTTACATGATCCGTAACTCGCTACTCGACAATCAAATCCTGTTTGGTGTTTATGGGAGATATTTTGCCGGCACAGGTGACAATTTTATATGCAGACTTGTGTCAGATGATGATGTTTAATCAGCTAGGTATCGATTAAAGAGAGTTGGATAGATATTGGACAATCAGCCAGGTGTCGATATCAGATTGCTGGATAGATATTGGCTAATCAGTCAGATATAAGAGTGTTGGATCAGTGCGATAGTAATCAGTGACTGACAATAGACACGTGTTGAAGCAGAGATATGTTTGCGTAGGCCTTGATTTAGTTGTCTGGCTTATTCAGCTCTTGTCTACTGTCAAAGTGGCCAGGTGTATACACTATTAGTTCGTGCAATTTACACGCAGAGTTCCCCAATTTGTTTATTGAGCCAGTCATTGAAAAAATTCTGTCGATGTCTTGGCAGAGAATTTCCCAAACTAAAATTTTCAAGCATGTTTGCCTCAGGCAAATTTTGTGTTATCGATTTGTATGTTTCATCTTCACTGGCTGTGGAGAGGGGCGGATTTGGTAGCACATATTTTACGACTTCACTGAACTCAATTGTGTAAATTATTCTTTTCGAAAGCGTGTTTGCGTTCGATGGTCCTCTCCTCTCCGCCTCGCTAGACCAACGCTTCCGATCTTTTTGCTACGCGTAAACCCTTAGGTAAATATTTGCTTAAGGATTTTCGGCGAAATGTTGTCTCTTATTTGGTGTGGGTGTGGCATGTGCCACATGTGCTCTCCTCCGATCGATCGATCATTGTTTAATGTGGTGCGTGTTCATTGCTGCCGCTGAAATTATTTGTTTACTGCTTTATGCGCTACTAAAAAATGCTATTTCAGTTTATATCGAAGCTGAGGAAGAGTAGGAGCGGCGCTGAAGAAGGCGTGCTCACTACATAAATAATCGTATTACCGCTTTATTTTCCCACCCACCCTTTAATGGAACACCAATAAAACAATGTATGCGGCATTTGAGTTAGATTAGACGCGAAGTAAATTGGAATTGTGTGGGCAGTGCCCCAATAGCAGCACTCCATCAGTGCGTATTATTTCATGGATGCCATGTGTTGGCATGTTTCATCTCAATTATTCCAGACACTGCACACGACCACTTGTGCAACATCGGCGGTGCGGCATGATATCATCTTCAAGACACTATTGCCCATTGTCCGTCCTCCGGCTACGTGCCTAATAGCGAACATTGTGCGGGAGGCGCCTTCACTACTGCAGAGGAAGGTCTGAGTCGGAAGGGGAAAGCAGAGTCTTGAAGATGTTCGTAGGCACGTTGCAATTATACTCGTGAGTTGTAGAAGTGCTCAGCGTGGTTGTTATTGTTGTTCTTATTTTTAGTGCAAGCAATTAGCATTTAATTGTTCACTGGCCTTAATTATGATTTGTTGAAACGGATGAGAAAAATTCGCATTATTTCTGCGATTATTCCACGCTTGAGAAGATGTTTCAGTGTGGTGGTCCAAAACTCACATAGAGGCTACTATCAATGCTCCTATATCAGAGCAGATCGTTCAATTCCATTTCAATTAACACCGTTTGCGTTTTTATTTAACGAAAACTTGTCCATGTCTCTTGCCGCAAATTTAAATATGTTTACTTGCTAATTATTCACATAACACGCTCGCACATTCCTCTTGACCCTGGGATAACCTGCCAAACAAATACAATGTCCACAAGAAACATAAAACACAAACGACTCTTTGGGCGAGGGAGCCGCGCCAATACACGCACACTCATAAACAGCCAAAGGATATTCGACAAAGGACAACTGTTGAATGAGTGCAACCAGCCGCAGGCTTGGAGTGGTCAGCAAAGGCTCATTGTCAGGGCTAATCGAGGTTGGTAGCGTAGCCATTAATACAACATTTCCCTTTGTCCTGGCAGTCAACATTGTAACTGAGTATTCAACTTTATGCGATCCGACATCACAATGAGAGTACATTAAAAATGCATTAATTCGATATCAAATTTACGCAATCCATTAGCGTGGCTCACAATGGATTCCACGGAAAGTAAATAGAGCCATTAAGCTATCAATACTCCATTGATGTCACTCATACGCCACTCAGTCCCGAACACAACACACAAATCAATATCAATAAAACGGGGCCCCAACGAATTAAGCTAATTAGGAATTTATCATAAGTAAATAATGCGACCAAATGCGAATAATAAAAGCAAATATACGTAGACTCACTATGCCAATAAACGCTGGGCATAAATTACTATATCCCCAAAATAGCAGCCTCGCACTTCACTGGAGTCGCTTCCAAAGCCAACATTGCTGACTATTTTTAGTGGAGCCAAGCAAAATATATGCAAATATGACTTTTTTGACTTCGTTTGACGCGATTTTAACGCGATTTGCATTGCTTGAGTTGATAAATTAGCGTGTAGAAGGCGTAAAGCAAGATAAACACATTAGTTGGGGAGGGAGGGAACAGGTCGCACCTCAGCGGATGCGAGTAAAGGGAAAGTTTTGCTTGCTCAGTTTCCGCGCAGCTGCCTGCTTATCAGCGCAAACAGCTCTGAAGAGGCATGGCAATCATTTTGGGAATGCGATAATGATTTTCAGTATTAATATGTCAGAGAAAATACCAACAACAATGACAACGCAGACAACAACAACAGGAATAATGACCAACACAACAGCGACTCTCACAGTGGCTGGAAGCTTTCATATAAGTGCAATTATTCATATTTATGCTTATTAATATACTAAAAGATATATGATAAATCGTATTAAATGACAAAAAAATTTTGTCAATTGCGCTGCGCTGCTCCCAGGCTGATTTACGAGTCTGATATATGAGTATTGATTAAATTGATTGGGCTCGGAAACACATTTGCTTTGGTTATATTTGAATTTCAATTTGGGCTCGTGCTATAAAAGTGATTCTACAACAAGAGCCTTATTATATTACAATTTGCCTTTAGGCTTAATTTTTTTATTATTATTTTATATCCTGCACCATAATAATTTTTGACTGCAAGGGATTGTGGGAATGACAGCTAGCAACGAAGTCCTTCGCTTCGAAGAGTCAACGATTTAGAAAGAAACATTTTTCAGACTAAGTCCGGGGCAGGATTTGAAAATAATTTATTTGTTTTAATTGAAAGTGTAATAAACTGCAATATAAGAGCTGCCAGAGCCATCAACCTGGGAATTGCATTAATGACCAGAACGTCATTGCTCGATATGCCTGATGATTCTTTCTAGAGCGTCTTTGAGAATCAAAATCGTTGCCCAGCCCTTAAGTCTCTTCATTTTTTGTTTGCTCTGCATTTTCTTTTAGCTTTTTACGCTTAACAAACAAGTATAATATAATTAAAAAAATTCAAATATAATTAAATAAATTATAAAAGGGGAGAATTTCTACATATTCAGTTTAAAGCCACTTCAGTATCCTTTCCTTACCTTTTTTAAGCTTCACAAAAACCAACAAAATTAAACAAGGATGAAGAGGATACATATAATCAGTTTATAGCCACTTCAATATGCTTTCCTTACCCCCTCTTGTGTAGTCTCTTCAAGCTCCAGTGTTAATTCTCCTCCTCTCACAACACTGCTTAGAAATTTTTTAAATAATTTTTATCAAATCGTTGGTTCTTTTTGCTTTGATTATTAAAGGAAATCTTCTTTTTAACACATACAATGCATATGGGAACTTGGGATACTTGTTGTACAACCACCCTACGCGAAACACGTTGTTAGGGAAGACCTCACTTATTCAGTTTATGATCAAGAGGCAATTTTGCAATCAAGTAAATCTGTGAAGTAAATCCGTGTAATCATTTACTGACCCATGTTGGGACTCCGTTTGGGCCTACCCTTGGTGATGTGATGATTCAACCACAGCTCCTCAACACATTCACATACTCAATAACAAAGCGACATGCTTGGAATTAAGATTACTCGCATTTTGATCGAATGAACACCGTTTCCTCACGCCAACCGCAAGTGAAGCAATCAAAATGCAAAATCCCACAACAATAACAACAGTAATAATAATAACAACAATTTTCTACTAACTTAAATGAATTCAGCATTTTTCGTACACAATTGCAAGGCAATTATCAATGTTGAAATAAAAAATATGCATAAAAAAAAATCAATTTGTTAATCAAATCGTTTCAAATTCAAGGAAATTATTAGCAGAGTTATTTTCGGGCTCAGTTTTCTCCATTAATTTACATGCATGCCCACACTCGTTCAGAGCGTCTGCGTCGCAGCTCTGTTAGCTGAGCTTGAACTTGCGTTATTTGAGTCGTATGCGAACGAATCAAGTAAAATTGATTCAGGGCGGTTTCAAGTGTCATGATCTCATCCATACCCAGTAAGAAAGGAAAAAAAAAAAACGTGTAAACAAATTGCGATATGAGCAGAACTTGGGTGTGAGGGGTGAAGAGCAGGTGCAGGTATTATGAGATTAACCCTGACACATATCTAAACATAAATCCAATAAAACTCAAATTTGCATATATATTTACGTGTGGCTTTTACGTTGTTTTCTTTTTTCAAGTTTTGCTTTAAAAGTTTCTTTATATTCTTTGTGCTGTGTTTTCTAAGAAAATATTTAAAAAGAATAAATAAATAAAAAAAGTTAAAATGTAAATAAAAAATATGAATAGACTACTATAATACTACATAATTTTCTGGCTGCACGAAATAATCTCCAAATGATAGAACCACGGTTTTGTGGAGTACTCACAAAATGGCGCCCACCCCGTTGGCTACTATTGTAATGTTCAAATTGCGTCTTCGGGATCAAATACAACGACGAACTACGACACCAACCCGACAGCCAAGACCAACTCCACCACCATCACCACTAACGACATCAACAGCAACAGCAACATCAACTCCTACATCACTTGCTACAACATCTCTGACAACAGTATCAACTCCGATTACCAACACAAACTCCGACACCAATTCCGACATCAACTCCCACGTCAACTCCACCAACAACACCAACTACAAAAACAACTCAAAAACCGACTCCAAAACCGACTCCAAAACAAACTCCAAAGTCGAACTCAAACTTCACGTTAAACGTCAACTCAAACACGAATTTATACTTCAACTGAAACTCTAATACAAACTCGACCTCAAACTCGAACACAACCTCCAACACTAACTCGAACTCAAACACGAACTCTATCTAAATCTCAAACTAGAAACAAAAACTTCAACTTAAAACTTCAACCAAAAATTCAACTGAAACTCAAACTGAACTTCAACTTAAACTCAACCTCGAAATCAATCTCGACTTCAAACACGACACCAAAACTTCCACTTACACTTCAACTTAAACTTCAACCTAAAATTTAAATGAAACTCGAACTCTAATTTAACCTTAAACTTAAACTTCAATTCAAGCTTGAACTCTATCTAGATCTCAAACTTCAACTGAATCTCGAACTCATACTCCTACTCAAACTCGATCTCAAACAAGAACTCAGCATCTTTGTACTGCTGGCTTCTCAATTCGTGGTAGGTATGAGTCGACATGGCAGGTGCTCGCGGGAGTGCGGCCACCATCTTCTCGCCATTATTCGCTCCGGGGTATTATTTCGTGCGGTCCAACTTTCTTTCCACTGTGTGCCTTCTCGTGCAAACGTCCTTTTATGTAAGTTATTAAAATTTGTTCGTACCCTCAACTACAATTTCCACTAAAAGTGTTCCTTCCACTCCACCTTCCACCCCACTAACAGGTCTTCATACTGACTAGCGTGATACTAATTGAAAGCGTCACCGACCACGCCTACACCAGTCAGGCGATGTTGGTTTGCGGCACATTAACGGGTTACACGATTATCTGTAGCGCTCTGCTAATTGGTAATTATCTCACTAATGAACAGTTATCGCGTTAAATGATCATTTATCAAAACTAAATACGATTTGTTGTGTGTCGTCTTAGGAAATCTCCTGGGCGCCACCGTAGACAAGCGCATTGATTTGCTGTTCACCATCGCGGCGTGCATCATGTTTATAGCGTCGGGGGCGGTCATCATAGACCAGTGGAGCAACCGCTATGGTCAAGCGAAGGACAAGAATGCAATTCTAGCCGCCGGCTCGGTGACGATACTCGTGGGAGCCATTTTCATAGGCGACACTTTGGTCATTGTGCACTCCACATAGCTGCGTGGTGCACGCAAATGTACTTGAGGCAACTGTGGGCGGCGACCAGAGTTGACTTTTATGGGATAATGAAACTATTCAATAAAAATACAAAAAGCAAACATCAACAACTTTTTTATGACTCTTTTTAAAGTCTTTTATTAGTTAATTATTTGTTATTGCAGTTTAACATGTTTCTTAAATGTTTGTTTGTTTATTTCAGGGTATTTGCATTGCTTGCATCATACTCTGGGAGACGGTGGGCACTCTCTCCGTCAGACCGATGATTGTGTGCGGCACTCTTGGCGGCTTTACTATCATCTGTGGCGTCTTATTGGTTGGTAGGTATCAGGAAAATCAGACTGATCAAAGACTGAGAAAGTACAACCAACTTGTTTCAACTCTTTGGCATAAGTTTCCGTATAACTCCAGAAATATAATTTTTTTATTATAACAATACGTTTCTTCATTTCCTTTCTCGCCTCCCACAGGACATATCATCAACTCAATTATTGAGAAACGTTTGAATGCCACCATTTCGATCATTGGATGCATTCTGTTCGTCATTTCGGGCGCTTTGGTGATTGATGAGTGGCACGATAGCTCCGATTTACTCTTCAAGGAACGCAAACGCAATGCCCTCGCCGCCGGGTCCTTGATGATCATCAACGGAGCTGTGTTCCTGCTGGATACCTTGTCCATTTGCAGAACGTAAATTCCATATAACGCTCACATTAAAATCAGTCATTAATTAAAACAAAAAAAGAACACATAAAAAACAAAATAAAATAAAAAAATACAAAAAAATACCAAAAAAAGTACAAAAAAATACAAAAAAATAATAGAAAACAATCCTACAAAATAGAATCAAATACGAAAAAAATGAATGAAGAATCCTCATCACTTATGTGTCCTTAAATATAAGGAATTTACATATATTTATCAATGTTTTATATAAATGTATTGACCTTTTCGCTTTCATAGAACTTTTTCCTAAGAAAAGTATACAAATTAGAAAAGAAAATTTAATTAAATACAGAAATATATTTTTAAGTTGAAAGCCCTGTGAGACGGTTGGTTCATAAAACCCGTTGTGTATTTTCTAAAGTGCAGTTAGCGAAAACGTAACGTGGCGTGCAAGATGTTAACCTAAAAAGCTTATTTTAAATGGCATTTGTAGCGGATTTTCAAGTAAATCCAAACTTGTTAGAAAATTTACAGTAACACCAGTACTGGAAGTATATAGAAATAATCTTTCTTTACTTATCTTACTTGAAATAAGCTATGAAATCGTCACTGTCAGCACAGACATCAATGCCTGAGAGACTTGCCCGGTACACTGCGTTTACGGAACAACTTCGCTAACTGCCCCTTGAGGCTATTCAACCACAGACGCATCACGATGGCAACACCACACCTGCTCGTTATCACTCTCGTGTCGGACATGTAACGAAATTAACGAAAGTTCGTCCAACCTTGCATGTGAGCATTGCACGACAGCGATACGATCGTCAAAGACGAGTTGCAACGAGTACTCGTAGCATATAGGTTGGACGAGTCCTAGCAGCGCATTCCACTGTAATCGTACTGCGTTGCTAAGAGGACGGCCTCAAACAATCACAACAGTCAAAGACGGGTTGCAACGAGCACTTGCAATATGCAGATTGAACGAGTTCGATTTCCTTCCAACTTCATAGCAGCGCATTGCAATGTTATCGTAATGCGGCCTCACACATTCACAACAGTCTAAAGTAGAATTGCAAAGAGTACTCGCAAACCATGCAGGTTGGACGAGTCGATTTCATTACAACGTCCTAGCAGCGCATTCCACTTGTAATCGTATTGCGGCGTTAGGAGAATGCCTCACACAAACCTATGCACTCTTGTTTATGTATTTATATTTATATTTCTAATCAAATTTTTTATATGTACATTCACACACATTTGTAATTGTATTTTGTAATTGTATTTTGTAATTGTATTTTGTAATTGTATTTGTTCTTGTCCTGGACCGTTTTTATACACGTCATTAATTGAACTTAGTCGCATTTTAGCTACAGACAAAGCTTTATGGTTGGCATTTACATATGTTACATTGAGAAATGCATACCAATATACTATACACCTCCATACATATATAAATATTTGTAAACACATACATTTGTACCTTTGTGAATATAATACGAGTATTAATAAAGAACTTTACTTCCCGTCAATATTGATTTCGCTATCAAGCGCGTCACTTGTGAACGGCTTTTGCCCAGTTTCGCTTTGAATTCTATTTCTTTGGTTTGCTTGTTTGTTGGTTGTGGTCTTGCTCCGAGATAAAATTTTAATTGAATTAATTTAATTTCAATTTGATTATAATTTTCCTTTTATTTCTTTTGTAGCCGCGCGGAAGTGCCCGTGATAAGCGACGTCTCCAAAAATAAAGTCGAAATTAATCGCTTCTGAGCGAGTAGCATCGACACCGAAATATCGTTCTATGCGATGCCAAATTGGGGAATTTTTTATTTAAATTCAATTTTTGTTTTAAGTTTTTGCGACCAGGCAATTTTGTGATATTATTTTTTAAATTAATTAAACTGTGGTATGTAATAAACTGTTTTCCACTCTAATCGCTCTGGACAAAATTGATGTATATAAGTTCCAACACTGGTGAATATAACATTGGTTGGGATGTGTATGACTCGTGGTATCCCAGTTGGTCGGGAGAATCGTATCACAAAAAGCTCTGTTTGATTGCACCTTAGCTAGTTGCAGTTCTTTGCTGCATCGAACCAATTGCAGCAAACTACAACCTGTGTGGTCGATCTCTCCTTGGGAAAAAGGGGAACTGAACTTTCGACTCGTTCGCCGTGCTTAATGGCAAAATCACAATGTTCAAGTATCTCAAGCGTTCTTTATATTCATTTTATCGTTCATTCAAATGCATTTCATATTCATTTAAGTTTTTTTGGTCCAAGTTCTCAATTATAAGGGTTCGATTTGTGGCAACAGTGACTGAATAATTTGGCGTGTGAAAAACTCTTTTCCTTATAATGTGAAGAAAGCCCTTATCCCTTAGAGATTCATAAAAGAGTCAAAGAAGTTTGAACAGGTGAAACTGGCCTTTCATAATCCCCCCTAATATTTTCCCGCTAAAAGTTCAATGGTCATTAGAAAAGTTCAATGGGCTTGGAAACCTCCTTCTTCGGTGATTTGCCGGCCTACCCTACTTCTATCTATCTAACGAAATCTCTTCACAAATTTTACTTAGAACTCTTCATGGAACGAGTTATTACAATAAGCTCCACTATTATGAATACTGAACTATTAATAAGATATTTTGGGTTTTTATATCAGTGGCACAAATGCTGAGCCATCTTTATCGCTGAAGTGTCATTGAGTTGAAAGTATCATATATCGTATTAAAAATATTTGCGTTCTGAATGGATTTCTTAATTATAAATATTTTATATAAAAATATAATATAAATATATTATATTTTTGTGATTGTAATATAAATATATTACAATACTTTTTTTTAATTACAAAATATTTATTTCCATTTATGAGATTTTACAGATGTGAATTCTTTCCTCTAACGACTCGCATACTCTCAAAAGTATGCTACAGGTGTTTTGTTGAAAATCTAACTCGATTTTAAAAATAAAACGTTGCATATTTTTGTGCTTCTCTTTAAAGTAAAGCAAACTAAATTCGAAGTATTTTTCAATTTATTTTTCAAACAATTATGCTTAATATAATTTAATTTTTTCCGAAGTATTTGAAGTAAGCAGTCTCCAAGTAACCTACGATTATTTTATAATTGAAGGTATAAGAAGTAATAATAATTAAAGCCATAAAGATTGTATATACATACGCTCTCGCAGATACAAAGCAAAGTCACTCGAACGAAATAGCGCGGCCTAATTATTGCCAGGTGGAAGCCACAAAAAGATTTGAGTGTTTTTATAAAGAGGAAAATTGGATAACTAAAAAAATCTTAAACTTTTATTAGAAAATCTTTCCAATAGTAGTGCTTTGGTGAGTGAGGAATTGCACTAGAGACTTTACATAACGCTAAAGAATAAACTTGAACATCATATCATGGAATTTCGAGACTAGGAAAATTCTCATGCAAAAGCGCCACTTGGTTGAGAAAAACATTTCCAGAATTCAGCAAACGAGTTCAAACACAATTTGTCAATTTGGTTGGCTTGCAATGACCTTGATAACTCCCGATAACTTTGAGAACAAATGAGTATATTTTCGAATTAAAAAACGCGAATATTGGAAAGAGAACGAAATGTTTTGTATACCTCCTTTTTCACGATATTGATTTATTTATTTAACATTATTTATATAGAAATAAATAACTTAAAATGCAAATAAAAAAGTTTAACAGCACTAGCAAATTAGGCTTTCGGCTGTTGCACGATATACAAATAAATCGTAAAGATTATTCTGATGTGAAAAATATTCAGAGTAGTCAGATGTGAGAATTATCAACGAACAAACTCAGGGCGGACTTTTTGGTAGCTGCAAGGGAAGTCACTTTTCTTCTTGATCGTTTTTCACATTCGTTAATATTTTCGGTTTTTTTTAGCTGTTTCCACCTAATTGACAGTTCAACTTACAATCTAATTTGATGATTTTGTTATTGTGGTAGCCTTGGGGCCACCTTAGTACTTCCAGGATATCACTCACTGATTTTTTGTGAATATGATTTTATTTAGAAATGTTTCTCTCTCTATTCAACTTTCATGCTCGTAATGTGTAAATCTCCCATCGCCTTCTACCTGGTAACCCGCCTTGGAGTGTTGGTGAGCGATCTGTGCGAGTTGAGTGAGTTTGCGTGATGAGTGAAGTTAGCAGAAACGGTGGGTTATGCTGTGAGTGTGTGTGGTAACGTATCTTTCAGAGATCAGTGCTGCAAGTGGCTGGCGGACTGTTGAGTCTTCAACGTATTTCTTTCTCGGTAATATTTACCATTTTCAGTTTATTTGGGTAAACGCGAGAGTAAGGTCAGGTCGTAAAATTTGTAACTTAATTGCTGCAGTAGAAAAATTTCCAAGTTTGAAATATTTGCTGCTTGGCGGTTCTTCGGACTATCCATCGGAGGCATAAACATTCTAATTAAGTGCATTTGTGAAGAAAGCAAATAAGAATCGTTGCGATTTCAATTTGGAAAAAAGTGTTTAAATGTGAAGCGAAAATTTGAAACGGATTAATTTTTATATAGAAAAAATTGTTTTTCGATTTTGGTGATTTGGCGAAGTCTTTCTAAGGTGAATTTCAATTAAACATAAGCGAAAATCAATTTTGTTTCCCTATTAAATTAAATTTAAAAAATACTTCAGAGTTACTCAATGGACCAAATAATTACTTAGATAATAAGTGCAGGTATGGATTTATGCAAGACAAGAACTTCGCTCGGGGCTTTAAGTATAAAAATCTTCCCATCGTAAATTTAGTGCCCACATTCTTCCCATACTTTCCTTTCATTAATAAATAAATACACTAAAAATCAGCAACAAATTGGCATAAAACCTTTTGGCACGAAGTTGGTGTATCTTCTGACTTGCTGCCGGCTAAAAGCCCCGCACATTATGCGTTTTTCAGACTCATACGCCGTGCGAATTTATGTTTCATTTTTCAATTTTATCCAAAATCATCGTCATCAAGCATATCCCACCTCCCCCTCCACCCAGCAGATCAGCTCCCTTACTGTAGGTCGCTCCGTAGGCAGCTGCGACGGCTGCCAGTGTGTACCCCCGCAGGCGATCAATTGGAAATGTTCGAAGTGGTCTCTTTAGAAACAAAACAGAAAAAAGAAATACAACAACAACAGAGTTTGAAGTCTCTTCTTAAGATTTCTAGCACACATTCATGCACATACACACACGCACAGACCAAAGCACTGGCACAGGCACTGGCACTGGCTGGTTCCACTACGGCACAGCGAAGCAGGCAACACTGTTGTCCTCTTTTCGTACGTTGAATTTGACTTTTTTCCCCAAAGCTCATGTTTTTTCGGTTACTGTTGATTTTTTTTCATTTTTTATTAACTTTTTTGCTTTTGTGTTTTTTGTTTTGGTATTTTTATGCTCGGACTCCGCCAACTGTGACTGCCTGGTTGGTGCGGCTCTTGTGCTGCTGGTGCTAGTGGCAGCGTAAGCAGTCTCAACAGGCAGCAAGAAAATAAGACATCAAGTGTACTCACACTCCACGCCACACTTTCAGAAAATTTCTTTCGATTTCAATAAGTGAACGAAAACTATGCTCAAGAAGTCAGGCGAGGCGGCGAAGTGTGTGTGTGCTTAGATAATATTTTCATAACATTAATAAAAACAAAAAAACACCAAATTATAAAAAAAAATTTTTTTTTTCAATTTAAATATATTTAATAAAAAATAAACATATAAAAAAATGTTGTTAAAAAATTTCCAATTATTTAAAATAAAAAATATTTAATATCTATTAAATTTAAAAATATTCATATAACTATATGAATTTAAAATAAAATATAAAAAACTTTAAAAGAAAAGTATAATTAAAAAAACTAAAAGTAAATTACAAAAAACTTTAAAATAAAACTTGAAAATAAAATTTCAAATAAAATTAAAAGAAAATTTAAAAAATTTAAAAAAAAACAAAAAAAAAATTTTAAAGAAAATTTCAAAAAAAACTTTCAAAGAAAATTTAAAACAACTTTATAAGAAAGTTTACAAAAAAACTTGAAAAGAAAATTTAAAAAAGTAAAAAAAATTATATTTAAAAAACTTCCAAAAAGTAATTTAAAAACTTGCTTGGCCTGTGTGTGTGTGTGCTTGTTGTTGCCTGTTGCAGTTAGTTAGTTACTTACGAGCTGAACTCGGTCTTTGCGAGCATATTTTTTACATATGAATTTTTCGTTTGGAGTGTAATTTTGTGTGTTTGTTTTTGTTTTTGTTTTTCTGCACTTCAGTCGCCGCCAGTAGTGTCGCGCTCGCAGTGACTGCGCTTGTGTTTGGTTGAAATTTGTGCCACTTTTCGTTCGGTCGCAAGGAATTGAAAGTTATTGAGCACAGCGACGAGGCTCACAGCTAATCCGAGTGCGCAGTGTACACGGATACATAAGCGAGCGATACTAGTGAAGAAAGATGTTTGAGAACTCGCGAGTGCCTCAAGTGTTTGTGTGCAAAGTAATTCGACACTAAATACGAGTACGCCAGCAACTGGAGTTTTCACAGAAAAAGTGAAACCTGGCTCAGAGCGCAAGGATATTCTGTCAGCTGACCAATTGGTAAGTAAATCATACAAATCTGTAACCAAGAAGATATTGCCAGTGATTTAGAGACTATATTTAAGATTTTAGAAGAGCTAAACTGGGCACATTTTTATCACAACTGCGGAAGTTCTGTTGGGGGTAAATCTGTTCTTTTAAAGTGTTGAACCCAATCCAAGTTACAGAATCCTCCCGAATCGATGGTAAAGGAAGTCGTTTTAACTGCAAATGCCTGAATATTTAGTAATTTATTAGTTAAGCAGTCGAATAGTCGTTAAAAATATTTAATTTCTTCGAAAGAGTTGAATAATTAAAAAACACAAAATCCATTTAAAAGAAAATAAATAAATAAAAACAATTTAAAAATCTAAAAAAAAATTAACCAGAAAACAAATAAATAAATAAAAAATAAACAAATATATAGAAAATTAAAAAACACAAATTTTAAAAAAATAAACAAAAATAAAATTAAAAAGAAAAATACAATTATTTAAAAAATAAACAAAAAGCATAAAAATATAACTATAAAAAAAAATGAAAACAAAAAAAGAATAAAAATGAAATAAATAACAGAAAAACAAATAACAAGGGAATATATTAAAAAAATAATTCATAAAAACAGTAAATATAAAATTAAAAAAATGTTTTAATTAAAAAAAAATTTTAAATTGTGAATATAAACATTAAGAATTAAAAAATAAATTTAACAAATAAATCAAATTAAGAAAAAAATAATATAAAAGCAAATAAAACTGAATAAAAATGTTTAATTAATATAAATATTGAATCGATGACGCCGGGTGCCTGACGCAGGAGGGAGAGACCACCACTACGTTGGAAGGACCAAGTTCAAGAGGACCTGGCTGCACTTGGTGTTTCCAATTGGCGCCAGCGTGCGCGAAGCAGCGACGACTGGCGAATGCTAATAACTCGGCAATGATCAGAAATGGTTGTACGCCAATTATGATGATGATGAATATAAATACTAAGTAAAGTACTTAGAACTATAAATTTAAAATTTTTTAAATAAAAACAAAGAAATACCAACAATTATATATATAAAAAAAAAATTAATTGTATTAAGAAAAAGGAAAAAATAAACTAGCAAAGTGAAAAAATTAATAAATGAAGACAATAAACACAATAAAATAAATTTATATGAAAATCATCACACACCGAATGGGAACAATCGAAGGGTCTGAGTGCGGAGTATGGAGATAATGCGGATGATGCAGAGCACACCTTTTTCGAATGCACAAGGTGGCAAACAGATCGGGAAACTCTGATCATCGGAAACATTGCGGACGTCACGCTAAGCAGCAAAAAGAACTGGGACCACGTAGCTAAACATGTGGAAAATGTGCTCCGGCGGAAAAAACAGGACCTGGACACAGGAATAACGTTGAGAATCCAATAGGGACGAAGTGAGAATCTGAATTATGAGAATGAGAATTAAAGGAAGTATGAAAAGCGTTCCAGGCTGGGGAGATGCTCTCAGTGAGGGAGGGGGATGTTTTAGTGAGTGCAATCCTCACATACCAAATCTGTGCCGACAGTTTTGTTGATGATTCTTCCCGCACAGAAAATGTGAAACATCCACTATGATTGAAACCATGGGTGATTTTAGCAGTCGCACATCCACCCTAAGTTGAGTAGGCTCTAAAGGAAACTATTTTTTGATAGAGGTGTCAACCAAACCTCCTCCGGAGAACACTTCAATCCCACAGTTTACTAGAAGGCATAAATATTCCCAGGAGTTTACCATATAAAAAAGTTGCAGAAACCAAATATTTTGTTCCCTTGCTAGAGGGTCATTCAAATTGTCCTAAAAATTGCTGAAACAGTCCTGAGTCCATGCGGCGGAAGTCTTTAACCTATCGATGTAGCCATGCGATTGAAAGCATGCAGGAAGTATATCGGAATTGCAGCGAATTCTGAGGAAAATCTGAGCAAACTTTGAGCAAACTCTGAGAGGCATTTGCAAACGCGATAATCTCGACTACGAGTAAATTAACTTTTCAAAATTTTTTAATGTAAATGTTTTCGGTGTAAAAACATGTTCTTTAATAATTTGTTTGTTCAGCGAAAATACCTACAATAAATGTCAGTTGGAAACTGTCTCCAGGACGAATCGAATTTCGTTGCTCAACGCATAAAAAACGTACACGTAAAAAATGTGAAACAGATGGTGACGGCGGTGGACAGCAGCAACACGAGGAAGAATGCGCTCAGCGTGACAACAGAAACAGTTCAGTTCACATCCTAAAAATAAAGTTACAAGAAACATGTGGATCTCCTTACACGTATGCCGCCTTCACAGAGTGTGGTAGTGATCCTTGATTGGTGCAGCTTAGGATTACGGTCATGGGAAGCAATTAAATAAAAATTGAGCAAGGATCAATACAAAGTCCCGCCAATTAACGGGATTTCCAATGTCAGGATTTCATAAGTCTGTCATCTGGCAACCAGACATCTTGTAAGCAAGGATTGCCTTTTTTTCGATGACTATTATAGTCTTCAATAAGTCGATAATTATTCAAATCTATTAGGAAAATAGTAAAAAAAAACTCAGTGACGTAGCCAAGAGGGAAGTGATTATGGGGATATATCCTCCCTTGGTGACGGATTAAGGATATAAATACAATCTACTTTAAAGGTTTCCATTTCTGGTCGCGAATTTTATATCTTAATTGCCTTCTCTAAATACACCTTTGGATAGTATAATTGACTGGAATGATGTCTTTGATAGCTGCATTTATATCTCAGTGCCGCAAGGACTTCAAATTCGTTGCAACTCTTCTTATATTAGAGGACTTGTTATATTAGGGGACTGGTTATATTAGGGGACTGGTTATATTAGGGGAATGGTTATATTAGGGGAATGGTTACTAGTATATTAAAGGATATGTTTTGATACATTTGTTTCTAAAAATTGTTTTTTCTAGTGAGTCCCATCTATTGGTAACGTGCGCCAGAAAGGTAGATCCTTCACTGATGGTCTGTCAAATGATATTTAGAGTAATCGAAGCGGAGTTATAGCGTCTGAATTGATAGTATGTTTGTATCGTTGCACACTGTTTTTAAAGGCCAAGCTGGAATCTTTGAAGAAAATCTCAGTCCAGAGGTTGAACAAAATTTAGTTGACTTGGCTAAACAGGAAAAAAATCACTTTAAAAATTTTCCACCTTATAAAAAAATCCTGCCCACCTCACTGAAATTACCATATAAGGGCTCCCAGAAATGTTTGAGTTTCCATTAAACCCTGAAATAAGCACTATTTTTGTTCAGATTATGGGTTTATTTTCAATTTACCTTAACTACCAAACTAGTTCCCAAATTTGGTAGTCAATTTTAATATATAAATAATCCAAAAAGTTTTGAATCCAAATTTCTTCTGGGTAATGAAAGCCCATACAACAAATAGCCCAGTCATGCGTAATGATCCCATTTTTTTGGCTGATCTCAACTGAAATGCTCTGTGTGTGGGGGGGAGGCACCCGTACTGCAGACACCCATGCTGCTGTGCTGCAGCCACAAAAACAAAAAGGAGCAAGCGAGTATCTTGCAAACGCAATCGCTGCATTACTGCGGCTTCAAATGGAAATAGACTCACTGACTGACTGAGTGCACACAACCCCAGCACGCCCATTTCCGATAGATACCAACGGAGAGCGAGTATGCGGCTGCCAGGCAGCCAGCCAGCGGACGAGCGAGCGAACGAACGAACGAGCGAGTGAAGGAGCATTTCGTGTGTGCATGTGCACGCTCGAACCATTTCAAACCACTTTAAAAATTATAATTATTGCCATTATTTTCTATTATGATTATTTTCATTTTTTCCTCTCCTGATTATCATTGCGCGCTGACTGGGGAAGTGCCATGTTGCCTGCCTCGGTGTTTTCCTTCCTCTCCCGTTGAGGTTTGTTGTTGTTGTGCTTTTTGTAGTTGTTGTTCCACGGCTTAAGTGGTGTTCGAGTGTATTTTGTTGTTGCACTCTATTTTGTTCTAAACCCAGCCTGGCATCCGTGTTCGCAAGCGGGAGCCGAAGGCACTTTTTAAGCTTTTAAGCCGCAGCTCATCGTTTGTGATTATTATTCTTTGAAAGCAAAAAGTGGAGAAAAAAGTAGCCAGGAAAATATCTGCTATCGTAGTAAAAATATTTCCACTTCTGTTGTTGTTGTTGTTATTATTATTGCTAATGTGGTTGTTGTTCTTGGAGTTGCAGTTGTTGCTTAAATGTATTATTAGAGTCGTGCACGAATTGTGCACAATGGGCACTTTAGAAAAACCAAAAGAAAATAAACTATTCATAAGCAGCAACAACAAGAAGCACAATTGCGTAGTGGACAAGCACACCAACAACACAACAGCAACAACAACGATACAGCATCCAACAGCCATTTCCAGTCGTTGCCTTCAAACTCCAATTTTGGTGGGGGTCAGTGCGCATCTCAGCTCAGTTTTCTCAGCTTCCTTCTCGTTGAGTTTTCTTACGAACAGAGGCAGAGACTGAGGCAGCAGCAGAGGCTAAGATTGAGGCTGAGCCAGCAGAACCAGAGGCAGAGGCAGCAGCAGAGTCTATGGTTTAGGCAGAGGTAGAGACAGAAATTGAGGCAGCAGCAGAGTCTATGGTTTAGGCAGAGGTACAGACAGAAACTGAGGCAGCGAAGTAGCAGTTTCCTTCAAAAGTTACGCTTGAGAAAATAAACTTTGAAATTGGAAATTACGAGTGAATAGTGCTCGCCTCCACACGGCCCTCCCCCTTAGCTATAAGAGTGCGGCCACGCACGGACTGAGCAGATGCGTCCAGATTTTCGCTGCATTCTCCATTAGCCAAGCTATGAGTATTTGAGTTTAGAGGGCGGTGCAGATATGCTGAAATTATCATTCTAAAAATATATTTCTGCAATTTGAAGGAAAGGAAAATGTTTGACTCTCTTGGTGAAGATATTGAGAGGTGTCCGGAATTACTTGGGTCAAAATTATCCACACATAAAATTATCATACTATTTTTGCATATTAAATTGAGGGGAATTCTATGTTGAACCAGTATGGAATATCTTAGACACCTATTGTTAGTACCCCGATTTTGCTGACTTTAATATAATTTGAACGGGAGTTAGTTTCAGAAGCAACTTTAGTATCAATACCCAATGTTGGTCTGGAAGGTGGTTTCTAGAATGAAGTAGATGTGCAGGCTAGCTCTCCTGGTTCTAAAGAAGTAGTCTTTTCCACAAAGTAAGTAATGTGAAAGTGGGATTTAGACCCTCATTTACGTGTGCAAACTCACCTTTAGTAAACATTTCAGCAAAAGAGCTCAGTTGCTTTTGGAGATATGCCCTTTTGAACAATCAGACACATAAAAAGTGGGTGTATTGTGGTAGTCCACTAAATTTATCTTGCTGAGAAGAATGTTTAAAGTCGACTTCATGTCAAATTACCGCAAAATAGCTCTTTGGCATCTTGAGATATTTTATTTTATTTATTTTATATTTTAGAGATTAGTTATTTTATTTTTTGAACATTATAAACCAATGGAAATGGGATGAGTTGGTGTACCAAGTTTCGGCAAATGTGATGCAACTCATACGGATATTGAGGTGGGACTTATTTATGTAATAACATACTTGTTCATCTTAGAACTTTAGAGAAGCATCCTTATAAAATTTACCTAATAACACTTCATATAAAATTTCTGCAAAGAAGTTCTTTGGGTTCTTGAAATGTGCTCTGTATAAGATTATCAGACCATAACTGGGCGCGTTTCTATTCCGAAATCTCCCATATATCACATAGCTCATCTATTAAACCTCATCTGCTTGAATCTTCTATCTCAGGTCAAAATCTCTTTTTCTTCTGGGACTATGATGTGACTATTACAAGAACTGAGTACAGATAGACGAAGTACATGGCTGTATCGACGAAAGATGTGGTTCAAAATAAGCGGAATAAGCACAATTCTTTTCCACGTTTAAATCAGTTTTATAACTGCAGCTTTTAATTCACAACTGTACTAATCTCCAGGTCTATGTCGTTGTTTGTTTGTAGCACAGCATCGCTTTTGCGAATGTTGCTGGACAATCGAGCATGTTATCCATCGGTGCAGAAGATACCATCATTATACCTGATCATTAAAGGTTTATAGCATTAGCGAGGCAGAGATAGCAGCATCAGCTCAATTGAGTGACCTGGATGTGATTCCAATTACACATTCACAATGAATTTTATTCATTATTCTCAGTCACTTTTTCGCAATATTTTTAAACTATCCAAACAAAAATAGATTCTTAAGGGAAGCTGCTATAAGTCCCTCTGTATTTTGATTTCCAGATACTCGTAACTACAATGAATTTTATTCATTTATCTGAAATTGTGAAAAGGTCACTCACTTTTGTAATATTTTAATCAATGAACCCATTGTTTACCGAACCAAAATAGATTCCTAACGGCAGCTGCTTCAAGCCCTTCCCAGGAAGATTCTCAAGTTTGTTCTCGAGCTTGTTCGCTGTGACCTGTTAACCAACCAACAGTTAAGTGACCAATTCTTTCATATAGTTTAACAAATCCGTTGTTTTTTCGGTGTGTAAACACCTAAAATAGTGGGGCGTGTGGTTGTTCAGGTTCGGTTCTTAATGACCAATTAAATTATTTATGTTTTCTTCTCTCTTAGTCCATAAATCTTCTCTTCTTTATCTAATCTATAAATTTAAGTTACGAGTAGTTTAACCAGTTCCGATTAACATATTTTCACGTTTGTTTGTTTCGGTTCCACCATAAATTGGGCCTCTCCAACTCAGCCGGGCGCAGCATTAAGAAGCAACACTCAAAATAATCAATTCTGTTCATTCATAAATTTATTAATTTTATGTTTTCTAATTTTAATTTTTTTTTTGCAAACTTTTTTGTGATTTAGACATAATTTTGTGTGTGTTTCTCTAATCTAATCCTATATACAGGTGTGTCTGTGTGTGTGTGTATGTACGGTTGATTCAGAGTGTATCCGTGAAAATGTGTGTGTGTTAGTGTGTGTTTAAGAGTCTATTTTATTGCTTTATTTGCCAAAATCGGCATTTGAGTCAAACAAGGTCGTTTCTTTGCAACTCTCCCAGCACCATTCAAAGTGGTTTATTTTATGGCCGCCACTTTGATTGACTCTGACTTGGATTTGCATCAACAATGAAGCGTTCCCAATATGGGCGAAGCGTAAAAGTTATGCCTACAGTGAAAATGCCTGCCAGACTCATACTTTTTTGCCAGTGCTCCAAACTGAACAAATGTTTCGTAATTATAAAACTATAAAATTTAACAAAAGTAAAAAAAACTAAAAATTTAACAAAAGGAACAAAAAATAAACAATAAAATTGAATCTATAAAAAGTGGTTAGCAATTAAAAGGCGCTAGCGGTACCTTTATTGCGGTCCGTCTCAGTGACCTCTTTCAATTTAAATGGGAAATCAGCGACACGGTCTTTAGGCACGGCCACAGTAACTTGAACACTACGGTCTCTTCTGCGGGTCTACCCCCGGAACTGCCACTTATTTGATACGAGAGGATACGAGGAGTACAATATAAAGTGCCAACTAAACATATATCCCCATGCAGAGGATCGATCTAGACAAACTCTACTCTGATTTGGAATCACGGCAAAAGTAACTTGAAAACTCGGTCTCTTCTACGGGTCTATCTCCAGAACTAACATTCGATATGAGAAGATACGAGGAGTACAATATAAAGTGACAAATAACATACATCTCCAGGCAGTGAGTGTATCGCATATAGAGTAACTCCTTTCTAATTTGTAGAAATATTTCCAGTAGTTTCTAGGAAAATGGACCTACAAAGAAACCGGAATCGGTGAAAGAACTGAACAGTTCCTTTGGATTACAGATCATTTTCCACCAGTCTAAGAAGTTTTTATTTTAATTTTTGATGTCCTCTTCTATGTTAAGAAAACTCTCCACTGGGTTTTGTAGAACTGCATTCCAATTCGGAAAAAGTTGATATCATTTAAAGACGGACAGTGAGTCATGGACATGGACAGACCGATGAGCAACATTGCCTCAGGTTGTGGTTATATCCCACGAGGTTGTTCAGGGCTCCACTATATGTATCACTATATTCTATATACGTGCAGTAAAATGGACATCAATGCCTGACTGCTTGGAGACCTCCTTCTTCGGCGGCTCTCCGCCCTACCCCACTTCTATCTACATTCTATATACACTTCTTCTTCTTTCTCATTCAGTTGAATTAATTGTCAAACTCCATGGAGACGAAGGCTCTTCTCAACTTAAAACCACGATGAACACGATGAAATTCTAAAGAGATTGATTCGAAAATCTTCTTTTTTTTTCAATTGTAACTCCCACTCCCGCATTTCCAACTGCGGTGACTGATAGTGACTAAGTTTGAAAGATGTTCCAAATTTCCCATCAGTCAAAACGTGGGCTTCCATCACATCCCAAAACACAATTCCACCGATGATCGATCGACAAACTGGAAGGTAAAGAAAAAATTTCCGGCATCGGTTATTTTTGTTGAGCCGCACTAAAAGCGAAAATTTATGAGCCTGGCCTATTATGAAAATTTCCACGCGGCTCAAGTTGTGATGCTCGCTCAGCTCGTAAACGTTTCGGACACGAAATTTACAGCAACATTTGCCAGCATTGACAACTTTTGTCAAATTGACGGAATTATGTTGGACATTTCGTCTGCGTCCCCCACCAAATCGGTTGCGGACTGCCATCGAATTAAAATTGATGACCGCTCAAGATACTCGTAGCCCCAGAGTCGTAGGCAAAGTGCGCCTCCTACGCGGCGCTGTGCCCTTTCGGCCGGCTTTTGCCGTTCTTGGTTTCCGCGCTATTGTTATTTAAATGAGAATTTTGTGTAGCGCCCCAATTTGGTAGCTGTTTAGGCTTAAACGCATTAAAGCAGACAAAAAGACAATAATAATAAATTAGTTTGTAGGTCTCTGCGGTTGACCGCTCTGCACGCTATATTCATGGAATTTTCAAGAGATGAAATCTGATGCGGTTTTATCACAATCAAATTCAGCAGTCCGGAGTCTGAACTGATCGCAGGGGCGTAAAATGAGTCCCGTGAGAGAATAACTAGTGATATAAATATCTTCGCTTTGCTGTGAGGGTGTTGGAAATTTACGTGACGGGGTCATTTGTTCGTGATTCGTCCCTAGACTTGAAACGTCTTTGTTTCTTTTAAAGTTCTTACGTCAGGAGTATGCTTTATGTATAATCAGCTGACCTAATTGTGGAGATTTTTCGAAAATCTGTGCTCTCTTCTGGTTTTGTTCGCATTGTCCAGTTGATGCCTTCCGACATGCTTCTATAAGCAGTAGCAGACTGATCCATGTTGCGTGGGATTCAGTTTAGAAGCTAGTTCATCACCATGAGTACCGGAAGACTCCACAATTCCCCTGCGGAGCACCACAATTTTGCTTTGAGCAAATGCAACAATGTTGCATGAGGTTTCCTTAGGAGAAGACCTGCGCGCAACAATGTTAAGTTTCCCTATTTTAAATGAGGTTCATTCAGGGCAGAACTGTTCGGAACTATGTGAAGTTACCTTAGTTTCGTTGAGGTTCATTCAGTAGAATAAATTTGCACAAAAATGTGGAGTTTTCCTAGTGTAGATGAGGTTTCTTTAGGAGAAGAAATGTTCGCAACTGTGTGCGGTTATCCTAGTTTGGATGAGGTTCATTCAGGAGAAGAACTATTCGCAGCTATCTGAGGTTTCCCTAGGGCACGCTTAAAATACTCGTGTACTCCCTGCCTTGGGGGACTAAAAAAGGTTTCAACCTGGAAAATGGCCAAACCTATAAAGATAGCTGAAAACACCTGCTTATTCAATGATATCCAATACCGTGAATCCTAAATAGACACTGAACTAGTATTGCTGAGGATTTAACCCTACATAGGTTAGCCTAACCTAACCTATGTTGGGTTTCACCGATTCAACGGCACTTTTCATAACTGGCTCGGCTACCAAGTTTCCTATTTGCATACTACACATAAGACTTGAATGAAATCAAAGCTTGGTTATGGTAGGTCTGAACAATTCCCGAGCCAACTTCGTCCTTTTTCAGGATCCTGTAGTATCCGTGCTTGGTGTGATTGGTCAGCATGGCTTTGAAGCTCAATCAGTGTGTTAACTCAAACATTTCCTTGCTTCCCAATTTACAATTTGAACTATTTCAAATGTCAGTCAATGACGTCATTTCATGATAGTCTTAAATCTTAGTTGTTATTTGTTTCTATTCTGCCATTGACTTTTTATTGAATTTTGTGTTTTATTCAAGCAAATTAATTATTTTAATGTTAGTCAAATTAAGTTTTACACTAAATGTCACATTTATCGAGAAATATGTGAAATAAAATTAAATTGAAAACTAAATGAACTTTTTCGAAGCGTTTTCAAAGCAAATCGCCAAATCCATGTTCCTTGGTTGTAACCATAAACCGGGCCATAAATATTTAACTCTGCAATTTAAGCGACAACGTGACTACTTTAAATACAAAAAAGGAATAAAAATAAATAAAAAATAAATAAATTAACTAAGAGAAAAAGCAAAATAAAAAACAATCACATTTGCATTGTTTCTGCGCTTGTTTATGTTTATTTTTCTGAGTTTCTTTGTTTTTGTTTCGTTTGAGCGGCTTTACTGGAGACTGGGAGAGTGTGTGTGTGCATGTGTTTGTGTTAGTGTGTTTTTTTTATTGTTAAGTTTGCAACTGGCTCTGATTGCGTGGAACTTTGGCAAATGCCATTAAAAAGCCTACATGCGACATTTAATATTTTAGATCTTTAGTTTCGATGCCTTAAATCTGAATTTATATGCCCAACTTCTGCGTATTGTGTGGACCAAAGGGGTCAAGAACCGCTCCGGTATCCATAGGAGAACAATAAAAATTCGACTGCTTTTTGGGTCTACACTGGAAAAATAGATTCCATGCTATGATGCTGCCTATATCAAATGCCATTGAGTTGATTCTAATGAATGTTTTCCAGGATTTATGGTCTTGGACACAAGTGGACACAAGTTCCGCAACAACTCTGAATAAGGGTATTATTGCTTCCTTCCTTACTATCTTTATACTCTCAATTATATGTTCATGTCTGTTGAGGAGAAGCACTCCCCTAATGCTTACAAAAGGTGTTAAAGGGAGTACTCCTCTGCCAATGATATGCTTATGTAAAAAGGAGGCCAAAGGGAGTACTTCCTTTGTGCTCCAAAAATATATTAAAGGGAGTTCTCTCAGAAAATAAATTCTTTTCAGCTTTTCGCTCTGTACTCCTTTGCCAATGACACGCTTATATAACAAGGAGGACAAAGTGAGTACTTAATGATGCAATAATAACTGCCCTTTGAAATCCTGCGCTTTATTAGGGCTTCGAAATGGTTCGATGAGTGAATCGGAGGTGCGTTGTGGCGCGGTGGTATCACAATGGACACATGGTGGTCTAAGTGAGCTGGTCCTTGGACTGGCTGCCACATTAACCTAACGTAACCTAACTCCCCTTGGAGACTAACGGGAGTACACCGAGGATATCCCCATTTGGTGGAAATTAATATAAACTATTACAATAATACACTTCATACATGTGTGTTATTTATTTAAAAAAATTATTATAAAGTTATTTATTTATTTAATTATTGCTATTAATCCGATATAAGATAACACGAATTCTGCAGTGATGAGAGTATCCGACAGCAATGTGCATACTACTCCCTTTGCTATGATTCTTACATAAAATTGTTTAAGGCTCCGAAAATAGACTAGCAATTAAAACATTACACTTAATGTCCAAAGGTTAGCAGGCTGCATGTGCTTCCGAGCCCTTTCTAGAAAATTTCAACACATATTTACTGGAAACTTGCGAGTTGACGCTTTTGATGCATGTCAACTGCAGTGACCCGAAGACGCAGTCAAGTGGCGAAAATTTTCCACAGCTGCGATGAAAGCAAACAAACTCATATGCTCACACTGAGATACCCAGTTGGAAAATGCTTCAGAAACCTGATGTCATGTCCACAAAGAGTTAACTACTGAAAGTGATTCCTGTTAAGAAGGTCTTCTATTAGGTCTCCTATCAGGTCTTCTTGCAGAATGCTGGCGAAAAAAATAATTATATAATGTATATTAATTAAAATAAAATTATAGTATTCTGGTGTGTCACCCTTTCCGAGAGCTTGGAAATAATCCTAATCCTAAATTTGAAAAAAGACATTTGAAAAACTGTGCGAAGAAAGCATTATTTTTGTACCATTTCCTACGAAACTGAGCATCATACAAAAATCGGAAGCGGAGGGACCTTCTCGGCTCTGCGAGTACAACAGAAAGCATTACAAAATTTAGCCCTTATTTTCCCAACTGGGTACTTACACTGACTCACATAAACAACATTTCACAAATGTTGGCTTGATTGACTCTTGCACTGAGTTGAACAATCAGTTCAGAAGCCCCCCGGTAATTGTAAGAAAAATGCTGCTCAAGGGGGGCAATTCACACAATTGTAAACAACAACAACAACAACAACAACAACAAAGATGTCGAAAATTGACGCAAATTATGTTGGAGCATGACTGAATTTAGCGAGCAGAAATAGTGCAATTAAATGTTTGTTTTACTTGCCTCGCTTATTAATTATTTTATGCTTTTAACATATTTTTCATAAGTTGGATAATTAAATAAAGAAATCTCCGAAAGTTTACTGTCATTTTCTTGAGGGCTTCCGTGAGGCCTTTGTTGTTATTTTTGGATTTATTGTTATTTTTATAATTGTTGTAATTTTTTTTTGTTGTTGTTGTCGATTTGAAATCCATCATGCTTAAAGCCACGCCTTTCATCGCTCTCTCTGTAGTGTATTGATGAACTTCCTTTCTTCGCCGTGATTAATCCGCTTCAACCGTGACTCTATCTCTATCTCTATGTACGCCATTATCCTCTTTACCCATTAGAAAAGGGTTCCGAGTTGCTCTAGTCATGTCCTTCCGTCTGTGCGTCTCTATCTCTATGCACATTATTATACTCTTTACCCATAAGAAAAGGGTTCCGAGTTGCTCTAGCCATGTCCTTCCGTTTATACGTTTCTATCTCTATGCTAGTCATTATCTTCTTTACCCATAAGAAAAGGGCACCGAGTTGCTCTAGCCGTGTCCTTCCATCTGTACTTCTATGAAAACTTTTTCACTCTGTTAGAGATATTTCAATTAAAATTAACATATCATTGCCTAACCCAAAACACTGAACCAGATTATTATGGATACCAAATCGGTCTAAGGACACAGCTACTTCTCATATGAGAAATTGTTGATACCTTCATTAAAGCTTTTAATCGAAGTATTTCTTGGTACGAAGATACAATTTGGTGAAAGTATATAATTGATTTATTTGAGGCTCTATGCAATACATATATGGGTGGTATCCATACACTACCACACCCACTATTGGTACATTTTGATCACTTGAATAAAACTATTAACACTACACTAAATGTATGTACCAAATTTGGTATGAAGGATCATAATATCGCAATGACACCATGAAGGCTTACAGAAAAAATTAGAAGGATGAAACAAAGGACACGCCCAGCTCCCAGATGAGCCACTCTTAGAAGGGGTTCTATTAGAAGTTGGGACTATTTGGCCCATTTCAAACAACATAGACCAAGAAAAGAAGTAAAAGGGGAAATAAGGTACTCCTCTACTTGATTTTCTTAGTGGGTTCTTCTCCTATTCGGAAGTGCAATTATCTTTGTCTCTTCGAGTCGAAGGCCATAGTTGCTAGACTAAGAAGTGTCCCCAATTCCTTGCATTATTATTTAAGGTATAATAATAATATTTTTTATATGTTTTTGTCCACTTTCGGATTCAACTAATTTAGTAATTTAGTTTTTTTTTAAACATTAAAATTGTGTTGGCATTTTAATTAACCCAAATTAGGCATTACAATGGCATTTTTTAATTTGATTTTTTTTTTTATTTCAGTTAAGCTGCATTTGAACTAATTTTGGTAAGTAATAAAAACAAAATTTAATTAGAAACTTAATGCTATAATAAATCTGAAAAGCCTGTAGCAGAGTTGCCACTTTAGAGCTGTTGGAATAATTATCCACGAGCTGCGTCAGTAGGGTTATTCCAGGTGGTCGGTAGCTTTTATGGGTTGCAAGAACTTCTCACAAATTAGTAAATCCTGTGGAGTCGATGCTGATCTTTCCGTTTCTTGTGGCTATATTCTTTCTCTTACTTGAGCCCCTACGAGTCTATGGAGACAGCTTTCCTTCAGTATGTAGTTTAGTTCAGAACGTTTCTGGGATTCTCTAGATTAAATTTTTTATTTGAAATCTATTCTAAGACTAAATTTGAAGCTCTTAAATTCTCACGTGCTAAGCAGGAATGGGGATCCTTTGGATCAACTTTATTATTTGGAATATATCTTTAGACTATTCTTTACATTCTTATATTTGTCCTTGCTAGGCTGGACAGAGGAGTTTGATGTCATCAGTAAAGTGCAATTCAGCAGTTTCAAAATAGAGGCTGGATTGGGATGGTATGCTAATGGGTTTGAGTTACTGATAAGTGAGGTAGAGGTTCAGTGTTGCGCGGTGGTATCGCAATGGACCCATAGTGGTCTGAGTGAGTTGGTCTGTAGACTGGCTGCCACGAAAACCCAACCTAACCTTCTGATAAGGATCGTGTGTAGTTGGTGTTGTAATACAATGGTGTTATTTGTAATAAGGCAGGTGACCATATGAGAGTGTTATGATATGCATTTGGGTGATTAGTAATAAGGCATGTGATCAGTAGGAGTAGTAGTTAGTAGTAATTATAAGTAAAATATGTGACTAGAAAGTTATATATTATATGACTGCGAGTATATGCTGCCAAAATTTCTTCGATATTAATGATATTCTTGTCTTAACGTACATACATACGTATTAATGTTGTCTGCGACTGTGGTATTTGGTTGTTGTGTGAAGTTTGGCAATATTGTACTGATGTCTTGAACATTTTCTCGGTCCAATACAGACAACAACAACAAATTTTGCAATGATTTCGGGTTGTAAAATATTTTTAAAAAAATACGTGCTCACATTTCTTTGTTGTTTGAAAGTTTCATCTGAATTTCTTCATGATAATAAGAAGATTGCTTGGTTGGTTGGTTAGAAGTAGATTGCTTCTAGTGATAAAAGAAATTCTGTCAATTATGAAGCATTATTCAGACAATAAAAAACTAGCAAAATTTTACAGCTGAGTTGGTTCTTCAGGTCAGTGGCCTAATAAAATATTTCAAGTATGTATGCGCAAATTATATGAAACTAATTTGAAAATATTTCGATGTGTTCCGAGTATTTTGGGGCATATGCAATGTTAGCGAAGTGAGAAGCGACTAATCCGATTAAAACTAATGAGACCCTTTTGATTTTAGGCATAAATTCTTCTATGCATCTTTGGATTCTCGCTTTATCTCCAGACTGACACCATTATTGGTGTTAACGGACGTGCCAAGGTATGTAAATTCCTTGACTACTTCAAAGTGGTAGTTGTCCTAGACGCGGCGCTACCCTGTTTGCAGACAGCATATAGTACTTCGTTTTGCCCTCGTTTACCGTCAAGCCCACTTTGGCTGATTCCTGGTCAATAGCATTGAAAGCAGTAGTAACATCTCTCCTGGTCCGACCGATAATACCGGTATCATCAGCGTACGCAAGGAGGTGGACACCTATGTAGCAAATGGTGCCATTGTGATGCACACCGGCATTTCGTAGGATCCTCTCCATGACGAAGTTGAAGGTCCCAATGGCGCCGCCTTATAATTACAAACAAATTTTTTTTATACAAATTCGCTACCAAATCCCGCGGTACCTCGCGCTTTAGTCTTGTAAATGGTGTAGCTGGAGACATAAGGCTGGAAGTTAGTTTATTTGATAGTGATAATTATACCTTTAACTTCGTCCTTTATAAAATAAAAAAATTATAATTATAAATGGCACGCTTAATTCTCTGTGGAACTGGGCATTGATACTCACCATGTGCATCGACATTGGTTCAAAGAGTCTTCGATTGGAAGCGGTGTAATATTCAATGTTGAAACTTGAAGTAGTGTCCCTCAACTCAATCCTTTAAGTCCAAATCGGTTTCCGAATACTTTTCTATATCAGAAACTGGTTTTCAACGTTGGAGCAACCTGCATAAAACAGGAAATATTTATCCCAGAGTTTTCCCTTTTGCAAGTACATACATATGTACATACATAAGTATGTATGTGTGGTGTCCATGTTGGCCGCCGTTGAAGATATATACCTAGATACTTGGCCTCCGTCACTTGGAGAATTGTGGAATCATCTTAAGGGCATGGCAACTGTCGCCTCTTAGCGTAAAACTCACATGTAAAGACTTATTTTAATTCGGTTTAATACGCCAGTCCTTCATCCTTGCAACTATACAACTTTTCTGGTTGGTCACACTGGCCAAAGAGGATTAATGAATACATTAATCCTCTTTGCACTGGCACACGTAAAAATCCAATTAGAGAGGAAAATTTGAACTCTTTTAATGACTTCATGGTAATTGATAGCACTTAAAGCACCTGGTATTGTGCTTAATATTTGTACTTTCAGTTCTAGTTCTGGACATTAGAGAATTTAATTAAATTGTGTTGTGATCGGTGCAGTGCTTGAATTTATGCCACATAAAAAGAAGATAAAACTTCACCGCACCTTGTTTGAAATTAACGGCTTCGTATCTCTCAGAAACCAAAAATTCTACCTGCCCAACTCCGCCGGCATTTCTGCGCATGCCGCGGTTGCCGCCGCTGTTTTAAAATTCACTCAACGCTCGTGGTTGTGTGTTTCTGTCTTTTGTTCGAGTAATCACGGGCACTAGACTTTGCCTGCGCTGGTAAAAAAGCGCGTAATAAAATCGCCATAATTCAGGCATCTGTGACATTGCGAAATTCTGAAAATTCTACCAGTTTTTTGCGGCACGCATTCACTTGATTTCAATGCGAGGCACCGCCACACCACGCCACGCAACATTTTGAATAAACTCAGGCAAAGTTTGAATAAAAAAAACTCATTTTTATTTAAACTACGGCAAAGTGGAAAAAAGTGAAATGAGCGAATTGAGTGAATTGAGTGCTCGTGTTCGTTCGACTGCTGTTGTTGTACTCGTTCATAGTTGGTGGTGATGCTGTTTTTGCTGTTACTGTTATTTTTGCTGTTGTTGTTTCTGTTACTGTAATTATTATTGTTGTTGGTATTATTGCTGCTGTTTTTTTTATAAGGCGCGACATTTACAACAATGGCGCACAATTAAAAATTATTTATTGCATTGTCAAACCAGCTGCTGCTGCTACACCCCCACCCCCTCGCATTAGCCCAACCACATTTGAAATGCCATTAAATGATGAAATGCTGAAAGTGGTCTGCCTGCCATTTGCCATGGTCACCTTTGTTGGAACCATGCGAAAAGTGCTCAGCATTCGCGGCATCCATTTACTCAGCTTGGTTGGGTGCGAAGGTGCCGTAATCGCCTCTGTTTGTGGCGCACGCTGCGAATACCTCGAAATGCCACCAACTACGCAAATTGTCTGCAAATTGGTCGCCGCAGTGGCAGTGGCTCGACGCAATTCAATCATCTGCTTCGTTCGCTAAACGCGTGTGTGCAGTTTCTGACGAGCAACTTGTGTGTGTGTGCGTTGAGTGGTGTCTGTGTCTGGCGAACATTTTTGCCCGCATTTTTCTTCACATTTTTGTTGTGACCGTGCCACTGCAACAAAGTATGCAAGCAACTTAAATGAGCTGCTGTCCGCATAATTTCAGTTAATTGACATTAATTGCTCAGCTCTTTGCTTTCGCTGCCATCAATGCCTGCAGCAAGCTTGAGGCAGATCTCTCATGACGCTGTAACAAAGAGAAGTGTGGCAGCGCTGCTCGGCAGTTCAGCATATCTGGTAACAACTTTTAGCTTGTTTAACTTTTTCAATCTCGCTTTTTTCCTGATGCGGATTTGTGCAAAGTGTGGAAATTTTTACTCTTAATTAGCTGCTTTAATATTTATAATAAAACAAATTTAAATACTAAATCATGCTTTTAATTACTCATTTAAAGCTGAAACTATCATAAGTATACTGACAGGCCACAGTTTACTGGCGGCACACGCATTCTGTTTGGTTCTAATTTTCAGTTTATCGCATCCTTTTGCCGAGTGTTCTAGTTTCATGAGTCCCAATGTCTTCTCTACAGTTGGCCCACTTTCCTTTTCTCCGCCTCATCATCCAAGTAGGGCTATTTATAGTGGCTTCTTTACTTATTCGTGGCACTTGACCGACCCACTCCCTGTCGGACATGTCACAAATCTCTGTGAAAATCTGTGCACACACAGACACCTGACATGAATCTGGAGGAAAAGCTACTTTACTAACCTCCTTAGGAGTGGTAAAGAAAATCTAAAACCACATAAAGGAAAACAAGTGCGGAAAAAATGTGATCAAGAAGAAAATTTAAATAAAATTTTAGTGAATTGCGAAGAAACCAGAAACCACACACGCGGACAAGGCCTCAGCCGCCAGGAAAACTATCAGCAACTCAAAAAGAAGAGAAGAGAACACTGACTGAGGACGCAGCCAGCAACTGACTGACTGACTGGCTGACTGGTGGGTTGGATGCTAACGTGCTCGTAAATAAGCGGCCGCCCCCCTCCGAGGCTGGAAAAACATTGGTTGAGCAGCATAAAACTGGCCACCACAGCGACTGCATGTGACATACACCGGAGAAGGCAGAAGAACGGCAACATAGAATGCGCGCGGTTGGCTTCATGGCAGGTAAAAGCGGCGGCAACAACCGCCACAACCGTAAAAAATACTTTATGCGCTGCTAACGGATGCGCGCGCGCTGCCTTACTTAATGCGGTAAAAGCTGAGGCAGCTCGTACCCGTTTTGGCAGCATTGGAACAACAGAACCAACCGCCAGGCCAGTGCAACCAGCAGCAGCAGCAACCTTGAGTGAATTGCATGAAGAAGGTCAGTGACAAATGCGCCAAACTTGGAAATCGTGTGCGAAACTGGAAAACTTGAAAACCACTCGCTCCAAGCAGGGGCTCTTTAAGGAAGTGGTGCGACTGTTTTCATTAAATTGCTGGGGCATAAAACTTCATACCACTTTTTTGAAGAGTCTCCGAGCGCACCAGTTTAACGGCAAACAGGAGTTTCTGTAATTCAGATGACCTTGTGTGCCACTAAAGGCGATATTTCTAAAGGACTTGGATCACATGGCGATCAAGTGGTGAACAACTGCAGTCATTTCGAAGGTAGCACAGGATTTTTTATGTACGCATTCACAAATTGCATACAACATAAAGGGAGGAGATGTTCAGCAATGTTTCATGGCCATTGGAAGCACTGAATAGGTAATGTTGTTAAATGATATCCTTCAAAAGGTCATCACTACTTCGCTGCTACGTTTGTCAAACATTCTCATAGAAAACTTCTTTCTGACCGCTTTCTGAATATTTCGAAGAATGAGATAGAAATGGGATATATAAGGGGCTAATAGACACAATGAGAGATATTAGGGAGTAATAGGGAGAATGAGTTAACGATGGGAGATATTAGGGCGTAATAGGGAGAATGCGTTTGCAATAGTGGACATTAGAGAGAAAGAGATAGCAATGGAGGTATGAAGTAGAAATATATAGCCATGGGGATAATAGGGAGTAATAGGAAGAATGAGATAGCTATGGGAGATCTTAGGGCGAATGAGATAGCATTGGGAGTTATTAGGAAGAAAGAGATATCAATGGTGATATTGAGGAGAAATATATAGCAGTGGGACATTAGGGAGTAACAGGGAGAAGATAGCAGGATATATTAGGGAAATAAGTAGCAATGAGAGTTATTACGGATTTTGAGGTATTAAGAAGTAATAGGGACAAAGTTCACACAATTTGATTGTAACTTTAATCCAGTCCAGTTATGAATGGGTATTTTGTCATAATGTTATAGGTACCTTCCTAAAGATTGTAAACTCTCTCTGGTTATATTCAAATAGTGTATCAAACTATAAATTAAACTTATTTGAAACTGTTTTTATATGTACTCTAAGAAATCGTCCAATGTAAATCTTTTAGGGGACCATTTGAATCGCCCCCTAGAACTGTTTACTCTATGTAGTATCCAAATCGTAATGGTTTATAGAACACTTTCACTGCCCCTATAATTTTTTTCTAAAAGTAATTTTCTGAAAGATTTTTTTCATAAGTACATTTGGGGTATTGACATGAGTACAATATTCCCCAAATATTCAACAAGGCGAGGACTCCTCATCGTGGACTTTCCAGTGCATTTTTTATTCTGCCGCATAGTTGCATAGCAAGCAAGTGTTGCATTAAAACAACAATGCGAGCACAGTTAACGCCATTGCGTGCTAAATAGTGCGTTCATTGAAGATCAAGCGGCATTTGCATATTTTCACCTCCTCGTGCACAACCAGAAACCTCTGCCAGACAATGCGGAGCGGCTCCAGTTGCTTGGCTGAATTGTGGTAATTGTGTTGAAGACTCATTACTGAGGAGACCAGTGCGCAATTTGAATGAAGCACAGTCCGCAAGCGGAATGGAAAATAATGTGCTCACTTGGCGTTTAATCCTCAAAGAGATTTTATGGCTGACAGTACTCGTGCCCAGATCGCGAAAGATTATCAGCGGAAATTAAGAGAAAAGAAAAACTGCTCCGCATTTACATATTAGCCGCGATTTTTCCCTGATAATTCGTATATTCCAGATTATGTATGCAGCGAGCGTTTAATGGAAAGCTGCCGAAACAATGACCTGGCATCAGTTCAAATTTGGCAAGGGAAAACTTCGGACGAGGTGTGAAAAAATGTGGAAGAAATTTATAAATTTGTAACTGGCCCAAAAGCGGCTTAAGTGGCATCAAGGAACTTGGAGAACCATTCAAATGATAGAGTCTTAAAATTGCTATCCCTACTGTGGGTACCAAACCACTTAGGAGAAGAGGGAAATGAGAAGGCTGATAGCTTAGGAAGGACTATTATATGAATAAGTTGGATCTCTCTTCAGATGCCATCTGTATAGACCCATTCTGTGGAGACAGTAACGAAACCTCACTGCACCTGATCACAGACTGCGGACCTTTGGCACACAAATGGCACAGGTATTTTGGAGAACATATAAAATATATGAGCAAGATCCCTCAGCTTGATTCCTCCAAAATACTTGAATTCCTGTCGGAAATTAACCTGACAGAAGATCTATAGCTGAGACTATTCTCATCTTTCAAATAAATATATCACAAAAGATCTTTCAGGTCGAGGTGTATAATACCTAAAGATTCTATTATTCCATAGGGCTTAACTATTTGTTGAAGCAGCCTTTCATACGTGACAATGTTTAAGCAGACCACGGATCTTGGTCGGTATAAAATACTCCAGCGTTCATGCGTACATAATTTTGTATTGAATCTAATCAAATTGCGTCGAAGTAGTCATTTGAGAGTTCATGAGTAAACATGAATAGACATTTACATATGTTTTTCATAGAGACAAGCCATTTCGGCCGATGTTGCTATCCCGGCCTCGCTAATGCTATAAATCTTATCATTAGTGATATTATCTCTTTCTCTCCAAAACTATTGAAGTATCTATACTGTCTCTTTCGCGCTAAGCGACACAACTATGCTGGTTATAATGCTTGAACAGCGAATAAGAAGCGAATGGGGTTAAGCAACAGATTTTTGCATTAGTTGTATTGTGCAATCCAGTGATTCAGTTCAAGAAACTAATATTCGCAATTCGGAACTATGGTATTAAATAAAATTTTCTTATCTGCTACTGAAGTGGAGCAAACTAATCTATTTTTATTACAGCTAAATAATCACAAAGATTTCTTTATTAATTGTATTTTACAATCCAGTGATTGAGTGCAAGAAAGATACTTTCGCAACCATTTGAATGCCAAATATAGTCCGACACATTTCAAACAAATTTTTTTGTTGCTTCCCTGAATAAACTTTCCACAACTATACCGGAAGTTTTCCCTCTTCCCCTTCCTTGAATAGCTTCTTGGCTTTTATGAGCCTCTTCTTGCAAATCTCCTCTTAAAAAATCTCCGATATTTTTATTGGTTTCCGGAATATTCCCGGCTATTGTGCATCGAAGCTCAGTGGAATGCCATCCAATGCCATTTGGCTAGAAGCGTAGCGATCTCTCCGCGTAATCTCCTAAAATTTATAACTGTTTTCCAATGATATCTTTTTCTTTATCATATCGCTACGGGCGTTAAGCTGGCGGAGTCGGACTGGCTGACCACATTTTATGGTGCGCTCTTCCTCAGAGCGCGTGCATTAAGCTGATAAATCTCGGAATCCCATCAAAGCGGAACACAATTAAAACGCTGCGTTCGAATGGGCGCATACAACTTTATGCGATTTATTATTTCCATAATTTTACTTGTTGGTACGAGTACCAGCGTGGTTGTTGTTGTTGGTGGTGGTGTTTGGGTTGTTGTTATTTTTGTCTTGGTTTATGAATTTGCAAAAACCGAATCACCGCAGCAGAACAGCACTTGAATGATTTTCATTAGTAAACTTTGGCTTTGGCGGCGTTAGTGCCGGGCAAGTACAGTCGCACAGCCGGACGCGGGTGCTGGCGCAGAGGCGGATTCCGTTGAAGTTTATTGTTGCTGGCGTACGCAGAGATTTTTGAACTTTAGGAATTTTTCTAATTATTTTCTGCGGTATTCTGCTTGAACTATTCGCACATTTTGCCGGCCACACTGACCGCAACCAGGTTCTATTCTAAGCGTCGTTTTTAGCACAAACTCTGAGCTCCAGCCGCGATGGCTGAAAGGGCAGGGAGGGGCCACACGCACTCAACAACAACAACAACAACAACACATTGCTGAAAGTCCCAACCTTTTTATTGTTAATCAGTAATTGTGGTGACTTCAAACTGACTTGGGACTGATCTGGTTGACTTTCAGAATGAGATGGATTAAAAATAGTAAATAAAATAAAATTTAATAAAACAATTAAATTTAGTAAATAATTTAAATTCTGTAAATAAATTAAATTTAGTAAATAAAAAAGTTCGGAAATTCAAATTCTGAGATTTATTACTTCGATTTAAGTACTGAAAATACTCAGTTGCTGAGATTTAGAAAGGCAATTGCAGAATTTATGTAATATAAATCAAATTTGTACATAAAATAGATTCAGAAATTGTGCTTCGCATTATTATTAGTATTAAGGGGGGATCTTGCATCAATACTTAAATACCTGCAGTTCCAAAATTCAATTGCTAAATTAAAGTAATGAAATTTTATTCAATCAGAAAATAAATGATGAAGATTCTGTACTTAAATTGATGAAGATTCTGTAGTAATTGAGAAACTCACAACTGAATTTCAGTAATGAAAACGCTGCAATTCGTAAACCGAAGCAGCGTTTTCATTACTTCGAAGAAATACAGGAAAAAGCAAAGAATAAATTCACAAGTTTGTTGATGCGCTCAGCTGACTCCGTTGAGTTTGGCGCCCACAGCTGTTTCTGGCTAGAAAGTTACACCTGAGCCAGTAAACCGCGGGATCAGCGGTAAGTGTTGCCTTATACTCGTACCTTGAGGGATCTTAATTGAGTTGCCTAGTTATCTATAGGAAAATGTTTCGCATAATCTGTGCGATTGGCTACAACAGCAATTTGCCATGGATTTCCGAGATACGCATTATTAATATTTATTAGTTGGCCATTTTTCTGCTCCATCACCAGCGTTAATTGGTATAATTTCACACAAGCGGCAGCTGAGCCAATTACACGCACCACAACAGCAGCCACTAAGCGAAGTGCACCTTCTACTCCCATTGAGGACTTACCTCCGGCATAGTTCGATTCACTTCGATTATGGACGGTTTATTTAATTGGTTTCGGTATCTTTTCCGCCGTCTCATTGGACATCTAAAGCCGTCTTCTCCAGTTCAGCAGGCCTCAAGATTCACTGCGCTTTACGGTGGCCCCTCTTATGCCACACGCATCATCCGCATCACTGAAGATGGACGGCGCTCTTTTGTGACCTTCTATTACGTGCTGCTGAAAAAGAAATTACATTTAATTTGCATAACAAATCAAATCAAATCAAATGAAATGCAATGAAATGCGTTTTATTGCAGCGCATGCGCATAAAACGCACATTACGCATGAGCTGAGCTCAGCAGCGAAGTTGCCACAAAGGCGGCACACAGCAGCGCCGCATAATAAATGCATTTAAGAGGCCTCTGAAAAATGCAGCATTTCCAAATAAAGCCGAACAAAAAAAATTGTGATACAACAAAAAAGAAAATAAATGCAAAATGACGTGCTTACTCGCATTTGTTTGGCTTTTGAAGCGGCTCTGGGCGCTGAGTGTGTCGAAACGAAGCTGCATGCCGCCGCTTATCATCAGCTGATTGAAGAGGTTGCGCATGCGTGGCTAAGCCTGGCATTTAAACGGTCGCCGCACACATGCGGATATGGGCATGGCTGCTGGGCATTGCAACACCTGAGTTGACTGAGTTGCCTGAGTTTGGGGCTGGCTGCATTCACACGATCATCACACCGCACCGCCTCGCCTCGCTACGCTTTCTTTGGGCCGCGTCGTTGGCATTTTCGTAACAAGGTGTCGATGTGGAAAATATTTTCAAATCAGTTTTATTGTGGCTTCTGTTGTTAAGAAGCAGCAAATTGCTCTCACAAATTGTTTGTTGCGTTTGTTTGCTTAGCAACAGCAGCAGCGGGAGAAGCAGCGGCAGAGGCAGCGACAGAGGCAGCAGCAGATTATTCAGTTATGCATAACAAACTGCAGCATAAAATTGCATTCAATCAATTTTCTACTCAAACGAGTTCGTTGCTTAAGTCTTTTGCTTTTCGTTTCTCTCCTTTGTTCGTGTTGTTATTTGTTGGTGTTGTGGCCTGTGCCGTTGAGCCGCTGAGCCGTGTTAGGCAAGTTTCTTGCTCAAGACTTTTTGTTTAATTAGATAGCAGCTTATTTCTACATGTGCCTGCATGCATGAGTGTGTTGCGTGTGTGTGCATGTGTGTAAATGAGTAGTTGAAAATAGTTTCCAATTTGAGCACTTGAGCGGTTCATTTTGCACACCACCAAAATCACGCACACTCGCACACAAACTGCATTCACAAGTACAGCACTTGCCTGCTGCCTTGACTCCGCAACCTTTCTCTTTCTATTTCGCTGTCCTTTTCTTTCGTTCTCAGACCTAACGTGCCGTTTAATCTTTGCTTTTAAGATAACTGCTCGGTAACCTATTAAAAGAGTCTTGGCCTGAGTGGGTCAGGAGTGGCAGGCATCGTTTGTGCGTGCTTTTGTGTATGTGCTGTAGTTAGAGATGTTCATGCGAGTACTGGAATCGATTAGTGAGGTATTCGCTTAATTTTTTTTAATTACATATTATTAGAAGTATTCGAAAAATGTGTCAATAAGAATAGATATACTAAAATTATTATTTTTATGGAAATGAAAATGTTAAGTATTTGCGTAAGTAAACAATTAATTTTTGTAAATAAATTATTTTTATAGCCTGCCTCATCTATTAGTGAGCATGCTAGACTCACACCTGCCTCAGGCATGGTCTCAAAATTGCTCATTTCTAAATCTAATAACCTAAAATAAGGAGCTGTCAAAGTTATTTAAGGCGCGTTTAGTCCTGTTGATCATTATAAATATAATATAATCTACTGCTACTGTTCCTGTGTTCGAGCTATTCTGCCAATTTCCGCTCTTATGGACACCTATTGATGTTTGGTTGGGCATATTTCTGTTACTCTAGGTATAGATTATGATGTTATCCAATCTAGGTTGGGGTCCCAACCGGTTCGTAAACTGGAATTAGTATTTCAAGTAGCTACTCGTTATGTTTATGGTTTGAGTTGCTTTTATATTAACAGGAATATTACATCTCTACTGCTCCAGAAGTTACATTACAGTCTCCTTGTAGGATGCCGGAATTTACTTAGTCCTTTCTTAAGCCACGGGAGATGCGAAAGACCCAGCTCGCTAGATGTCGCTTATTTTTGTTTTTGGCATTAGATAAACCAAATTTCGCGGAGTCGCTATTTTTAACGTCTTGGGATTGGTTTGCTGGCACAATTTAGCGATTGGGAACTATGCTCCCAAATGCCACTTTTTATAATTTCCACATACCAGTTTTATATATATATATTTTTTTTTATTTAAATATTAGTTTTTTTTAAACGAGTTTAAGGTCTGAACGACAAATAATTTTGTCTTTATTAAAATTCTCCTATATTTCGGTTCACCATCTTCAGGCTAAATTTTGGGTCTGTCACTTAAATGTAAATTACAGATTTTTATTTATTTACTTACAAAAATAAATATGTTTCATAATAATACATTTTCCCTAGAATATTAAGTTTGGACTAAACATTTATTGGCAACTTCCTAGAAAATGTGGACATAACGACTTCCTTCTTTTTTAACTCGCTTGGCACCGCGTACTCGGATTTAATTCAGCAATTTTTCGGACTTCAGAATTTGTCGTATTCGGTATTCGTGTTGGCGAGTACTCCGTTCTCCGTCATTCGCATATCCCTAACGTGCAGTGCCACTTGGCGAGTGAGTGAGTACTTTGGCATCATTCTTGTTGCAGCCCGTTTTATGCTGCCGCAACTTGCGCCGCTGCGGGCATTAATCAACATCATAAACCGCTGCATCAGCATCTTTTCATGCCGGCATCTTTGCTGTGCCCATGCGTGCCCTCGCATTTAAGCGATCTTGATGAGGGCCCCATCATTGGGTCGGCAAGCAGCTGCATGCGGTACCAGCATGCGTGGAAAGTGAAAGCGTTTGCCTATGCCTGCTGCAGTGGTTCCACGTTCCACGTTAAGTGCGCCCGATTTTTCTCTTTCTTTGCATATCAACTCTTCTTGCGAGCGTGTTTAATTGATTTGATTTTATTTGATTTCTTCTTTTCGCTGCGCTTGCGAAGTGTTCGCCATTCAGTTTAATTGGCTCAAGTGGCGTGGTGTGGTGTGTGGACATGGAGGCTCAAGTGGTGTGTGGATATGGATGGTGGCCACTTAATTGCTTTGGAAATTGCGGACTGGCGATTTCAGTTACAGGATGTTGTTCATGTTGTACTCATGGTGATGTTGTTGGAGTTGTTGCTGTAAGTTGTTGATGGGGTTTGGCTGCTCCAATTGTCATGTTAATTTGCGAAAAACAATTTTTTCCATGTTAAAGGAAATAATTTCACTATAATACGAGCACTCGCATCTATGATTAAAGTGTTCAATGACGGATCTTGCATTGCATTTAAATATAGGAAATAAATATCTTTTGCCAATGCGGAAGCCAAACGAGTGCACACTTCCTTATATGCTCCAATAGGCGTATATAAACATGATTGTCCATGTACTCGCAATAGAAATCGATTAAAGTAAATCAATAATTTCTTGAGTGGCATATTTCTATATGTGAACCGAATCCGTCGATCGATTTCAGCGACTACAATTGCTTCATATAGATGGAAATATGTCAGCTTTACTTCCCATGCCTGCTACGGTGTCTCCTGGTATTCTTTATAAGCGTAAGTGTCACTATTAAGCATACAAGACGAAAGGTAGCAACCCTGCTCCGTTCACTTGCCTGTCGCGACTATTCTATGTGAGCCAAGTTACTACCCTCTCTGAATCCACTAAGTTCCTCCAGATGAGAGAAGTCAACCCAATATTGTTCAATTGTTCAAATATTGCCATTCAAATATTGCCAATCATACATATATAGTCAATTAAATATTGTCAATTAAATATTGTATTATAGGAAGAAACTTACTGTAAGAATTCCATCTCTTCCAAGAATTCCATCTGCTTCCATCTCCTGTTGATCCTTCAGGAAAATCTTCTGGTATACATATGGCTCTGAAATGATTTTGGGTAAATCAATCTGGTAGAATTTGGTGGACCCACTGCCTCTAACAAAGTAGTTGGTTTGACGAAGTGGTGGCTCCACTTGGACTAACTAACAAGCAATGACTAAGAGGAGCAAAATATTGGGAAAAGTGGCATTAGTTTTTATGGTTGTAAACTTGTTGGGGAAATCTTATATGAAATTCTTATGGGTGAAACCGATCTATAAAAGTGTGTATATCAACTAGGATGATGGAGAATATATCCTATATTCTTGTTCCACCTGCTCCAGGAAACCTCCTCGAATCATCACAATATTTCCTCCTGCCTAATGTAGTGAGGAAACATTGTGATAAATCGAGGTGATGAGGTCCGGAAGATACCTCGTATCTTCATGGATCACTGAGGGTATTAACAATACATAATCTAAGCCAAGGTAATACATTTCCTCTCTTTGTGAATTCAGTTAATCGGCGTATTCACAAATATTCGCGGTCCCACAAATATTCAAGCTCATTTCTTTACTGAAATTTTCAACTGAAATTAAATTCAATAAAAAATAAAATAAAATAGGAAAAGTAAATAGCAAATCAGTAAAAAAATTCTCAAATATTAAAAAAAAATTAATAAAATAATATATAGAGAAAAATAAACACAAAAAAAATCGAGAAAAAATCACAATAAAAATTTATAAGAAATAAAAATAATAAATAAAGAAGAAAAATTTAAAAAAAGAGAAGAGAAAGGAGAAAATTAAAAAAATTATGAAAAATAAAAATAATAAAGAGAGATGAAAGATTTAAAAATTTAGGAGAAATGAAAAAAAAAATAAATATGGAAAAAAAGAAATTGGAAAAAATAAATAAATACAAAAAAAAGTTCAGAAAAATTAAAATAATAAATAAGAAAAAATAGTGAAAATTTTATCACAGAATTGAGAAAAATAAAAAACAATTGAGAAAAATAAAAATAAATAGAGAAAAAAATAAAAAAAAACAAAAATATAAATAAAGATAAAGTAAGAAAAAAGAGTAAAAAATAAAAAAATATAAACAACATAAACAAAAATAATAAATAAAGAAAAACAAAATTGAGAAATATAAAAATAATAAATAGAGAAAAAACTGGAAAAATATGGAAAAGTAGGATTTGTAATAAAAATGTTTAAAACAAGTTTCGCTGTTGCTATTGCTTATTTGCGTTGTTGTTGTTGGTGCCATTCTTGTTGTTGTAGTTGTTTATTGCTAACGCAAAATCACTGATTTGAACGCAGAGTAAAGCTGAGTTAATATTAAAATAGCGCAAACTTCTTGAATTCACCATGGTAACAACAACAACACAAGAGCACTGAGTAGTACAGGGGCAGATGTAAATTGAAGCCTCAAACAAAGCAGAAAAAAGGTCAGCTACAACAAATTTCAATTTATTGTAAATGCTGCCACCACGACGCGACGAGGACAAGTGGCAATGAAGCGCATGAAATGCAAACTACACTCGTCATTAAGAGCAGTAAGTACACCAACAACAACAGCAGCAATAAAAACAACAACAACAACAACAACAACACCAGTGCCAGCTCAAGAGCAATTGCAACAGTAGCCAGCTTAGAGGATCAGCAACATTTACCATTTGATTTTTTACTTATTTATATGGATGTGTATGCGTGGATGTGTATGCGTGGATGTGTTTTCGTGTGACTGTGTTTGTTTGCGTGTGTGTGTGTGTGCCCACTGCAATGCAATTACAATTGTGGTTTATATCAAAGATACGCTGCTAACTCTGTCCGCCAAGTACTGGATCTTCATTGGTCATGCTAGAATTGCGCTTTGGTCGTACTGGAATGGCGCTGCCTCAATTTACCACAATTGTGGCAGATACTCCACGATTTTTTAAATATGTTTAACTCACAACATTCACCATGATAATGAAAAAAAATCCCACCGCTCTTTAACTATTTATTTTCTTATTTTTTTATCTTTCGTTTAAATTGGAAAAATTATAATTTTTTCGTCTATTTAATTCCCACAAAATAAAAAATATTAAATATTATTAAAATTTTGATTATCACAAAAATATAAAGAAGTGATGATGTGTAATTTTATACCCACCACACATTTTTTTATTTGCTTTACAAATTCCCCACACATTTTCAAATACCACACATTTTCAGAATCCACCACAACTTTTCGAATCCGCCATAACTTTTATGATTTTGTTCTATACAATATAATAAACATTTTGACATCATATGAGGAGGACGAAAATTGCATGTACACCACACCTTTTCAAATCCACCATTAAATTATGAAAATTTGAATATCACATAAAGAAGTTATTTAATAAAATTGTATGCCCACCACACATTTAGTAATCCACCACAACTTTTCAAATTAATCGCACCTTTCTAAATTAACCACTACTGTGGAATAGCTAATAGTGTACTTAATATATGTGTTGTAATAAGTTTGTTCATATTTACCACACTTGTTCATATTTACCACGTTGTTCAAATTTACCACACTTACTTACTTTCGTTAATTGTTCTGCATTTTTTGTTGCTGCCTTGACTCATAACTTATCAACTCAGTGACTTGAATGATCATATTCTCCACCAATGACAAAATAAGCTGCGCTACGTATACACACTACCTTTACCCATGAATTACTTATAGCCCCTCCTTTACCCATGAGTTACATTTACCCACCACCTTCACCCATGAGTTAAATCACTACCTCCCGCATGTAATGCTCTGGCTTCAAGTTGACATTAATGTTAACTGCAGCTGTTATTGTACATTGTTCTCTGGCTTCTCTTAACATACATTTTAAAGCTAGCTGCTATTGGGTGCTGTTCTGTGACTTCTGGTTAACAGTCAGCTGTTATTGGGCCTTTTCACTCGATCCGAACATAGAATCGCTACCGTGACTATATGAGTAAATTTGCGTATTCATATAGCATATCCTTGCTATTTATTGTTTGATATTAATACTGCAAAACTTGGGGGAGGCTCCCACCTCCGCGTAGCCGTGCCTCATGATATCCACCATTGCAACTCCTACAAGTTACGATCGTTCCACTGAAACACCAGCACTGGAAATGGTGATTTTAAATGACGGTGCCCACAAAAATCGATGCAACCTTTAAAATTATGGCCTTTTTGTTGTGCAGAACGGTGGGAAAACAGCTCACATGACTCTGTATCTGGCTGCAAGTGATTGTGTGTGTGTGGGTCTGTGTGTGTTGAGGAGTGTTCGCATGTGTGGTTGGGCATGTGTAAAGAGGACAAAAAGCGTTTTGTAGCGCAAAGCCGCCAACAAAGCGAGCATCAAGTAAGTCAAAGTAAGCGCCTTCAGTTGCATATGCAATCACAGTACACAGTGTTGTTGCTTTTAGTTTTCTCGTTGTTGTTGTTGTTGCAACGTTCATTCAATATTTTTGCTATTTGCCAAGTAACGCACACTTGCGCCCATCTGTTGCCTGTCAGTTTCTTACAATATTTGTCTGCGCATGTGCGCCAACTCAATGACGCATAACACGGTGACCAACCAACAACAACAACAACAACAGCAGCAACAACAACAAAAGGAACGCAGCGTGTGGAACAACCACATACGTAATAAGCTTTTCGCACACTTTATCTAATGCACACAAAGAGTGTACTCGGTCGTGTCTGTGGGATACGAGTACTTACTTCTTACCTATGACAATTAGCCGCTGAAGTGCCTCGCTTGCTTGTCTGGGTTATTAAGCCGGGTTCACATCACCCTCATCAAGTCTGGTAACAATTATATATGTTGTCCCAGCGGAATCATACATGATGCATATTGTTCGGAAGAGCGCTTAAAGGGGAATAAGTGACTAGTCCGCAGGAACCAGGACCAGATAGAATAAAAATAAATGAAGCAATCGCTGAGTAGCAAAGAATTCATCGACCTCAGGTTCGTCACTTATCAAATATATTCTAAACATCATTCTAGGACATATTCATGAATCGGGTTAAACCCATCTTGCTTGATCATTTGGCAGTCAGATAGTTTTGTCACCGGTGGAAAGATAGTGCAACTTGGTTGGAACAATTAATTACTTAAGTAATTTCAAAGATTCTCCTTTCATTGCTTCACATTGTAATACAAGCGAAAATGTGGTTCTACTGCTACGAGCCCATAAAGTGAACCGCAATCTGGCGTAATTGAAATTTCCTGGTGTGCACAAACCAACCTGAATAATATCCAGGAAACTTTAGAAAGGAAATAGTAACCAGGATATTTGGACGTAATGGGCAAAATCCTATTAGTGACTACTATTCAACTGAATAATTGTTGCTGGTCAATGATCTAATAACTTGGTCAATGATCTAATAACTTGGTCAATGATCAAATGGCCTGGTCAATGATGAATACGTGGTCAATGATCATATGACGCAATCAATGATCAAATGATCTGGTCAATCATAAATGACTTGGTCCAATGATCAAATGGCCCGGTAAGTGATCAAATGATCTGGTCAATAAGCAAATATAAACCACTACTTGTTGCTCGGAACTGTTTCATTAAGCTCCCGGAAATCAGTCACAAGAGAAAAGCCTTCTCCATTAACAAACTGAGATATTGTGACAATGGAAGCGTAGCTGTCTTAAACACCCTACTTTGTCACATTCTCTTTTTTTAGATTTACAATATTATCTCTGAAGAGGTGGTTTCGTGGTTTCTTTTTGAATGGGGTTTGGAATAGTGTGTGAATGTGCGTTCGGAACTGGGTGAATCATCCTCAGGATTTGTATCTATCAACTCTGAAGATACGTTATAAACCTACGAATGATTTGTTTCTGAGTTGGCTTGGGAATTGTGGATCCTGAGTTTTCAGTACTTGGTGAATCATATGAAAATTTATAGAGAACCACTCAGCAACGATGAGAAAAACCATAAAATACAGAAAAGTATTATTTCCAAAGTATTCTTGGAGCATCACAAGACTGGAAAAACAATTCTTGTCCTTATTGACAACAGTAGGAATCATCATAACTCAGTTAAACGTATGCAAACCCACCACAGCCCAAATAGGGCCGATAGACCAGGACTTTTTCCACACATAAGTAAAGGTATGAACGCACCCTTAGGCTTCGTTGGGCTTAAGTGGCGTTTTGTTGTTGTTGTGGTTGTTTTCGTGCCAAGCTCACACATTGACTTGCAGGAAATGATTTTCGACTCAAGTAAATATTTGATTTCTTTAAATGTTTTGAATTTTTTTTAGTTTTGTTTTTTGAAAAGACAACTGAACAAGCGGGCACATAAAACGTACTTCGTCGGAGTATGCGTAATTGTCGGGCAATTACTGTAGAAGAAACTAGCAAATTCGCGGCATTAATGGAATCACTGCTTAGATTCAAAGTGGCCCATTAGCGCGTAATTACCTTCAATTACGCAATTGTTGAATTTGTTAAATCCACTGATTTATGGTTAATTTTTTTGATAGCTCAGCCATAGACCCAACAGAGCAGCAATATCCATGTATGTAATTATCAAATACCTTTAGGGGAATTGGAAATAGGTGGGTCTGAGTACTGACTCCAACTTTGTTGGCAGTGAAAGCGCATTGGAACGTGAGACAAGTTGAAAACAGAGATCGAAGCATGTTACTCGTGAGAATGCTCACTGGTATGAATTTTACATAGGAAAAGAAGAATTTGACTAGTGAATAGAGATTTTTCACAGCAAAAGTTGAGTTTGACCAGTGAAAGGAGTGTTTGACAAGTAAAAAGAGTTTATTCACAGTAAAAGGATATTTTTTCACAGCAAAAGGAGAGTTCGACCAGGAAGAGTCGATTTTTTACAGCAAAAAAAAAAAAACCTAATTTTCAAAGCAAAAGAAGATTTTTCACAACAAAACCAGATTCTGCACAATGAAAAGATATTTTCAACGTGACTAATTATGGGTTCATGCACGTCATGATTCGATCTGTAGAGTCCATCACCTAACATGCTTCGTTGCTTAGTATAAGGAAGAAATATCCTTCAGCGAGATACTTGATTTGGATAAAACTGAAACGTACTCTCCACCGTATCCTTCACTATGCCCTTTACTGTGTCGTTTACTACCGACTTTCTGAGCTACTCATTGAATAAAATATCCGACCAGATCCGTTAAAAACTATCAACACCTTTCAGCAGGTGACATGAAACTGGACGTCCCTGTTCTGGAACTGCAGACAAATATAGAGGCTATATATTAGAAATTGTTATATCCTTTACATTATTCTATTTTAATATCACAGGAACTTAAAAGTAGGATAGAATAGAAGTGGGGTAGGCCGGAGAACCGCCGAAGAAGAAGATCTCCAAGTACTCTGGTATTGATGCCCATTATACTATAAGCCTGGAAATATTAGGGTAGGGGGGTCCAGATAAGGATTGTGAAAGGGGAGCTACATCTTTTAAAAACATCTTTGACTCTCAGAAGTCTGTCCAGAGACAAGGAATGTACATTGTCCATTCCCAAAACATCTGACTCTAGTATGCGCCTCTTCATTCTGGCAAAGGCAGGAAAAGCGCAAAGAAAATACTTTGTGCCGTACTGTTCTTCCTCCAGACAAAAGACGCAATCCGGACTTTCAATTATGCCTATGGTCGCACACAGGAATTTAATCTTGAGATTGAATTCCCTTCTTACATAATTTCTAGTTGTGTGGTACCCAAAATCAGAGGCAGCAGATTAAACATCATACGGAAGAAATGTCGGCCGAAGTTGTGCTGTAGACCAGTAAACCGAACTGCTCTGCCACTGCCCTCCTCTATCACCATAGATGTGACTCATTCAGCACATGAAAGAAGGATTCTTAGGGACCTTAGCTGGCATACTAACATTCTTCATTTTGTTTCTCCAGCGACACAGGCAGATTGAATGATTCATGAACTATTACACTGGTTCCCACTGCAATACCTTGAACACTACCAAACACTGCGGCGTTGTAGCCCGCAGCGAAAAGCCTTCCTAACCTTCACATGAGCATTTTTGCCAACGATCAATCACTTCGTTCATGTGGGAACCAATTTGCAATTATTTCTTCAAAGTATTTCTCATTAACTGCTGCTTCCTTCCTTTCAAATTGCTGAAACTCCACAACGCCTTCAAAGCCAATGTCGTCGTTTAGAGCAGCGTCTTCCAAGTTTATCCTCGAAAAGTGACATTTCTTTAAAGCTAAACTAAATTATGATAAGCACGCACTTCAAGAGGAGTGCGGGGGTTTTTCTCATATTAGACTCCACTCATGAGATTTTGAGTAGTTCATTAGCAGCTCTAAATGAAGAGACGGAAATTCCATATAGAAAAATAACTATTTTCGTTGCCATACAAAGGAATTGAACGGTTCATTAATTTTATTTAATTATTAATTAACTTTAATTAACATTCGGGTGCCAAGCGAAAAGTTATTTTGAAAGATGAGTTTGTCCCCAAATAAAATTGCCCTTGCGCCCAAATTTTAGTTTAATTTTTTATTGTTAATGACCATTAAAGCAATTATCATTAAAGCAATGATCATTAAAGCATGATTATTAAATCATGATCATTAAAGCATGATCATGAAAGCATGATCATTAACGCAGTGATCGACATTCAATAATGAAAAGTGGGCATTTGATTATGGGAAGGCTGGAAGGAAAATTACCGCACAGTCAACTTTATAGACTTGAGTGAGGTGGGCAGGAAAAATAATTAAACACCGAGAAGGCTCACAACAACAATCACAGCAAATACTCAGAGTAAATAGAGAAAGGCTACCCAAGAAAAAAATCACGGAAGCGACAAATAATGCAATGAAAAATTGAAGAAGATTCTTGAAATTTTTGAAAGAATTCTTGTAATTTTTGAAAGTGCGTGTAGCTCCTGATGATAATTTTTAGTGTACAAAGTAAACCAGTATCTCTATTGAGGCCATCTATTGGCATTTACATGCGACACAAAGGTAGATCCCTCACTGATGTACTGGCCTGAAATTTGGTCTAATAGAAGCGGAGTTACTGCGTCTGAAGTGGTAGGATGTTTGTGGCATCGGTACAAAAATGAGCATCTAACAAGGAGCTAATACTAAATTTTGCTTTAAACTTGGTGAAGCTTTTACGAGAAACTTTTCAATTCAAGAACCAAGTTTGGGTTGATGATTGTTTTTCCCGTGCCAGAGTTCTAGAGTGGTATACGTGGCAATGCAGTCGTGAGGACATGAAAGATGAGCAACATGTAGGCCAACCGGAATCCGTGATCACCGCAGATTCTATCAAAACCGTGCGTGAATTCATCAAAGATGAGTCTGTCTGTGGAACTTTCAGTGGCTTCTTTGGTGTTTCGTCATGGATCTGCTATCCCTGAGTCCAAAATGACAGATAGCCAAATTTAAAAGGCCTGCAGCTTCTAAACGGTGCGTCCTAGACCTATTAAAGTATGCAACATTCAAATACTTGTAACTTTTCACCAGAGCGCCGTAGAACCCAGAAATTTCTCGTACTCGTTTTTCTTGTAAATTTGGTGTATAGGTCATAGCTCTGCTATCCCTGAGTGCAAAATGGCAGATGGATCTTGTTGTCGTTGTTCCGACAATGGTAGTAAAGTAAACAGGACTTTTCAAAAATAGGAATTTCTAGTGGGCCATCTATTGGCAATTTAACTGTCAACCACTTCCCCTATTCGCCTGATTTGCCACCCTGCTACTTTTACCTTTTCGGAAAAATGCCTTTGCCGATGATAGGAAAGCGGCTTGTGGACGTGGAAGCCATTCAAAAGGCTTGTACCGATACCCTAAAGGACATGCCAGGCGACGATCTAAAACACTTATTCGACATAATGACCATGGGAATCGCAGAATTGAGTCGGAAGGGAACTATTTTGAATAAAATACATCGGTTTTGTTGTTCCTTTGACTAAAAAGTTCTGTTTACTTAGGAGTTCACCTTGTACACCTCTCCAAAGCACAGCAACTTCAAATGCAATCCCAACTATTTGAACATATTCCACAGCACCAAACACTGTTAAACACTCGTAAAATTTATAATAGTTAAATAATTAATTAATACTTAAATTGAAAAATCTCAATTTTGCTTTGAACTCTGCACTTTTGCTCAATTTTGTGCCTGCCTGGCACGCAATTCGTGTGTATAATTGAATAGCAACGGGGCACTTGGAGCACTTGGAGCACCCGCTGTAATATGACCTATTTTGAGGCTCTTTGCCTCCACTCTCCTAGGTACGAGCAAATAAAGGAGATTGTTCGATTGCTCGTTAATGGCTTGGCGCACATTTTTTTGAAAGTGTCCGTTTTTCTAATTTTAATTTTAATTTAAGCAGAAGTGCCTCCGCATGAGTGATGGATTTCTCAACGTGACATGGCTGCGCTGCACAAGTGTGCAAAACAGCGACCGGCCAGAGCCGCATACCGCGCGTAGGCGGGTGTGAAACTTTTACGAGCGCGAATTACAGTCGCCAGACTTGATTGCCTGACATCACTAAATAATCCATATTTGTCTGGCGCCTCTTGGCCGTCGGCGTTGTTCGACCGAACTGGCCTGCATATCCGATCATCTGGCGCCTCTTGGCCGTCGGCGCCATGTGAGTTGGGGACAGATCGGAACGATACCTACAGCCGCTCAGTAACACTAACTACACACTTATTCTATATTAACTCTATATACCTGCTATCTCTTTTCAAACCTCCTTTTCCTTCTCTTTTTAAAAACCTCTATCCGTAAGTTAAGAATACAATTTATTTATATATAAATACTACTAACAAATAAGTTTTAATAAAGTTTATAACGTTGAACTGACAAGTTGTGCCTTTTACTTTGAAATCAGTTGACTAAGGATTAATATATTCTTAGTGATCATATAATTTTTTATAAAAGAGCATCTACAAAACTTAAGTGGCGCAGTCGGTAGTCCGGTGAACGGTCGTTCAATAAAAAAAAACAAAGTGCTTTAAATAAAATTGTCGTCAAATAATCACTGTATCGCACAGTATAGATTATATTGAACATTGAATCGCTCAATGATAGTGGCAATTTAAAAAAGTGCAAAACATAAATTTGTCGTCGAATAATCACTGTATCGCACAGTATAGATTATATCGAACACCAGTAGCAGTGACAAAAAAAAAAAAAAAAACAAAAAAATATTGAAGTGCACCGGCAGCTTTCGAGCTCTTATCACCGATGAACAAAAAGAACTAGTAGAACAACAGCTCCAGAAACAACAATCAGCGGAAAGAACCTAAGCTAAATAATCATTGGGTGTATGTAAGTGTATAAGTTGTATATAAAAAAAAAAAAAAAAAAAAATAATAATAATAATAATAATAATAAATAAATAAATAAATAAATTTATAATAATAATATATCATATGCCTAACCCAAATAAGCGAAAGAGAAATCTAACCCTTTTTCCATATGCACTAAGAAGACTTTCTAGAAGTCTATCCTCTATACCTGAAAGTACAGACATTAGCTTAAACGAAAGTTTTATTAAAAACATTGCAACAAATCAATCGGGTACAATGAATCAAGAAAGTCAACCTATTCCCCTAGCACAACCCTTAATAACACCGCAGACTCATAGCCAAATATTTGACGCTCTAAGAATACCCGACGCTATAAAAGACTTGCCGAAGTTCGATGGAAACCCACGACTTCTCCATGAATTCCTTAACAATGTGGAAGAAATCCTCCTTCACATCCGAGGAACCGACAATACCCCACAGGGACAAATACTACTTAGAGCGATTAGAAACAAAATTGAGGGACAAGCTAACGAAGTGCTGAACATGTACGGCACCCCTTTAATATGGGACAACATAAAACAAAATTTAATCTTACACTACTCTGACAAACGAACAGAAACATCGTTAATCCGTGATTTGCACAATACTAAACAATATGAAGACGCTATCGAGATATTCTATAGTAAAATCATAGAAATACAATCAGCTTTATGTAACAACATAATGATACATGAAACTGATACAAATGTCATCAAAGCAAAGAAGGATTTGTTCTCCGAAATGTGTCTCAACTCCTTTTTAAGCGGTATAAAAGAACCACTAGGTTCCAGAATAAGAGCCATGCAACCAAATACAATGGCAGAAGCCTTCTCACATTGCATAAAGGAACAAAATGTTTCTTACTTCAGGACAAGCTCACAACAATTTAGAAACAGATTTAATAATCAACTCACCCCGTATAGTTTTAACCGATACAATAATAACACAGCCCGCAATAACCCATTCCGGCAACAACAATTTAGACAACAAACACCAATGAATAATAACTCTTATAAGCCTTTTCAAAACCCTAATCAAGAATTCAACAATAGACATGTAGCAGATAGACCTACTTATCAAAGACAGTTTAACAATCAATATAATAGATATCAGAAACCGGAGCCAATGGACACAACAAACTCCAACATGTTTAGAAACTATCCGAAACCAGAAACCTCTCAAAATGTACGCACACAAACTGTACGAAATTCGAATTTCAAATTTGAAGAAATGCATAATTTAAACAACAACAGTCACCAATACCAACCAAATTTGGACACATTCTTCGATAATGATGAAGGAAATCACACTAACATCGAAGAGGACGAAAATTTTCCCACATTGGCCTCAAACGTCCGACAGGGTATATAGAACTAAATAAACACGGAAGAACATTGCCCTACATAACCATCCAGTCACCCTTCGGAAGACCATTAAGATTTCTCCTAGACACCGGCGCATCTGCATCATTCATCAATCCGGAATACATACCTAAGAGTCAACAATTTAATTGCGAAACAACAACAATAACTACTGTATTTAAAAAATATGAACTGAACAAATATTCTATTATACCTATTTTCACAGAATTTAATCAACCAGGCCATTTTAAGTTCCTCCTATTCCAGTTCCACAACTATTTCGATGGACTTTTAGGTCTAGATTCCCTTACACTACTTAACGCAAAAATTGACTTGGAAAAAAATATTTTAGTGACACAAAATGCAACAAATAGTATTAAACTCAAACCTAACTTTACTTCTGGCGAAATAAAAATCCATGCTAAGTCAAAAACATTAGCAAAACTACCTGTGGATAACCAAAATGGCAACATATATGTCCCTACAATAGAAATTCAACCCAATATCTATATAACAGAAGGTCTATATAATTCAACAAATTGGTACAGCATAATTGAAATAACTAATTACTCGAATCAAGATCATATTTTATTTTTGGAACAACCCTTAAAAGTAGAGTCATACGAATCTTCAAAATTCATTGAAGTACAAAACTTCAATAACATAGAAGATAACTTTCAAACTCCAAAAGACACATATAAGACAATAAGAACAGACCATCTTAATGAAGAGGAATGCAAAAAACTACTCAAATTGTGCAAATTTTATGAAGAAATATTTTATAAAGACGGCAATAAATTAACCTTTACTAATCAAATAAAACACCAAATTAACACCACAGATAACATACCAATATACACCAAATCTTACAGGTATCCATATGTCCACAAACAAGAGGTACAGAAGCAAATTAGTAATATGTTAGAGCAGGGTATCATTCGTCATAGTTATTCCCCTTGGAGCTCCCCAGTATGGGTAGTCCCAAAAAAATTAGATGCTAGTGGGAAACAAAAGTGGCGACTAGTAATCGATTACAGGAAGGTCAACGACAAAACAATATCTGATCGCTATCCTCTACCAAATATAAGTGAAATATTGGACAAATTAGGAAAATGTCTTTATTTTTCAACTCTCGATCTAGCATCCGGCTTCCATCAGATTGAAATGGACACAAAAGATATTCCTAAAACTGCGTTTACAGTTGAAGGCGGCCATTTCGAATACGTTCGAATGCCATTTGGCCTAAAAAACGCACCATCCACTTTCCAAAGAGTTATGGATAACGTCTTAAAAGACCTCATAGGAAAAGTGTGCTTGGTTTATCTAGACGATATTATCATCTATTCTACATCCCTCCAAGAACACTTAGAAAATTTGAAACTAGTATTCGAAAAACTCAAAGAGTCAAATTTTAAAATCCAGTTAGACAAGTCAGAATTTCTAAAAAAAGAGATTGCATATTTAGGTCATGTAATTACCACGGAAGGAATAAAACCCAACCCCATGAAAATCCATGCTATAAAAAGTTTCCCACTACCCAAAACACGAACTGAAATTAAATCCTTCATAGGCCTAATAAGTTATTATAGAAAATTTATAAAAGATTTGGCAAAACTAACTAAACCCCTTACTAATTGTCTAAAAAAAGGTAACGCAATCACAATTAACAACCAATATATTGAAGCATTTGAGACATGCAAAAACATCCTGACAAATGACCCAATATTAATTCATCCAGATTTTTCGAAACCCTTTGTCCTTACTACAGACGCCAGCAACTATGCCTTGGGCGCTATCTTATCACAGGGCAGAGTAGGAAGCGATAAACCTATTTGCTTCGCTAGCCGAACGTTGTCTGAAAGTGAAACAAATTATTCAACCATTGAAAAAGAACTTCTAGCTATTGTGTGGGCAACAAAATACTTCCGCCCTTACCTCTTCGGTAGGAAATTCCAAATAGTTACAGACCACAAACCGTTAACGTGGCTTATGAGTCTTAAGGAGCCAAACTCAAAATTGGTAAGATGGCGTTTAAAGCTAGAGGAATTTGATTACGAAATATTGTATAAAAAAGGAAAAGCAAACACAAATGCGGACGCATTAAGTAGAATAAGGATCAATAATACAAAAAAAAACAATGACCATGAACTTAATGCTAACCAAGAAGATAATCTAACCACTATCCACAGCAGCGATGAAAATTTAAATGATGGGATAGAAATATCTGAAAGGCCGCTAAACGATTTCAATCTACAACTCATACTAGAAGCAACCAACAAAGGATCACCAATGACAGTAGAAACAGTGTTCAAGAACAAGCAGAGAAGAATAATTCGCAATCTCCTATTCGATGAACACTCAATGATAAATATATTCAAAACACTTATACCACCCAATAAAATTACTGCAATATTCTGTGACGATAATATCTTCCGTATAGTACAGTCAACTTTTTCTAAATATTTTTCTGAAAACAAACTATTTCGTTTGATAAGATGTACAGAGAAAGTTAAAGACATTAGATCCGAAGAAGAACAAGAAAAAACTATCAAAGACTATCATGAACGTTCCAACCACAGAGGTATCAATGAAAGTCTTGCCCATCTCCAACGACAATTCTATTTCCCTCTAATGAAAAATAAAATAACTAATATTATTAATAACTGTGAAAAATGTAAAAATTTCAAATATGATAGACACCCACCCAAACCACATTATAATATAACAGAAATGCCCTCTAAACCTTTAGACATCATTCATATAGATATTTACAGTATAAATCATCATCAGATACTAACACTAGTTGACAAATTTTCAAAGTTCGCTGCTGGCTACACCCTGTCTAATAGAAGTAGTATCACAGTCCTTAATTCAATAAAACAGTATATTAGATTTTATGGCGTACCAAAGAAAATTGTATGTGATCAAGGTACAGAATTCACCGCAATAATATTTCAAGAATTCTGCAAACAATACGAAATCGATCTACACATAACCTCCTTTCAACAAACAAGCAGCAATGGTCCTGTAGAAAGACTACACTCAACACTCACTGAAATATACCGTCTTATACTATCAAAACGAAAAGAAAATAAATTAACAATAGAACACGAAGAAATCCTATCAGAAGTCTTAATAACTTATAATAATGCAATCCATTCTTTAACTAAAACTACACCATACGAACTTTTCTTCGGAAGACCTTACAAATTTTCCAAAAACATCAAATTTACAACTGAACACGACTATCTTACGAAATTAAATGAATTTCTTGAAGAATTGTACCCGCAAATTAAAGAAAAAATAAACAATATAGTCACAAAACGGACTCAAAAATTAAATGAAACTAGAGAAAACCTAGAAACTAGGCTAGAAAATGAGGTAATCTTCAGAAAGGAAGCAAGGCGTAATAAACTTACTCCTAGATTCTCAAAACACACTATAGCTAAAGATAATAAATTAACCGTGATAACGAAAGAAAACAAAAAAATACACAAAGGCAAGCTTAGACGAAAACAAGCAATAAAAAAAGAAACACAATCGTAAATTCCTAAATGTACCAATACTGTTAACATCTATCTCAGATGTTGTATCCATCGCGGATATACACAGTAAAGTTGCATTAAAAAAAAAAAAAAAAAAAAAAAAAAAAAAAAAAAAAAAAAAAAAAATATATATATATATATATATATATATATACATATATTTATAAAATAAAAAATAATTACACTGCGATCTCACTGAATATGAGCACTCCAGTAAGAAAACACACTGCGATCTCACTGAATATGAGCACTCCAGTATAACAAATTCAAACATGAAACCTAGTGCCTTAAAAAGCCAGATTTCTATGTCACATAAAACTAATTATTTTCCTTCACAACAAATCTAAAACGATGAATATAAACAAACAAAATATCACACTGCGATCTCACTGAATATGAGCACTCCAGTAAGAAAACACACTGCGATCTCACTGAATATGAGCACTCCAGTATAACCAATTTAAACATGAAACCTAGTGCCTTAAAAAGCCAGATTTCTATGTCACATAAAACTAATTATTTTCCTTCACAACAAATCTAAAACGATGAATATAAACAAACAAAATATCACACTGCGATCTCACTGAATATGAGCACTCCAGTAAGAAAACACACTGCGATCTCACTGAATATGAGCACTCCAGTATAACCAATTTAAACATGAAACCTAGTGCCTCAAAAAGCCAGATTTCCATTTCATATAACACAAATTATTTTTCTTCATCGACAATCTACATTCACAATGATGAATATAAATACAAAAGAAAACAAACACAGTACTTAAATCAAATCAATTACAACATAGACTTATTAATGAACCATTTATCAAATATTGCAGAAGCAATTATTTTAAGTAAACTAAACGCCATTCCAAAATTCTTATTAAATCAAGCTGCAATTGAAAACGTCTTAAAGAAACAAAACATAAACATTGTCTGAAATAAACACATTTATGAATTGCTTGAACTACAAGCATATTAAAATAAATCAAATATTATATTCAATATACGCATACCAAATATGTTACCCAACAAATATTATTTTTATCATATAATCCCACCAATTCAAATAAACAAAACAAAATCGATAACAACAAAACCATTTATAACCTATAATGAATATAACATACAACTTTCAAATACACGATGCCCCAAAATAGAAGACACTTACTACCGCGCTGAATCCAACAACCAAGAGAGAACTGACTCTTCAAACTGCATAGGAAAATTGATGAACAATCAACCTGCTTATTGCCCAATAGATGACATAGGACATACCGAATCAATTACACAGCCAGAACATAATTATATGTATATTATTTGTCAATGTTCCAAAAACTAATAAATTCTACTTGCAGCACTAAACCCCACACTATAGAAGGTACAGCACTACTTCACTATCAGCACTGCTCCGTCGAAATAATCCGAATAGTCCCCAAGATAACCCAAGTGTATATTAGGATGAAATTCATATACTACCACCACCCAATAACTACCTACATCCACCGAAATCTTAAGCGTACAAAAATTAAGAGACTACCACATGAGCATCGGAATACAACTTGAACTTGAACCCATCTCAGCAATCGTCATTCTAAACATCAGAGCATCGACAGCATGGCACAGCATAAAACGGACAACATATAGACCTGAACCAACGAGCCTGCAACATTTCGCTCCTGCCCCGGCGTCATCCTTGTGGCCGTCGCTTTACTCCAAGGGGGGAGGAATTACAGTCGCCAGACTTGATTGCCTGACATCACTAAATAATCCATATTTGTCTGGCGCCTCTTGGCCGTCGGCGTTGTTCGACCGAACTGGCCTGCATATCCGATCATCTGGCGCCTCTTGGCCGTCGGCGCCATGTGAGTTGGGGACAGATCGGAACGATACCTACAGCCGCTCAGTAACACTAACTACACACTTATTCTATATTAACTCTATATACCTGATATCTCTTTTCAAACCTCCTTTTCCTTCTCTTTTTAAAAACCTCTATCCGTAAGTTAAGAATACAATTTATTTATATATAAATACTACTAACAAATAAGTTTTAATAAAGTTTATAACGTTGAACTGACAAGTTGTGCCTTTTACTTTGAAATCAGTTGACTAAGGATTAATATATTCTTAGTGATCATATAATTTTTTATAAAAGAGCATCTACAAAACTTAAGTCGCGCACAGTAGCCAAGATCGAAGGCAGCTCAAAGGAAACCAACCCATCGTAAAATAGGCATAAAATTCATAATTTATTTCCCTTTTAATGAAAATTACCTAAGCTGCAAAGTGTGCAATTTATACTGTGAAAACCTTTTTCTATTATTTTGGATATTCGATGTAAGCTCCTTAAGAGCGCTGCAAACTTGCTGCTCACACCATAAACGTCAAAACAAATCCGGTTTTTATTCGAATTAAATTCTCCATGAATGAATGATTTTTGGAGACTTAAAAGACAACAAAAACAACAAGCACGGCCACAGCAAATACCACCACACTACAAGAACAACAATAACACCATCAACACCAATAACACCAATAACAATAACAACAATAACAACACTAAAAGAGAACCACAAATTAAATCCGTATACGTGAACGAACTCCAACAGAACGCGGAGCCGAACAGGTAGAAACAACGTCGTGCAGCAGCGCTATATTTGCCAAAAAAAGTTTGTTTACGCGCGATGCCAGCGCCGATGAGAGATGCAACAACATTCCAGATATCACAGAATGCAAAAATTGTGAACGTGATTCATAAAAATTCCTGAACCATAATTTGAAGCGGGTGAGTGCAGGCAGAGATCCGTGCTGAGGAAAAGTGGCGCAAAAATACGGCAAAAGGCCAATCTCGGCGGTTTCAGCTGCGCTTCAACTGTGTGGCCAAGCAACTTTCTATGGGATAAAACACAACAGCAAAAACAACAACAAAGACAACAACAAAAGCACACAAAAAAGCCCACAGACAATTTAAATCTTTCTTTATGCCTACAAGCGCGCTCATACATGCCCCCACAGCCGCGTACACTCCCCCTCAAAAAAAAAACACACACACACACACAGAGAATTAGTTTATAAATTCTACTTTATGACTTCATGTGTGAAAAGGTACGCTTTTCAAGTATATCTGCTGCGCTCATTGAGTGTGCCGCTCGGACACATTTTGTATCTTTTATAATTGCCTCTGATCGCGCCTTGCACTGCCCCCGGCCACAAGCGTCGCCGCTCACAATAAACTCGCGCTCACACAGTCGCACGCACACACTTATGCACTTTCAATCAATCTTTTATTGCCTTAAGTCCGCGTCGTCGGTCGCTCGCTGCGAGGTTTTCAGATTTTCAGATTTTTTCCCACGCTGTTGCATGCGCGAGGCGGTAATGGACGCATGACGCGGGCTGAATCAGCATACGGCCACGGCGGAATCTAAATCAATTGTGGACAAACACACAAGGCACAGAAAGGCAAATTAAATAAATTAAAAAAACCTGATACTGAATTTATTTGCGAATTTTAACAGACGTCGACGCACAGTGCTCCGTGCGTACAGCGGGCAAATTTATGACCTCAGCCATTTATGTAATAATTCTAACGTTGAGTACTCCAATGAAGAATAATTACTTGGAATGTTAATAAAGTACAATAAGATACAAAAGGCCAGAGAAACTAGGATATACTCCACCAACACCCTAGGAGAAAGTATTAAAACATATATACATAAAGTGTGAGGGAGAGATAAACGCTGATATATTGACCAGATATAGTACAAATTCAAAATTTCTGATTGATTTTCCGTAGACTGTAGATTCAGCTATCACATGAATAAGTTGGGACTATCCTCAGATGTCACCTGTAGATTCTGTGGAGAAAGTGACGAAACCTTATTGCACCTGATCACAGACTGCGGACCTTTGGGACACAAAAGACAGAGTTGTTTTGGTTGATTCCTCTAAAATATATGAATTGATGTCGGAAATTCACCTGACGGAAGATCTATAGGTGAGAATATCCTCATCTTTTAACACCCTTCAATAAATCTATCTATCATAATTCCCTTGTATCAAAGTACCTTGGATTTTTGTAAGTACCATAACATATAGGTCGATTCCACTTTTCGGTAGCAGAATAATTGAACAAAATTTGCGATATGAATTAGAAACCCACACGTCCTGATATTGATTTTCTTTCTCATGTGGGTACAGAGTACTGTGTGGCGACTGAGGTGAACTTGCAAAATTGTTTCTGGTTTTGTTGTGGTCTATTGGCAGCTGTTTTGAAACCGTCTTTAATTATAATTAATGTTGTGCCGAAGAAAATACCACAAATAACATAAAAAAAAAACAAAATGCTGAAACTTGAACAAAAATTGGCAATAATGAAGAAGCAAAAAAATGGTCAAATACTCGTCTTTTGATATTACTGCTGAGGTTGTATCTTTGACTGTTGTTATTAATTTTAAGTCAATCAATGTGATGGTTTATTGACCTTGCACATTTCTCTTTTGATAGGTGGCACCCACTCCTGCTCCAGCCATGGCACCACATAACAGCAGCCAGGTTAGTAGTCTTTCTCGGGCTTCTGCTGCTTGGGTTGATTGCATGTTTCTGCTTGCAGGCACTTTCTTGACATTTTTGCGCACTCGCTGGCCACTGTTACTTGAAGGCGTCTGTCGGTGTTGTTGTTGGCGCCGCTGTCGTCGTCACTGTTGTAGTTGTTGTTGTTTTAACAATTTAACATAGACGGAAGATGTTAAGTAGTTAAGTTGTATCTGCAATTTATGTTATTCACACATGCAACATGTCGTTTTTGCAGTAGCAGCTGCAGCAGCAGCACCTTAGATTACATAATTAAGCCACTTTAATTTGTGGTAATGATCTTGCTATGTTATGTGTAGGTGTGTGTGTGTTTGCATCTCACTCACTCACTCACTCATTATTTGCTATAATTTATTTTTCATGTGTTTTGGTTCGTGTAATTTTTGCATAACATTTTTTTTGTTAACCGTGGGATCTTTTCTCGGTCTGACATGAGAGATGTTTGAAGTTCAAGTTGAGTGTTCATGTTGCAATTCCCATTTGATTTGCATGACAGCTGCACGCGTGCGAGTGTGCTTCTGGCGGTGTACTCAGCGTTTGTTAACTGTTAATTTTCTATAATTACACGTATGTTTTTTTGTTCGCTTTTTGTTGGAAACCATGTCTTAAATTCAGCTGAACTTGTTCGGTTAATAATTGTGTTGGCATAGAAAAATTCGCACCAAAAAAGAATACATTTCTCAGGCTTATAACTTTCATTACAGACTTTTGTTAGCATCTCCTATAATCGGCTCGAGTCATGACACTCGTGATCCGCATAATTTGCCTCGTTAGAATATAAATTTCCCATAAGAAAAAGTTACAATAATTGCACTGAGCAATAAATTTTGAAAAGCTGTATTTTAATGCTTGTATAACTTTTGTTAATAACATTGCTAAGTGTTTTTTTACCACAGCCCATTCGAAATTCATGTTGAATTGTTTGTCCTCTTAGTAACGGCGTAAAGTGTCTTTACCCCAGTTCATGGTGAGTTGTTTGTCTTGTTAGTGTCCGATCGAAGCTGATTTTAGGCAGAACTGGACTACGGAACTTTTGGGAGTAACTGAACTACAGTCTGTTCAACAAGAGAGAAACTGCGATAATTCATAGTTAAAATGTACATATGTATATCTATCTCTTTCGCACGTTGCGATTATTTGTTTACATGTCTACGACGCGAATGTCAGAACAGCTGAGTATTGCGCGGTACTTCATTAAGAGAGGACATTTGAAACGTGAAGCGATATGAGGCCGTGTTTTTATACACAGCCCCGTAAGGACCAAACAAGTCGTATGCTGCCGTAGCTCAAACAATTAAGAAGTCGGAATACTTCGTTAAAAAGTGGGTGAATCTGATAATGATACTATGTGGTCATTAATTGTCCTGTAAATATTGTATATGAACGAATGGTGCTGCTGTCTCTTTCGTACTAAGGAACTTAATTGCCACCACTCTGCAATGTGTGGGCATGAGTTCAAAAGGGGGTACCACTTATAAAAAGGGATTGATGGTTCAATTGCGATAGTTCATGAACTTCAAAGTATGTCAATGCACTCGAATAGTTCCAAATGAAAATTTGGTGACTACCGCAGTCAGCAACCAATCTCTAGTTGGCTTCTAGTTTTGCATCTACTGAAAACCCTGGGATTAGTTGTCGTGCTGTGCCCAATTTTATTTAGGCCACAATATCAGCATTGACAACGGCGTGCAACAAGCTTAGCAGAGCATAAAAAAATCTCTATGAATGCCGGTCAATCATTCAAAGTGTAATAAAGGCCACAACGAACCCATTTCATGATTGTACTTCGAAAACTTGACCGTGGCTGCACTTGCATTGCTACATAAATCGACCACGCCCATGTCACTTGTTACGGAGTTTTATTGTATTTAATTTAAATATTGATTGATTTAGAAAACTGCATGCGAACAAATTGAAATGCCTCTTTTCAAGCACACCACTTCCTGAAATAGCTGAACAAGTCAACAGAACGAGCTGCGATTTGTCGCGCTCGATCTCACAATAATGAACCATTAATTCACTTTTAACTGCCGCACTATAAAATTCTTTCAAGTCGCAGCGCAAATGCCTGCAACATAGTATGGGAAACCTGAGAATGCGAAGACACACCTTGACCAATACGGATACGCGCGGCCAGCATCGAGTCGCAATTTCAGACACCATTAAAAGAAATGCACGGAGCCAGCGAGTATGAATACTGAGAAATGCTGCAGTCTGGCCCACTGCGGCGAATAAGCATAAAAGTTGGAGTCCGCAGTGGCGTGGAGGGGAGTGTGTGTCTATACCCCACCCCACCAGTCCACACACTCGCTAATGAGCAATTAACTTGCGCAATTCGAATGCTTATTTAATGAGGATGCACTACGCCGGCTCGGGAGGTACGCGTACTTCACCCGGCTAAGTGTGATCTTCCCAGGTGGCGTTAATTGTACTAAGCGCCTATAAAACGCACTGATCTACAAATACTCGCAGCCATTAATGCGGAGCAGTGAAAGATTTTGTAGCGAAAGCTGTGGCCAGCGCCCAGAATGGATGGCCAGATACGAGTAGATGCTTCGATTCATTCCTCACGTGTAATCGTATCAGTAGTCGTGTGTTTTTGTATTTGCTTGAGAGAAAAAACGTGTGCTGCCAATTGTGCCATTAATGGTTGTTTTCCAGGGCATCTGCCTCGTAATTATGTGGCCTATTATCATCGCACTTGTTCCGCGAGCGTACGAATCAATTTATCTTTTGTTAATGATTAAAAAATCATTCTCGACAAACCTCTCTCTCTTCCCTTGCATCGATGTCAACTGTTCTAACTTTTTACGTGTGTGGTGAATTTAACAGCTCTAAACATTGGCTCCATAATTTGCTGACAACACGCAATGCGACAATTGCGGCAAGCCAAAATCATGAAAAATGGTCTCACGTGGCGTGGACGGCGAAGAGGTTGAAGAGGTTCCCCCTCGTAGAATTAATTGCGCTCGAGCGCCGGTTGCGCAACCGGGAGAATTCATGATTTCAGCGCTGAATTACAGCACAGCTCGGTGGATGGGGTGGCTTGTGGCCATGCCGTGTGGGCGTAAGTGGCTTTGTACGATTGTTCGCCGTTTTGAGCAATTGAAACGACTGTAAACAATTTTGCGGATTTAATTAATTTGTGAGCACCATTTCGAGACCAAGTGCGGACATGTTGTGCGGATGTTTATCTTAAGTGGCGAATCATGCCTTGTACAATTCCAACAATTGCGAGAATCCTCAGAGCAATAGCCGCGAATGTGAGCATTGAGCGGGTAGCAGAAATCATTCGACACTTGGCGCGTTGGATTGTGGGAGGGACTGCGTGGCTTGCAAAGTGCCATGCGCCACAGCACCACCAGCTGGGTCCAGCAATCATCCCTGAACATTCGTAAATATGACAATGAAAGACGTGGTCAAGTGAACGGCTCACAACAGCCAACATGCACCGCTGTGATGCTCTCTCCGAATACCGTTGCTGCTGGCCCGGTAATATAATAAAAATCAATATAATAAATTCCGTAATAAACTAACGCGTGTTAATTTATACAACTACTGGGCGGTCGGTAATTTCCAGCACATAAATTACCCAATAGAGGAACGCACGCACAGAACTGGAATCTGGAGACATGGCCGCCGGGGGCCTACACAGCGAAAAGCCTCAATGAAGACGACTCCACATGCCACCACCAAATCGAAACAAACGAGGAAGCGGCACACACATTTAACGGACCCCGCTAAAGTGTGCCACTGTGTACAGAGCAGAACCAGTTGCCAGCAGCCGGTCACCAGCCGACATTCTTCAGCGGATTCAGCGATGCCGGCGGAGGTGGGGCAGGAGCTACACGGCGCGATAAATAATTCAAACGCACGGCCAGCATTGCAGGCTGCTCTTATTGATCATTATGCTAGATACACGCTGCAAGACACAGCGAGATAGACAACGGCGACTGACATTTACAAGTTCACATAAAAGATCACATGCCACAGTGGACGATCGCTGGTTGCTTCATTGGCTGGACGAGAAACCTGAATTGTCACGAGATCAACTGCAAGAACACAACATTGCGTTGGCCGACTGGCTGTGCCTTATGTATGACGTCCGTGCTAGAGACCTTCGGTCAGAGTGGCGATTCGTTGCGTCAGTGTTCGTTACTTCGGTGTTCGTTACTTCAGTGGGCGTCACTTTGGTGTTCGTTACTTCAGTATTCATCACTTTGGTGCTCGCTAATTCAGTGTTCCTAAGTTCAGTGTTCTTTACTTTAATGTTCGTTAGTATAGTATTCGCGATTTCAGTATTAGTTACTTTACTGCTCGTTACTTCAGTGTTTCGTTAGTTCAGTGTTCTTTACTTCAATGTTCGTTAGTTTAGTATTGGTTGTTTCACCCCTATTTTTTGAGGTTTTTTGCCATATTTACCACGAATAAGCAGTAAATCGACCACATTGCATTGTCTTCATCTCTTTTTTGTAATTTTTTCTTTATTTCTTCAAAGTTCTCCAACGGAATTATGAGAATTTTCAACGGAAATATCAATTCGAAAAAGAACCATTCGGTCTATGATAATTCCTGAGTATCTCCGGTAACGCTGAGCGATATTATTTAGAGACTATAAAAAATCGAAGTATTTTATTCAAAGACAATTGAACTGAATAAGAAGTTCTCGATTTCATGAGATTACCCACAAGCTCTGAGATTGTATGCAAAGAAGCGCTGATCAGCATCACATTTCATTGCCCACGAAATACTGTGAAATACCAATCAGAGACACTTAGAGACGATAACATCGCAGGAACTAATGCATGAGCAATCATTTTTAATATCATAGGAACCAAAGCTTTTTTATCTACCATAATTTTAAAATTTTCGTGGATATCTCTTTAAACATACTACTTCCGACTTCCAATAGTGTTGCCAAATTTCACTTGTAGCGAGTATTCCGTTCTGACATTGTTCGAAACAACGAGTGGAGACAGTTTTTTCCGATTTTTGGGTTTATTTTCATGCGTTGGGAATAGGGTTTGGTAAAGAGGGATTCTCTATATAAATATATATGTATTTCCTACCAGCAAAGTACCCGGAATAGTTCAGAGAATATGCGTTCTATTGATTGAATAGAATTTCGACGGCTTGGAAAATTGATGAGTGAAAACTGCTAAGTTCTCCTTACTAGGAGTCGGATCTCTTCACAATTTATCGCTGGCGCTAGCAAATTGCACGGTTGTACCTCGCATGATAATTTCAAGAGATTCAGTATTCAAGTATATCATATTTTGTTTGTATGACAGCCCCCATACTCACTTTCCCGCATTGTGGTAGAATTCTTCTGCCATTTTATCATTTCCAAAACTGGCACAACTGACAATGCAGGCATACCGGGAGGGTCACAAATACCCTTAACGGCTCATGAGTGCATTCACAGCTCATTTTCTCTCACCAATTTGATTCGCAGATATTTTCATTGGTCCCAATCCTACAGTAATTCAGTAACGAGTAAAACCGGACGATTACTGCCACTAAAAGGAACGAGTACGCAAACTAGAATCGGATATTAACGGTAGATGGTTCCACTGGCAGACGAGCATGCGCGTAGCGGCCAGCGCTGGAAATGCTCCAAAAGCATCGGTCACAACGTTGACTGTTATTAATGGCCGCGTGTGGAGAGAAAACATTTTTCATCCACTTTATTTTGGCATAGTGGACTTAATAAAAATGCTGGAAGAATTCTTCAAAGTCATAGAAAGAGTGGCAGAAAGCGCTTCACTGTCGCAGCTCGGTTGGCGGCGTTCCATCTTGGTGTGTCTGCAGTTGTCGTCTTCGTGGTGGAAAAGAACGTTATTTTATGAATTTTTAATGAGTGGCTCGCTGGCTGGCTTGGTGTGTGCTTGTGGAGCATCGAAAACACAGAACAACTACAGCAACAACAACACCAGTAACTACAACACTAGCAGCAACATCAACATACGCTGAAGAGGGTCATTTTGATATGTGGCAAGTGCGAGTCGAGTGTGGCAGTCTGGAGAAGCGGCTTTATTATAGAAATGTGCCTGTCTGAGCTCATCAGCTCAAGAGTGAATGACGGGATTTGTGTGTATGGGAGTGTACATGCATGTGTGTGTATATGTATGTTTGTGTGTGTGTGTGTTTGCGTGCATGTGTTTCGGTAGCATAATCATTGCGTGTGCCATAGGCCCATTAACCCAATTCATCCTTATTGCTTCGTTTTTGTGCCTACTTGGAACCTATTTTAAGTTCAAATGTATCTTTTTTTAGACTTGCCCGCATTCGAAAGCCCCACTTCATTCATTCATATCGCTCTGTTTTTGTTGTAGAGTGTAATTTGAGTAATTTGTGGAGTACACTTTCGAAATGTAATTTTTATTTGCTGCTAATTTCACGCTCTGTTCACATCTCCACAGAAGCGTTCTGTTGTTCAGTGCTCAGACGTAGGACCGCACGTGCTTAATATGGGGTTCATTTAGTTGAACCCCCTTCTCTCTCTCCGCGAGTGTCATTAGCAGTGGCTGGTGACGCTCCTGCCTCCATCCTGCCTTTCTCTAAACAGCACGGCAATCAAGTATTTTCGGCAACCAGCCAACTCGCTCCCGTAGATCGCTTTATAGTCAGTCATCACCTTAATTGCCCCCAATTCTGCCTCTGTGTGGTTGGCTGTGGTGCTGCTGTTGTTTAAAGTTGTTTAAAGTTGTTGTTCCAAGTAGCCAGGTATGAAATTTACCAACGAGCAGAATTCGCCACAGTCCATAAATTTAAACCGTTTGTATACTTAGCCAAGTGAATGGAGTAGTGTCTAATCTGGCCACGACGACTCTCCTTAATAATCCGCATTGTGTCGCAATGCTTTGTGCCGTATGGATCTTGATCCTACTTAGAAGTGTGTGGCCGGTAAGTGAGCAGACAACTGAGGTACCCACACTCCAATCGAGAGGCGCACAGGTATGACAATAAAGTCCACTGGCTTAGTTCATTCGCCAATTTGTTGATTTCTTGAGAAAAGTTTGGATATTGGTTGACATTGGTCAACACTCCAAACAAAGAGACTGGGGGTACTCTGCTACTGGAGCTGTCCGCTCTTCATATAGTGTGGAACTAAGACCAGGTTTAAGTGCCTATCAAGGGCAGAAACACTCGGCCAGAAGACACACTTAGGCCATATATAGAGCCATGAACTAACCCCAACTTCAGTGTTTATGTTATTGAAGCTGGAAACACCTTCTCTTCCTTCTTATGGAGGAACAAGGAATCAGCAAAAAGTGGAGCTTCATCTCTTCGGGCAACTCTCAATTTTGAGAATACTAATATTGTTGGTTATAATTGCTTAATAGTGCTCATCAACTTTTATTCCATACATAACCTGAGTCGTGTCCTTGCATACAACTGCATAGTGATAGATTCCTATGATGTTTTAGTACAACTTTTGTGAATATTTCCTCATAAAAATTGTACGAAGATGCTATTAAATTATATATAATCCTTTCCTTTATGAGATCTCACACATCTGTCAATATTTGTATAATATTTATTGCCTTTCATGTTGTCTCCTCGGAGGCGCTGATCCTTCTCGGTTACCCCTGCATATGTGGCCTCTAATTTATAATTCCATTAAGAGGCTCCACTCCTCTAGGCCAGTTGCAGTCGTCATGTGCCTTGCAAATGATACTCGCACACTTACATAATTACACACACACACACCAGCTGTAATTAAATTGATATTTTCAAATTAACCATCTGCGTGCGGTTCGGTGTGGCTGCAGTATCCGCTTTTGAAATCCTTGATCGAGTTTAGCTCATGCAACATTTGCTGAAGCCGCACGCCAACTGAATTGTGCATTGAAAAGGGAAACCTTGGCAATACAATAATATTCGTACCAGCTTAAATGCATCCCCTCCAAATCGGAATGGGCAGATATATTTATTAGTCATTAGTACACTGCGAGAAATTGTTCACTTTACTACACTCTATGAATAAAGTACAATTTGCTTGGGGGCATGCGTTATTCAGTTGGAAGTGCTGAAGTCGATTTATTTAAGGGTGTTATAAACCGAATATGTAAAAACACATGCCGACTTGTTCTTTTTGTGTTGATGCAAAAAGTGTACTGCCACCCTCAATATTGTCGTACCCCTAAAACCCCCATAGACATTGTTCTAAACCAACAACTCCTACATACATTCTTCTAAGCCAACCATCGCATGAAAGTCTAGGTTAAGCTGTGGTTCTCGAGATTGAACCGCGAATAGTTCCTAAGATGTTCTTTTCTCTAGCGAATGAGTACTTTGGAGAGCATAAAGAGAGACTAGGGAAGTTCAAACCTCCATTGCACAAGGATAATATATAATGGTTTGTTTTCGAATTAGAGTAGTCACTCTTTAAAGCGTGACCGGGAGCTCCACTGGAAGTAGACTGCGACGCAATGCTTGAGCGTGGCACAAAGTTGTGTTCCAAATCAAATCCAAACCAAACATATATTTCATGTTATGTGGACGCGATTTGACGTGTGAAATGTCAAACAATGCGAAATGTCACACAAATAAAGCGACATCTGTCGATCAATAATTGCGGCTCTTTAATTGGCTTTGCTCCTATGTAAAAACTTTCTCTTTTCTCTCAGTGTACAACACATGCAAATCTTTGTTGGTCCATTTAATATTTTTGATAGATTAACACAGAAACAACAAACAAAAGAAAAACAAATGAACGTGTACAAAAACAACAACGAATTCAGCCCAAGTGCCACACATCGAACATTCATTCATTCATTCAGCGATCACTGCATTGTTGAGGCACTTCAACTTCAAGCGGCCCAAGTGACTTATTGACCTACCTACGGGCCCGCGCAGGCACAGTTACAGACACGAGTGCGAGTACGGCCACGGTGATTATATCATCAGCGGCAGCGAATTGACTTCAAGACCTTTGCCTTTGTGTGCCTTTGTGTGCGGTTCCAGCTCAATGCACAGCTGAGCTGGAGTGACTTATTTGAGGCGCTAATGCGCGGCCGCACACAACACCACCAGCAACAGAAACGACCGCAACCACACTACAAAAACGACCATAACCACACTACAACACCACTGCCAACCACAACAACAACAACCATCGCCTCAGCCACAATAACAATGAATGAAATTAATGCCGCGGCCACCGTTATGCGATTGGCCGTTTACAGTTGGCCCAGACCATTGTTGTTCAGACCCACAACACAACTCACAGAAATGATTCTTCCAAATCTAAGAATATTAATTTTTTTATTTTATTTACGAGTATTACATTTTAATATTTTCTTTTATTTGTTTCTTTTAGAACTACCGACAATGGCCACCAAGCCTAAAACAAAAACTGCAACAATAGGAACGGCTGCGTCAACGCACACGGCCATGTCCGCGCAGGTGTCCACATCTCCAACACTTTCCAAACGGGGCCACATACGTTCCGCTTCATTGGAGAACGCCAACTCATTCATATCAAAGAACACACTCGGCGTGCCCGTTGTGCCACCCGCTCACACCGGCACACTCAAGTCGCGCAACGAGCAGAAGCGCATGCGTAACAAATTCGGCAGCCACAGCAACTTGGAGGACTACGTGCCGCAGGGACGGACGAAATTCCAAAATATACGCCAAATGTTCGAGCTGAGTAGAAACGATGACGATGCCGAGAGTGGGCAAATGATGCACTCTCTGCCTGCGACTACGCATGTTGTTACCTATCAGCAGCAGCAGCAGCAACAGCAGCAGCAGCAGCAGCAGCAGATGCGAGCACCACAGGTGTACGCACAACAACCACAACCAACTCAACAGCAGCAACACCCACAACAACAACAGCAGCAGCCGCTGCAACATCAGTTGCAACCAACGTATTCGCAGCAATATGCACAAACGGCGCAACAACAAGTGCCACGCAAACCTACACCAACAACAACAACACTAATAGCGACAGCCACAACAGCGCCAATTGCAACCGGATGCGGAAGTCGCAGCAGCATTACAGATCTGCACGATCGTTTGACTATTAGGGAGAGTTCAGATAGCAACAACAGTAAAGCGCGATATTACGAACAGCAGCAGCAACTACAGCAGCAACAACAACAACAGCAACTACAACAACAACAACGGCAGCAGCAACAACAACAACTGCAACAGCAACAACAGCTGCAACAACAGCAACATCAGCAACTGCAACCACAGCCGCAACAACACCAACAGCAGCAACTACAACAACAACAACAGCTACAGTCACAATTACAGCAACAACAACTACATCAACATCAGCACCAACACCAACATCAGCGCAGCACCAGCGGCTTGTCACATTTGCCACACGACAACGAAGCAGCCGATCAGGTTAGTTCGCACCATGACACACAAATTATCAGGTAGTAGAAGTAATCTTAGAATAAGCTGCTGAAATAAGTGAAATAATTCCGTGTCAAAATCGGCTGTTAATCTGAAGATATTCTTTATTACATGACAACTCGCCACTTTGAGTGTGGTGGCATTAAATTCTATGGGAATGCAACCTCATTGCGTTTTGTAAAACTACGTAATATATTGTAGAATAGTAGATATACCCCAGGCGCATACACAATGGTGGGAATACACTGTCAAAAAAGTACCTACACCCACAATGGTGATGACATTTGCGACATTCACTCACGCATTCTTTTTGATTGGTAGTCATTCGTACGATTATCTGTCAAAACCTACCGATTACAAATACCATGTCAAATTGGCTCTCTTGCCATTGTCCAAAGAATTGATAATTTTTATTTAGACATAAATAGACTTTGTTTGAAGTCGCATTACGTAAGAAGAAATTCGACTAGACATCAAATATATACTCTGATACTTGAAAGCATTACGTAAAAAATGCCAGGGATTTGTTTATGAGAGCACCCCCCTTGTGTCAAGCGTAATTTTCACTTATTCCCTTTCACACACTCTCAGTCAATTTTTGACATAGCAAGCACAAATTTCAAAAGTTAGATTCCAGTTATATTCATTACACTTTGGTTTAAATTCTAGACTTTCTTATATTACACGTGAAATGTACAAAAACCTCTCTTTATATGAATATAACTTAGGAATTATGCCGGCTTCCGCAGTCTAGTTCTAATCATTCTAGAGATCAAGTCGTGGGGCCGCCTGTACGAATCCTAACAAGGCATGATCTGAAAAATCTTTCTACAAATTTTTCCATATAACAAAAATCATCTGAATGGAACAAATGACACGGCTCCGCTCCCAGTGAGCAAATCTTATAAGGTATAGAAGTGGTGAATTTTTAACAGGAAAAAAAAAATTGGCAAGGAGTTACTCCCCAGCCTGTTTATCTCATTGGGTTATCTCTATTCGGAAATGTAATTATTTTTATCTTTCTAAACCTTTTTCTCTTAGTTGCTAGTACTAATGAAGGTGAAAGGTATAAAAATTATAATAATTTTGGAATTATTTCACAGCACAAACAATTAATTAACCGATTGCTGAGGCTTCAACGACACACGCGCTTCTTATCGATACTACCGTGTAATATTATGTCATGGTTGATTTTTTTCTCATGGTAACCGCGTGTGTGTGGACGATGTGTGGTACCCACTTGTTACACAGGTGACACGCCTGCGTTTGAGGTGTGCTTGTGTCACTGTGCCACACCCCTCCACCAATTGTTCCCCCAATATTACCAATATTAGCTTTTTATTAAAATTTGTTTTTTTTTAAATTAAATTTGGTTTTTTGTTGTTGTTTATTATTGCAGACAACAAATCTCTTGCGGCCGATCGCCTTCAAGCCCATCCCATTCGAGCCTGACTACAGTATTCCGAATCGTTATTGTGATGTTGTTGGGGATCGTTACGGCTCGACGCCATCACTGGCACCGGTGCAGGGGTCGCATCTGAGGTTTGGAAGTAAGTAGCAATGGGTGTGGACACTTGCTGAGAGGCAAGCAGAGTGGAAACTGCACTTGTTGGTCAACAATCAGTGCCAGAAAAACTCTCTACTAACTGCTGTATTTAACTCGTTAACCTACAAAAATTGTGGGGATTATTAGGGTCCTGTTTAATTATTTTGTCTTAATAATTGTGGAACAACTTTGACCCTATTTCTAGTTGCTTGGTAGTGGCAACATTCGCGAGTATGGGGATTTGGAAGTTTTTCGTGTTAAGGTGAAGTCGCTATAATCGAATACAAAGGTGACGAATATGAAGGGAATGTATCATGATGTGCTATCATAGAAGGTGGCAGCATGCCGCCTGATTTATTAGCTTAATGTCAAAGTAGACCATAAATTACCGGTACCCTCAAACTTAATTTAGTGAGAGATGACCGTGATATTGGTGAGATAGGTTAGTGATATTAGTGATATTACTCAGGGTAGGCAGTGATGTTAGTGATATTAGTGAGAAAAGGCGGTTATAAGGCTTCACCAACGGAAACCATATCCAATGCTGTATTCGACAACAACAACAACAACATATTACACAGTACTCGCACAACTGTGTAGTAACATTACACTGGAGGTGTTGCACTTGATCTCCTTCCCTCACTAAAATGTATGTCCAGCAGTCACTGCTATCAAACTGAGAAGTAGGCGGTAAATAAATTCTGAAAATCCTTTGTGATTTTATGCCTGCCCAGATGTCAAGTTGGTGGCTACTCTGCCTATTTGCTCCTTCTGGTAGAATAATTCAAGGACATGGCAAAACATATTGGCGCCTGAATCTTCAGGCTAACAAACAAGCATTGTCTTTCACGTGTAAGTTACCATAAATATCGTTCTCTGAGGGTAACTCCATCTCCATATGATCTCATGTTTCCCACAATGACTGATTGGAGTTGACGAATTTTGAGGGGGTTATAACCAGAAAGAGGCAGATAAGATTTACGAGTACAGCACACTGAAAATATGATCTTGCTTAAGTTGCCAATAATATTCAGTCAGGTTAGTTGAGTCAGTGGGTCAGCGTTCCGAAGGTTAATACTATCATAATTTGTGAATTTCTTTCAATATTAGCATAAAGTATTTTTTTCCTCCCGGCCTCTTTGATCTAGTGGTAAGCATTCTAGACTCACACTCGGGGTCGTGCCCCGGACATGGTCTTAAAAATGCTTCTTTCTAAACCTTTTTATCTTCGAGAGTGAGTGCCGGTGAGTTTAGCAGATTTTCTCAGAATTAGACAGATCAGATTAAATCAGAGCGAGGACTCATTTCGAGAGGGTTTCACCTCTTTAATGGGCATTGGTGCTGTCGCCTAAGCACAGTCTGTCCTTGCCCTGTCTGGAACCATTCCATGGCAATTTAGGCCTTTGCTGATGACTGTGTTGTGACTGCAATGGTGCCACTTCTGAAGTGAACAGCGTGAATCGAGCGGTGCAGTTTCACTTCCACGTTGCGTGACGCGGCGACGCGTTTGAGTAATCCGCGCGCAGTTTCTAAACAAATTGCAAAAGTGCTCCGCAATTTGGCAGTTTGTGTTAAATAATTTGTGCTGCAGTTGCAATTAAAGTTGTAAACATTTTCTGATTTGTGTTTCTTTCGTTAGGCACGACCGATCTGAGGCATGGAGGCGGCATCGGAGTCGGAGTCGGCGTTGGCGTCGGAGGAGTCGGTGTAGTTGGCAGTGGCGGCTGCGGCGGCGGTGGTGCTTATTCAAGCACAAACTATTGCAACAGCATCATGGCGCGCCGACGTGGTTCCAGATCGTTGAAAATCAACGATAGCATGGAATCGATTCGCCACACACCCGACTCGGACGCGAACAGCCAAAGTAGTACCATGTAAGTGAAGAGGAGAGCAGAACATTAAATGCGGGTAAATGTGAATAATTTCATGGGCCTCTTTCCAGCAAATCGAATTGCAGCAGCAATGGCAACGGGACCGGCAGCACCAGCAGCAACAACAACATCAACATCAAGTACATACTGAGCGAGCAGTGCGACATGACGCCGTCGCCCTCGGACTCGGGCATCTCGGAACTGGAGGCCGCCTTGAAGGACCGCGACTCGGAGCTGTCGTATCTGCGCCAGACCATGGAGCACAATGAGAAAGTAATTTTCAAAGTACAAAAGGTTTAAAGATTTCCTCTGAGTAATGCCACAAGCAAGCTTCCAATTACTAACACCCTGTATGTCTCTCTCTCTCTCTCTATGTTTTACTCATTCTCTCACTAGGATAAGGAAGCTTTCTGGGAGAACGAAACCAAACGCCTGAAAACTTTCTACGAGGGTCAGCAACACGAATACCTGCTGAAGATCAAGAAAATGGAGCAAATGGTGCAGATGCAGCAGTTCCAGTTCAAGCAGCATAAGCTGAAGCAGTCGGATCAGGTGACCAAGTTGAGGGAGCAAGCGGCGGATCTCAAGAATGAGAACGAGATTTTCAGGTGAGCATCTACGCGACAATGGGTTCACTCTTAATTCCTAACAGAACTGTGAATTGTTTCGCCCATTCCAGAAGCAACAACGGGAGCCTCAAAAACTCGGAGCGCAACCTGAAAGATCGCGTCGCTTACATCGAGGAACAGCTGCGGGAATCGCAGAATGCAATCCAACACATTAAGGCCCAGCTGGAGGAGAGCGAGTGGAAAATCTGCGAGCGGAACGGCGAGATAGCTTTATTGAAAACGCAACTCAAGGAGGCAAATGTAAGCCACGCCCTCCCAAAAGCCTGAAACGACTCTGCCATAATGTGTTTTTATCTCATTCCTTGCAGGTTGAAATCACCATGAAGGAGCACGCCATCGTGCATCTGAAGCATGAGCACACCAATGCCGAAACACAAATCTACCAAAGTCTACAGGAGAATCACAAAATCACCCAGCAGCAGCTCCAAGTGGAGGAGCAGAAGGCGCGCAGTCAAAAGGAGTCGGAGACGGAGCTGATACAGTTGAACAAAATCATCATACTCAAGGATCAAGTCATACTCGCGCTCACCAATGAGCTGGCCAAGTTGCGCAAGGAGCTCTCCGATTTGGCCATCTTCCAGGAGTACGGCGAGGAGCCATCCGGCAAGTACACGCGGCTCAAGCAGCAGCTGGACAATCTCACCGACATCTGCAACCGCACACGCAAGCACACGCACCAAACGCTGCACCAGACCGCCCTCCACGAACCCAAAGAGAAGGTCATCGACGACACCAATCTGGAGGTGATCATGAATTGCCTGAAAATCGCCCCCACGCTCGACGACAACGAGGACGCTCGCGAGCTGTCCAAGTTGAGTGCCGGCAAGCGTCTGGCCAAGATGTCGGCCGACATCCAGAAGTTCGTGTACGGCTCCCAGAACCTGCCCGATGTAGCCAGCGTGATCGTGCCGCCCACGAAGTTCGCACATCAGCAGCTGGAAGAGTCCACACTGGACACGCTGATCGAGGAGTCCGCCACGTATGCCGAGGAGATTGCGAAGCTGCGCAAGCAACTGGACGACGTGCGCGTCAATTTCGAACTGGAGAAGCGGCAGTGGAGCGAGGAGAAGGAGAAGGTGCTCAGCTATCAGAAGCAGCTGCAGGCCCACTACATCAACATGTACCAGAAGCTGCGCAGCCTCGAGAACTGCAACGAGGTGTAGGCGGGAGGAGCTTAGAGAATTGTTATATTGCAATAGTTTGTTGTATTGTTGTTGTAATTTTAAGCGTACGGCATATTTTAAAATATTTTTATTATCTAATTTATTTAGCATATCTCTCTCACACTCTCTGTCTCTCATATGCGCATGAGCACACATTATTCTAGATAATATTCCCGTTCTCTCTTAGGTATCCAAATGTAGTAGCACAGTTCTAAATATTCTAATTATTTAATGTCTATCAATCATTATTGTAAAAATATACCAAGCATATTATTCAATTGAAGTGTCCTGTGTTTTCTTCCGTGGTCGTTTCTCAGCCTCATTACTCGCTGCTGCCAAGGACGCTCAAGATGCAACGATCCTGTTCATGGCAATCCGACAGCACTGCCAACAACTCAATCATTTCTAGCTTAATCAATTCATTTGAAAGAAGTCGGTTTGGAAGCCACTAAAATAGTGTCTTCGTTCCAAGAGTTTCAAGCAAATAAACGAAGCCACTCCCAACTCGTTTCACTTAGTCCTGGTTTACAATATGAAATGAAAACTTAACAAACAACATTTTAGGCAAATCCGTCCAGCTGATAAGAAGGAGATAGCCACCAAGGGAACCGGGCCTAAATTATGTGTATGTCAGCATGGAGATTAAGCGAAGAATTGCTCTTGCCAATAGGTACTACTTCGGGCTCAGCAGGCAATTGAAAAGCGGAGCCCTCTCTTGAACAAAAATCACGCTCTATAAATCCCTCATCATTCCCGTCCTATTAAACGTTACCGAAACCTGGACGATGACCAACAGCGATGAGCAGGCATTAGGGGGCGTTCGTCGAAAGATGCATAGCCCTATATGCGTCTACGGAGAGTATCGAATCGAATGATGATATGTTTAGTATATTTCCTTATTACTTTCTCACCCATCTTCTACATTGAACGACTTGATGCGAGCCGAGGCTGGTGACTCGAACATAGCTTTTATTGTTTTATTGTTCATCGGAAACGGTTCAAGTGGGCCACAACTGTTCTTTTGTTCTTACCAGCAAGGAATCCATCCATCGTAAGCCCATCACAATCTGACTGGAAATACACCCTGTATATGCTCTGGTTTTTAAATAATGAATTAAATATATAAAAATTATGCTTCTCAAGAGGAAAATGTGGTCCTGAAAACAAGCAAACGCTCCACTATTCCAGCAATAAGATCTTCACTAAAAACTGTGCATTAAAGGCACAAATCCATCAAAGAAGGCTAAAGTCTGGTAGGACCGACTACGAGACACCCTACTGCGGCATTTGAAGACGTACGAGTATCAAGCGATGGTTCTGGAAATAATTGAAATAAAGTGGACAAGCTAGTAAGGATTTTCCTGGATCGTCTCAGATTTTGTCTCACTTTGCTTCGGAATTAATCTCAATTTGCCTCTGAACTATTCTTACATTGCTTCAACATTATTCTCTTTCTGATTCAGAATAATTCTCACTTAACTAGGAATTAGTCTCACTTTGCCTTTTCACTTGTCGTCGGATTTATTCTCACTTTGGCTCAGAATTAGTATAAATTTACTTTCAAATTATTCTCACTTTGCCTTGGAAATATTCTGACTTTGCCATGGATTTAGTCGCAAATTGGGGTTATTTTCAATTTGCCTCGGAATTGTCCTCAAGTTGCCTCAGAATTAATCTCACTTTGGCTCAGAATTATTCTCAGTTTGCCTTGGGATCAGTCCCAATTTGACTCGGGATTAGTTCCACAGAATTCGCCTCGACTACTGAACACATTTCTGGATAATTTGGCATTTTTCGTCAGCGAAGCCACGAAAATTCGATGATACTAGTCAAGAAGTGTTTACAGAGGCTGTGGACACGAGTTTTAAACCCCGTTTTGAAACCAGTTGACGTTTTTAAGTAAGTGCGAATAGCTGAAGTCAACTTTTGGAAAATTGTTCCAAGGGTAAAAAAAGCACAGGTACTAAAATCCAAAGTAATAAATAAATGCCAATTAAAGCTCAAATCCAATGATTATTTCTCTTCAAGTTTTAATATCCTAGCACCCCAGTGGTCTGGTTGGCATACCTTAAAAATATACTTAGAAACCAAAAATGCACCCTCATTATATTCTTTCTCAAAGGACATACATGCATGTCCCCTTTTAATGTATTCCAAAAAACACAATAAAGAGAATTCGAAGCAAACAAACATATTTATTCACATTTATTTATTTGAAACAAAAAAAGAAAATGGTTTTATTATAATTATTATTATTCTTATTAATTACATTTTTACAATATTATTTAATTTTGTATATTGCGAAATCGGAATGAATCCCATGATGAAATGCAGCATTCGTGCCCACCCAGTCTACCAGGCCAACAGAAATCGCAGCAAGCGACAGTAATAAATGCGCCGAGAAGTATGCTACTAGATTTTCAAAAATAAGCCGATAATAAAGGCAAACGCAATGTCGATAGTGTGGGGTGCACTGTAATATCAGAACCTTCTTTAACACAGCAGTATCGGCAACTAGTAAAAATAACTTAGCATACTTTTCGTGATATGAAAATTAAACAGAAATTTCACTTTTAACAGCTTCTTCGTACGCTCAAAATGACTTATGGAGTATTTTATTAGAATTAATTTGGAAATATTTCGTGCAAAACGAATAAACGTTGATATATGTTAATTTATTTTCGCAATCGAACTTAATTTAAATTTTACAAACGATTAATAAAATAAATTAAATTACACTTAAAATGAAATTAAAGAACTTAAGTTAAATTGCATAAAATTAAAAATATTTGAAGTAAAAACTTTCGACGCTGTGCAAGTGCGCTGCTAAAACGAACAACAGCAGATCAAAATAAACGATAATAATGAACTCGTTCCGAGGGTTTATTTAATTGTAGTTTGCCAATTTACAACGAAATGTCGGGACGAACTGAGCCACAGAGCGACAAAGCGACAATTCTGCGAATAATTTAAAACAGTATTAGCGCCCCCACTTGCTCCACGGGGCGTTCAAGTGCATTATTATCATTTTTACATATGTATGTGTACTTTTTATTGGCAGTCCTGTCTGTATCTGTTTGTGTGTGTGTGATTGTGTAATAAGGACTAAAAAGACTTAACAATTCACCGCAAAAGAGTGGGAAAGTACCCTTCCGCATCTACTCCCGAAAAATGTGTCATCTGCCCACATGTTAGAGCACTTGCCCCTCATCCGTTTCAGTTTCAGCGTCAGCTCCAGTTTTAACCCACTTTAGACGATTTCCTTCACATAGGTCGAAGGGAAGATGCCGACCTGGTTGCGTAGGGCGCCCAACCACCAGCCGTCGTCCTGCTTGGCGTGGACCTCGATGATATCGCCCGGATTCAACTCCAGTTCGTCATACAATTTTGGTGTGTAGCTGTACAGGGCCTTATATCTACCTAAAACTACCGTGGTGCAGGTGTCGCCGTTGGTGCTGCTACCGACTGGCGTCTCCCCGTCGTCGTCCACATTCATTTCCGCCGCATTCTGGTACTGATGGTCCGTGCAGTCACCGTTCAGTGTCGTAATCGCGGCTGTGGACGCATTCTTCTCAATGTTCACTTTGTTTTCCGGGCTGGTCTGTTCCTCCTCGTCGTCCTGCGAGCTGAACTCGTCGAAGTCCGAGTCCTGTTGATTCGAGCCGCCGTCGGCCTGTCCGCGATCGCAGAACGGGTCATCGATGGCGGCGGGTATGGTCTTCGTCTTGTCTGCGGGGCTGAGCTGTATGTGCGTGCTGCCGCTGTAGGTCTCGATGTTGCTCTTGCTGCGATTGAAGCTCTTGATAAGCACATCTTTGCTGATGTCCGTGCAGCTGATGTTGGACGAGGTGTTCGCCTGCGAGACGCAATCGTATTCGTTGTCGCGCATCGAATCCTCGTTTTGGCTGGTGTTCACTCGGTCGTTGTTCCTCAGCCAGAGTGGGACTTTCAGAATACTCTGTTGTAGGCCGGTGCGATCTCTTGTGATCTGTCAATACGAGCAAAAGGGGGTTAGCATTTGGATTATGAATACGAAGGCTGAAACTCACCTGTATATGCTGCGCTAAGGGATGCGATGATCTTGGCTTGTGATCCAATTCCAATAAAGCTGAATGCAGTTTGAATCGAGCACCTTCCAAGTAGGTCAGCATTGAACGAATCTGGGGAAAAGAAAAACATTTGAAATGGATCTTTTTCCAACACAATTCCAGCAATGTTCGTGTTCAGTGATCAACGGGAAAATTGGACAAGAATCATGTATCTTCCATGATCCATGAAAATTGAATTTAAAATGTAATCCAGAAATTTCTTTGAAACAGAATCAATCACTTCTTTAAGCTAAAGCATAACTGGATCATCGTCCCATTTTACCCGAGGTCGCAGAACAAAATCTCCATCTCAGTTGCCGTTCATCCTCTCCACCGCCCACTTACATGGTACAATTTGTCTGTGATGTTTTGGTGTTCCTGGTTGTTCAACGACTGCGACAGCCCCTTAAGACCGTTACGCGAACGACGCTCGCGCTCCAGATCAGTTTTAACCAGCTGCAGCAGTTTGATCAAAGAATGCTTGCGTCGCTCCCGGTTCATGGCCAGCGTGGTGTGCTCGCAGTAGAAGTCCGGCAGCAGCTGCTCACTGGGGCCCTCCGAATCGCGCCGGATATTCTTCACCACTTGCATGTCCTTCAGCACATTGCAGGCGTCCGCTTGCGGCTGCAAGCGCTGCACCAGCCCGTCCAGTATCGGGTTCATGTGTGCCGTGAGACGTGCGTAGTTCGAGACGAAATTCTTCATATTCACCAGACGCTGGTTCTCGATATTCTGCAGCAGCGACGAGCCGCGCAGCACGGCCATCTCCCAGTCGACGCGAGCACGTTCGGCGCGTACGCACAGCGTGTAGTACTCAACGTCGGCTCGCTTGACCGCTTCCTCGGCTTTTTTGCGTTTGTGGTCCAACTTGGCGCAGTCCTTCTCGGCCGATTTGATCTCCTTTTCGGCGGCCACCTTATTGGGACCCTGATGCAGCAGCGCTATGGACGGCGACTTCTGTATTCGCACATCCAGCATGGCGTCCTGCAGCTTCTCATTCTCCCGGGCGGCTGTGTGCGAGGCCTTTTTGGCCTTGGCCTCGCTAATGCGCCACTCGGCTAAGACGCGTGCTGCTTTGTCCACGTTACTCTCCACCTGTGACGTCGAGTGGTACAGTTGAGTACGAAAGTACGATATTGTTTATGAGAATTATGGATACTCACCGATTTTCTGGTCTTGTGATGACTGTCCACAATTATCTTGAGCTGCTTCACAATCTCATCTGTTAATGAGGCTGACAACTGGCGATGTATATCGCTGCGATTCTCCATCTCAGTAGCAACACCACGCCAAGCATCGGCAATACTGCCGGGCAACTCACGACAGGCCTTGTTCAATTTGTTCGCCATTTTGGAGAGAGACTTTGAGTACAGAAGCTCCGATTCGACTCTGTGAAGAAAGAGAGCTTTAGTAAGGAAAAGTAAAAGAGAAGTCTCGCTAAATGAGAGTTGCGAGCAAAGAACTCATCCTAATGGAGTTTAGAGAGATGAAAATGAATCTCGCTTCTTCTATTCAATAGATTAGATAGGAGCCGTATGGCAGGTCGAACAAGTGGTGAAGAATTGGTAGACTTGTAATTGGCATGCAACTGGCAAGCTATTGTTTGCCTCTCACTCATTCCCACATACTCGCAATTGACTGAGAGAGATGAACGATGGGTCCATGTGAGTGAGTAGCAAAGTTTTTATACTCGACAACTCATACATCTTGAGTAGAAAAGACCAGTTTCATTGTCTTTTCTCGCATCTTATTGAGGATGGAGTTGGATCATTTGCAACACTAGCGAATATGGTAGAGCTCGTTACTTACTCGCGTATAGCATATATAGCGAATAACGAGTAGCGAGTACCTCATTTAATAATTGCATACATACCTCTCTTGCAGTATGAGAATGAGTTCCTTGCCGAAGTCCCCGCCTTGTTTGATGTATCTGCGTAGCTCTTCGAAACCATTCTGACCCTGAAAAGAACCAAATTTCTAAATAAGTAGGCGGCAAAAATGGGTTTACCCTAGAACCGAAGACCACACTTCGTATATCGGAACTTAATTATACTCGTATCTAATCTAGTTCGACAGCTACTGTTTAAGTCTAATCTCACCTCCCGTTTGATCCGCTTCGTTAACGGTGAAGTGTCATCACCTTGGGTTTGGGTGAAGGATGATTCCAAATCGTCTAAGTCCGTCGCACTGGCCGCTATGTCGGCACAACTTGTGTTCTTGGCTGTCGGCGACATGCTGAAATCACAGTTGGCCAAACTGTTCTCACTGGAAGCGCTCACATTTCCATTCCTGAGCACCACACTGCCGGGCACCGATGGCGTATTCTGGCACTCCACATTGCTGAGGTTCGACTTCGATGTGCCGAGGCGCTGCACAGCCGCCTGCTTCTGCACCACTTCCTTTATTTTGGAGCTCTCCTCCCCGATCCAATGCTTCATGCCGTTCCAGCCCTTTTTGATCTTTTCCTTGTTGTTGTTGAAACTGATGAGGCGCGTGTTCTTGTTTTTCAACAGAGTTATGCGACGTTCACTCGGCTTCAGATTGTCGCGATGCGTGCAGTATTCCAAGTCGATTTCACGACTGAAGTCTTCCGACTCGTTTATTTGCCGCGTGATCTCATTGAGCTCGTCTATTGACACGAACAGGCTCTGCGCATTCAAGCTTTGACAACTGACCGACTTCAGATCGAAGTCATCAATGGTGCTGGTGTGGCTCGTCAGGCTGTTCTTGGAGCCCTGCTCGTTCATGGACGTGTTGCTGGAGAAGACCACACTCCGCCGCTTGCCAATGTGCTGGTGTAAGTTCAGGGAATCGATGCTTTTGAAGTGCTGTTGTTGTGCCAGGAATCCGTTGACCTTCTGCTCTGGACAGAGTGCCGTGTTCGGTTCGCTCTTGCTGTGTGGCGCGGTGACATCCGAGGGTGAAGAGTTTTCCTTATCTGCATCGTTGTCTTCGTTGTCTGTGGGAGCTATGCTGCACTTGCTGGCCCCGTATAACTCCGGAAGTTTAGGCAAATGTTGGCAAAGCTCCGCATCGGTCTCGGTCAAATTGGTATCCAACACCATGGAAGGCGCCTTCTGCAGGAAAACCTTCAACTCAGAGCGGTGCAAATTTTGCGCTGACTTCGAGTGTGCTTTCCTGCCCAGTGTGGGTTTCTTATCCGCCACCTTGGATGCTTCATAGTAGTTGAACATCGGATTAGTGGACGGTGCGTCGCTTTTGTCTGAGTTGCTGGTGTCTAGCAGCGTTACTGGGCAATCGCTTTCGTCGCACTGAGTCAGGGAGGCGGGTTCCGCGGATGTGTCAACTGCCAGTTCGTACTTCTCCTCCTCCAGCTGTTCTTCGGCCAAGGGTGTTGTGCTCAACGCATCCACGAACACTTCATTCTCACTACCCGACGAAGGTATCTGTGGCGAGGATTCTGGCGTCGTCACTGTACGCACCAAGGTGCTGGTGGCCGCAATGCCGCCACCGATCTGCCTCAACCTCTCCGCGGTTACATCGAAGCGATCAGTATCTAAGGTCGTGGTGGATATTAAAACGGGAGCACCGATCTCCAAGCGATGGTCTTCCGAGTTCTCGCCGGTCATATTGTAGCTGCCTGAAATGACCTTCTGCGGTGAGTTGCTTTTGCGGCCGGAATGGTGTCTGCGCGTGATTTTGTTGCTGAGCGTGGAGTAACGCTTCGTGATCTTGTCCAGTAGACCGCTGCTGTTGCTGCTGCCGCTGCTGTTGTTGAGGTTGTTGCTGTTGTTGTTGCTTTTGCCATTGCTGTTGCTATTGCCGGCATCTCCATTCGGTTTGAACTTCTGCGAACGTAATCGATTCATTTTCTACGTGATTGCCAGACGAAGTTTTGCCTTCGCCCTCCGTCCGTTCGTCCGTCCGCTCCTTCCTTTTTCTATTTCGTTGTTGCGGTGTTTCACTTTCCAATTATTTCTTATCTAAATTTCGAGGTAAATTTTGCTTTATTTTTCATTCAATTTGGCGGAGGCAGTTCGACATTGTATGCAAACAAAGTTATGGTTCATTAATTTAGAGAATGTTTTGATTTGATTTCGCTGTGTCGGGGGTTTAGGGAGTTAAATTCACGGGGCACTGAGAAATCTGTACGAACTGTTTGTGTGTTGAGTCAAAATGAAATCAGTGTTTTTTTTAAGGTTCTGAAATAATTTGAGAGATGATCAGAAAAAATATCAGAAAATGATCGGCCCTAATTGGCTATGAAACCCTCGGAATTCTTCTTTCAGTCCATAAGGAATGGTTCCACCAAACCCTCATGAGTTCTTCTTTCATCCCATTAGGAGCAACCATTCCCCCACAGAGTTTCATCTAAATAAGGTTGAACTGTTTTTCAATCTAAATTACTCCGAGGATTCATAAAACTTGGCGAGAGTGAAAGCCACAAATAGGTTTCCTCCGGAGACGTTGTTAGAATTTTCTTTACCCGTAGTTGCAATTGTAGGATTCTAGTGGTCCCAGATAATCTCTTAGAAAGCGATAAAAAATTGCTGCTTTTTGATCACGAACAAGTTACAGTCATCTTCGAATCTAATAAATATATGTTTAAGATTCTAAAGGGATAATCGAAACCCCTGACTTTTCGAGTATAGTGATGGAAAAGCAACTGCTGCTTTAGTATTGGAAATGAAATAGCATCGGACAAGACTTTTATCGACAGTAATAACAAATCACCTGGACCGCTACTGACTGTGACCCTTAACAGATTCCAAGAAGAGGAGACATGGGTCGACTTTTCAAAACCAGGCCACGTTTCTATACAAATACAAGTTGGATTCAAATTAGAAGACTGGCTCAATATCGCCCCGAATAGAGATGAATATGGGTATTTGTGAAAGCTTTAGTTCTCCCTGGAATATAATGTAATTGCATAAGATAGGAAAATGGAGATTATAATACAATAAACTGAGTAGTCTCCTTAGTGTGCCCCTTGTGCAGAGGAACAGAAAGAAAAATATATCAACGAGTACTTAGGATAGAATGGGTAGTTTTTTGTGATACAAATCTACACTTTTTGGAGGTGTGCAAATGAGCTCATATATCAAAGATGTTGTGTAGACACTTTCCGAATCAGAGATACTTGAGAATATTTGGGACAACTGGATAGAAACATGTACACAGGGTATATTTTCTTCTGCAAGTAGTGCAAGATCCTTGATGTTTTGCAGCTATATTTGTGCAAGTATAAGAACATATGAGTATATATGGGAAAATCCTGGATATAATGGAATTAGTAACTTTGGTGATCCAGTGACCTGTCCCCCCTAAACTTTTGAGTCAATCTCCTTGACTTAAACTCTCCAGAGATTGCTCAGAGTGTTTTAAAAGAACACTCGTAGTCTGAGAACATGATTCAAAGAACAGTGAAATTCACTGCACATGCTTGCTTTGAGCTGACCACCAATCCAGAACTCACTGGATGGAGCAGGTTGAACCTAATGACAGCAGCTTTAATGCAATGAAAATTCTACAATTCCTTTAACATGGGAATCATCTTCGGAAGAGGTTTCTTAACTATTCAGGCAGTTATGGAACCTCTTCCGAAAATGGTGGCATACCTCGTAGATTACCATGTTAACGGAATCACCTTGTGAAATTGTCTGTTCGAGTTGGAAAATCCTTCCAAGTGGATTTTCCTCAATTGTTTGAATCTTCAAGAGTTCCGAGTACAATGCAGTGAAAATGTGTGCATTTGTGTAGGGTGTTTATGACGACTGCCTCCGACCTGGTTGCATGCATTTGATTGCAGAATGTCACTGGTAAGTGAATGATTCGAGAAGATACGAGCACACACACAATGGAGCACGTTCCCATTAAAACTGAACCAACAGAGAAAAAGTTGCAACAGAGCGCCACCGAACAATCGGATGAAAATGTCGATTGATGAAGTGCAACAAACTGAGACATTGAATGGCCTGGCAAAGAACGTATTCGTACAAGCAGAATAATTAAGCCATGCAACAAACTCATTACCAAAACAAAACTTGGCGGTGAGACCTACCTGGCAAGGCGAAAACTCTACAGCTGCACTCGACGGTGGCCACTGTGAAGCGGTGGCACCAACTGCACCAATGGCACCAACGGCACCAATGCACCGATGACGATGAAAACGCCGACAACGACAACTGTGGCAAAGAGCAGCCACCTACCAAACCACTTCGCTGGCAGAGCGATTTTGCAATGCGGTGGCAGCTCACAGGTGCTTTACGGTCGCGTTTGTTGTCTGCGGCTTGTGTGCGCCACGTTAAGCGGATTTATGCGAGCCCCCGCCTCACAGCTGCCACCTGCCGCCTCCAATCGTTCGGCCGCGCTTACAGTGCGGTCTCCAGTTTCTTCAGGTGATTGAAGAACAGCAGACACCAGGTGAACACTTCAATTGCCACGCAGTAAGCAATTGTCAGCAGGAGGCAGGGCAGAGCGATAGAATCGTCTTTGACGCTGGTGGAGGCCGCTTTGCTGCTGGCGTAGAGACATTTCAGCCGCTTGTGGCCGGTGCGGCGTTGCATTGAACTGGTCGCGCACTACCAGCGAATGCGACTTCCACCAGATGCAGTTCGATGCAGCTCTGGGATGGTGGTGGTTGGTCTTGCTGCGGTGGTGGTGTCTCGGTACTCTTGGTGGTTCGTGCGTGCGTAGCAAGAGGAATGGTTGACTCTAAATGGAACTCGGTTCTCTTGTTTTGTTTCGTCTTTCTGGGTGTTGTAGGTTTTCTAACTATTTAAGCATGCACCATTTGCTGGCTGGAATTCAGCGATTCAGCTTGCTATTCAGCGCATTCCACCTCAGCTCGCTTCTGGTATGAAAACTTTTGAAAACATGATTGGAATATCCGCGAAAGCCGCTTGAGTTTAACTGCTGACCGTTTGCGCCTTCGCAGTGCTATCAAATTCGTTTGTCATACTCATCGCTGCGTCGGAACACAAATCACTATTCTAAGCCTATAATGCAATTTACTGAAGCCGTAGCAAAAGTAAACAAAACACTCGAGCGAACTGGTTACTGTCCACAGGTAAGAACCTTTGCCAAGTATGTCGCAACGATGCGGTAGGAATTTACTTGATATTGTGGGGGCTTCTTGGGAAAGAACAGACATCGATTGAGAACACCTTCCAGATCACAGTGCAAAACTCCTTAACAACGGTTAACCTTTCATTTGGTCTATTGGATCTGAAGATGTCAATGAGCATTGGGTCTGCAAACGGAGTGGGGCGGTCTTTTAAAGAATAAGTGAGACTCTAATCGATTTCCTTAGCAGAACAACATATGGGAGTATGAACAGACATAAGGGAGTCGACGACGCCGTTAAATAACTACCCAACAAAGGAACACATTTGGCACAACAACGAAAAGCCGTGAAGCGCATGTCCTGGGCGTGGAAAGAAAAAATCTTTGGGCTCGTTTATTTCTCTGGGAACAGTTTTTGAACAACAAACTTAAATGGGGAAAAAGTGTTTAAGGAAAATAATAACACAATCCAGAGAATGATAATAATAATACTCAGATCTCTCGTTCTTCCTTTAACAAACTTAACGGGTTCATCGATCGCTTTAAAATATTTTAGGAAAGCGATCGGATATTTTGAATTGTGCTGGTGTTGAGAACCATCTTAAGGAAGGCCTTAAACAAACCATAACAATTCTCTAGCCTTGAGAACCACCATGAAGGAATGCCTTAAGCAAACCAAAACATTTATAGACCCAAACCATTGCAGTATTAAGAAGCGCCTAACAGAACATTAGAAGCTACCACTACTTCAATGGAACTTACAGAACTCTTCTGGAAAATCCAGGTATACCTAAAAGTCATACCTGTCAAGAAGAAGAGGAAACATCGGAACAAATTCCTCAACTTTGTGAATGCCCACACTGCCACTAGAAATAAACTCTTCCACTTGAGTCCATCGAATAGTTGCATTGAAGACTGCGAGCCTCAAACACTAATTAAATCTATGCAAAAACCAGATCAAGCTTCCAGGGAGTCGGATGAAAAAACTGGTCTTAGAAGGTACTCATTTCCCTTTCCAATTTAATGTTCGCATATTTGCAGTCATCAGAAATCTGAAGTCTGATAATTTTCAGAACCTGCCTCGTTCTCAGCAATTTCGCTAACACACTAACACAATAATTTCAATGTCAGCCGATGGTAAATTGCAGCCTCGCAGTCCCGCGTATCCACATGGCCTGCCGCCAGAACAGGTCTGCGTGTCCTGCGGCGTTTAAGGGACGACCTGCAAAACAACGAAGCGAACTACGCAGTCGCAGTCGCAGCCGCAATTGCAATTGCAATCGCAAATAGTCAATCGACAGTAAATTACCTGGCGGACTGACGGCAAAGGAGACCGCAGCGCGACCGACCACAGCAGCACTGGTGCCAGTAAGTAGACAAACGTTGCTGGCCAGAACGCAAATCATTGGTGCGCAGGGCCGGCTCAAGGAAGTTTGCCGCCCTAGCCGAGCTATCGCTGTGATATTATTCAATATTTTTTATATTAATAACATAACGTCGACTTTTTAATATATATACGATAAGGATGTTTATGAGTTTTTAATGTGTGTACGTATATTTATATGTACATCCCTTTGATATCCGTAGATAACAGTACGTTCCATGAAACTCGAAACCATAGAAAGAGAGAGAAATCATATAAAGAAAAGGAAATGAAAAAGCAGAGCTTGGCAAAGACAGCCGCGTCCGCTCATTTTAAGGGTCCACAATCCATTTGGGATGATCATCCAATAATATTGGACGCCTATCATCCAACACTATAGAAGGACTATCATCCAATACCAAAGGAGGACTACCATTAAATACTATAGGAGGACTATCATCCAATATTATTGGAGGACTATCATCCAATATTATTGGAGCTCTGCTGATGAAATCGACCAATGAAGTCATTTCTGGAAAAATCTTCCTGGATTAAGATAAGTCAAAGCCCTTTAGAGAGACTGTAATGCTAAAAGAGCAGCTAAAGAACTGATAAGCTAGCCTCGGAGCAAAACTCAGAATCATCCCAGGCGTTTTGAGTGGTCACTGTAGAATCAACTACCATTTGAATAAGTTGGTTCTAGCACCAGGATATCAACTGTAGATTCTTTGTTGAAAGTAATGAAACCTCAATAAACTGATCACAGACTGCGGATCTCTGGTATATAGAAGGCATAGGTGTTTTGAACAATAAATCTTGGATATTGATAGAATTCCTCAACTTGAGCCCTCCAGACTACGTAAGTTCCTCAACTCCAGCCCTCCAACATGCATAAGTTCCTTGACTTGATCCCTCCTCCAAAATACACAAGTTATTTTTAAATTAATCCTGACAGAAGACCTATTGATGAGACTATCCTCATAGTTTTAAAGAAACAGGGGCATCACAATATTTCTTTTAGGGCCCAGTGTATCACACCCTTTATATAAATTAATATACTCTAAATCATATAAAGAAGTGGATTAGGGGCTCTCCTTAAGTTTGATCATAAACATGGCTGGAAATTGTTTTTTATTAAATTTTTTATATTACAAAAAAAAAGTTTTTTCCAAATTCCCCCCTGAAAAAATATTAAAAAGTAAATAAATAATAAAAAAATATATAATAAAGAAATAAATAATAAACAAGGATGAAATTTTCACTCAAACTTTTATATTTCATATTAAAAAAACGTATTCAAAAGCCGCCCCCCAAATGGTCGCGCCTGTATTGTAGAGCCGGCCTTGATGGTACGTCAAAGAATGCCGGCCACTTCCCCAATTGGCATTGGAATTGAACTTGAATTATAGTTTGGTTGGACTGAAGTTGGAGTTGGGACGCCAGTTTGGGTTGTCTTGGCTTGGCTTGGAAATTGCAGCTTTCTGTGCAGACCTTGAAGGAATTGATGCAAATCTAGTTCGCAGTGGAGGCAATTGCAATTCGCTTCTGCGGGTAATTGCAGTGAGGAGACGCCTGCCATTCTTACCTGCTTTGAGTACTATAATTATTTGGACCTAGTCAAATCAGAAATTAACCAAGCACCGGCAAATGTAATCGTAGTGAGGCACTTGAGCCATCACACAAAATGCCACACTGCAGAAGAGGCTCCGATCTGCTTTGGTCTGGTTGGCTCAGCATAAACACACAGCTGCAGGGCCAGCACACGCAGCCAGTCAGGACAAATAGCTGGCGGCCATGAATGCGAGTGTGAGTGTGTGTGTGTGTGAGCGAAATCCTTAGGATGTCAAGAACGTTTTGTTGCTTCAGCGCGGTTGATAAACATGAGTCGCAGCCAAATAAGCGCTTATCACGGGCGTAGATGGGTGTAATTCCTCAGCAGCGCTGCGAAGCTTTCGAGTCGGGCTGCAGTGAAGTGCTGCCGACTGGGCATGAAACTGGAAATGTGGCGAATACGTCACAAGAAGCACGTACTGGGGGCAGTGCTCAGCTTTCGCTACAAGTGCGGCAGGAGCAGCCGATGTCTGCAATTAAGGAGTGCATTCTTTTCTCTCGGTTGTATTTATAATTTCGTTCATTCGGTCGAGAGGGGTGCGTGCACTTACGAGTAGGAGGACAAAAGCTAATGACTGCCAAGGAAAGCGCAGAACAAAGCAGCAAAGGAGGTGCTGCTCAAAAGAAAAACGTTTCCATTCACAGCAGTGCAAAAAGAAATCCCAGCAATTATTCTGAGATGGAGTGTTAGAAATCTTCTGGAAAGCCGCTTTTGATGTACACCACTTCAAAAAAGAAATTAAGGCATTAATTTCCTTATTACGAGAAAAGTTTATTTTCCAGTTTGTTGCCCTGCGAAAGGTGTTCCAATCGATACGGACGATTTTGGAAATTAACTTTGTAGAATATGTTTGCAAGTAGTTTCAAGTTATTTTCTCCCAAAAAACAATTCCAAGGCGTGGCAAATTTGTCAATAAAAGGTACACAATCATTCTGTACATGCAAATTATTCGACTTTATCACCAAAAATTGCTTTCTACTCACATTTGAGAAATGGTTCGGGGTTTAGGATCAAGATTGGGTCAACAGATTGTCTCACTGAGGGCACTGTCCGGCAAATTGGTAGAATATCTCCAACAACCGACTCTGTAGTGGATAAATCGATACTTCTTTAAGTCTGAGGTTAGTAAAAGCTTCCGTGAGAACCAAAATCTCACAATTTTCCACCTTTCACAAGAACTCAGGCTTCCCCAGACCTACTACACTATATATACTTCTATTCATTACTTCTTTTGACCCTGTTTGCCAGGTGCATATGGAACAATCTCTTTTTTCAACGTGGCACACAATATGCCGAATAATCATTGAAGAGGAATTCAGAGGTGATTAATAGTGGTCTCACTGACCACCAAAGTTGGGACACTATTAAACTTCTTTTTGCAGAACTATGTTAAGACGTTCTTCTACGTCAACAAATCAGGAATATTGAAGAACTCTATGAGAATATCATATGTGCTGAGAATAAATTGTACTAAAATTTAACTTCCCGCAGGAGCATCACCAGAAGAAACTGTATGGGCGATATTATGTACCTTCCTACTCTAAAGTACTTCAATTGTATAGGAATAAATGCCACTAGTCAGTTTTTGAGAAGACCATTTAACTAATCATTTAATTATAACAAAGATTGCGCAGCTGAGCTATTTCTGTATGAAGGACCAAATAATTCCTTGGCTCCAGTGCGGCTCCGGTGCAGTTCCACCGACGCCACAGCAACGCAAACCAATGTACAAGTGGTGTGGAATCTAAGCACAGAGCAGCAGCTAAATCGTTGCTAATCCATTAATTTAATTGAGAATTACATAAATCAATTGCTGCACATTTCCCTCTCGAATAATGAAAAATACCCCACAAGCCGCGTTTGTACGAAAAAACTGAAAGTGTGCTGCGCATCTGGGCAACTGTGCAAGGGTAAAAACACACGCAGACATTCGTAAGCAACAACAACACCAACAACAACGAAAACAATAACAACAGATCCCGCAGACACGTGAGCCTGCTGAGCTATGCTGCTAAAAACCAAACAACTCCAGTGGCGGATTCAGGTGCACCACCGATCATGGATCATCTCAGCAGTGGGCCGCTCTTATTGTCTCATCTTCTCTTTAATACTCGTCTTTCAGAAATAATCACAGAACGCTTTTTAAATGTTTTTCTCTTATGTAATTCTTTAATAGTCTTCTTTTCAGAAAGAGTCTCAGAGGAAGCGCGTCTAAACTCACAAAAAAAACTCTGGAGTAAAATTATTATTTAATATTTTATAACATTTTTGTTGGGACTCCATGGTAAACAGAAGTCTCCCAGTTGTGTGGTAGCGGGTTGGAAGCATAAATCATGGCCATGATTAGCTTTTTAAATATCTTCGCCGTAATAGAACTAAATCTCCCAAACCTTTGCAGATATTTCATTACGGTGTAAGGTATAATAAAATATATAGTTGTGAATCCTGATAAATCTTCAGTGAACTATCTTTAGATAGTTACAAATTAACCAAAATGTATGCGAGAGTGCAGAATGTCCCAAATGACTTTTGTCTTACCTATGCCTAATAGACAGAACAGTATGGACACAAATCTCCTGAGCACTATTTCTGAATTCTGCATTCATCACAGGATTATAAATCACACACTGCTTCCTATTAAACTCATCAGAATTAATCTAACTGGGGCTCCGGAACTGCCAAAGTGGGAAAACCTTTTGCCGATCTATTCGTCAATTTAAAAAAAATCTTAAAAATCAGTTATAGAGCTGTTCTAAGTGGGTCATTTTTATAGTTCTTACCCTTTTATCAGAGATACCCAACCTACCTCGCTCTCTTCTATTATTCGCAGTGTATAATTTACACTGTCAAAAGAGAGAAACTGGGAACATCACTTTTCTGCTATAGACAAAAATTAATTGGCACAAATATATATCAAATATCACTTAAAACGTTCCTTCCAAAACAATTTGATATATCCTCTATATTGTGTTTGTATATAGACCCTTACAATTCATTCCAAAATAACGATTAGTTCCTCCATAGACATAGTTCTGCGTTCTCTACCTACAGAGGCGACTGTCAACTGCTAAATTCGCCACTGATCGCCACTCAAGCTCTGCACTGCGGCCCACAAATTGAACGCTGCACAGATGATTGCTATTAATACTCGTACTCGAAACTAAATAAAGGGGCGTGTAGCTGGCTGCAGCATCACACGCGAAGCAATTCGCCGACTGCAACGCACTCGAGCTCAGTGCGCGAATGCAGATAAAATCACTGAGTCTGCGGGAATCGTGCGATCATGTGCACATTCGAGTTGTTTTTCTCAGTGTACTTGCCAGCCGGGTCTCGGGTGGGACAGTGGGACAATATTCAGCTATAAATCCAAATGATGTGTCATAAAAATTGCTTTAATAGCGCCCCCAAAACAAATCTCTGCGGATGCGTTTGCCTGGGCTGCGGTGGCCGTGCATCAAGTTCACGCGTCATCTTTGAGGCAGCCACTCGAGTACTCGGAACGCACAACTACTTGTCCCCGGCCACGCAGTGACCTCTTTCAGCCGTGCACCACGCCTTGCGCTTTGTTGCAGCGATTTTTTATGGCTTTCATAAATTCGATGATCTGAAATGCATCGAAACGCATGTTTCAGTTTATGGCTCTGGGCGGTTTTATGCATCTCTCGAATGAAACGTGAACATTCGTTTCATGGCTCTTTTGTGCTTCTGTTGTATCCGAATTTGAAAGTCTGCCACATTTGTGTACTGCGTGTTTAGTATAATTTGAAATAATATTTTTAGTGTCGCATTTTGCCAAAAAAAGATGTTCACTTTGACTTTGGCCTTTAGCAGCCGCGGCACATTGAAATTGTTTTGACTTCTGCGCTGCTGTGGTCGCTTAATCGCGAAATATCACCCAGATAAAAATATATTCAATTATGAAATGAAGAGGGGAGAGTGGCGGGGAGGGGAGTTAGTGCCGAATAAAAACTAAATTGTTTGAAATTTTAAATTTACTCATACTCGAGTGGGGTGAATTGCGTGCAGCTTTTGATTTCATGTTCGTTTATTCTATTTATGTATATTCAGAGCATTTATGGACCAGTGCTGCCTGCTGCGTCCTTCACTTCTTTCTATTTATTGACAGCCTTCAGCCCACCAACACCGCGGTTATGATCCGCCGCTAGTTTCTACCTATAAATTCATGGTTTCCTTTCATTTTAAAAAAAAGTGCCTATTCAATAAATTACTTCACACTGTTCCATGCTCCCCCTAGAACCAAAAGTGTGCTTGGAGAGTGAAGCAAACGTTCACACCTCCAGCAAATGAAAGTTCAGTACTCGTAAATCACGTTGAGCTATGGTTCCGGAAATGCTTTTTGAGAACTATCAAGAGAAATGTTCCTTCCGGTTGAATATTCACAAATTTTAACTCAACAACTTCAAAAACTTAATTTAATAATGGTCTTTTCAGAATCCACTTTAATTCTTACATTTCGAGTCGAAGGCCTTAGTTGCTCGTACTCTTTCATCCAACCCCTTGTAGACATAATTAAAGGTATAATAATAATAATTTCAACAATTTCATTTAATAATCTGCATTTCATGTTCTTCATTCTGGTTCCAAGTTAATCTTATATTTCCCCATGTTAATATTTCGAGTCTGTATGGAACTTTAATCCCATTCACCTAAGAACAAATGAAATTATATTTTCTTCTTTCCTATATAAGAGTTCAGGTAAAACCAATTTCCCGGGAGTCCAATTCGAATTTATATTTTCCTCTTTCCTATATAAAGAAGAACCAATTTCCCGGTAGTTTTTTTTCGAAATCAGAGCAATTAACTGCATTTCTCGGGAGTTTCTATTCGATTCACGTCAATTTAGTCGATATTTTCTCACACTGGCGGAATCTGGCGACCATTTGCTGACCTCCAGTTCAGCCAAATTTGCCACTACTGCTTTATAATAGTGAGGATCTTCGCAGCGACTTTTTCGTAGCTGGCGGGAATGACCTTCAAGTCTCCGATCATTTTAACAGCGGACTCAGCCACTCGTTACTTCAGCATCAGAGATTCAAGCAGCGAGTACAGTGAAGACACAAACCACTTATCAGGTTGTCATTGTTGATGTACAGGGATTTGACACTGGGACTAAGGAAAAAAGTTACAGTCAGGCAGTGAACATGCCATTGTGTCCTTTACAAATAGATTTAGGTTCAAGCATCATACAAGCTGCATTCCTAAGTTAACACGGGAGTAAAAAGATATTTCTAGTGGGTCCATCTATTAGAAATTCGTCAGAAATGTGAATCCTTCAGTGGTGTACTGTCAAAATTTAATGACATTTGGACGGCATATAATTACTTGAACAAAAGTGAAGGATTCATTCGGTTTAAGATGCTGTCAAGGACACGGATACTTGGCCAGAAGAAGACACACTAGGCTATGGTAGTAATGTATTTGGTGTAAGCTCTCTATAAAAAACATATATATACAGTCTAAGGCCCGCTTTAGAGTCGCTCGAGTTTTCTTCACATACCCATAAATAGTAAGTGAGTTCGTTAGAGCGTCAGAAGCGCCAAGTCATTACGTGACTCTAGAGTTGCCCACTCAGGTACTCGGGTAAGCACGATTCTGCGTCGAAGCTTGTTTGTTCGCGCGCCACCGCAGATACGAGAGTCCGCCGCTTAGTCCGCTTAGTGCAAAAATGCGTGGCCAGATACTCGCGAAGCGAAAGAAATCGCTAATCAGCAGCGCCAGAGTAAACAATTTCCAATGCGGCAGTGAAGATCGGATGAAAAGTGAAAATGCGAAGCCGCTCCGCCGCACGTACCAAGTGGCAAAATGTGTGTGCATGTGTGGATGTGTGTGTGTGTGTGTACCAACGCGGTGTAAAGTCATTTACGCCGAAGCAAATTGATAAAAAATGACAAGCGAGTATCTGGAAACAACAACAGCACACACGCACAGCAAAGACGGCAAGAAAAATTGCATTCATTCACGCAAAAAAAAACAAAAAAAAAAATTTATAATTGCGAAAAAGGTGGAAAATAGGTGGAAAAAGCTGCAACTGTTTGCGTAGAACAAAGCGCTGTTTACACTTTGTTGCCGTCAACACGGAGTCCGATTAGACGCGGACAAACACGGCCTCCGATTAGACGGACGGACAACCGCCATAGAACGTCAGAGTCACATGCGGAATGAGGGTAGGGCGCCGCTTATTTTCGCTCTAAATTCATTTACATAATTTCGTTTTTATTGTTTTATGAACATTTTTATCATCGCCGCTCTTCAGATTAGCGCGCTAATTAATCACAATGCCTGCGGTAATGACGAAAGAATTATAAATAAAAAATACACTAAGATAAATATTCACAAAAAGAATGAACTAACACTATCAGCGCTATGAAGGATTACGTAGATAACCGGGTAAACGTTCCTCAAAGTCGCGGAAACGAAGGAACATTTCGGCGGAATTCAAGTTGAAGAACATTTCTTAGATAGGGTGCAAAAAAGCGATCGCGCAGTAGAATAAACATAAATATATATTAAATATAGAATAGATAAAGAAGAATGAGTCCTCGGGGGCCAGTGAAGAATATTCCCAAATTGCGACTGAGTTATCAAATAATATGAAAATTGTATTATAATCTAAACGAATTTTTTCCCTTCTTAATTATGAATGGAGAAAATGCTGTTTCATCATAATATATTAATACTAACCTAATGAATAAATATTAAAATACTCCTTGAAAGTCATTAGTGATAAATCATTAATGAAAGCTCATTAGGAAAAGAGCATGAATAACAAGTCATTAACTCCGATTCATAAATGATGAACTCAACTCTGTGGACATAATGGATTTAGTTCTGTAAAATCATCAACCCCACTCTTTTCAGCAAATGGAATTAGTTCTGGAATGTGTTGAAATGAACTGAAGATCAACCGAAATGAATAAAGAGAGTATATGCGTCGTGATTTTGGAGTTAAGTTGTGATTTGGAAACAGAAGCTTTGGTCACTGGATAAGGTGAAAACAAGGAAGCTCATATCGATGAGGCTCCCAAGTAAGGATAGGTATAGGAAATGTTCGGGACCAACCTCCAAGAAAACTTTGAAGTACTTCCTATGTTTCTGTCCATCGATCGCTAGACTTACTTAGATGGCTATTGAAACCCGTTATCAAATGAATCGCCAGAGCACACTTAAAATCGTCCTTGCTCGCTAGTTTGGGGCCTAGAAGAGATTTCAATATTGGAACCTACAGCCCGTTATCAAAGGAATCGCTAGAGCACGCTGAAAATACTGGGGACTCCCTGTTACGGATGACTAGAAGAGGTTTTAACATTGGGACCTAATTAGGCGGGCATTGCAACCCGTTACCTAATCGATCGCTAGAGCACGCACAAAATATTTGGGGATTCTCTGCTGCGGAGGACTAGAAGAGGTTTCTACGTTGGGAAGGACCCCTTTCTAAGGCTAGCTAAAAACGCTTCACAATTCAATGATAAACGCCTCACATTCAATAATGTCTACTTCCGCGACTTCTAAATGGACACTCATTTGATATCGCTAAGGACCTAAAAGGTCTCTGCGTAGTGTATTTGGTCAGCCAGTCTAACCTACTCTAACCGAGAAACAGAAGCGAGAAGAATGTTGTAAGATATATCTAAGATATAAGAGGTAAAAGTGAACCTGATGAAGGGTGGCAGTGAATTTAACTTTGTTAATTATTGTTTAAGTGAATTGCTATAATTAAACTAGTTTTATTAAAGTCAATTTAAGTACTAAAGACAATCCAGTGATCGAACTATTGTCAAAATTAATTAACATAACAATAAAATTGGTTCATGGAAACCCTGTTTTGATCAGTGGGGCAAAGAGAAGTTTTACAGTGGCGTTAGCGTTTGTGAAAGTCTGCAATGGATCACCATTCTTTGAAATCACCAATTGATTATTTGATTAAAGACTCAAGTGACGGAAACTACTTAAGAATGATGAAATATAAGATGCATTTAATACAAAATGCAGCAAGTAGAAAATGAATCAAATAAAAGATGCATCAAATAGAAGATCATCCATAAAAATACTCTCTGAACTATTGAATTATATGCCTGTAGCATACTATAAGACCAGTTAGTTCTGTAAGAGTGAACAGATATAAATCCACTGTAGATAATCATACAAAAATGTCCAACAAGGAACTAATATAGAAATGGATTAAATACTTATGACTGCTATGGAGACCAGAGCTTAGAGGAAAACGAGGGTAAAATGAGTCTTACAAAATTGATTTATATCCAAAAATATATTGAGGTTTTAAAAGGTTTGAACATGATCAACAGTCGCAATGACACGAACGAAGGATTTCCAATCCCAAGTACAGCAAGGCTGAGAGTAATACATGGCAGGTAGAAGTACCAGAATAGTAATTATGAATTTATCCTCGTTGAGAGCCGACATAACTGAATATTCACCTTTGAATATTGAACTGTGTAAAAAGCAGCAAGCAAACATGCGACATGCAACATATCAAAACTCCGAGATCAATTGTAAATGCATACTTTTTCCTATGACGATGCACCCCATTGAACAATTGGTAAATTGTTTCCACTTCCCTGAACTGAAGTGACAAGCATTGCTTCTCGAACACTTTGCTCTGGCTCAAACCTTTCCCTTCTAATTGCATTCATTTTCCTATAATTTTTTTCCTCTTCTGTTTTCCTCTTTTGTCTTCCTTTTTTTATTTTCCATTTTTTCTTTTCCTTTTCTTCTTTGATTTGAAGCAGTGCAGTTTCCCTCGACTGCCTACCTACACGTACCTAGCTAGCATGTTAACCACAGCACACATGCTGACACACACGCACACATCTCGCCGTTTATGATTATTCTCCGACACCGATTACTGACCAGCGCTGCTGAGATTGGTGGAAGCAGACAGGAAATGCGTTGCCCATCTTACTTAGCCACCTCAAATTGTCTTTTCAATTTGGAGAATTGGAAAATTGTATTCTAAACGTGAACGAGTATTTCCCGTCCGCTGGGCCTGTGGCTATTAACTTTCAAGCGCGGGACATGTGTGCTGAGCATACTTCATCTTCAACTGCAACTTCATCGTCATCTTCATCATCAGCTTCATCTTCATCTGCAGCTTCATAATCATGTCCAGTTAAATAATATTTTATTGACACTCAAATTATGAGCCCGTTATTCCAGAGATTAACATCAATGGAAATGCATGCGAAGTGTGGCTCCTATTACCGTGCTTCAGTTTCAATGTGTCGCCGGGGGTTTTGGGGTGCCCATCACAGTGGGCAGAATCGATCGAACGAGCGTTCAAGCTCTGATTATGCGGGCTCATAAGAATGACTGACATTTTTTTATTCGGAGTTATGAGCATAAATAAAAGAAGAACACTTTACCTCGTTCATAAGAAATAAGTTCTAATTTACGAGCATGATGACGCGGACAAAAGAACCTCTGAATACATTTCTCATGTGTCGCTCGGTCTCTGCGAGTTTTCTGCGTCTCAAAACGTTTTTACACTATTCTCGTGTTGTGTTCTGGCCTAAATTACAAATGTAATTTCGTATACGGTTTTTCTCTCTCTTCCTCTGTCTCTTTTTTTACGATCGTTTTGTTTGTTTTCTTGTGCACCCATCAATCAGTCTTTGAGGAACTTTCGTAATTGCCTTTATCGGCTTTCCATTTTACGGTTTATCTTTTCAAATTTTGACATTTACAAAACGCCTTCTTAGGTTCAAGTTCGGTAATGAAGCGTTCGAAAGTGTTCTGCGCCTCTTATCGCCTGAAGTTGCTGCGCAAGCGCTAGAAAATGTTTCCACCCGACTCATCATAGTCTAGAATAGAACAACATAAACTACACGCTCGGTGGCTATTTTGGCAACGTTTCAAAATTAATTTTATAAATAAAATACAACACAATAAACAGAAGAACTAAAATGAAAATCGCTACGAGCGACTGAGGGAATTGTATGCCAGTCAAATTGGTGTAAACATTTTTTAATTAAGGCTAAAATCGTTCTTTATCGCTAGGATGGTGTTCTACAAAGTGTCCGTGAACGTGCGGTATCTCGTTGCAGATTTAATGAAATAAATAACAATAATAAAAAAAATTGTTTAATTAAACTAATGACGTCGTTGCAGCGGCTATTATTGTGCAATGGAATCGTGTCGACAGTTCGAACGGGCTCATTTCGAAACTGGTACACGCGGAAATTCTACACCCAGCTCAGAACCCGAACGTAAATCATACGTAACCACCAGTTGTAATCATGTACTACCTCGGAGCAGGTGTTCCCAAATGCAAAGCATGCACACGAGTCTGCCGACGAGTACCTTGAAAGACAGATTGCCGATTATTTCAGTCAAAGGATTGAGAGATGAATGACCCTGGACATGAGTCTGTTACCACACAGCTGACAGATTTTTTAAGTCAAAGGATTGGGAGATGAATGCATCACTCTTCAAAAATATGACAGCATTCTCACTGGAGCACGTTTCTATATCAAAAATGGCCAGGAAATTGTTGAAAAGTGACAAATATGAACATGCAAGTACGTGGAAAACACACAAAACTCCTAAACCAATTTGTAGACTCCAATGCTTTGACCAAGAAAAATATTCAGGTGCGATAATTAACGCCTCCAAAAAGAACACAAAACTTCACCAGTTAAACATATTGCTGATAAATCTGTTGTGGAGTACTCTCCCCCAAATTGGCGATGTACACACAGACACAAGGTAATACAAACAGAAGCATCCAGCGAGTCCCACATAAGGCACCATAGAAGCTGTCCCAGGATTGGAGATTGGATTGGTTTGTAGATTTTTCAAGAGCCACTTAAGTTGGTGCTATAATTGCATTTCTGCATATACCTGTGCTACGGAGTTACCATTTTTAGGACGTCGATTTGGTATGATAGCCTTCAGGGACCAAAACTGCCACCAGCAGAGTAAATGAATATACCAAAAATTTGCTTTGTAGCCCAAATACTTCTTTAGTAACCAGAAGTCTCCACAATTGATATTCGGAAGATCGATTCTGTAGGTTTGGTGAGCAGTTCTACAAGACCTAATATGAGGCAAGACGAATATCAATGATGAATTTACCCTAAAACAACCAATGGGGATTTTGGTCTGACACTAACGCAAGTGACCAAATCTTCTTACTCGTAATCAACAAAGTCTTTAATGAAATGTCGAATGCAAGGTCGAGTATAACACTCTGCCTATTTTAGAGGTATTTATGAGGAATTTACCCTAACACACACACAAGTGGCCTGACTTTCTTACTCGTAATACAACAAATTCTTGAAAGAAGTGGCGAATGCGTCTAGTAGCTGACTCTCATTGTATGTTTCAAGTAAGTTTTGAATAGTAAAGTACATAAAAATACCATTTCATAGCGCTGAAAAATGTCCAAAAGCAAGTTGCAAGCCTTAAGTAAAGGAAAACAGTTGAGAATCACTGCTTCAATCAATAGACACGTGCAAATTAATATATTCAGCTTGTCCGTCATAATGGGAAAGGCATCAAAATAATGTTTATAGCACCCGTACGAGTATTGTGCAATGTAACTCCACCTTGTCGGACTATTTGCAGTAGTGTAAAATGACAGCACGAATACAAATTCAGAAAAATTCAAGTGATAACTATCCAGAGTATAGAAAGAAACTGATATAATTATAAAGTACCTGCACCCCCTTTTTAATACTTTTAAATATCTAGATATATCATATATGCACCATACAAGCAAGAGGGGCACCTGAAGCGCCCACTCTCTAAGAATGGCATACCCTTACACGGAGTTAATAATTAACAACCTTTTCTAGACAGTTTCAGATGAATTGTGATAGACTTGCGGCTTCCACATTTACCAAGATAAACAAAATATTCCTCAAATGAAGCAAAACGAAATTCGGAAGCGAATGATAACACCCCAAATTAGAACTACTGTGGGAGCAATCTAATTCTTACCTCCTACACCGAGCGAAAAATAGCAATATCATATTGATATTTTGAAATATTGATTTGATATTGCACAAAATGATATTTTTTGACGCTGGCGTAACCACTTTTTTCATATGGTTGTTGTTAATTTTATTTATAGCGACCGAGACATTTGATATTGAACGATATCATATTGATATTGAACGATATCATATTGATATTTTTCGCACGTAGCCCCATTTTGTTAACGTTTAATATCAATTTGATATTGTTTTTTCGCTCGGTGTACGAAACTGTGTCTTTACTGTTAGCTTTTGTTGCAATAGCGGAACTCTTCTGAAGTCTGCTATTCGTACCTGGTTAGTATATCTGTAGAGTAAAGTACGAGTCTATTTATTCTTTGAACTGTGCTATAAACTGTGGAGTCAGGGAACTAAGCTTCGATATATTCTCCAATGGCAGGACTGCTATGAAAACATTAGTTGCTAAACAACCCGCTATATCTATGTTTAAGGGGATGAATCCTTAGGCATGAATTTATTAAGACTATCACTATTGATTGCTCAGCCCTCGCCCGCATGAGACTCAAGTATTTCGGTCCAAGTCCTTTTGTAGAGAGTGGGGGGTATTGCTCTAATTTAAAACTTTCAGACGTAACCAAATTATGAAACACCTCTGACTGGTTCTTCAGGCTCGTGAGGATATGGCATCAAACGACACTAGTGCGACCTGAGGGTTGTCAGTCATTTTACCTACCTAGCTAAGCTTTTTTAGTGGGTCCTGCTATATGAATCCCTAAGGAGACTCTCTAATATACCAATTTTCAGCCAAATAGCGCACATAACTATCAGTCTACATGCACTTTAGAGTATTCTAAAATATGTACACAGAAGTTCCCACTACAAAAAAGAACTTGATACGAAAATCTCTACTTTCTGATAAACATTTATTTAACCATGAATCAATTTATAAGGTAATGTTCATATCTACAGATACACTTTTTAAGTTACTCATAATACAAATATGAAGTATCGATCGCACAAAGATTTTTTGTACTCGCAGCTATTTATTAATTTCCGCTACAAATTTGTCTCACATACATTTGAAATTCTCTGATACTGGAGCAGTTAAATTCAGCTGGGAATAGGGAACATGTGTAAAATAATATAGAAATTTTCTTTGATCATAAGAAGAATCCTCCAAACAGCAGACGTGCATCCCAATAAAGAAATACGCGTGGCAAATTACTAAGAAATGCATGTCTAAATGTCTGTGGTGGAAAAGTGTTTGAGAGGCGCTCTTCCACAAGTCACATAATTACAATGCGATTACTCAATGCAGTCAAATTGAGTCACATTCGGTTAAATCCATTAGCTTAATGTGTAGAATTATTATGAGAAGAGACCACGATTCTCCAAGCAAATGTCACGGGAACACAAATCTCCGTTGTCAACAATGTTGAGAGACGCCCTACACTACAACGCAGCGATGGTAACTAATCCGCATCATGACTTCTTCTCCTTGTTCCCACTCAGTTGCACTGCATGTAAACGATTTTTCTTTGAAACACTCCTATATACAAGCATATTCAACGACCTAATGCGGGAAGATGATTTATAAAGCAGGCAGCGCAGCTCGAGTAGGCAGAGAACTATTTTGGATGACTATTCAAAATTTAAATAGACAAGATTTTCTCCACGGTTCTATTCATTTTTATATATAAATCAAATCGAGTCTTCAGCACATGAAGCAAATGATGAAATATATGTGGAAGTAGACAGGAAAGATGATGACAAGGTATGCGACTAATGGAGAGACTGTGGTGGATACTCCAAGTAATAAACGCGTCAGCTCTGGGAATAAATGAAAATGATGGATACAGTTGTTTCAACAAAACTCCTAATAAGTGAAGATGAAATTTAAAATTATCTTCCAAGGAGAAGTGACATAATTATTTACAGCTCAGTGAGGACAAATATCAAAACATGGACCTTCAAGAGACATATAGGTTTGGTACTTTTCTGGAATCTGGGCGTTCGATGAGGATTATTTAATATGTTATTGTACCAAGCTGAGCTATCAGCATTATAAAGAGTACTGCCTATATGCCGAGTTATTCATGCAGGGATCAAACTTTGATCAGGAATCAAACCTCGACCAGAGAGTCGATCCCGTACTGAACACACTGAATACGACAGAATGATAAGGCTACTTTCACATCTGTAAAGTGGAACCTTCACTCTTTCACACATAAACTAAATGCTGAGTTATTCGATCAGGGATCAAACCTCCATCAGGGATCAAACTTTGATCTGGAGTCAAACCTCGATCAGACATTCGATCTCTGTACTAAACACACTGAATACGACAGAATTCACATCTGCAAAGTGGAATCTTCACTCTTTCACCCTACTCGTAAATAAATGCAAAAGATTGGACCCCGATGAAAACTCAGATAATGGAAAGGCACAGTAAACAAACTTGTATGAAGAAGGGATTGCTAAGGATTTACCAATCAAATATAAATTCACATGTTCTGTAAGCGAGAGGCAAAGTCAATGGAAGCAAACAGTTCCCCCTTGATGGTGAGCGGACAAAGAATTGATGTCAAAATCGCCTGGACAGGTTTGGTCGTACTTGGCAACACTGGCATATCGCAATTTCGACAGGTGAGAGATGAGATTTTTCTAGTTTTGGACTTTAGAGGGAAAAATTAATTTGTTATATAATAAATATGGAAGAGTATATATTGTGATGTATGTATTTGGGTCATTTCAAGTGACGCATGCAAATTTGTGGCACCAGAAATGCTAGATCAGCTAAAGGAGAACAGAATGGATATACTGATATTCATAGCTTACTTTCCTGATAACAGAATGTATGAATTACAAAGTAAATATGTCATTAGAGGTAATTGCGCAAATAATTGTTCATGCTCTTAGGGTTGTTTGCTTCTGAGTGCCTAATGTAGCAACAAATGGAGTAGGTATATTATTATATATGTATATATATTGGAACAGAAAATATCACAGTAAAAATCGTGATGATCCAAGAAAAGAGAAGCCAATCGCTCTTTTCGAGAAGTCTATTTCATCAATTCCAAATTACTTGAAGTTTGTAAGGCAATGTACAAATAATTGGAGGTAATGTCTTAAAAATTCGTTGCCTGTTGAAGATCCTTTCATAGAAGTTCATTTCGTGCAAGTTCCTTTCGTGGAAGTTTCTTTATTTGTTTATATACAAAACTGTAACTCAGCATTAAGATTATAAGTTAAGTGTATCAGAGATATGGCTGCTATGGCCTTCAGCTAATTTCAAACATAATTTCTTCTTTGCATTGCCAAAAAGCTGTGAAGTTAGTCAAAATACTGTTTTTAGATCTCTGTAGTTCATTTGTGAGAAAATCGAGTAACAAATTGAGCCCTTCCGAACAGTATACTGTTAGCTTCAACAGTTATCATGGAGTTAAATATGGATAATATTGCGTTAGAATAGAAGTGTGGTAGACCGGAGAACAGCCGAAGAAGCAGGTCTCCAAGCACTGTTGCATTGATGCCCATTGTAGTATTACATTAATATGGAATTAAACCTAGAGCAAAACAATTAATCTAATATGTAGTTTTACGAGCACTAGTTAAGAATTACTTATATGAGGATTGACTCATCTGGGGACATGTTTAAAACAATTCCATAACCCACAAAACATCGTAACCCGCATTTACACTTTAATATTGCATTGTCGCATGTGCCTACAGACGTCTTCCCATACAAAGCAATTCAGTATTATTTCCGACATCCTGGGTGCGATGTTTTGGGGCTACAACTGGAATGCCTGACTGGAAATTGTAGCAGCGTCTACATTAATTTACAGCTATTGTTAAAGGCATACTTAAATAGTATTTGTATTTATATTTATATTATTATTTCTTTGTATGCATAGAGCACGATCGCAAGGAAAATTGCATAATCACACCAACAACAGCCCCGACTATTTTTAAAATATGTTCGGGATACTTTACTTGCATATAGAAATGTGTTTTGTTTGCAAAAATGTGAAACTTGTTACACCATCAAATTGTAAATATTTATTCTAAATGAAAATGAATTTTTTGTAAACTTTTTTTTTTGTAATTAAGTATTATTGTTAATTGATACAGTTGAGTTTCTCTTGTTTCATTAGCACACACGTTAATTATTGACATTTGACGTCGGATAAATAAACAGTTTTATGTAAACAATATATACACACATATATAAACAATATGAAACTATATACGAGCATCTCGGTGTGAGTGCGTGGAACAATTACGGTTGTGTGCACTTTGTAAGTTAAGTTAAAATAAGTGTTTAAAACAAAGTTCATAATAAACAAGTAGAAAATCCCGCATTAAATGAGGCGTAGGGGGCTGCTTTATTATTTTGAGTTGATTTTCACTATTTTCTCATTTTGCAGCTCCATGAACAAGACACCTCAGATTTAATTAATTAATTTTTTATGCTTATTTGTAACATTTTATTTCATTACATTTAAATCAAAATAATTTGCTGTACTCTCATACACTTCACTGCCTTTTCCACTCGCCACACGCGTTTTTCTCGTTCGTTTTTCCCAACTGCGACGGATTTAGAATTTTCCTCAGCTTCACATTTTTCACCCGCTCAGTTAACCGAACCGATCTGATCTTAACGATTTCTGAATTATTTCTGCCGGCCGCGATTGCCGTGGCTCGCTGCGAAGAGCGACCAGCGAGCAGAGCAGGTGCAGCAAGCCCAACGGAAAAATGTTCTCACGAACTGGGCAGAAGCAATAGCAACAACAACACGCTCACAACGTGGGCTCTCTTCTGCGAAATAAGCGCTGCCTCTGCCAGCTGAGCTCTCCCGTGTGGCCAACATGCAAGCGCGTTCGTGTGTTTATGTGTGCGTGTGTGTTGACTTGTTTACATGAGAGCCAGTAAATAACGAGCTCTCAGGCAGGGAATGCAATTATTGAGCCTGCAGCCAGCCAGTGGTGGTGGTTGATGCATGTGCAGCGGAGCCCATACAAAAACAACAACAAAGCGGAGTAATTGAAGTAAACTAGATAGCAGCAGAGGCAAGCTGCTCGACAGTGTTGCCAGATCGGACAGTATTTTTGGGTTGTTTTTTAAATAAAATATTATATATAAAATATAAAAAAATATAAAATAAAATATATTTTTAAAAAATACAAAATAAAAATATAAAATAAAATATATTATAATAAAAATATAAAAAAGTATAAAATAAAATAAATAAATTAGTTTGTTGTGAGTCATGACTTTTAACTTAAACTTTGCCTTAACTGAAATTTTTGTTTTCTTTGACAAATAAATCAGCTGAACTTTCGTTGACTTTCCGTAGCGAATGTAATTTCAATAGGTTGGGAAGTCACGAAAGATTAGGTAAAGCCTTGCATACTCGCAAACACTGAGTTTCATATGTTTGGTCGTAACAGCTGATTGATGAAACTTTAAGTTTTAAGTCAAAAGTCATGAGTGTTATGGACTTAATATTGATAGACTCTAGTTTAGAGGCTGAGACAGTACACACATACAGACTTTGTTGAATGAATTCAGCGCCTGCAGAAGTGGTCTGGATAGACAAAAGCAATAACTGAAGACCCAAGTTCGATTCCTGGGAACGTCTATAACTGGTGTGCTATTACTTTCAAAAGACTTATACCTACTTGAGGAACAATTGCCTTTCATTGAAAGATCTCTGATGAGGAGAAGTGGTCAGTTCGAAATAGCTATAAGATCTGCCAAAAATGTTTTACAATAATTGTCCATCTGATAATTATTGCGGTGGCAAAACTTGTCAAGAAATTCGTATAGAAATACTTTCGTTTCAAAATATAAAAAAAAATTATAAAATACAATAAAAAAACAAAATAAAAAAAATTAATGAAATATTAAAATAAAATGTAGAATAGGTGAATAACGCAATTTTTAGCTTTTATTGATCTAAGAATTTGCAAGGCCGACTTCCAGCGGATTATTCAACTTCTGCTCAGTACAGACAAGTAACCACTGATCCTCGTAAATGAATGTTTGATTGAACTCTTACACGATTTTTAGTATTGAATAGTGAATATTCGACCTCGGGAGTCAATGAGTGAGATTCCTCACAATTACTAAAAAGTTGCAATTTTGGGACATCAAGACAGTCATAGCTTTTGTGATCAAATTTATTGTGAAATACAACAATTTATACAAGGTGATATTATTATTATTATTATTATATTATACACCATAATTACGAATTATTATGACGGCAAGGGTTTGGGGGAATTGGTACTAGCCTTCGACTCTAAAAGAAAAAGTTTTGGAAAGACGCATATTTCAGATCATGCCCGGGGCAGGTTTCGAACCCACGACCCCCCCCCCGAGTGAAAAGGTGTTATCAAATTGTCGTATACTCGATCTGGCAACTCTCCAACACAGCAGGTAAACATCTCAAGGGTGTGCGCAATTGTATTGAACGCAGTTATAGATTTTAAACATGGAGAGGGGGAGGGAGAGATCGAGTACAGTGCGTGCACAGTGTAAACATGGTGCACTGACAAAAATGTATACACGACTTTTTAAATAGAACATAATCAGGCAATAAATAGAATATAATCCATATAGTAGAACACAGATAAGCGTTAAAAAAATCCTGGGGGATTAGAGATAAGGAGGATATGAAATTAGAGTCGAGCCCGCAAAAAAAAAATTCAGCCAGTGAGGCTCGATACTTTTATGAAGTAGTGATGCAGCTGGAATACTCTTGTAAAAGTGAAGAAGATACAAATGCCCTCACGACCTACGGAATATTGAACAAGAGTATTGTGTAGCCTACCTATTATGGTCGGTTAGTGAAGCTGTCCACAAACCTAATATTGCCAAGTAAAAGGTTTCCACACTAATATTAAGAAAATCTCCTAAAGGTGCAGCTTGGCACTTGCAACGCTAGATGGGGCTAGTCAACTGTGAGCACGACAATGGTTAAGCAGTATTTCCAAATATCTGAACTTAAATATCAACCTACGAGTATCAGTGCAAATGTGGCTTGCGTCGCACAGTTCACGCATTTGCGGAGCTTGTGGGGGCAACTTCTGTGTTTATATTATATCCGAATATGGCACACAGAATCGAATCGGTGGCTCACGGTTTTAGTGAATTGTGCAGGCAGAGCCAGCAAAGGTGGTCAAGCTACACATGCCGGGTGCGTAGCTTGACGATGGCGATATGCGATACGCGACATGCGGAATGCGTCAATTAAACGGGATTTGTCGAATTACCCACCTAAAAGGCACATGCACGAGTATGATGAAAAAAAGTCACTGGTTCGACCGTTTTGGTGGGTCATAATTGAGAAACCTGCCAAGTGCCCCCACATTGAGCTGGCACACAATTGCGTTGTGAGCCGAAAAGTGTGTGCGGAGCATGCGACTGGTTTGCTGCATAAGGTCACCATCAAGTAAAACTTCAAAAAAATATAATCTTTGTTTGACAATTCTCGTCGTGCTGACAAAACTATACCCCAATTCCTCGAATTTCCAAACTTCGTTCTTCGTTGGCGTTTGGAACAGTTCAATATTGGGGAGTGGTGGTACAAGGAACTAGGCGACTTTTTACAGCACAACCATGGTATGCTAAAATCCACGATTCTCATGCTGCCGCTTTTCCAGTCCACTTTGTTTGCTTCTTGCTCTGCCCTCCAATCGGCAAAGAGCAATCGCGCATGTTTGTTTACGCATTCAGAGATCGCATGCGCGATAACACTCAACAACGGAACGAACAACTTTCAAATACGAGTTGCCCATGCTCCCTGGGCCGGTTGCTTCTGATTGTGCTAATGATGCAACTGCCTAATGTACGCGTAACATTCAATGAAGTGGAGAGGTAACGACGGTAGGTAACGAAGGTAGGTATGGAAGGCGATTATAAGAAATGCAAATAGAGAAAATTTAAACACGAGCATTCTAATCGCTTCTACTACAATTTTCCTCAATCAGGAGTCTGAAATTGTGTACAAACAGTTCTGTTTAAATCCAGGTTTGTGGGGGTCTTATTGGAAATAACTTAGCAAATAGTTGAAGAAGTCTTTCCAAAAGCCACCTCGAACGATGCAGCCAAAATTCGATACGAGTAAGACAAAATTCTAAAACAACTCTTGTAGTTGGAGATGGAGAATAATTGAGCATTGTCTTCAATACAACAATAACATATTTAATAATGATGAGAAATCCCCATTCACCTTGAATCATGGGACTCAATGACTATTTTTATATACACTCATACTGTACTACTAGTTGAATAAGTTTATATAAGAAAATCATCCAAAGGCGACGATAAGCGATCTTTCTATCATATTTTGTTCCAACGATGTTGTTCTCTAATTTCTATCGGTCCTTTTCTCATAAGAATACGAGTATATATAATAATTCTATCATATTTTCCTCTTACTATCTTGTGTTCTTATCTGATTTTTATCGGTGCTTTTCTTATTAGAATATATATAATTCTAATATCTTCCAATTATTCCAACAAAGGTCTCAGAATATGAATTGCCCTATTATTTATAAAGTTTGTAGAACTTTTTTTTCATAATTCCATCTCTGGTCTGGCGAACAAAGGAAACCTTTCTAATTGTATATTACAGCGGTTAATCTGAGGTCAAAGTTCAAAACACATTTCTCATTGTTTCTAGTAATATACTGATGACGATTAGTTCTGGGACATATTTGCTAACACAAATAGGAATGAGTTGCCTCGAGAAGGTTGGCTTCCTATGATAATCTGCCATATTAAGTATTCGGTATTAACCTAGTACTAGGACATAACTGGGTACTGGCACATAACTGCGTACTGGGACGTAACTGGGTAGTGGAATATACCTAGGGAAGTCTTTGCAATCACTTCAGATATAATGCTTCCTATTGCAATCTTTGAACTACTATAAACCTTGGACCCCCCCCCATCAAGGAAACCTAAGCGAGAATGTGTAGAGAACTATATTCTAAAAGAACTAGGAAGACGCTACAATTAATTCCTACGGTTCTGTGGGGGAGCAAAAGGCCACAAAGGAAGATATTGGCCATGGGTCCAAATCACTTGAATGGGTCCAAATAACTTGATAGGTAAGAGCACAAACATAAAAAAAGGGGAATGCGATAGTGATAAACGAACTGTGTCTACCTGAAAAACGTACACTAACATTCTGTCTTCCACTTCCCAACTTTTGTAGAAACTGCGAAGATGCAGAGTAAGCAGAAACTATTCCCATGCTGATCTGCAAGAGTCCGACAATTAACAAGCAATGCAAAAAGCACTTTAGGAATTTATTTTAGGTAACTATTATGAACGACCTTAAGAATCTGGACCAGAGAGAGGGGCTTTCTTTACTCAGAGCTCTTTCACCAGCATCCAACTCTCATTGTCAGCATTCTAAGGAGCTATAAATTGGGAACACCTCTGAATTTATATACTCATATAATTGGAGGTATTTAAGCTGAATTTACCTTAATTGTCAAACAGATATTTTAATGCTTTTTTAATGAAAAATAATCAAATTCCAATTGAAATTTTTATAGTATAATTTTAGAAAATGTTGACCCACTTCCCCGGTATTTGTTGTCGACAGTTTGATTGCTTCATTTCCAAATGATGTTTGTTGTGCGCGCAGCCACTGCCTCAACGCCACTTGATGCCATGATGGTGTCCATGCCCATTAGAGCAGTCACCTTGCCGCGAGAGCAGCCACGCCAACAACAACAACAGCAAGCAGAATGTTACCAAACAAAAGCAACAACAACCACAACAAGAGCAAGAATAACAGCAACAACCACAACAAGAGCAACGGCAGCAGGCAGCAAGACAACACGCCCATGCATGCTCGTACACTCACGGATGCCATTAGAAGACTGGAGGCTGGCGTATTCAGCGAAGAAAAATAGACTGCGGGCCGCATACATTGCCATTAAAATGCCGCCGTTAGCATCCCGTCAACAACGACAACAACAACTGCAACAACACCAACAATAAAGAAGAGGAAAATTATAGTTTTTCAATTATCATAAATACAAAAGAACACATGTCACTGATTTAACGCTCCCTGGCTCGCTCGTCCACTGCCAGAGTGCAGTGCTGAGCATGCAGAAACAAATTAAACACCTCCATTACAGGAAGAGTGGTTGTTGTTACTGTTGTTGCTGCTGGTATGGTTGTTGGTAAAGTTGTTTGGAAAACATTTAGAAAAATTGTTACTGAAAATGTTCTGATTGCATGCATGCAGGCACGCAGGCAGAAATGCATCGCGTGCCTATTTACTTTCTAATAACTTTAGCGCATAATAACAGTCAAGACTATCGGCAACATCAGCAGCGGGCACCATAATGACAACAACACAGCCCCACCAAGAGAAACAACAACACAGCCCCACTAAGAGCAACAACAACAGCAACACTGAGCAACGTTCGTGCCAAATTTTTGAATCAACTGCAAGCGAAGTGAGTGCCTCAGAGACGCGAACAACAAAAACAACAACACTAAACTAGCATCAACAAAAAATCGGTTGACTTTTCAAGTGCGCTTAATGTAAATCTGTCAGCAACTCAACAACAACAGAAGACAGCGTGCGTGCCTGGTTGCTGCAAAAGCGCCTCATCTGACAGACGCGCAAGCATTACACGACACTTTTGCATTACAACACATGCAGCGCTCTATGACGTCACGCAGGCGCACAGAGCACATACGAGTACCCCGCAGCGACACGGAGAAGTGTGTGCCATAATTTTTCGAACTATCATACAAATATAAGTAAATATATAGCAGGTGCACTCCTTGCTTGTATATCGCCAATTTTGCAATCCTAACTGACCTAATAAACACTAACTGTGAACGGTTTGAATAACCACTTGATATCAAGTAGATAACGACCACAATCTCCCACAAACGAGAATGTTGGAACTCCCACACTGTAATTCGGAACTTTACTTAACATTCAAAAGGAAACTTCTCAAATTTTAGTTTTATTATATAATTAATACACAAATTGTTGTTCCACTGCTTCATTATACTGCCATTTGTGAACGGTCTAAAGCAGCGACGTGAAAATTTTCTCACTTTGAGGTCTTTCCCTTATATTATTCCTTATATATAAAGAAATTTGTGTCTCATGCGGTATCAAAAAGGGTCAGTCCTATCCTAAGTGTGCCTTTTTGGCGGCCGCTCAACCTACCTACCTACCTACCTAAAAACCTTCCCTTATATTTCGAACAAACACTGCAAGCACAGCAAAGACTTTATAGTATTTCAGATTCAGAAAAGAATAGTTTCTTTCCTCTACCCGGTTATGTCTTCTGTTCATGATTGTTGAAAGCAGTACAAACATCATAATTTCAAAAGCCGGCCTCCATGCTCTAGTGGTAAGCATGCTAGTCTCACACTCATAGGGTCGCGGGGGTCGAAACCTGCCCTGGATATGGTCTCAAATTTGCTCTTTCTAAATATTTCTCTCTTCGAGTCGCAGAACTTCGAGGCTCATCCACCAATCCTGAGCAGACATAATTAATTATTTGAACCTGCGACCCTCTGGGTGTGTTTCTAGCATTCTTACCAATAGACCACAGAGGGCGGGAAAACTTTGATTAATTTAGATTGTTGTTCTAGTTGGAATTTCAAAAATGTACGGATCTCGGTGGTACTAAATTGACAAGTGGAAAAATAAACTAAAGGCATTAAAAGTAATAATTATATATAAAATAAAAGTGTGAATATTTAATATTTTTACTTAAGACTACTTAACGACTAATTTCGTATTTACAATAGTGACAAATTCATCACAAATTGTCCGCTGCACAAACATGTAATTCAAAATTTCCCTGCAGGATAGTTGTAGTCTATCAAATGCACAGACTCTCTCCCGCTCATACTCTTGGTACATTTTCGCTCAGTGGCACTACAACAGATGCTCTCGGCACTGCAAGATGCTGCCTGTGCTCTCATTTAGTTCCTGCACAGAGCGTCGCGTGCAGCTGCACCTGTTGCGAGCTCAGTCACAGTCGCTGCGCTGCCGCTGCCACTAACTGTCGCCCATTAGTTGCGCATACTGCGCTTTTGCATAACTGCAACGGCAACCGAACGCAAGCCGTGGCAGCCACCAGCAACGGGACTCCGCGCCACATAAGATTGGCATAAATTGAACATTTTGTTTGTACGAGTCTCTGTGAGGCATGCGTGGAGAATCGCGCCAAGTGTCAAGCGGCACTCTCAGCAGAAATTGATGAAAATTCCTTTCTTCAAGTGGCATCAAATTCGACAACGTCGACAGCGACGGCGTGGCCATAAAAAGCAACCGCAACTATGTGGCCAAGTTGTCGCCTAAAGTGGATCCTAAGCGGTTCGGCGAGATTCTTGGGTCTGTCTACTTAGCGTACTTAACGCGACAACTTCAGCAGTCGGAGTCGTAAACCAAACTTTTATGCGGAGAGCTGGCGCAATTATTGCACTAAAGTGCTCGCAATGCAACTGCTTCCGCAGCTGCGTCTCATTTCCATAGTAAGTATCTCAATTAACCTGCTAAGCCGCTTTCCAACGACCGCACTTGTTCCTATTCCTCCTTTCGCAGTTTTGTTCTGAGTCGCCAGTCTTGTCTCTCGGTGCCCCTCTAATTAGATTGGTCGCAATGAAAGTTGTGATATGAGTATTTCAGGGGTCATGTTCAGGTCTGCCGCCAACTGGTGCAACAACAGCCAAATCGAACGCGACACCGCAAATCGTATTAACGCTGAGAAGGCCTCCGGTTGCTCATACGCCCCGCATTTGCTTTTTACCGTTTGCGTCTGCGGCAGTCCCGCAACTGGCGCTGCAATTAGACCAAAAAAGCGCTTGCTTCCAATTGCCGCACATAGAATGAGGCACTTACAAATCTGCTCAATACTCGTACAATTGTGCATTAGCACAGTAAGCTGAGCCGAGCGAAGCTAGGAAAAGCGGAGGCAGTGGAAGTGGCAGTGGAACTGGCAGTGGCAGCGGTAGAGACCAACGTGTGGCAATATCGGCAAAACTCTTGTAACACACTCGAACTCGCACTCGTATGAATGAGAATTGGGTTGATTCTTGATTACAATAACCTTAATTACTCGCTACTTGCGAAGACAACAAAAGAAATAACACCAACAACAACTGCAATTGTGACAGCAACAGCAGCAACAACAATGATACTGGCAAATAATAGTGCAACACATTGCATAAGCACCTGGCAAGCGGCAACGCAACACGCTGAAAGATAAATTTCAAAGTTTGAATAACTAAAAATGGATTCGAGCACATTTCCGCGTTTCGGAGTGTTCTGGTTTCGCGTTAAAACTGTTTCACTTGATATGCGGACAGGTGGACAGGTGCCCCCGAACAACGGCAGAGGTCAGTGATACTGCCAGGAACAGTACGGTAACATAGGACATGGAAGGGTTCTTGTGTGATGGGCATGATTCCACAAACAACTGAAAGAGTGTTCTTAGAGCATGAAACAAGCAGAGTGAAGACGCTGAAAGAGAGAAAGAGAAACAGAAAGAGAGAAAGACAGAGAGAGAAAATGAGAGAAAGAGGGAGAAAGAGAGATAAAGCGAGAGAAAGAGAGGAAAATTAATAGAGGAAGATATGGCGAATAGAGGGAGAAGGGGCGAATAGAGGGAGAGAGAGTTAATAGAGAGATAGAGAAAGAGAGAGGGGGAGATTAAGAGAGAAATTGATAGAGAGATAGGGAGAGAGGGGGAATTTTGGGGTTAATAAAAGGAGAGGTGGGTTAATAGAGTAAGATGAGACTAATAGAGATATATAGTATGAATAGAGTTAGGGGGATTAAGAGAGTAAGAGGGGGTTAATTGAAAGAGATGCAATGAATAGAGAAATAGAGTTAATAGAGAGATATAGTGCGAGTGTAGTGAGAGTGAGTTAATAGAAAAATTAGAAAGTTATGGTGTGAATAGAATAAAATGGGGTTAAAAGAGTGAAAGGGGGTTAATACAGTGAGAAAGGGGCTAATAGACAGAGAGAGAGAGAGAGAGAGGGTTATTAAAGAGAGATGGGGTTAATAGAGGCATATGGTGTAAATAGAGTGAGAGAGAGTTAATTCAGTGAGACTGACTTAAAAGAGTGAGAGGGTTTTAATACAGTGAGAGCGGGGTTTATAGAGAAAGAGAGGGCAAATAGACAGGGATGGGGCTAATAGAGAGATATGGGGTTCATAAAGGGAGGAGGGTTTATAGAGAGATATGTTATGAATAGGGTGAGATGGGGTTAATAGAGTGAGAGGTGTTTGATAGAGTGAGAGGGGTTAAATACACTGAGACAGGAGTTAATAGAGATTTTGGTGTGAATATAATGAGAGGGGGTCAATATAGTGAGAGAGGAGTTAATAGAGAGATATGGTGTGAATATAAAGAGAGAGGATCAATATAGTGAGAGAGGGGTTAATAGAGAAATGTGAACTTAATAGAGAGAGGGATGGGGTTAATAGAGTGAAAGGGAGTTAATATAGTGAGAGAGGGGTTAATAGAGAGATATGGTGTGAATATAATGAGAGGGGGTCAATATAGTGAGAGAGGGGTTAATAGGGAAAGGTGGACTTAATAGAGAGAGGGATGGGGTTAATAGAGTGAAAGGGAGTTAATATAGTGAGAGAGGGGTTAATAGAGAGATATGGTGTGAATATAATGAGAGGGGGTCAATATAGTGAGAGAGGGGTTAATAGGGAAAGGTGGACTTGATAGAGAGAGGGGGTTAGTAGAGAGGGATGGGGTTAATAGAGTGAAAGGGAGTTAATACAGTGAGAGGAGGTTGATATAGAGAGAGGGAGTCAACAGTGAGAGAGAAATAAATAAATCACACAAATTTGAAATAACAACAGTACGAAAAAGTCTTTCGTCCACAACTAAATAAGAACCATATCAGCAAATGCACAATTAATTATTATTAATTAAGTACCATAAGTAACAAAAATCAAGCTAATATTATTGTCTACAGAGGGCGGTGTTACTTGGTGTGTAATTAGATGGACCACTGTGATGAGAATGGTATCACATTCTTATTGAAGAATTCTAAGACCTAAGAATATATTCTTAGTTTACGACTGACGTGCGTATGAACACAACAAATAGGAATGAGACCGCCTGTTATATTCGAATTATGTGGTCACCTCACTTGCTTCATCATTCGTATCAGGGAACTCAGAATTCCAGCTCTGATGTGTAAGCAACCGAAAGCAGCAGGTGACCAAACATCTGTGAGACACAAACTGTAATGGCATGGTTGTGAGAATAGGGTGATTGTTCCACTAAGTCTGGGATATTCAGAGTTACAAATATTAATAGTAATAAATAATAACAAGCACGAGTAAAAATAAATAAATATGAGTAAAAATAAATAAGCACGAGTAAATAAAGATATAATTACATAATGAGAAGCTTAGCACATTTCTTAGAACATTTCTTTAATCGAGGACCCTTTTCTACGCCCCCTCTTGGGATTTTCATATAAATTTATATGAACTTACTTTATAAATTTAGTATATTTATATATTTCACATTTATTATATTTTAAGCTAAGAACTGTGAACAATAAAACCTTATTCAAATACAATAATTATTATAATTAATAAATTAATATAAGTAATTTTTATAATATAACAATTCATTACAATAAATTATAATATAATTAATAAATTAATATAAATATTATTCATAATGTAACAATTCACTATAAAAAAGGAAAAAACTTACTCTCAAGAAGTGTGGTCGGAGTATCATTTAAAATATTGTACATAATTTTCAAACTCACCTGGAAATAAAATAAAATTAAAGTAAAACATTAATTTTTATGCATAATAAATAAAAGAAAAGTAAATTTAAAAAAAATTATATTTATTAAGAACAATTAAAAGAAAAGAAAAATTTAAAAAAAAATATTTTTATTCATTATTTATTCATTAAACTTTAAAAAAAATGATTTGTATTCATAAAAAAAAAAAACGAAATTAAAGAAAAAAGTCATTTAAAATATAAATGTTGGAAAAATTATTTAAAATAGTATAAAATAAAATGTGTTAAAAAAAATTATCAACTCCATTGCTACATTAATGAAGTCGTAATAAATTGGAGGATCCCTGAGGCATGCTTTGATAAGTAAAATAGTTATTTTTTGAAATTATATCAGAGAAGGAATCATTTCACCTGTGATCAAATTACTTGTCACATTTAGAAGCTCTTTTTTCTTAGAGTTTTTGGAAAATGGTTCTCAAAAAATGAATAGATGATGAATCATGCGGTCACGATGAATGATTCCATGTAATTTTTGGTAGAGTCATAATCTTCCGTACTCGCCCATTTACGAGTATCGATGAGTATGAGTTAATGGTGTTGAATTGCCTTTGAACCCTCTAAAAACCCGTCAGGTGTCCTTTCACAAAAATACAGAGTCAAACCCAAAATAATTGAATGGTTTTTGGAGGAGACCCAAGAATCAGAAACCCTTCTTCTCTATTCGCCAATTACAATAGCACGCAATATGGAAACATGGTATGGAAGTGTTGCCAGAATTACCACGCCACCAGTATTTTAAGTTACTCATAAATAGTGAAGGAGGAAGGATGATTATATTTGGTCATATGCTTTCTTTTATCATTCTTCGTATATCGTTGGGAAGTTTAATAATAAAAAACTGTTTCCCATTCATCGCTCTTATCATTATCCAAAAAATCCAAATCATTATCCAACACCTCCTAGGCTTGTATTCATATTTTGTACCATTCGCAGTATACTCAATTAGTTCCACATCCTTGTCATTAGCATGCTTGGAGTAGGCAACTCATTAACTCTGACACAGGGCTTTGAATTAGGAACTCTATGGTACTTTTAAGCTATATACTATAAAAAGGGAAAAAGGGAATGTCGGTAGATGGATACGTCCCTTAGATTTTGAATTTGTGGGAGAGTGGCTTAAGAGGAAAGTGGAAGAGTGCCCTCAATATGCAACTGAAATATGGAAACCAGCATGAAAAAATATGGCTATTAAATTTGAAACAGTAAAGAAAGGGACTCACTAGAGTCGAGGGCAGAGTTAAGGGTACTCGAATTCGAAAAATTTTCAAAAAGCAAATGTCAAATTAAATATACTCCTAAAGGAGCTGAGAGATCTCAACTAATATATTGTCAAATTTTGAACAGTAAAGAAAAGGACTCACTAGAACGGACCTTTGGTGATACTCGTATCTAGTCCGAAAACAGTTCAACAAATCAAATGACAAATCCAATACACTCCTAAAGGACCAGAGAGATGCCAGAAAGTGCTCACAGTGTCCACTAAATTGTAGTTACAATGAATAGAGAGATCTACAGATAAATTCCCATATCCATGACAATAAATCCCCTTTTTCATGGTATTCTTGTGCATCCCACAGAATCGCTGAAATTAAGGCCAAATGTAACCCCAGCTTTAATTTACAAAAATTCAACTAATCACTCACTAAACTCGAGGCATTGCCAGCACCAAAGAGTATCTATAAAAAAGCTCCACAAACTTTGCTTTTATAGCTGAAGTTGTTATTCTGCAACAGCTTTGAAAGCTCTTTTTTGCAATACATCAAGTGCGCAAACCGTTGCAGAAGTCTTCATAAAGCTACACTAAAAGCTTTAAGTAAGCTTTCCAAGCGTTTACAGAACCACCAATGAGCTTTTGGGATTGTTTAGCAAATAATTTATACAAGGTTGTTGTTGTTGTTGTTGTAGTTGTTGTGGTAATAATAAGATAGAAATGAATAAAAAAAATTATTAAGAATTTTTATGAATGAAATTATAGAAAAGAGCTTTTCAACTGCCGCTGGGATTAATCATTGTAATCTGGGCAAATCGCTGGCAGCAGTAACTAAGCGCACTGTGTGAATCACTTGGCCAGGTCACGTTGTGCGGAAGCCGTATGGAGTCATACTCATTCGTATAGGTGTGTGTGCCGGCATGTGCATGAGTGACGACAGGTGCTCCGCAGTCGATAGCACCTTGCGAAGGGCGAGACTCGTTAGTGTAAAACAGCGCCAGACGATCTAATCAGTTGGGACGTTCACAAGCGCACACTTTGCTGTGCTCAGCGCAGACTGCGACGGACCTTTGACTCTCAGTTCCCTGCTTATCTGCCAGTAGCTATGGGCCAGTCTGCCACAGTGTCTGTCTGAGGCTTTGTTGATTGGAGAGGCTATTAAAAAATATGGGTTATCTTGCTGAAAATAGTTGTTGTGGCAGTTTTATTACATTCCAAACGTTGTAAGTGGGCGTATCAACCTGGCAAAATAACTCTTGAGGGGTATGTAAGCCCCTGATGTCGAAAGATATTAACAGGTAAATTAAGATGACGTAAAATTTGTGAGGCTCCGAGAAATGATAGCTGCGTATGATGAATATAAAGTTACACGTGTGGATCCATGGATGTGGGAAGGCTCAAAGATATTATTCTATAACCACTGTTTATGCTGGGTTGAAGTTATGATACTTGTGATTCGATGTGTGGTCTGGAAAACAGCTCCTTTCACTACACGCAAGGTATAACAAAAGGAGCTTTTAGCATGAGAACTAATTAGATTCCGAGTATCCTGATTCGACTCCAGAATAATGAGTAGGCACCGTTCATGACCACATATAAAGACACCTCTTAGTTAGTACGTGTATTCAACCCTCATCAGAGTGTTTAACCGCGGAGTGGCATAATCACTTTTGTGTGATTTTGCAGCCACGCCTACTATGATTTAAAACTATGTATAAATGTTATGAGTACTTTCGTGAGTCAACATTGACCCAGTTGCCCAGATTAGCGTGAATTTCTTTGAACGAGGGTGAAGCTTCTCTGCTCAGAGGAGAGAATTGGTGTTAAAATGGAATTCATTGCAATTAGTTACAAATAAACACTTAGTCAGGTGGTGTTAGGTTGGGTGAGCCGCACGATCACACACACTATGGTGGAGTTGCTCGCGTTGGCCTGTGGCGTCGGTGCGGATACAGGGTGATGAATAACACACACATAGAAACACATTGGCAGCACTGTGCAGTGCTGAGGCTTACCTCATGGTGGGCAGTGGCAGCGGCTGCCTCACTGCCTGCACTACTATTGAGTTCAGTGGAGGATTTCGATTTCGATTTGGATTTGGAGCGTCCGGAGGCACGATAGCGTAAACTCTTTAATACGGACTTGGAGCGGGTGTTTGCAAGCTTTAAGGTGGTAAAAAAAAATTATTATAAAATATTTGTATAAAAATGTGGTTAAAAATTGTTATAAGAGTAAATTATTGAGTAAATAAGTAACAAGTAGAAAAGAGTAGAAAGTGGGGCGGAAGTGGGAGGCAAAAAGTGCACAAAGGAAGAAATTTGCCTTACAATCAATAATAATAGAAGTGTAACTATGCTGTGAAATTTAGATGCGTGAGTACTGTAGGCTTGGACTCGAGGAGGAAGATAGAATGAGTAGTAGAAGGCAGATTTGGCTTAGGATCCGAGACCAATTCGGAAGTAGCGTTCTCTCTACCACAAAACTGAGGCTGACATTATAAAAAAAATACATCCACATTCAAACGTGACTTGTATAGCAACTCCAAAGAGCAATATTAGCAAAATTTGCTGGAGAAGCACTTATACAGGTCTTATAATGTCCCCGTTCAAGGTTTACCACTTTTTTCAATATACTTAAGTACCTCAAACAAGATTTATATAACCAAAAAACATATTGTAGTGTTCTTACATGACTTCTATAGCACTGCTGTAAGACCGTTATGGCGCACTTATATCAGTTCATAATTAAATTATTTAAAGACAACTGACTGCAATCCAGGGCTGCTTAAGAGCTGAAAAATATCTTACAACAGCCCATTATAAAGTTAAAAATATTGTACTTAATATTAAAACGATTTATACAGCCAATAATAAAGTTGTTATAAACATTTGATCCTGCATAACTAGTAATGAAGGCGTTGCAAATTCCATTAATAGACATCTTCTTGATGCGTAGAATACTCGTACTTTCTTTCAAGTACCGGGAACGTGGGCTGTTGTATATCCACGTCGAACTGCGACCTTTCAACTTCCTTTAGTCCCCAATAAACTGCAAAATAGGTTGCTTTGAAGTAATTCCATATCCCAGGGTAGGTCAAAGTTGCATGCGAAATAGACGGTTTTGGGGGTGTTTTTTATACCCGCAGAATTGCTTCCAGAGATTTGAGTTTTATCATTCTGGACTTGTATATTCTGCACGACTGACTGCCCCTATGACTGATGTTGCATGAAAGGAACACGGGACAATTCTTGTCCGTTTTCTTCTTCTCTTCTAGCGTGGAGGTCTCTCAACAATCTGTGTAGCAATATACAGAATATCCAGAAGTCCAACCTTGAAGGGAAGAAGGAAAATACTAAAGTAAGAAAAGTTCATTTCATGCTGGGAGATGTTGGCACAGGCTCACAAAACAGGAAAAGTTTACAGAACATATTGGAAAATACTATGAAAGCCTTTCAGACAGAATTTCAAGTGCCACCAAGGCTGAGTACTTTCGGTATGGCCCCACACAACACTACAATTAAGAGTGCCGTACACTTTTCAATAGCTCTGCAGTTGGTACAGTTTTCTGTAACTATGCTCGGGAACATTGGAATTCTCTGCTGTGGCCATTGTGACTGGGCCCTTCCAGCGATCGTTCTCAGCTGGACTGTCAGCAGCAAAATGAGGCGTGCTGCTTTTAAGGCGTCTCTAATCACTTAATTTGTAAATTTGTTGAAATGTTTTGCATTCATTTAGTTGCTCACTTCCATTAATTTCTCTACTGCCAACTGTGCTGCCTACCCCCCTCTCCTATCTTCCTTCCCTGTTTGGCTTTTGTTTATTACGCGTAACTGTTGATCACTTTTTGTTTGGCCACGCTCACAAATTTTCCCGCTCGACGCACAATTTCTCCCCGCCGTTGACCATAAATTTCCTCGGTTCACACCATTTTCGCAGCCATTAGACGTGCCACAAAATGACTTCCGGTCTGCCTTACGCGCGATGGACACGACACTCACTCGAATTGATACTTCAGCAACGATGGTGCAGCAATGTAGCAATGATGGCGCAGTGATGGTCCCAGCTGTTTTGCTGCAGGCCTTGCACGCACTTGGCATTGATAATTGGCGTTGCTGGGGCCACCGGAGGCAGTGGCGTGAGCTGCGGACTGGTCACTGGCCGTGGCAGAGGATTGCGGCTGTTGTGCGTGCGGCTGCATTGGGTAAGGTTATGGTATTTCATAAATGCGCGCTGGAAACTTTCTTTTCCTATTTACTACAAAACTCATCCGATTCAATCGAATTGAAAGTTGCGTCTTCGCCACACCGAGCCGTTCCAAACCAGCCAACGCCACTATGACAGGAGTAATGGAAACGTCACTACGCCGCGTAAGTTACGCGATTAAATTGCAATTAATTTTGGGCCATTATAATGATCAGTTTCGTTCGAAATGATGACTCCACGGTTCAGTTTGCGTTATGCTCCAAATGAGAGTGCAATTTGCTGTGTGTGTGATTAACAAGTCCAAAACAGCGGCACGATTCAGGCAATAAAAATAAAAACGTCTCATTACACGCAACTGTACAGCAGCGCTGCCCTACGGACCACATGCTTGTGATAATGGGAAAATGGGATACTGAGGCGTGGCTGAAAAGTGGGCGTAACTGTGTGATTGCGGTGACGGCAGTCTCGGATATGAAATGCTTCACTGAGACAATGAAACAAATTACAATTGATTTAGTGCAGTTTGTAGTGGACTGGATCGATGGGTCGTGCTCAGGGAATAGATGAGGTCACAGCACTAGGGATGGTTTCGCTCTTAAAGTTCGCTAAGGGCGTGTCCTCTTTTACAAATCTAGATTACGACTCTTAAGTGGATAACCATCTGGCATCGAATGAGTGCTGGCAATGAAGTCCTTTAACATGAAGAGAAAAAAAAGAAGCACTTTTGCGAGCACTCCCGAGGCAGGATTCGAACTCTAAGCATGCTAGACCCCCTGAGTGTTCTTACACTAGACCACAGAGGCCGATACTTGAGACTTATCAAATGCACATGAGTATAAGAAAACAACTCCTACTCTTATCACGGACTCTCCTAATTTCCTTAACTAATCTATCCTAAAATATGATTTCACCTCTGAAGTAACCCAGTCTAAAGCACACTTTTTTTAGAACAAGTGCCGTAAATGCATTAGCCCCTATTATACCGAGGCAGCTCTGTTGTTATCAACTCATAGATCCGAACACTTGTGTTTTATCACAAAAGACCAGACAAAAGCCACAACAAAAAAGCGCCCGAGCACTTGTGAAATTGTCCCATGACTGACGGATCCACCAATAAGTCTGCGAGCAATTGAAACAGGCCCACAAACAACTTCTGCATGAGGCATTTACCGTGACGAATAACGGCTTTCAACATTGATTTCAGCAATATTGCTCAGTTTTATCTACAAAAACAAAAACAAAACGAAAATGAAATAAAAACCCCAATATGGCGCATTGCATTGGGTAGAAAACGACCAACAAGCTTCACAAAAAACAAACAAACAAATGAATATAAAAAAGCGAAAATAATTAAATAATTATAAATAAAAATAAGAAAATTTCAACACCAAATGACAATAAATGATGAAAAACTCGTTAGCGCTGGCGGCGGCGTGGTCAATGGAAGCGTCTTTGAAAACTTATTAAACGATTGAAACGGCACTCGAGCCTCGAGCGACTGCGATTAAACCAGCACGTTAGTGCACTCAGAAAAACGGAGGAGCGAAAACTCGTTGGAATTAAACGCACAAGTGAAAGTGAGACTCTTCTTATGGAAGACTCTCTTCTATAAGCAACGAATTCCGGAAGCACTTTGGTGATCAACTCAGTTATGATTGAACTGCTTTTACACAATCAACACAGTTTTGATTGAGCTGCGTCTACACAATCAACTCAGCTCTGATTGAACTGAGTCCACACAATCAACTGAGGTGTGATTCAACTGCATCTACACAATCACTCAGTTATGATTGAACTGCATCTACACAATCAATCATTGCCAGTATTAACTTCAATATGACGTCACATTTATTCGTGTACACAATCAATCATTGCCAGTACTGATTTTAATATGACGTCACATTTATATAGATAACTACAGTCTAGTCAGATATACTCAGAAATACTCATCGAGCCATGCCGGACAATACAACATACTTCGAATATAGGAAAGCTTCTATATCAATATGTCAAATTTTTCGTTAAATGTCAAATTTATCTTTAAATGTCAAATTTCACATCATTCTGTCATTTAATACCGGGAACAGCTGTTCTAATACTCGTCAATATATGAGATACCTCGGAAGCGCATTTCTGGTCAATCCCACAATGTCGGGGATGACTTGGTAAGATCAATATCGATCCGGATGAGGCCTGGGTTCATCATTGCACATCATTAACATGGACCGGCTAAAAATAAGGTGAAAACATGTCAATCCGCTGGAAAGTTCTGAGGATTTTCAGTCTGTTGCTTATTTGGTGAGTTGGTGTTTAATTCGGAGTACGAGTCACTACGGGACCAGTTGAAGTGCTTCAAGAATCCTAAAGAAAAACCTCCCACTTTAGCTAGGAAGGAAATTTTTGTCCATCATATCAATGCAACGTCTTACCAAAATGTTTTGGTGGCTCAAAAACTCCAGTAATGACGTCATTAGAGTTATTAATTTTTATTTGGAAAGGAGGGCATTTTTCTTCGTGTTATTATTAACTGAGATCATGGCTTAAGTGGCTGTCAAGGGGATGAACACTCAACCAGTAGACACGCTTCGGCCATACATGGATTCATCACAACACACCAGAGGCCAAGGAACAGTCGAGACAATGGACTTCTCCTGGTGAATCGAAGCATATATTGCAGAGCTGTTGGATCAATTCGACGCCGATTTGAGGCAAAACGACCGCATTTGCGGGGAATAAAGTTCTATTCCACCTGGATATCGTACCGGCGCACAGGTCATTGTCGCAAAGGCAAAAGGACATTAAATAAGTTTTTGAATAGCTCCCTCTTCCAGCGTGTTCTCTTGAGTTAGCCTGCGATTATTGCCTGTTTGTAAATATGAAGAAATGGCTCGGCGGTAGGATATTTGAGTCTAATGAAGAGTCATTGATGAAACAAACGCCTATTTTGAGAGCCTCGATAAATCATATCAAAAATTTGGAGCAATGTTGGATGAAGTGTACCGTGCTAAAAGGAGACTATGTTGAAAAAAAAACGTTATTTTGCAGAATCGGGTGATTCTTAGGGACTTATTGGCCCACCCTCGTACAGACAATATTTGATATATTTATAAGTGTTTCAAGCATTGAGTACCATCCACTAAGGCCTTCCAGACGATTAGAAAAAATATCAAGACCATAGACCATTAGGAGACCATACTCTGGCTGAGATTCGAGCCCCCCTGGCTCTAAAGCAAGCGTCATAGAGTGACGGAGCACTTTGGTTATTGTCATTGGGAAATCTCTGCCGGCCAATAAATCAAATTGTTGAGGGTCATAATTGGAACTGAACACCTCCGGTGTAGATGAAAAATGTTAATGAAATAAATAAATAAATAATAAATAAATGCAAATAGAAATGAAATGGAAATAATGCGCGTAGTGGAAAAAAGTTGGCCGTAATCAGCTTTGGAGTTGTGGCTTCAACTTTTGCCAGTCCCCCCGCCCCAGACGCTGAATGGACGAGTGTGTCTGGGATGCAATGGCAGCGGGTTGTTAACAATTTACTAACATTTAACAGCAGTTGAGCTCAGACAAACTCAGGCGCATTCACACACACACACACACACACACACACACACACACACACACTCGCACTCAGTTGAATTGTTGATAATATTTTCTTCAATTTTTTACAAGTGAAACATTTTAAAATGCTGCAAATTTTGTCGCACAAATGCGCATTGTAGCGAACTTTCTCTGCTGATGATAATTGATGTTGTTGCTGTCACTGCTACTGTTGTTGTTGTTGTTGGGCTGTTGGCGTGTTGCAGCAGCTTCACTAATTGTAAACATGTAGTTTTATTGAATGTTTCGCTGATGTCTCCGCTTCAAATCTTGCAACATCTTGCGTGGATTTTCTGTGCGTGGTCGGTCACTGTCGCTCAAGTTGCAGCCCAGCCACATTAAAAGCAGGAAAAGCATCTGCAATGCAGCCAGCTCGAGATTGTGGCCATGAGTGCTCCGTAGAAAGCTAAGTTGGAAGAGCCAACCTTGTTTTGCAATTGAAAATTATTTAATTTCACTGCTCATTTTCAAAATACTCGCGGTATTTGGGACCTGACAGCAGATCTAGCGAACTTTGAGAATAACAAAAAGAAGAAGTCCTTCAGTTAAGACCTCTGAACTAAACTGGTTTACATGTCCTTTAAAGAAACTACTCGCACAAAATTCAGCAATCTAAATGACCACTGGGCAGAGGAGTGTCAGAACCCATTTGGATACGCCCTGAACACGCCTAGAACTGACAGGGAGATGATAACCTTCTATGATCACATAAACAGAACACTGCAAGGAAGTGTTATCCGAAGTGCCATCGGAAGTGTCATCAGAAGTGTCATCGGAAGTGTCATCGGAAGCTTAATCGGAAGTGTCATCGGAAGTGTCATCGGAAGCTTAATCGGATGTGTCATCGGATGGCGGTGTAGTTCGCGGGTGTTTTCGATTATCTTACATGCAAATCCTACCGTCAAGAAGATGCTCTTAGCACACATCACTGACGCCGTAGGTCAGGGGTCGGAAGCAGAATACCCACAGCTGTTGGGTAAGAATTCTGTTCTTTCTTATTCGTGAACTCTCCAAGATTCATTAAAGACTCGAAGAAATGAATATTTTCTCCTTGATTGAGGACTTTCTCTGAATTTTCTTTTCCTCTACGAGTATCCAAATAAAGCATAAAAGTCCAATGCAGAGACAGTGTGGGTTGCCTTACGTTCCCTCGAAGAACCCTTCTTGACCATTCATCCATCAGAGGCAATTTTCTGGTTCTTCTAGCAGGGGAAGCATCTTCATCCTTCACAAGTACTAATTACAGAAGAGATCCTTGACCGATGTATGTCATTTTCAACAAATATGCTAGAATGTGTCATAAAAAACAAGAGTTGGTTCTTGAAGCATTCAAAATCGAGGGATCCAACTCTACTCACACCCCACACCACTTTAATTTGCCATCTCCCATGGCGGAGATCATACTCGTAATTCCACTGCACTGTTGAATTTTGTTGGGAAGCTGTCCACCTTTCCAAAAAGTGTTCAGTCTCCGCACACAAAGCCTCAGCCACATGAGCGCGCGTAATTATGAAGCAATTTGAATTTCTGTTCGACTGAAGTCACTTTCGGTGGTCTCAGATGAAGTTATTTAAGTCCGCAATTAAAAAGCGAAATTTAAGAAGCGTGGACTTACGTAAGAGCAGCCAACCACCCAAAGGTGCCAGAGCCGCGAGACGAATTTGATCAAGTGCTGCAAATTTGAGTCACTACCAGTGTGACTGAGCCTTTCCATATGGCTCGCAGACATTGCAGCCAAGCCAACTGTCTTGATAAATTGGCGCTGCGCCTCGCTGATACGTCACACTTTGACAATTTAATGGCAGCGAGTGACGGCGGCAGCAACAGCCACTCCGACAGTGACTCCAACAGCGACTCCGACACTAGGAGATCTGGCCCAGTGGCACAAGGCGTTGCCGGCAAGGAGTGCTGCTCGCCACCTTCGCTGCACAAACTGCCGCCGCTGCGAATTATTTCGCAATGCTTGCAACATTGCAACCAGATACGAAAGCATGCACACCCGCACGAGTCGCACACAAACCCATTTCTGGATGCTTTTCGCACCACTGCATCGGAGTCTGCAATAATTTTCCCTGTAATTAGATACAATCCGCTTGCAGCATCACTCGCCGCTTATGCGCAGATCTGGGCCCGCGCGTTTTCTGCAAGTTTCATTCACAATCGCAATTCAATTGCCGCCACATTCGCCGCTGACGCTGACGCCTTCGAGTTGCGTAAGTTTTTCACGTACGTTTGCTATGCCGGTGTAGGAGGCGGGAACACTCACACGCACACTCACGTAGGGATGAGAAAATATCGATAACTCTAAGAGCGAGTAGTGAAGAAAATTAACGAATGCAATCAAGATCCCCACATGAATACCAAAGCGAATCGGAAAAGGCGGATATGCACATACGGTAAGATATATCTAGTACTAGACATCACATAAAAAGCATCCCAAGTTCTCCCAGTAGGCGCGGACATAGGAGGAAAATTCCTCAAAAATCCGTAGGTCTACGAAAGTGGACCCAGAGATTTCGGGTCACTTTCTATCGCACACGATTACAAATAATATAAACGTAGGAAAAGTAAGCGCCCATTTGAGAATTGCAAGCAAACTACATCGAGTATCCGATTAATCGAATACCGCCTACGTACATACGCTCATCACTAGCGGAGGCCAACGCTGCAGCCGGTGCCATATTGCAAATGCTCTGCTGCGGGCGGCTTTATTCATAATCGTAATCGCTCTCGACTCAGGTCTGTCTCAGGCAATTCTGCGGATTTCGACCACGATTTGGTCGCGCCACACATCCAACGTGTTGCGGTGTCTGCGCTTGGACACTGCGCTGAATTTTTGGCCGAATGATGAATTATTTGACATCTGCTGCGGGTGTTTTTCACAGTTCGCCGTTGGAGTGGCTGCAATAAATCCCCAATTAGTCGAGATTTATGTGTGAACATGATATTTACAGCCGGGCACTTCAGTGGACGTCTGGCCAAGCTCAACAAACGCCAACAACAACAAATTGGTAGCTCATTTAAACGCTGAGACGAGTGCTAAGTACCAAAATGCAGAGGCCGTCTCCGAGAAAAGCTCAGTTAGTGGAGTAAAAGTGGACGGATTCATTATTTTGATGAATTAATTTCATGTATGAGGATATTGAAGAGCGATGAAGCAGATAATGAACTTATAATTCTGAGGGGGACTTCAACATCAAATATAAAAAGGTTTCGGGCTGTGTATCGAATTGAAGTGAAAGGGACGAATGCTCAATTCAACAGCATTCTACAAAATTGCTGATGAAACAAGGATATAAAAATTACGAGGCTGTGAAGCGAATCAGCTGAGCTCAACCCTCTGCAAGAAATTCGCATTGCATCATTTTAATACTGAGCCATGACCATACCAAAGTTGAAGATGGAATTATGACCAAAACTTGTTGTGATCGGATTGTTTTCAAAGGTGATTGCTGTGAAACTGGGTGAAAAACACAGGGAGTGAAACTAAAATTTGGAGTTAAAATTTCGAGTATTTCATCCCATCCTTGGAGGAAAAATCACAGGAAGATGCTATTCTTGATAGAAATTGAGGAACATAAATTACTTGAGCAACTGAAGAACAGACTGCTGGGAGGCACTGACAGTACAGACTAAAATAAGAGACTAGAGGGTTATTTTTAAGGGAAGAACTAAAGAAATGAGAAGCTGTACGAACAAATTTATGGGAATGGATACAGAAAAGGACAGCAAATATGCACTAAGTGGAGGGACTTACGGAAAAGGCAAAGACAGTGAGAGAAATAAGGGATCAAGTGGAAATACTTAAAGAACAGGCAAAGACAGTATGAGAAATAAGGGATTAAGCGGAAATACGTAAAGAAAAGGCAAAAACAGTATGAGAAATAAGAGACTAATGAGAAAGATTTAAGGGAAATTCTGAAGTAAGAAACTGTTATGAAGGACTAAAAGGGTAGATTTGTAAGAGAGACTAACGAAAGAGAACGAAATAAAGGACTAAAAGAAGTTTCAATAGAATTCTAAAGAAAAAGTACGAAATGAGGGACTACATAGAGAAACCTAAAGAAAGCAAGAGACCGAATGGGGGCTCTAATAGGAAAGATTTAAGGGAAAGAATAATAAACGGCACTGAAAGGAGATACTGAATGGAGACTGAAGTGAAATCGTGAAGTAAGATACAGAAATGTGGGACTAAATGAAGAGACTTAAGGGAAAGTCGAAAGAAGCATAGTGAATTGAGGAACTAACAGGAGAGACTAAGGAAACATAACGAATTGGGAAACTAATGAGAAACATTTAAGAGATACACTAAAGAAAGGTACAGAAATGAGAGACTGAATGGAAACTGAAGTGAAATCCTGAAGTTAGAGATCGAACTGACGAACTAAGGGGACAAACTTAGGGAATTATTGAAGAAAGAGCAATAAATGAGTGACTTAATTGAGAGTCTTAAAAAAAAAATATAAAGTGAGGAACTAAATGGAGACTAAAGTGAACTTTTGAAGTAATAGTATAAAATGAGGGACTAAAGAGACATATTTAAAGGAAAGACTAAAGAAATAGACAGAAATGAGGGACTAAATGGAGAGATTTAAAAGAAAGTCTAAAGAAAGAGACGGAATTGAGATACTAATGAAAAGGATTTAATAGAAATACTAAAGAAAGGGACTGAAATGAGAGACTGAATAGAGAATGAAGTGAAATTGTAAAGTAAGAGACTGAAATAAGCCACTAAAGGGAGAGGCTTGAGGGAAAATTTAATAAAGCAGAGCAAATTGAGGAGCAAACGGGAGAGAAAGAAGGAATCATAACGAATTAACAAACTAATGAGAAAGATTTAAGGGATAAACTATAGAAAGGTACCCGAATGAAGGACTGAATGGAGATTCAGTTTAAATCCTGAAGCAAGAGACCGAAAGGAGGAACTAAATTTAGAGGAAAGTCTAAAGAAAGTGTACGAAATGAAGGACTAAAAGTTTTAAAGGAAAGAAAAAGAACTAAATGAGGGAGTAAGTGGAGAGACTTAAATGAATGACTAAGGAAAGAGACAGAGATGAGGGACTAAATGTATACTGAATTAAAGGAATGGATACAAAAATTACTGCAACAATACGAGTAATTTTAATAAATTCGCAACATCTGTGGGGAATCTAAACTAACACCTGGAGAAACAGTCCCAATGACAAAGACGCAGATGCCATGAGGAGCTATGAATCGGTGAACCGATACAGTTGGTTTTGTAGCAGCAATTTCTTAGTCAACGATTCGGGCACCAGCAAGTTCTCTACCTAATTCATGGCGGATCTCAAGAGAGACGCAGAGTGGTCAGATGTGGACACAACCCAATTGGAAAATTTCTATGATAAACCAGGCTAAAACTCGACGCATTTCTTTCACAATTTTTTAACTGTTCTAACTATTATATGTTTAACTATTTAACAGCAGTTGAGCTCAGACAAACTCAGGCGCATTCACACACACACACACACACACACACACACACACTCGCACTCAGTTTTACAAGTGAAACATTTTAAAATGCTGCAAATTTTGTCGCACAAATGCGCATTGTAGCGAACTTTCTCTGCTGATGATAATTGATGTTGTTGCTGTCACTGCTACTGTTGTTGTTGTTGGGCTGTTGGCGTGTTGCAGCAGCTTCACTAATTGTAAACATGTAGTTTTATTGAATGTTTCGCTGATGTCTCCGCTTCAAATCTTGCAACATCTTGCGTGGATTTTCTGTGCGTGGTCGGTCACTGTCGCTCAAGTTGCAGCCCAGCCACATTAAAAGCAGGAAAAGCATCTGCAATGCAGCCAGCTCGAGATTGTGGCCATGAGTGCTCCGTAGAAAGCTAAGTTGGAAGAGCCAACCTTGTTTTGCAATTGAAAATTATTTAATTTCACTGCTCATTTTCAAAATACTCGCGGTATTTGGGACCTGACAGCAGATCTAGCGAACTTTGAGAATAACAAAAAGAAGAAGTCCTTCAGTTAAGACCTCTGAACTAAACTGGTTTACATGTCCTTTAAAGAAACTACTCGCACAAAATTCAGCAATCTAAATGACCACTGGGCAGAGGAGTGTCAGAACCCATTTGGATACGCCCTGAACACGCCTAGAACTGACAGGGAGATGATAACCTTCTATGATCACATAAACAGAACACTGCAAGGAAGTGTTATCCGAAGTGCCATCGGAAGTGTCATCAGAAGTGTCATCGGAAGTGTCATCGGAAGCTTAATCGGAAGTGTCATCGGAAGTGTCATCGGAAGCTTAATCGGATGTGTCATCGGATGGCGGTGTAGTTCGCGGGTGTTTTCGATTATCTTACATGCAAATCCTACCGTCAAGAAGATGCTCTTAGCACACATCACTGACGCCGTAGGTCAGGGGTCGGAAGCAGAATACCCACAGCTGTTGGGTAAGAATTCTGTTCTTTCTTATTCGTGAACTCTCCAAGATTCATTAAAGACTCGAAGAAATGAATATTTTCTCCTTGATTGAGGACTTTCTCTGAATTTTCTTTTCCTCTACGAGTATCCAAATAAAGCATAAAAGTCCAATGCAGAGACAGTGTGGGTTGCCTTACGTTCCCTCGAAGAACCCTTCTTGACCATTCATCCATCAGAGGCAATTTTCTGGTTCTTCTAGCAGGGGAAGCATCTTCATCCTTCACAAGTACTAATTACAGAAGAGATCCTTGACCGATGTATGTCATTTTCAACAAATATGCTAGAATGTGTCATAAAAAACAAGAGTTGGTTCTTGAAGCATTCAAAATCGAGGGATCCAACTCTACTCACACCCCACACCACTTTAATTTGCCATCTCCCATGGCGGAGATCATACTCGTAATTCCACTGCACTGTTGAATTTTGTTGGGAAGCTGTCCACCTTTCCAAAAAGTGTTCAGTCTCCGCACACAAAGCCTCAGCCACATGAGCGCGCGTAATTATGAAGCAATTTGAATTTCTGTTCGACTGAAGTCACTTTCGGTGGTCTCAGATGAAGTTATTTAAGTCCGCAATTAAAAAGCGAAATTTAAGAAGCGTGGACTTACGTAAGAGCAGCCAACCACCCAAAGGTGCCAGAGCCGCGAGACGAATTTGATCAAGTGCTGCAAATTTGAGTCACTACCAGTGTGACTGAGCCTTTCCATATGGCTCGCAGACATTGCAGCCAAGCCAACTGTCTTGATAAATTGGCGCTGCGCCTCGCTGATACGTCACACTTTGACAATTTAATGGCAGCGAGTGACGGCGGCAGCAACAGCCACTCCGACAGTGACTCCAACAGCGACTCCGACACTAGGAGATCTGGCCCAGTGGCACAAGGCGTTGCCGGCAAGGAGTGCTGCTCGCCACCTTCGCTGCACAAACTGCCGCCGCTGCGAATTATTTCGCAATGCTTGCAACATTGCAACCAGATACGAAAGCATGCACACCCGCACGAGTCGCACACAAACCCATTTCTGGATGCTTTTCGCACCACTGCATCGGAGTCTGCAATAATTTTCCCTGTAATTAGATACAATCCGCTTGCAGCATCACTCGCCGCTTATGCGCAGATCTGGGCCCGCGCGTTTTCTGCAAGTTTCATTCACAATCGCAATTCAATTGCCGCCACATTCGCCGCTGACGCTGACGCCTTCGAGTTGCGTAAGTTTTTCACGTACGTTTGCTATGCCGGTGTAGGAGGCGGGAACACTCACACGCACACTCACGTAGGGATGAGAAAATATCGATAACTCTAAGAGCGAGTAGTGAAGAAAATTAACGAATGCAATCAAGATCCCCACATGAATACCAAAGCGAATCGGAAAAGGCGGATATGCACATACGGTAAGATATATCTAGTACTAGACATCACATAAAAAGCATCCCAAGTTCTCCCAGTAGGCGCGGACATAGGAGGAAAATTCCTCAAAAATCCGTAGGTCTACGAAAGTGGACCCAGAGATTTCGGGTCACTTTCTATCGCACACGATTACAAATAATATAAACGTAGGAAAAGTAAGCGCCCATTTGAGAATTGCAAGCAAACTACATCGAGTATCCGATTAATCGAATACCGCCTACGTACATACGCTCATCACTAGCGGAGGCCAACGCTGCAGCCGGTGCCATATTGCAAATGCTCTGCTGCGGGCGGCTTTATTCATAATCGTAATCGCTCTCGACTCAGGTCTGTCTCAGGCAATTCTGCGGATTTCGACCACGATTTGGTCGCGCCACACATCCAACGTGTTGCGGTGTCTGCGCTTGGACACTGCGCTGAATTTTTGGCCGAATGATGAATTATTTGACATCTGCTGCGGGTGTTTTTCACAGTTCGCCGTTGGAGTGGCTGCAATAAATCCCCAATTAGTCGAGATTTATGTGTGAACATGATATTTACAGCCGGGCACTTCAGTGGACGTCTGGCCAAGCTCAACAAACGCCAACAACAACAAATTGGTAGCTCATTTAAACGCTGAGACGAGTGCTAAGTACCAAAATGCAGAGGCCGTCTCCGAGAAAAGCTCAGTTAGTGGAGTAAAAGTGGACGGATTCATTATTTTGATGAATTAATTTCATGTATGAGGATATTGAAGAGCGATGAAGCAGATAATGAACTTATAATTCTGAGGGGGACTTCAACATCAAATATAAAAAGGTTTCGGGCTGTGTATCGAATTGAAGTGAAAGGGACGAATGCTCAATTCAACAGCATTCTACAAAATTGCTGATGAAACAAGGATATAAAAATTACGAGGCTGTGAAGCGAATCAGCTGAGCTCAACCCTCTGCAAGAAATTCGCATTGCATCATTTTAATACTGAGCCATGACCATACCAAAGTTGAAGATGGAATTATGACCAAAACTTGTTGTGATCGGATTGTTTTCAAAGGTGATTGCTGTGAAACTGGGTGAAAAACACAGGGAGTGAAACTAAAATTTGGAGTTAAAATTTCGAGTATTTCATCCCATCCTTGGAGGAAAAATCACAGGAAGATGCTATTCTTGATAGAAATTGAGGAACATAAATTACTTGAGCAACTGAAGAACAGACTGCTGGGAGGCACTGACAGTACAGACTAAAATAAGAGACTAGAGGGTTATTTTTAAGGGAAGAACTAAAGAAATGAGAAGCTGTACGAACAAATTTATGGGAATGGATACAGAAAAGGACAGCAAATATGCACTAAGTGGAGGGACTTACGGAAAAGGCAAAGACAGTGAGAGAAATAAGGGATCAAGTGGAAATACTTAAAGAACAGGCAAAGACAGTATGAGAAATAAGGGATTAAGCGGAAATACGTAAAGAAAAGGCAAAAACAGTATGAGAAATAAGAGACTAATGAGAAAGATTTAAGGGAAATTCTGAAGTAAGAAACTGTTATGAAGGACTAAAAGGGTAGATTTGTAAGAGAGACTAACGAAAGAGAACGAAATAAAGGACTAAAAGAAGTTTCAATAGAATTCTAAAGAAAAAGTACGAAATGAGGGACTACATAGAGAAACCTAAAGAAAGCAAGAGACCGAATGGGGGCTCTAATAGGAAAGATTTAAGGGAAAGAATAATAAACGGCACTGAAAGGAGATACTGAATGGAGACTGAAGTGAAATCGTGAAGTAAGATACAGAAATGTGGGACTAAATGAAGAGACTTAAGGGAAAGTCGAAAGAAGCATAGTGAATTGAGGAACTAACAGGAGAGACTAAGGAAACATAACGAATTGGGAAACTAATGAGAAACATTTAAGAGATACACTAAAGAAAGGTACAGAAATGAGAGACTGAATGGAAACTGAAGTGAAATCCTGAAGTTAGAGATCGAACTGACGAACTAAGGGGACAAACTTAGGGAATTATTGAAGAAAGAGCAATAAATGAGTGACTTAATTGAGAGTCTTAAAAAAAAAATATAAAGTGAGGAACTAAATGGAGACTAAAGTGAACTTTTGAAGTAATAGTATAAAATGAGGGACTAAAGAGACATATTTAAAGGAAAGACTAAAGAAATAGACAGAAATGAGGGACTAAATGGAGAGATTTAAAAGAAAGTCTAAAGAAAGAGACGGAATTGAGATACTAATGAAAAGGATTTAATAGAAATACTAAAGAAAGGGACTGAAATGAGAGACTGAATAGAGAATGAAGTGAAATTGTAAAGTAAGAGACTGAAATAAGCCACTAAAGGGAGAGGCTTGAGGGAAAATTTAATAAAGCAGAGCAAATTGAGGAGCAAACGGGAGAGAAAGAAGGAATCATAACGAATTAACAAACTAATGAGAAAGATTTAAGGGATAAACTATAGAAAGGTACCCGAATGAAGGACTGAATGGAGATTCAGTTTAAATCCTGAAGCAAGAGACCGAAAGGAGGAACTAAATTTAGAGGAAAGTCTAAAGAAAGTGTACGAAATGAAGGACTAAAAGTTTTAAAGGAAAGAAAAAGAACTAAATGAGGGAGTAAGTGGAGAGACTTAAATGAATGACTAAGGAAAGAGACAGAGATGAGGGACTAAATGTATACTGAATTAAAGGAATGGATACAAAAATTACTGCAACAATACGAGTAATTTTAATAAATTCGCAACATCTGTGGGGAATCTAAACTAACACCTGGAGAAACAGTCCCAATGACAAAGACGCAGATGCCATGAGGAGCTATGAATCGGTGAACCGATACAGTTGGTTTTGTAGCAGCAATTTCTTAGTCAACGATTCGGGCACCAGCAAGTTCTCTACCTAATTCATGGCGGATCTCAAGAGAGACGCAGAGTGGTCAGATGTGGACACAACCCAATTGGAAAATTTCTATGATAAACCAGGCTAAAACTCGACGCATTTCTTTCACAATTTTTTAACTGTTCTAATCTCGTTTAATGCCATTTAAAGACAACACGAAAAAAGTAAAGAAAATGATAAAATGAACTAAAAGAGAAGCCAAAAAGAATGTGAAATTAAAATTGGAGCAATTAACCAGCAGAAGCACACTTCATTGAGCAACAACCCGTTCCGCCTCAGTGGTGGTTGAACTAAGAGTGACTGGCGCGCCACGGAACCGGTTCCGGCTCAGAAGAAAGGAACCAGTTGCCAGGCCAATGTGTTCAAACGAGTCAAATGCACAGTTCACTTACCGTATTCTCCCAGAATTCTCGCACGTGCAGATGGAAAAATCGTTTTCTAAGTCTCCACGAGTTGGACAAAAGCTGTCAGAAAAGTGAAAGAAAAGCAGCATTAAAACATATTTTTTATATTCTTTTTGTTCATTTCTTAAGTGAGGACAAAACGAAAGCCAGCATACCGTGACAGAGACGCTTGCCTATAGCAGGAGAAGATGGTCTGGGGCACAATGGAAATAATACGCTGAGCAAATGGAGAAAAGCAGTGACAGATGCGGTGAAACAAACTGCAGTGCATATCAAATATCAATGCAGCAGAACAAGAACAACACAAGAACAATATTAGAACAATATAAGAACAACACAAGAACAACATAAGAACAACAAAAACAACACCAATAAGAATAAGAATAAGAATAAGAACAATATGAGAAAAAACACAAGTAACAAGAAGTAAACACAGAACTTCTCGGCTCTGGCTGCCACCTGAGGCAATCGCAGGTTGCCTGACTACCTGACTGGCTGACTGGCTTCGACTGCTTGCGAGTGCACCAGAAAGAGGCTAGAAAGAAAAAAAAGTTGATCCACAATGTTGTGACCTCGTTTCCTCCTTGTCCGTCCCTCTGTGTCTGCCACACACTCGTAAACATGTGTCTTGGCGTCTTGTGAATGAGGCTCCTTTTTCGAACCCAATTCAGACTGAGCCAACAGCTCATATTACCAACATTAAGAGCAACAACAACAACAACAACCAAGAAAACAACATCATGTAACATGGCCCGGGCCTGACTTGGCTTGGCAGCAGAGCAGTCAACTGCGTACGAGTATTTGCCACTTGCGTGCTTCTGTCTTGGCTCGACGTGCGAGTGTATGGGAATGGGTCTTCCCTGAGCTCGTCGGCAGTCGGTGGTGCAAAACTGGAGTAAGCCAGCTGTGTTACACTTGCAGCACACGTAGTGACCCACAAGCAGCCGTTTCGCATTACCAATCAAGACACTTCCCAGTCAAATGGGCAGTGGAGGCGCTGTGTGGAAATATGAGGATGAGGGGGGAGGGTAACTTGACCAAGAATTCTGATTCGAGATGGGAGAAGGTGAGAAACCAATGAATTGAATATTAATATTCCAAATGCATTTGGAATTGTTTTGAGAATTTTTCGTTTGGATTTTATGGTTTCTCAAGTGAAAGCTCGGCTGTGACCCACTCCAATGGACGCGTGACTGGAGTGGGGCCAAATTATTCTACCTTAGCCTGGCACAGACAAGACCACAGCGTAGGTCAGGCTCAGGGTGTTTTGTCTGAGGAGCATACAGATAGTATACAAGAGAGCAATGTTTTGGTATCACCTTTGCCAGAATGTATTGCTACGAAAATTTAATTATGCAGATAGTTCGGATCACTGGATGGCCACGAGTAATGGAAAAAAAGCCTTGGTTAGAAGATTGAGAGTTATGGAAAATTGTCTTCTTTTATAACAACTTAGTTGAGAATACGTCAAAATATTTCCCTGCATACAACAAGTTCCACAAGTTCCGATTTTCTTCCTTGTACATAAGTATGAATTGGCTTTCTTAGACAGACAATTCCTCACTTATCACTTCAGTGGTCAATACACAACTTAGCTCTATAGCAGGCATTTCACTGGTGAACCAAATTGCCGATGTCTGTTGAGCACCTTCGGTAGTAGCATGTCCGCTGTATCAGATCTCCAGAGATAAATCTGTCTTTGTACTCGCAGACTTTGTTAGGTGGCCAGCAGAAACGAAGTAATGGAAGCAACCTCCACGAACCTTCACAATGCTCCACTCTCAGCCCTAAGTTTAGAAAGGAGTATTCGTCTTGAACTTGTGTTCGTGAACCTCACAAGCCATCAAAGCAAATTGCAGCCATCTGCTAAATTTAAAACCCTTTCACCTTGCTACGACTACTTTGGACAGGGCTGCAATGTTGTGATTACAAAAGATGATTTAATGGCAGTGCTAGAGCCGAGACCAGAGTCCACAATCGCAGACCATAGCTCACTGCAGACACTTCCTACTTAATAACTGCAAAAAGCACTTTCCACTTGCTGCAGGATACCGAGTCCACGGGCAACAGTTATGAAAGGGAGCCGCGCTATCGACTCACAGGCATCGCGCCACTTGGTGGAAGCCAATTAAAAGAGCTGCTCTGGCAGACCCGGTCGGGCAACACAGCACGAATGAGTTAGTGTGCAAATGTGTTGGTGTTTTCATTTTATATTTAATTATATTTTTTCTGTATTTATTTTCTACAATTATAGTTTAATTCTCCAACGTGTTTCATAATTCTGGTCAAACCTCTTTCCTGGTAATGCGACCACGCTTGAGCGCATCAACTGTAAACGCCGCCCAGTGAACTGGCTGCGGCGGGTACCACGAAGCGTATGAGCACAGGTGTTCCGCATACCCACAGCAAATCCCGCACACCTGTACCCCTGTCCGCCAGTCTCTATCTCTGCTCATCTGCATGGTATTTTCCACTATTTTTTCTGCTTCGATATCGTATCAGTTTCTGAAATTATTCATGCGCACACGGAAAACGTACTCAATCAGGAGTTTTACATAATTACCACACGCTGCACATGCCACGATTGGTATAAGTATGCGTGCGTCTGTGTGTGTGTGTGTGTTTGCATGGAATGCCGCCTATTAACAACCTTCCTTGGCAGGAATCCGGCGTGGCTTACTTTCCTTTCGTGGCAGTTGCTCTTGTACTCGAACTTAACAGCGAACTGGTTTCTTGTACGCTGCGACATTTCAAGGTCACGCATGAAGCTCACCTCGCAGCCACTCTGTTGAGCAAATTTTGGCTCTTAAGCAGGCTGCACACGCGGCAGTTTTCCACCACCTCACTAACAAACTGAACAAAAGAGGATTCTCACCACACACGGCAAAGCGAGAAGATTGTACAATGACAGATATATAACTTAGGGAAGCTTTGCACTGAGCCCTAATGCGAACTCTTCATAACATCGTTTGGTACTTACTCTATAAGACCTTCAGCCGAATTTCTAAGAAATTTCGGGCAGATTCTCACAGCAAACTAGGATCCTGTTTAAAGTGAGCAATTTAAATGTGTCTGCCCGATATGGAAAAAGAACAGAACAAGTATCAGAGTTATGCGATATTCTGTGAGGGAATATCCTCTGGAGGAATTGAGGATATTCTCTTACAGAATGGAGTAATTCCTCTTACGAGGAAACCACAGAGAAGTCGCATATGGTGAAAAAGGTCATGAACCCTGCAAAACTACCATCAAAGAACTCCGGCTTTGATGAAATGCTCTAAGGCTGGGCGACAGAGTTGTCTGCGGAGGTTGTCAACTAAATCTATGGTGGATATAGTCAACTTAATTTATAGTAGCCTCATAGCATAGTCATAGGGAGATCACAGAGATTGATGACATTGCAAACACTCTCATTACAGGTGTGAAAAATGTTCTTCTTTAAAACCTTGATACCAAAAAGCAATCGGTGAAATGAAACGGGTAAATAGCTCAGTCTCAGTTAAGAACAAGCATGTGAGACAGTAGCACCAGAGAACACAGAGAAAAATAAACTTAAACGTCAAACGTCAAAGTAGGCAAATAAAGCAGACGGACGTTGTACACGAATCCACTCAAAATCGTGGTGAATCCACTCAGAATCGTGGTGTGTCCGCTACGGACTCTGGAAGCGAAAAAGACTTTCCTTTTTCTGTGTTCTCTGGTAGCACAGTTGATTTATTTGGTTTATGTCTACGCTCTTTGATATCTGTCAAATATGTGTCAGAAGTACATAACTCAGTCTCAGGTAGGAACAACCATGTGAGACAATAGCACAGGTGATTTGTTTGGGTTATCTCCACACGCTTAGCTGTCTGTCTGGCTACACTCAATGGTGTGGATCACACCTAAGTTCACATATGCACGAGTGGGAAATAAATTAGCCTCTAGAACAAGCAAGCGAGACAGTCCCAACTGGGGCAATATAATCGAAGAGAACTTCGAGAATGTAGCAAGAAATAAATAACTCGATCTCAGAAGGATTTATGGAAATATTGAGCATTCAGAATGGAGGCAAAGAAAACGTATTCATCTACAAAATAAGTGGAATTTCGATGTTCCGAAACGACCTCGCAGCGTCAGTCGCACAATTGTTGCTCGGCCTTCTCTACTCCCCCTTTGATCGAAGGCGTTGTAGTGTGTCTGCGGGCGAAGTAACACAAAAACAAAACGCGCTGTTGCCAAATATGGCCTGACGCTAGTCAAACGGAACAACGCGGCGGGTGGGGCCCCAGCTGAAGCCATAAACATGACATAACTGCGAGTGTTGTTGTTTCAGACCCGATGCACAGCGCAGATGGGAGGCTACCGAGGCGCTTCATTAATTAAAGTCATTTTTCAAATCTTTCTGTCTTTTTTTAAGCGTGAACTTAGCGACAAACCAGTTCAGGTTTTCTTCTTAAAATATGCGTTAGTTAAATGTTGATCAATGCGGTCGGGTTGGGGATTGCCACATGGCGCGGCATAACAATGTGAATGCATGAATGGATCCGCGTAGACTTGGGAAATGTTGTGGTGCGTCGGTCACTGTCGGACGTGTGCGATGTCTGCGATGTGTGAGAGCGCAACGGCAGAGCTTCCAGCTGACGAGTGCTTTATGGGAGTTGAGCAAGTGGGCCAACACCTGCAGACAGGCACACGGAAGCGCGCTGGTGAAAGGTCACTTTGCAAGGCGCTGCACGATGATGAGGAAACTGCATCATTGCACACGTAAGTGAGGTAAAAATGGAAATTAAAGTGGCGAGTAAAAAACTGTGCACATATTTTTGGGCAATTATAATTGCAATGAAATGAAAATAGAAATTAAAATAATTTAATTGTTTATCATGCAATTGTGCCGCCAAATTGCCAGCAATAAAACTGAAACGGTGAAAGTCCACGGTTTATGATTCCTCACAAAGCCATTCGAAAAAAAACTCTCAAACTCGGTGACAATTAAAATCGTAAAGAATTTAAGCCCAGCACGCTATAATGAAATTGTGAGCAGCAACAACAACGACACCAAGTTTCCAGCACCAACAACCCATAGAAAGACACATGCTTTCACAGGCCAACAACAAACCCCAGCAACAACAACAACAACCACGAACACGACCACCGCTCAAACAGAATTGTGATAAAAGTGTTAAAGCAATTGCCACCGCTGCGCCACGCCGCCTCATATTTCCACATCGGGTGGCCACCAGCGCTGCACATTTGCATGCTGGGAAACGAAGCTACTGTGGTTGCCACTGCTGCCACAAATACGCGGAAGCAATGGGCCAGCAGACAGAGCGACGACGGAGTCGAGTCGTCTCTCAAATGGAGTCATTAAAAAATTATTGTCATTTCTGTTTATTTGCTAGTTAATCTAGCAGCTAATTCCCGCAATGATGAGCCTCCCGCTGCTACTGACGCTGCCACTGTTACGGCCCCTTCCCCCCACCACTCCAGCTATTCCAAACTAACTGATCCGCAAGTCATTCTTCGGAAATTTGCACGTGATGCAACAAAAAAAATTGTTTGTTCGCATCTCTTCCTGAAGAATTGCTCAGTCGTCAATGATTGACACGCTCGCTGGTCATGAAATTGTAAACCGGTACTTGCGACTACACAAAACGCTCCATTGTTGATGTAGTGCTGACGTGGTCTCGCAGTAGGAACAATGCCACTTCAACGCTGCTCTAATTACCTGCAAATATGCCAGTTTCTGAAGCAGTAAAACAACAGCTTCAAAAAAACAAACAAAACAACTTCGCAAGAACAAAAACAAAGCACTTCAGAAGATGCACAAGACCCCTCAGAAGACACCCTACCTACTACCTAAGCACTCCTTCCTACATGCTACACGCATTCAGAGCGTACTCGCAAAACACTCATTGTGGGCTGTGTTCCAAAAGAAGCTACAAACCAAACAAGTGCTTAAGTGAGGCTCTGGATAATCATTAAGAATGAATTGATCACATTCACCATTGACAATTACTCTCTGGGGGCTCTGGTGACGTCATTAATACTAGGATTTAATAAATTCTCTTTGCTCCAGTCTCCAAGTCTCATGAATGATACCGAAAATGGTGCATGTGAGCGTCCCTGCCATAAATGGCCAAAACTGTACCTCTTCTTCCCTATGGAAGTACACTAAAAGAGAGGCGACATCCTGTGAGAGAAGCTTCGTCAATAATGTAAGAAGCTGAGGTTACACTAAGAGAAATTGCAGATTCAGAAAGACGGCAGGAGGACAGGCAACTCCCTCTGAGAGAACTGTCCCCAATAAATCCCGAAAATAAGAGCAAAGAATACACTAAGAGAGACAGCAGGCTCTAAAAGAACTTCCACCGATAATACCAGATAATTAGAGAGAAGGGCACACAAGAGAGACAACAACCTGTGAAAGACTTTTGCTAAACATCTTAAGAGCTAAGAGCATACTCAGTGAGAGGAGAGTCTTCAAGATAGCATTCTTCAGTAATGTCAAAAGCTAAGAGCCAAGAGAGAGCACTCAGTGAGAGGAGAGTCTCTAAGATAATCTTCGTCAATATTTTCAGAAACTTTTGAAGAAGTTCAACACAAATTGCTTGAGGAGTTGGTAGGAGCCATTGATGGCACCGCTTTTTGTGTCCGTATAAAAGTCGTTTAAGATCATACGATACTTCAACTTAAACGGTTGAACATCGGAGATATACTAATTGCTCTCCGACACCGATGTATTATCATTCTCGTCTAGGACATGCGTCCATATTTTATACAATTCATTAACAACTACTTTTCTTTGTCTCTCGCCTCCTTCGCTACTCGTAAATGGTTAATTATAGAGAAGATTCCTGTTCCACTACAGCCACTGTGTTGCGCATAGGAAGCATGATGCTTGCACGAGCCCACCGCCCGCTCTCTACGCCACCTCTTGGAGCTTCTACGAGCTGTGTGCGGCGGTTGGGAAGTGGCTCAGTAGGTGTCAACTTGGCAAGTTTCTATTTAGTTCATTATTGCCGTGCCAGAAATGGAAGTTTTGAGCGTTTATTAATTAGCTTCGCGCACAGTGGCGTTTCTTGTTTCGATTCTCACTCATCACTTTGCAGCAGTTTGCGCGCAGGCGCAGTAAAATGAAAAAGACAATAAAAAGTGCTAATTTCGCAAATGAAGCGGATAAACAACGCTCCAAACAACAAACCTTGAAATGCTCATTTACAGCCCGAATTGGCTCGTTCGGTTCTAAGTAGTTCATGGGGAGGGCGGGTAGCACCAGTTTTGGCCAATTTCGGTTTCAGTTTCGTTCGGCGGCAGCGGCATCAATGGTCTCAATTGTTCGCTAGCGACACTGGCAGCTTCGTTGCCGGTCGCTGTGATCTGCGAGATTAATTGTTGAAGATTGCTGCTAACGTGCGAGCCAGGCACTTGTGTGGATCTGCTCTGATATTTTACACTCATTTATTGCCCCAAATGATCGCCGTCAACAATAAATTTAATTGTTCCGACGACGCCTGCGATTGCAAAAAGAAATCTCGGACACTGGAGTGTTCTGCGATAGACGTGATTTCATGATCTCTAAATTAGTGTTTCTTTCTATCTCTTTCTCTCTATTTCTCTCTGTGTGTGTCTGGTGGACGCGATGTAGCTAAACTCGAGTCGTACCGAAATAAACATGGCATAAATAAATCGACCAAATGTGAAGGTCGTATAAGTCGAATTCAGTACCAGAAATAATGTCTCTATTAATGCGGCCAACGTTGGAAACCATGAAATAAGACGAGCTAAACATCAGCACCAGAAATCATCCTTCGATTAACGATGTGTACGATGGAAACTATGAAAAATCATCATCTCTAATGTTGGATAGCAAACCACACAAACCTCTGAAGTCACTTTACATACTCAGTGAAGATAGAAGAATCAGTGGAACATCATAACCGATTAAGTTATTAGATACTTTCAATGATCTGTCTTCAAGGGAAGAATACAATTATTTATCATTTTTCTTGTAACAGTGACTTTCTTGTACCAGTGACTTTTCTCTCTTAAAGTCCCCTTTTTTGTTAGAGATCCGATCTTCAGTTTATAAAATTATTCCACAGAGACCAATTCGACCTCAGAGACCCAATCGACCACAGAGACCCGATCGACCTCAGACCCCGAATCGACCATAGAGACACCCAATCGACTGCAGAGGGCCACCCGACCACAGAGACCCAATTGAACACAGAGACCCAGTCGACCACACAGACCGATTCGAACACAGAGACACCCAATCGACCAAAGAGACCCAATCGACCTCAAAGGCCCAGTCGACCACAGAGACTCAATCGGCCACAGACTAACAATAGATCATAGAGACCCAATCGACTTCAGAGGCCCAGTCGACCACAGAGACTCAATCCACCACAGACTAACAGTAGATCATAGAGACCGAATCGACCAGAGAGACCCAGTCGATCATAGGGATTCAGTCGACCACAAAGGCCCAATGAACCACAGAGACCGAGTCGAAGAACATTTGCTCGTAATTAGGATCAATTCCAAAGTGTGAATTGCTTCTAGGGAACAGCGCTTCGGGTGCATAGCACAGCAAATAGAAGTCTCGGCCTAAGTTCTCATAAGACACCAACCAAATCAGAGTTCTATTGCAGCACTGGTTTGATAGTTCCTTTCTTCCTTTGTGTATTTGTTTATAACTGGAAAACTTCTTTAGATTTTGTAGGATGGGTCAAGCTGATCAAACTTTTGTTGACATTTGTGGCCAGTAAGAAGATGAATTCGCAATCTGTCCATCTAACGACAACCCCACCAAGGTCGTAGAGTGGCCCATTGAACACCATGACTTTGATACCATGACATTGATATACCATGACATTTATACACCATAAATATCGCCCAAGGTAAGCATAAATGCTGAAATCACACTCGCGGGCAATTGACTAAAAAATTAATTAGTATTTTGCGTTTCTTTTCTGCTGCCCAAGAGAAAACACTTCCACTTTAATCATTATCTCGGGGGAAACTGTCGATAATTGCGCTTGCTGGCGAACTACTCAGCAATTGCGGCCACTCTAAGTACCGACATTGTTTGTCTTTTGTGGCTGACGCTTTCATGCATTCACTTTCAAATTTGAATTTCATATTCGTTCACATTTTGACCTCCGCATTTCACTTCTGACCCCCAGCGTCAAGCCAGGCACTTGCCCAAAATTCCGTTGTCCACCTGCGCGACTCGGGTTAACAACCGCGAAAATAATGCCATAATTTCTGAAGCCGACTTTGGTAGAAAAAGTTTCGAAACTTGAAAAGAAAAATATTGGAAAAATTATGTAAATGGCATAAAGTATGCAAATGAGTCCGTTACTTTTAGCCAACGATGCCGGGCAGCTCGCAATTTGCTGCATGCCCCTCTGCTTCGTGCAGTTGGTGGAAAAGTTTACCGCGGTTGCATACCGAATTTCTCTGCCACATATTGGCAAATATTGTTGGCTGCTTTTTCGTTTTCTTCCCAAATGTGTATGCATAAGGCTGTTGGCATCACAATGGCTGGCATCACGTTCGGAGCAGGCGCATGCGCATGCGCAACAATCAATGCGCGCCTCAATGATGGCATAAGTTATTGGCAGCATGTCGAATGCACTCACTTTTCCTGATGCAGGCCACTTAAATCACTGGCAGCTCAACAGATTTCCGCTATGCCGCTGCCAATTATCCTGGCTAGCTGGCTGGCTGGCCAAATGAGCCGTGATTCACGCCGCTTGACAACGTCGTCGCCGCCAAAAGACTTCCTTGAAAATTCGCCAAAATCCACGCAAACATCTTTTATGGCCATCATCATTATTATGAGCCGGGTTTGTGGAACTAGTTTCAAGTTCAAATGCGCGCAGGCGCAACTTTCTTCCTTACAAATTAAGCCCAGCCAAACGACAACAACAGCACGACGACAACACCATAACAACTACGTCCTCTTCGAAGAGGACAACATCCGAAACCGCTGCTCACGCAATTATTTGCGCATTTTGTTTAACAACATTTCCAGTCGCTCGCTCGGCGATTTGTGTGTTTACATTTGCCACCACTCAGCCAAGCACTCCCCCACCACCCCCCGCCAGATATCCTCCATCAATTTGGCGCATAATTTATTGACTTGCCGCTGAGTGATGACGATGTACGAGTGCGCTTGTCTCTGAGTCCACCTTTGATTCATGGCTACATGCCGCACATTTTCCAAATCAAAATTTTCTGCTCGCAAATGTGGAAAAATTGTTAATTTAAATTTACAAGAAAAACGCCAACAACAACAACCAAAAACATGAAATAATTTTAAACTAGTTTTTCCAAGCCGCCGCAGAGTCCGCTTTTGGGGCTTTTGGTGTTGAACGCTTGCGAAATTCGCTTTTCATACTAGCGCCAAATTGTTGTCTCGTTTGTGGACCCGAACTCATATGTGTGAGTGCCTTTGGCTGGGAGTATATATACGTGTGTGTGTATTTGGAAGCGACAATGACCCCTTAATTATTATCTAGCTAAGGAAGTTACAACAAACAGCAACAACAACGCCACCAATGCTCACGGCTAATTGCATTACCAAATATCAAACGCAGAGGCTGTTGCCGGTTTGTTGGCATTCGTGCATGTGAGTGAGTTGCTGTGTGGTGAGGATGTGTTTTCGGATGTATATATGTGTGTGTGTATGTGTGCAGATGGCAGAAAGGTTTCCACTTGACCTTTGGCTAGTGTGGTGCAATTAATGACCAGATGATTACCACACCAAACTTTACGGTCCAAAATAGACGCACTCAAAGTTGGCATCGAAAGGTGAGAGTGGAAGAGTCAGGGAGAAACATAGAGAGAAAGAGAGAGAAAAAGGGAGAGAGAGAGTGAGATTGAGATAGAGAAAGAGAGAGAGAAAGAGAAAGAGAACGAGAAAGAGAGAAAGAGAGAGAGAGAGATAAAGAGAGATAAAGATAAAGAGAGAAAGAGAGATAAAGATAAAGAGAGAGAAAGAGATAGTGCGATAGAGCGAGTGAGATAGAGAGAAAGACACAGCACATACTTTTCTGCGATCTTTGGAGTCTGTGGTGGGAGGTCCATGACCACAGAAAAATAAAAGTTTCAAATATTTTATTACTTAATTTAAGAAATTGTAAAGCAGGTTCTAACTGAATATCATCTATGTAATTACTGCAATTTAGAAACTCCATGATAAATTTTAGAAAATAAATTTGTTAGTTTCAACAATGAAATTATTTATTTCAGACATTGCTTATTTTAAGAAATTGTAAAATTGTAATTACTGATTATCATCAATTTCATTACTGAATTTGAGGAACTCACAGCAAAAAATTAATAAATTTCCAATTTAATTTCTTAATTTAAGGAATTGTAAAGCTGGTTCATATTTACTGACTATCATCAAGTTAATTACTGAATTTCAGAAACACAATGTAAATTTTAGCAACTATTAAAATAAATTTGAGAAATTCAATTTCATATTTTAAGAAGATCGAAATTTGAAAAATAGTCACTGATTATCTGCAATTAAATTATTAAGTTCAGAAACTGAAGAATTAAATTTGACAAATTTAATTTTTTTCTTAAATAAAGTTAAAAGCTGGTTCCTTATTTCTTAATGCAAGGGATTTTGTTACTTAAATTCAGAAACTGAATTACTAAAATTCAACAAATAATTTATTAAATTTCAGAAATGCAATTACTTATTTTAAGAAATTGGAAATTTTAATTATAATTACTGAATATCAGCAACTAAATTACTTAAATTGAGAAAAATTAAGCAAGAAATTGAGAATTATTTTTACAATTTCCAGTGAAGGAATCATATGAATATCAGAAATTGTATTGCTAAATTTAAGAAAAGTTAAAGGATATTTTAAATAAATATGTTTCGTTCTCTCTTTCTATCTATATCTCTCTCTCTATCTATATATATCTCTCTATCTATATATCTCTCTCTACCTATATCTCTCTCTATCTATATCTCCTCTCTCTATCTATAAATCTCTCTCTATCTATATCTCTCTCTCTCTCAATCTATATTTCTCTCTCTATCTATATCGCTCTCTCTATCTATATCTCTCTCTATCTATATATCTCTCTCTATCTACATCTCTCTCTCTCTATGTATATCTCTCTCTCTCTATCTATCTACATCTCTCTCTCTCTATGTATATCTCTCTCTCTCTATCTATCTCCTTCTACTCCCCTCTTTCGCAGCTGCACAACCTTATAAAATTGCAATTAGAAAGTGCACTCGTACCCAAGCCACCTGAATTGGCTAACTTCCAGCGAACTGGCCGCCAACAACAACAACAACAACCTCAGCCCGGCACATGTGAATTCAATAGAAAAATAATCGATCTGTGCACGAAGCGATCTCGCATTGATCGAAGGCGCACGTTGTCAAACAGCGTCAAATCAAATTTGGCCATAAACGTAAACAACAACAGAGAAGCACAAAAATAGAAAAGGAGAAGGCGAAGGAAAAGGAAAACCCGCGTTCTCCGGCGGCCCGAAAAGAAAGTCAGCCAAGCCACATTAAACTAAAGTCACGTTCGTGCGGCGAGTGGGCATTTGCAGCCGCTCGCGCAGGTACTGCCAATTGCCTAATCGTGAATGAACTGCAGGAGCCTCGTATCAGATGATTTAAGTGGCATTCGTCGTGGTTTTTGTCAAGCTAATAATGTGAGGTGTCTCCGGTCTTCACACGCACCCGAACCAGCACTCCACTTGCGCTTTCTTGCCACAGAATGCGTGACGCGCATACGCAACGCAACGCAACGCGTATGTTAACAATTAAGAAAACAATGCGAAGGCATCAAAAATCATAAACAAAAAATGTGTGAATAGAAAAAATTATAAATAAATTCATAAAAAAAAATTGGCTATAAACCTTGGCAAGCGACAAAAACCCTGAGAATGGGAACGCTCTGTGACAGCCGAGAAGGCCCGCCTCACAGTTAAGCGGCTTAAAAATCTCCAGTCGCCTTCACTGCACCTTCCGTCGCCGCCACGGAGCGTGAAAACAGCTCCCAAAACAGAACGAAAGCGTGATTTGCATTTTCAATTCGAGCTGCACTTGGTAGAACCCTCCACGTTGGGCGGTGGGGCCGTGGGGCGCTCGGAGAGGAGGAAAAAAGAAAGTTTCCTTTCACTCGCGCGCCCATGGACGGCGTTTTAGGCGACTGCGGGTTCTAGTCACTAATAATTGTCATATATCCAACTGGTCTTCTGGTAGCATACGCACTCATGAATCCGCTAGAAAGTGACCGATTTGGGTCAGTTCTTCGAATCAGGGAATCTTTGCTCTTATCTCATTCAAAACAAAAACAAGAGAAAACGGTTCGAAGGAACCCTCTTATCTCCAGCGCACTGGGGCGGTTGGGCTAGTGCTGGAACGGTAAAAGTGTTCACCTAGTCATGCAGATAGCGAGCTTTGTCGAAGTGTGTGGGTCTCTGATTACACGTCAACATGCAAGACTCAAGTTGATAAGACGCGCCTTTCAGTTGCTTCGGGAACTGAGTGCAAAGGAAATTGTTTTGGATTCTTGGTAATGCAGCTTTTGCTTTCGTTTGGCGTTGTTTTCGTAGTTGTTGTTGATAACTAATAACTAATAATGGCTATTTTTAAACATTTTGGAGTCAATTATCAGTTGCCGGCAGTTCAAGGTGGAATTCTCTGGCCGCAGAGATTACCCTCACGTATGTGACTCAAATCACATTGGCAATTTTGGTGGACTGACAGACCCCCACTTCGACCTTAGGACAGTTAGGATAGTTGAGTTTACGTATGCATAAACCTCCTCTATTAAATTTAGGTATTGGAAATAAATACTGGAATAAGAATGTCAGAATATTGCGGTAGACGCTGACCTGGCCAACAATTCCCATTTTGGGTATGACAGTTTTACCAGGATTTAAGATTAAACTCAGTCATAAACTATTAGCAAAAAGTCATTAGAAAAAAGTCACAAGTAAAAAGTAAATAGTAAAAATCATTGGAAATTAAATTTCGGAATGGGATTTTCGTGATACTCTTTTGTTATCCGGTTTTATGCGCAAACCTGTTCCACGAATTTAAACTAGTTCTGCGAAGTTAAACTAGTTCTACACCTCAATTCGCCATTACTCAGTCCAAAATCAAATCTGATATAAGAATAAACCATATTTAAGTTCAGTTCTTTGTAGTATCCAACTGGGAAAATGTTTCCTCTAAAGCTGCTCGGACGCTCAGAGCTCGTAGAGTTGAATCCATAAATTCATCAAAAGAGGGAAATGAATTTATTTATGGAGTTTATTTATGGAATTTCTTTAGTGGAAGAGGCACTTTTTGGTCTCTAGGCCAGCTTAAGTGAAGTTTGGCCTCAGCGGCAATATTTCAAGGCAACTCTTTCATGGAAATGGTGTTCTACAGATGTGTCCAGGCCCGGCTGACCAAACCGAACTCTCACCAGTGCTCAGCGGTTTCTTCAGGAAGCTTCTTCCCCCTTTCTCTAAATCACTCTCCAATTTATTTCTGTTCACTGTGGGCTGCGTCGGTTGTCGCTTTAAGCTTGAACGAAAGTCGAAGTCCATGTTTCTGGTGGTGCCGCTGCTGGCGTTGCTGCCATTTGTCTTCTTCCATTGAAATCATTCTCGAGTGCTCATTTGCGGTGGTTTACAGTTGCGGCTTTGATGTTTGAAACAAAACAGTCCCACAAAGCAGCGGCTGAGATCAGCGCAGATCAGCATAAATGAAACTGTTTCCAGTGGCCGGGAATTATGTTAAGCAGCGCCACTCCAATCACTTCGATTGATTGGTTTGGTCTGGTCTGGGTTGGTGGGGCGTCTTAATTGCTTCGCAAATGCGTCCGGAGCGTGTTCTCCGCGCCACGCCGAAATAGTAAAAGTGTGTAATTTATTTTGGCAGAAGACAAAAGACCGAAATTTGTTTGGTACGCTTTGGCCTGGTCTGGTTGGGCCGGGGCTGGTCGGGTCTGGTCTTGGTCTGCCCACTTGAATCGCCGCAAATGGAAATTTCTGCTTTTGCAATGAAAGCGCGCATTTTGTTTATGGATTTCAGCAATTGTTGTTGTTGTTGTTGTTGTTGTTGTTGTTGTTGTGGCAGTTTTTTATTCAATTATGTTTTCATTTTCATTTAAACTTTTTTCTCCATGTTTCATTTAAGCGCAATTATTGCCGGGTCAGAAAGTTGCTCCAATGAATTTCTAATTTTTTATTATTTTTACTTTTATTCCATTTTTTGTGTGTTCTGTTGGGAGCCCGAAGCAGCAACTGCCCCGCCCTTTCACGCACTGCCGCCAGTTACAGCAAACAGTGGCGACGACGATGATGCTTTTATGGGCTGCCTCCGAAGGTTAGGCTCAGGTTAATTAATTGAACGGTTGGAAGCAGTGGCGACCTACTCGGCTAATTGAATCTCATTGAAGCGGGAATTTCTGTTGGCGATGAGGTTCGCTTCTGGCTCTCGCCAAGATGACAACAACTTGTTTATTTATTTGTCCCGGTGTAGTTGCAGTGCAATTTCTAAGCTGGCCCAAACTGAGGGTTAAGTGGCTGGAGCAGCTCATGTCAGTGAACTGCGGCAGGCAGAAGGAGGCATTGGCTTCTGTTATGGGCAGCTGGCATACAAGAAAACTTGGTTTACTTTGTGGTGAACTTTGTTTTAAGAGTATTTCTTGCCAATGGTAGGTAGAGAACTTCAGTTGAAGCCCAGTGTTCTTGTCCAGTTTCCCAAGTGAGAGTAAATCCATTGCGTTATAAAGATCGTAGCTTTCTTGGATGTTTTCTCGGCTCTGATACAGAATCTCGTCACTCTTACAGATTCATCCGAACTCTTTTTTGTTTCTAACCTTGCCCTGGGTTTCTGCAGGTACTTGGAACATAGTTTCAATGCCTGATTCTTCCATTGAAACACATTCTCATATTGCTGTCTTTCTGATTATTTTGACAGGGACGAGGGATCAGTTAATAATACTCTGCGAAGGAGATAATGAAATGGCAGAATAATGGAAAATAGTTCCACTTTGCCGCCCACAAAATATTCAGAAAATAATACGTGATGTCTAGAACGGGATCTCTAGAACAGGATGTCAAGAGCCAGATCTCAAAAGAGGGATCTCTAGAGCAAAATATCTTGAGCGGGATATCAAAAGCGGAATCTCTGTTAATAACCCCAAGGGAATAATAAAATAACTTGATCGCTGATTAACTCGCCTATTAACAGCAAATCTTAGAATCCCAGACGAGCTGAGTAAAACTTATTTCTCCTTATTTGATTCGGTAACTAAGGCAAATTGAGGGGCGTATTCGCTGTATTCACAGTTAAAACAAATATGAAAGTACTTCAAATATATTTGCACGGCTTTGCATGAAAAAAGGGAGTTAATTACCCAAAAAGAAGCAGAAAATGAAACACAAACAAAAAATGGAAACAAGAGTCAATAAATGCAAATTGAGTCAAATATAAATGAATGGCACTAATTAGACTAGTTAAGCAGCCAAGATAAATGGCTTTGAGGCACCTGAGGCACACACGCACACAGGCACAGACACATTCTACGCCACACTGAGTCACTTCACACACATCCCGACACACACAGCAGACAGACAGACAGACAGATATATATAAACAGATAAAGAGAATGAACAGAAGGTACTCAAATTAATTAGGAAAACTAAAAGCAATAAATAAAATATAATAAAAACGGCAACAAAATGGTGTTTAATAATAAAAACAATTGTCTTAAACAATAAAAAATATTTTTCGAAAATAATGAAAAACAAAAATATGAAAATAAAATGAAAAGAAATTTTAAACATAAAAACACAACAAATATATCGCATAAATCTTAATTTAGTTAAAAAGAAAAACTGAATAGTGTGTAATCATTATAAATAAAATATAAAAGAAATCAAAAAATATAAAAACAAACATAAACATAAACATAAAGCATAACAAAATAAATATAAAATAAGAACAAAATTATATTGTAATAAATAATAGATATACTAAAAAAAAAATATATATATATATATACAGAAATTCATAATAAAATATTTCATAATATGAAACCAAACATAAACATAAAAAACAAAAAAGGAAACATAAAAAAATTTAATAAGTAAATATACAATAATAGATAAAGTAACAAAATAATGATCTAACAAAATAATAATCAAGAAAAATAAATATACTTAAAAAATTAAAAACTAATTTCATAATACAATTTTTAAAAATTTAAAAACAAACATAAATATAGCAGCATATACAAAAAAATATATAAATATTAAGCAAATTGTTTCAACTGCAAGTAAAGTATAAACAATATACACTAAAAAATTAAATGAATATAAAAAAAAACAGGAAAATACAAGTACAAAAATAAAAAATACCATAGGAAAAAATTTTAATCAAAAACACAAATTTCATAAAAATAAAAAAGGAAAATTTATGAATATGGAAAAAAGGGAATACAAAAAATAAATACAGATCAAGAAATAAATAAATAAAAGAACATAAAGGAAAATACAAGTACAAAAATAGAACATTTCATAGAAAAAAATAAGAAATTATAAGCAAAATACCAAATTTCATAAAAAGAAAGAATTTGCAAATATGGAACAAAAAACAAAATATTAATAAAAAATCAATTAAAAAATAAAAAAGCATTTAAGCCAGAAAAATGCCATAAAATAATTTAATACAAAAATTTCCAAAAAAAAAAACACCAAAATAATTAGAACAAATATGGAAAAACTAACACAGAAATCGTAATTAAACCGTATCAGAAAAAAAACTCACCCAAGAATTATCTCTGAACTGCGACATTTCTGCTCCGAAAACAGCGAAACCGCAAAAACGCAGCAGCAGCCGCCAAACCAAACACAGAAGCCCAGCGCAGAATCAATCTGAGTCGGAGCCGAGCTGATCCGATCCGATGCGATTCTATCTGATGCGGCGAGCGTTCGCTGCGAAACAATTTCGATTTCTATACGAATGCGCCCCGCTGCGCTCCGTGCCGCTCTCTGCAGTTTAGCCGCTCTGACTCGTTATGCTAATGAGAGCGCGTTGCAGCGAAGTGGCGATTTTCGGAGGAATAGGAGAGAGGTGGAGGAGAGGGGTGGAAGAAGCAAAACAATTAAATTGCAGTTTACTATGAGCTGAGATACGAGTAATTTACGTGTGCGAGAAGCTGAAATTGTTCGCTTTAAAATATTGAAATTTATTTTAACTTTGCACTTGTTAAACAACAACAAAAACACCTCAAACAACAACAACGCCAATAAGCAAAGTGTGTGCAGCCACTTTTTAATTACTGAGCGAGATGCCAGCACCAGGCAAACACCTGTTTTTATCTCCGTGTACTTTTTCGCTGCTATCTGAGGCCGATAGGCAAATATTTGCATGCTGTAGTTCAATTTTCATAAAGGTAGTTACGATTTTTGTTGTTTTTGCCTTGTCAAAATGAGCAGAACAGCGGAACGCCAGCGCCATTGCAATACACGAATTTTTTCCTATTACATACTTGATTTTTTTTCTGATTTTTTACTACAATTTTTCAATTTTTGTTGTTTTTTCTATTTACATTTTTCATTTAACCGCCAATGTTGATGAGCAATTTCAAATGGAGATACGGATCCACCCAGCATACAAGTACCTAAGCGTCAATCGAACTCAGCCAAGTGTGAAGCCTACTGGCAAATTCACAGCACTGACACTGACACACACACACACACACACACACACCACAAGGCGATGTTATTGCTGTTGTTATTGTTATTGTTATTATTATTGTTGTTGTTACTATTGTAACTGCCGATAGTTGGTTGGTTGTTGTTACTGTTTTTGTATAATTAACCACAATTACAGCAACCAAAATGACTAAATAAATACTCCAATAGCAGCAGCAACGCACGATTTTCCAATTTATTGTGAAAATTTACTTAGTTTGAACATTTATTTATTTTGAAAATTTATTTATTTTCGAAATTGGTTATTTTAAAAATTTATTTATTTGGAATTTTTTTTTTCTTGAAATTTTATTTAATCATGAAATATAAAATTTTTCCAATACTTTGAAAAATTTTGTTTTTAATATAAAAAATTTATTTAATTTCCTGGTAAAAATTCAAAATTTCCTTTTATTTATTTTTGAGAAACAATTTTTGATAATATTATTAAATAAAATATATTATAAAATTGTTTCAAAGTTTCTAGTACTGATTTGTTAAAATTTTTTGTTTTATTGTTTATTGTTTTTTTATAATTTTAATAATATTTGTTTGATAATATTATTAAATAAAAATATTACAAAATGTTTTCAAATGAAAAATATTTGTTTAAAATTTTTATTACATTTTTTTATAATTTGTTCATTTTTTAAAATGTTTTTTCTTTCGTTTTTTATTTTATTTTTTTTTTTTTGTTTATATTTTAGCAAATTAGTTTAATTGTTTAATTTCGTTGTATTTGTTGCTGTTGTTGTATGTATGTAAACAAACGCACCTTTTCAGCGGCAACCTTTGTTGCTTTTGTATTTGTATTCCTATTATTTCCTTATCTATTCAAACTATTTATTATTATTCACAAATTTTTCTAATTTGTTGGCTTTTTTATCATCGTTAAAATGAACATAATTAACTTCAAACAAATTTTTTCCACTCCACTCATTCAATGCTGCCAATTTCTTTAACGTTTAAACAACCAACAAATGAATTCGTCGACAACTCACCGCGTACTGACTTCATACCGAGCGGCGATCGTGCTTATTTGCCGTTGCCAGTTCACCCACCTTTGCCACCCCTCTACAACTCTCTTGCAGACATGAATCGGTATCATGCAGGCAGGTTTGATTCAAGCTCTCACACGAACTTGTTCGTGGTTGTAGAAAGCTCACAGGTGCGAGATATTTCCGGTTCAGGGCGTAATGTTATACGGTAATATGGCCTGTTACTATGAAAATTGTTAACAAGTGCGCCATAGTAGAAAATTGTACCAGAGTTTAGGCAGTAAAAATGGACTATTTCCATTTTGATAGTAGAGGTAAATTGAAAATCAGAAATGCCTAGAGAAGCTCTCACCAGCATCTGGGTTCCAAACCATCCAAAAAACTCGTTCTCAATCGATTTATTGACAACATCAGATACTAGGGAATTTTATTCCAACATGGTGCAGTGTGGACAGTGTCACATATGTCAAAATAAATAGTTGACTAAAAAATTCTTAAGTACGACCACGATGCAAGGACTCTTTAGAATAATACTATAATGCTCCAGGTATCTCACCCACCACAGTGGCAAATTATAAGTAAAGGTTTCCAAAAACTTGGATATGACCTGTGAATACGCCGATAATATCAAAATATAGAGTATCCAGAAACTTGGATATGAACGGTGAATAACGTCTTACATCTCACTTGCCTTTGGTATCTCTCTCATCCTAGCGACAGATTATACGCAGGTAATATCAAATTATAAATAAAAGTGTCTTGAAATGTGGATATCTTTGTATTCGAAAGATAATGTAAATATAAGTTGAACTGCTATAGTTTGCCAAGAGCTGGTTTAAAATTGTCAACAGGAAAGCAAACAGTTCCATATCCTCGGTTAGCAACACTGTGTTAGCCACACACATGAAACTTAACAACAACCAATCCGATTTTACGTCAGTCACAATTCATTAACATCGATCGATGCCACTGGTAGCTTAACAGTTGTTGTCACTTTACTAACAGAAATGGTAAAAATGTTAGAAATAAAACGATTTTTTGTACAATTAAAATATTTTACATATATTTTATTTAATTTTTGCACTCTGCTTGGTTTAAAATTTTAAAATTTACATTAAAATGCTCTTATTTAGGTATACAATAATACTCTAACCACATAATTTGTAAACAAATATGGCTAAAATTACAAAACAAAACTATGAACTTAAAAAATAAATGCTTACTTAATATTAAAGAATTGAAAACATAGCACACAATATTCGTCGTTGAACTTCAAACTCATCACTTTCGGATGACCTCAGTAATTGATAAAATTGATTTGTATAAAAATTTAATGTACAAATAAATCATAAATATAAAATATCGTCAATATTTGAACTTATTTGTCAACATTTTCCGACATACTCATAAAAACTTGTAAATGATTTTATAAAAACATTTTTACATTTAAAATCGTTTAAAACAACATTTTTCCCTCTTAGTCTTAATTAATACAATAAATACATAGGAAGAACGAATAAGTTTTGATTCATATTGAAGCAAGTATACATTCTGTTTAAAAATAAGTGCAAAATTGCATTTCGCGGACTAAATTATAATTCAGTAACTAATTAAAAATATTTCCGGCTTAAATGGTTCAAAAAATAATTGAATAAAGCATTCTTAAATGTAACACACTCTTTTTTATTCAGACTGCCACCGGAGTGGAGTTCTTGAGCGCAATGAGAGAAGAGATCAAAGCTTAATTGGCCACACTCACAAACAAACTCACTGCTAAGTGAGTGGGAGAGCCAATAAAATTGCATGAGTCGAAAGAGAACACACTCATATGTTAACAGATTCCTGGTACGTGTCCTAACAGTATTCTGTTAAAAAGACGGAAATATTTGTTCCTCAACAAATTTCTCTGAGTGAGAAATTTTTCTCTGCCCCATGTAAATGGAAAGGAGAAGGAGTTTACGGGAGAGTTCATTCAGGTAGAAAACTTTAAATATTGTTTAATAAATTAAAGTACCTTGTAGAAAACTTAAAATCATGTGGAAAATACAAAATAACATTGTTGAACATATGAAACACTATTCATAAAATATAAAACACCACGTAAAAAATTGTTTGTCAAATAAATGGAATGTAGAAAATATAAAATTCTTATAAAAAATATAAAAATGGCCTGTAGAAAATATAAACACTACGTATAAAAACTTCAAATTCAATGTAGAAAATATAAATTACATGTATAAAACATAAAATAGGATGTAGAAAATATAAAATACCATGTAGAAAGCATAAAATGCCATGAAGAAAGCATAACATACAATGTATAAAATATAAAATAGCAAGTAGAAAACATAAAATAGCATGTAAAAAATATATAATTCAATGCAGAAAATAAAAAAAAGTTAAAACATTGAATTTCTATGTAGAAAATATAAAATACCATATGGAAAATATGAAATACCGTGGCGAAAATATAAAATACAATGTAGAATATATAGAATAACATGTATTAACTATAAAACACCGTGTAGAAAATATAAAACGCAACTTAGAAAATATAAAATGACACTGGTGGTACAAATGTATAAAATGTAATGTACGTTTGCTACATCAACGTCACAATTCGACATTAAACTGAATACTTTCCGAATTTAGTTAGATTGTTTAGTTCAGTGTTAACTTGGATGATGAATTATTTCCCGCTATAAGCGGTACGTAACAAGGCGGCTTTCTACTTGTAGGTAAATTCTTTAGGCAATGTTTTAAGAACGATTATTTTCATAATTAATTATTATATACATACTACATATTTTCTGCATATTGGTAAAATTCTACATTATCTACACATATCCTAAATTTTTTACACTCTTTTACTCGACTCTAGGTTTTTTCGTTTCACAGAATATTGAAATTGCAATTCTGATCCCATGCTTTTCGATATTTCTTCAGGAGTTTGCTTCAAGGACCAATCTCATAAGCTTTTTAAGACTCTCCTCCCACTGAGCACAGAGACTCGACAGCCTTGAAATGGCACAAGTGTAAATAAATCACTAACTTCGGTCATTAATTAAAACTATAATTGTCAATATTAAAATTATAATTGTAATTATATTTAATATATTTATATTTCGTTTTTGTGACCAATTTTAAAAGTTGGGACATTTCGTCAGCATTTGAGATTGACATTATCTCAAGTTCCAGAAACTTTTTGTTTTTGTTGTTAAAATATTAAATGTGCTTTGTGCGTTTTGGTTGAACATTTTACGAATACGTTTATTAACAATTTATATTCTATGAGAAACAAACACGCAAAGGTTCCATTTCAGTATAAAACAATCTCACAAAGCGCTGAGAATGAAGCTGAGAAACTTTTCTACCAAGACGATTGAGATTATTAAAGGGGTTGGCTGTGAAAATGCGCCTCTACTGTCATCATTTATAGACTCCCTTCGATAGATTCTTCATTTCATTCCTTATATAGTCAGGATTGAGTTGGAAGGAATGGGAAACATGGTCTTCCCCAGCAACAATGTGGGGCTTTGTCAGCTCAATCCAAAGGATTAATCGCTTATCCAGTGAAGGGAGCAACACTAGCGTGTCATTGTTGAGTGATCTTATGAAAAGGCCCAGGATGGGGAAGCAAGGAAGGGAGATGGGTAGAAAGCTGAGAGATAAGACTACAGCGGTCTTCCTCAAATGAGGCTCTTGACCTACGTGATTGCAGCTTGAGTAGGTCAAATAGATGTTAAATAACGGGGAATCCGCTTAGGTGAAAATGTGAAAAAGTGGGGAAATAAAATGAGAATAAAAGTAGGAAATAACAGAATGAAAACAGGTGCAAAAAGATAGGGATGGGAAGGGCGTTATTTTTTGTGAATTTGAATTGGTTCACGGATGATGGAGAGTGTCCAGATTATGGTTGGAATTGATTCGCGGCTGATGGAGGGTGTCAAGAATATGATCGGTATTGGTTCGCGATTGATGGAGGATGTCAAGAATATGATCGGAATTGGTTCGCGGATAATGGAGGGTGTCCAGATTATAGTCGGAATTTTTTGGAGGATGATGGAGAGTTACAGAGGTGAAAAGTAAGGAAAGATAATACCTTTCAAAGATGTAATATTGTGAGTAAAACTAGAAACTCCAATTCAAAATTCTGAATTTTTTTTATTTTATAATTTTTTTTTGGTTTTAAATGTTTGAAATTTTTTTTTGTTTTTTTTTTTGTATTATTGTTATTTTTATAGTAAAAAGAGAGAGGATAAAAAGAAAGATGAATAAGAAAGGAAAAATAGGAAGAATAAGTTTAGTCAGAGGAAAAGTTGTGACCTCGTAGTCATCCGTCAAAAATTAGGTACTTGGACTCGTAGTAACAAATGATTCGGAGTGAATGAAACGGGGTCAGAGAACCTCACTGCAGGTGAGCGTAGGTTGCGATTGTGTTGTGAGGTACAGGAATGTACGCGGAAAGGACAAGGGTCTTTATCTAAAGCAGGGAGAATGCGTAGGAAAACTACGAAGTGAAACCATCTTTGCAAGAAATTTGGGGGAAGGTAGTAGAAGAATAATAACAAGAGGGAGTGTATGAGAGAAACTCCTTGAAGTAGCCGCACCCACTACAAGGATATTTCTGAGGAGGTTCATACAAAAACATCTCGGGTATTATCTCCAGCAAGAAAATGTTCGAAAAAATAACGATGCAGTGGTGAAAACATGGCTTCAGCGTAAAGAATTTGATAGTCCAATCAAAGAACGCACCAAATCCATGAAGCATCAATTTCTTCTGTTGGCGGTGAGCACACTTTTCCAATGCTTGCACAGAGCAAGCAAAAAAAGTCAACTCGCCGAGTCAATCGGACCACTGAAATCGGTGATTATATCAGAACTCTTGACTGGGATGTGCCCCCAGAGTAATTTGAAACGAAGGCGTAAGAAAAAAACAACAAATAAAGACAATTCTCCAGATAAACGATAGGACACGACCTGAAAGAGACAAAATGGTAAGAGGGTTCCTCCTTAGAGGGTGTGTAGCTCCTCCTTAGAGCATGTCTAGCTCCTCCTTAAAGTGTATGTAGCTCCTCTTTAGAGGGTGTGTAGCTTCTTCATAGAAGATAATAAAAGAGCCGTAATTGAAAGTGGGGCCTCTCCAATAAGGCAACACAAATAGTAGCTCTCTTCCTCAGCGGGGCAGCGCGCTGAGGGTGACCAAGACAGATCTGTCGACAGATGGACGATTTCATCTCCTCATTTACCCTTCCTCGCCTCGCCTATTTCCTTTTATCGTAGCGCAAGAAATACTCCTACATCACCAACAGCAACCGTCGAAAATCCCAACAACTTAACGACTTGGTTTCCTGCGCCAGGACTGCGGGAATTGGGGAGGTTATAGAGAGACAAACGCGGAGGAGGGGGCACGAAAAAGGGAAACCAGAAATAACAATGAATGGGGCCCGATGGGCTCCAGTGCACAGAACGATCAACGACTCGACTCTGTTGGGGTTGGGAGGGGACCTACAGTGCTGTGGTGGAATACGAACAGCCAACTCGCGTACTCCTTGTGTGGTGGTAATAGCATCTTCGTGAATTTCTTCTCTTTTCTTTGGGAAGAAAGGAGGAAGAAAAAATTGGCTCTGATGTCACACAATGTGTACATGGCGGAGTGTTCACATTGTGTGCCAACAGTGCCATTTATTTTCTTTCTCTCAGCTTCTCAAGTAAAAAATTCACGTAGAATGGAACCGGATTGCCACTGGTGGTCAAACACAATATGGCCGCTGGCAGAAGGCTGATGATGAACCGGAAAGTAGGCCCTTATTCAAGTTTAAGGAAGAGAAGTGTGCACAATTTTAATATCTTCGTTGTAAATTGTGCATCAGGAGGATTCGATTTAAAACAGTCCCAAGTGTCCAGGTTGAAGAAAGCCACTAGAAAAAGTTAAGTGCCGGAAACAAGGGTCCGGCTTCATTAAAGGTGACAACAATATGCAAAGACTTCAGTTGGAATATTACAATATGATACATAAAGAACGGACGGGCGGGCTTGAGAGGAAATGAGCATGAAGACGTGGTACTGAAAAGATACAAAAAAGCGACCAGTCTCTTCGCCGAGATGGGGGAAGCTTTATATCAGTATTACCAAAAGGGTCCAGCAGTATTTAGTTGGTGTTTGTTTATAGAAGCTTTATATAAGCATTACAAGAAGGATCCAGCAGTGTTTAGTTGGAGGTGTTTATAGAAGCTTTATATGAGTATAAATCGGATTTAACGCCATTCATTATACTGCAAAACGAAACGAATGTTCGTGTTGGTTCCCCAGGGACGACGGTGGTGCTCCCTTCAAGTAGAATATTCTATGTGATTAGATCGCCTCGTCAGACATCACATAAAATTACCCCTTCCTACTTTTAGGGAGCACCGCTATCGGCTGTGAGGCCACAGGATCATTCGTGTCGTTTTACAGAATTATGTATCAGCGTCTTCCTCCGGTGGGATACGGAACTGAAACTATTTGGGATCTGGGAGGGATTCAGAAGTAGAAGAGAAAACTATTCACCCTTGAGCGCTAGGAAATGATTCCACAAGAACACAACAAACGAACAATAGGCAACCACGTCGGAACGTTTGCTGTGTTATTGTAGGCGTGCTTCACAATGCGGACAAAGGGAGAACAAGTTTTCAATACTTCAGAAGTGATGAATCTATGGCTAGAAAGCTTGAACAAATTTTGATGGAGGGTGAAGGTTCCACCTTGATATCTGAATAAACTCACTCTTTTCAGGAACAATGAATCTCGCGGAGTTTTTATTCAATATGAGATGGAAATATTGTTCTATTTGTAGGGAAATATTGCCAACTATGATGAACGAAAGTTTAATACAGGAGTCAGTCCAAGAAGTACACGGTGGAGAGTACCAAACGATGGAGCAGTGGCCAGACAGGTCTATGAGTGCATACATTAAGCGTGGTTCCGCAGTCGGAGTCTGAAAACAAACCAAGTTATGCCACTAATTTGTTTGTTTTCACAACGCGATCGCAACCGATGACGAGACCGATGAGTAATTCATGTACCCTTGGGAGATGCCTTAGGAAATGTCTTGGGAAGTGTCTCAGAAATGCTGTTAACAAGGCCCTGAGAGCTGCGGTTTTGTAACTTTATACAAATGGAGCGAACCTATGCTATACAAATAGAATACTTAAGCAAGCGAGAATAGCAAAATCACTGAAACCCGTTCAATTTTTGCGACTTTTCTTCCAGGTTTCGACAGAGTTCAGCTCACCAGAGAGGAATTTGGGCCCAGATCCACTCCGCTGAACATACACTCATGCGATTTAATAGTAATCCCTGCTTCGCTTGCGGTACTTAAAAGATTTCTCAGCTTCACATTTCGGCATTTTGGTGAACTTTCGTTGAGGCACTCATCTGGACGCTCATGTAAGTCCTGCACAGATCGGGGCTACATATGGACCTGCATATAGTGCACTTGCTGATGTATGCGTGTATATATGTGCCGCGTGGGTGTGCAGAGGACATTATTCAAATACTTCTTTACTTTAATTCGAAGTTAAGTTTTCTTCTTTAGTGTAAATGCTCGTAAATATTCGTATTTTTTTACGTTCTTGTTAAAGCTTCTTCTTAATGCATGCTGCCCGCCCCCCAGTGGGAGGAGCGGGGCATGCTTGTAATTTGTAACTGGACAAGCACTTCTCTTAGTAAATACGGACTCTGAAATGCTTCTTTGTAACTGCTCAAACACTAAAATCTAAACAACACTTGTAATAAATAAATGAATCTAAAAATATCCTTACTCCTACTCTCGTCGTTTGGCAAACAAACTGATTCATCATTGGCTTAAAATCTTACTTACGGTCCGGTACTTCAGGAACGACGGATACGGCTGCAGAAACAACTGCAGTTGAAGTAGAGTTGGCAGCAATATCGGCGCCATTAGGAGTGGTAGTGACACCAATAGTTGCTGGTGCAGCTGCTGGTGATAGGGAAAGTGGTAGAGAGGGCAATGTTGACGCTTCTGGCGGCGCCGTCTGCTGTTTTACATTTGGAAAATATAGTTCACAATTGTAGTATCAGAGCTGGTCGCCCGCGGATATAAGCTCTTTCACGTACTCTTTCGGGAAATAACCAACCTGGAAAGAAACAAAAATGTTTATAAAAAAGATTAAAAGGGGTCTACAATATTAACAACCGTATCGATGATTTTTCCACGCCACCAGCCCTTGCTATCACCATCCTTGCCTATGACCAGAACCTGACTGCCCGTCTTCAAGTGTAGCTGATTGGGACCCCTGGGTTCGTAATCGTACACCACATCGGCGAGCACCTCACGGAAGGGCCATTCAAGCGCCTGATTTAGTCTGCAACAGGGCGGAAATGATAGGTAAGTACCGATATAAAAGTAACGATATACAAGTAATGATAAGAAAGTAACGATTGATAAATACGGAGATATAATTAATGATATATAAGTAACTTTAGATAAGGATATACAATTAACTATATATACCACAAATTCAATACGTAACGATCGATAAGTAACATTAAACAAATAACGATAGATTAAAAATGATGCATAAGTAACGATAGATAAGTCAAGTCACCGAAGTAACGTTAGATAAGGAACAAGTAATAACGAGAGATAATTAATGATATGTAAGTTAGATAATTAAGGATAGATAATCAACGATAGATAAGTAACGATCCATAAGTAACGTTAAATACATAACGATAAATAAGTAACGATTCAAAGTAACGATCGATAAGTAACGATAGACAATTAATGATAAGTAACGATCGATAAGTAAATATAGATAAGAAACTTTCGATAAGTAACGATCAATAATTAACGATCGATAATTAACGTTAAATAAATAACGATCAAGTAATCATAGAAACCTAAAGATACAGAGGAGAGAAGTAACCCTAGGCAGTAAAAAATGTCTGTCATGGCTTACCCAGCGAAATTCTCGCCCAAATCGTTGCGTTCATAATAGGACACCAATTCCACTATTGTCTTAAAATGGCGTCGTGCCGAGAGACAATATTTGATTACCTCTCCGTCGTTCTCCTGGTTAATTTTCATGTGCTTGATGATTTGGTCGTCAGTTCTGGAAATTGTCGGAACACACACACACAGTTTTAATTAACAAATCATCTCCTACGCAAATTCAGAGGCCTCTGAATACTTACTTCAAGCTAAGTGCATACATAGTCTCGTTTGGATGCGATGCTCCTTGAGGGCGCACGCGTAAAAGATAAGTGCCGATATGACGGCTGGCCAGGCGACTAGCAGCAGTGTCTCGATCCATGGTGCCCACAAACCTGAAATGAAGTAGCAATGTAAGTCGTGGTCCTGGGAACTGGTTGTGTGTGTTGCACTACTTACCAGTTAAATTCCGACAACTGGCGATCGCAAACCGGTGGGGGCTGACCGGATATGGTAGTGCTCTTACAACGCCCTGTCGACGATATGCAACCTTTGTGTACGGCAATAGAGCACACTCTGCAGCGATAGCCCTGGAAGATAAATTGCAATGCTTATGTAGATATTTACGTGGAAAGGTATAAAGGCACCAAGTGGGCGGTAAAGGGCCACACTGGTTGAGTTTTTATGATGATCAATTTGAGCGCTCCAAAAATGGCTTCTACTGAAAAAGTTCACAATAATCGATCGACAATCGACACAAACGATTGTCAATTATCGTTCGTTTATAATTCACATCGAAACATATTGAACCTTTCTGTGAGTCCCCAAACTGAACCTCAACTCTCGACTTCAAATCTCACCTGATGAATTCTGCCTTTTAAGAATTTGGAACAATGCCGGCAGGTTGTAGGAGCATCGAACGTACAAATCTCGAATTTATGATCGGTGTTGCGGCACCCAGGTGGATCCAAATTGTCCCTATAAACGAACGAGTGAAAATCCATTAATAACCTCAATATTGAATTGGTGCATATCCCCCTGGACGTACATGGCTTCCATCAATGCTTTGCGCCACTTATCCCGCTCGACTTCCGATCTCAAATAGAGTGTAAATGCGGTTTTGCCCGATTTGCGCGCCAGCAGCAGTGGGCACTTGAAGCGTGTCTCGCGGCCGAGCGTGCGCCGGGTGTGGACCTGCTCTACACGGTATTCAGCCAAAATGTGCGAGTCGCGGAATGAGTACTGCATGTCACTGCCAGATTTGGTATTCAGTGCCTTCACCAGAATCAAAATCTTGTCAAACACAAAGGCGTAACGTGCCTTTGTCTTCTGATCCTCGTGAGCTTTGATGTAGAGTTCACCATCCAGTAACAAACGACCGTATAGCAATATATCATTGCCGTCTGGCAGCAGTTGTATATCAATTATACTGTCCTGCAATTGAAGTGTTAATGTGGTGTGTGTAAAACTGGAACTCTGTCCAAGTCGCAACTGACCTTGACTTTTTGTATGATAACCAAGTGATCGGAGTCGCGCTTTACTTCGTTGATGTATTGAGACACATCGATCATGGCTTCTTTCGCGCGCTCCAAGGAGCGAAAATCGTCGTGCATCTGTCGAAATGGAAGGACAAATGTTCAGAAACACCAAATCTCAAACGTACCAAGAACAACTTACCGGTGAGGTCTCTTGGACCAGCTTGTCCAAGAGCAAATGATATTTAAGTATGCGTTGCATGGGCACAGACAAAATATCGCGAAGCTGCAACTTCCCGACATTGTATTCCCTCTCGCATTGCTACAAACAGATCACAAATAGATTTTTTCCATATAAATATATATATATATATATATATATATATATATATATATATATATATATATATATATATATATATATATATATATATATATATATATATATATATATATATGAAGTCACCTGCACTAAATGGTCGATTATCTGGTTTTTCTTGCACATCTCCCCGAGAAAATCAATGGCATGCAGCAAACTGGAGCAATATTCACCATAGACGAGAAAAGGCTCCCGGAAATCCAGAAACACTTGACCCATTTTGAGTTTCGTTGTGGTGAGCAAGGACTCCCGTAGCTTCTCCAGGAATCGTGTGTGTATATCCACAAGTTCCTGAAACATTATTAATAAATCAAATAATTAACGGAGGCCATAACGAAAGTAATCAACCTCAAATATGACGACTCGCTTTTTTGACATTTTAAACGTCAATTCGCATTCAAAAACCATTAAAAGGGGGCTGAAGGCTTAGATTTAAGGCCATGATACACTAATCAGGTAGCACCCTAAGGGAGAACTTTCGCCAGTTATGTAAAAAACTGAGAGTACAAAAGCGAACGACCGTTGTTTTCTCTTGCCTCCTCCCAAGAAAGGACTGAGTATCTTCTCAAATCCAAACCCAACTCTCTTTTTATGTGCTATAAACGCGATTTGACGTAAAAAAAAGCGACAGCAGGTTGAATGTCAAAAAGATTGTGTTGGATACAACAAACCCACACTAAAGAGGAGGAGCTCAGCTCCCCTGGTATTGGTTTACTTACGCGTACGCGTGGAAATATTTGCTTTATTTCCTCAGGATTTAAGTACCGCTCCAACGGCTTTATAAATTTCGTCTTCAATGCATTCAAAACATCCAAGTAATTGGATTCCGTGTCAATCAGTTCGCGTATCACGTAGTCACGCTGTTCAAAACTCGCCGAAGAAGCCAACTGAGAAAAAATTTATTAAAAATTAAATAACAATTTAATTGCCAGAAAGAAAAACAAAAGACATTGAAACATTTTACAAGCCATGCCATGCATCGTGGAAGTAGTTAAAAAGAAAGACACTCTGGGCACTGGAAATAAAAACCAAAAACATTGTAATACCTGACTTCTACTGGACCTCTGCAGAGCACACAAATCTTGATAGACTTCCTCGGCTCTGTTGTTCAGGTGGATTTCAATTTGGGATGGGGGAACAGCACTATCGGTGGCACTGTGGGGGGATTTTGTGTGTGTAGCGTGTGAGTGTCAAATAAAAACAATCCAATCCAATTGATGAAATTCAAGATTTGGGCAAAGAAACATGTAAACGAAATAAGGAACAAAAATTATAATTCAAATTCATAACAAATTATATAACAAAAATTATATTCAAATCAAAATTGCTTAAAGAAATATAGAAAATCATATTTTGGTATTAAATTATTAAAAATATTCAAATAAAAAAATATTATAAAGGAAATAAGAAAAAATGTAAGTAATAGTTTCGGCGCTGGAAGGTCCTTTAACTCAAAAGTCTGAATATAAAATTTAAGTTAGTGAACATGATATCATAGTGTATTGTCGAACGTTAGATGGCGCTGATAAACGAGTCCCAAATCATTGACCTCCCACCACTGAGTTTCCTCAGCATCACTTTTATGAGAGGAGGTACTACCCTCCGCTTCAAGACTTAAATGTTAAAAATTTCAAGGTGGTTTAATAGACCTATGAAACTATTCTTTTAGCAAATTGCAAGGAAAAATTCCAAATCCTTGACTCATAAACGTCTTAATGTAATAAACATTATATTTTAATAGACAATAAATTATATTTATTATGAATAACAACCACTGCGGTCGTTTATTTTCTTCCTCAAGGTATGAATTTAAGTTAGTTGGTCTTATAACAATAAGGAACAGATTTAACAATATTGGCGCCTACTTAAATACAACACCACTTTAATTCAATAAGAAAAAATACAAAAGTATAATATAAAAATATTGAAAAATATAAAAAAAATGCATAAAAAATTTAATAAATCTTAACATATATAAACAATTGATATTAGCTATATATTTAATAAATTGCATGCTACATGCATATACAAATTAATAGCATAAACATATTAAGAAATATCGAGTTTAAAGATAAAAATTTCACCGTGATGCTACATGAAAATTATGCAAACAGATAAATATGATAATATTGAAGAAATGTGGCAACACCGAAACACTGCTTAAATCGATCTTCTCTTCGATGTATCCGTTATCCTACATGAAACAGGGAGCACCAACAATAATAGTTTCATTAAATTTGTTTGGTCAATTACGTGAAAAATGCTGATCTCTAAAAAAAACCTAAAAAAATGTAAGAACGTAAAAAACATTAAAGAGGAAGAGTGATCTCCCCTTGCCACAAATAACAAGTGCGTCCTGACATCAAAGTTATGCAAACAGAGAAATATGACAATATTGAAGAATGCGGCAACATCGCAGGATTGCTTAATCGTTCCTCGATTTCTACAAAATCGATTTTCAGTTTTTTCCTATATTTTTACATAGGAATGCTCTATATATGAAAATAATTCAACGCAATAATTCCATTTTTGTTTCAGGCGTGAGTAATATAATTCCCCTAAAAGAATTACTTGAAGTAATTGCTAAGAAAGAATATGAACTCAGAGTTATAAATGGAGACGTTGTCAAAATACAACCAAAGTCGTCTGAAAAATACTCAGCCATTACAAAGGCTCTAACCGAAAAGAACACTGAGTTTCATACTTTTAAATTGAAGCAGGAAAGAGACTTTAACGTAGTACTAAGGGGTATGCACTGTTCAACCCCAATCGACGAAATAAGAGAAGCAATTGAGGAGTTAGGTTATACAGTTGTTAATGTTTGTAATATTAGGCAAAGAACTACAAAAAAACCGCTTCCTATGTTTTACATCAGTCTGAAGCAATGCAGCAATAACAAAGGCATATACGAATGTAATACACTTTTAAACACACGAATAAAAATTGAGCCACCTAGGAAGAAACGTGAGATTCCTCAATGTGTCCGATGCCAACGTTACGGACACACCAAGCGATACTGTAACCGTAGCCCACGATGCGTTAAATGTACAGGTAACCACCTTACTTCCGAATGTTCCCGCAAACTCGTCGCACAAGACGTTCGATGTGTGCTCTGCGAAGGCAATCATCCCGCTAATTATAAAGGTTGCACTGTCTATAAGGAGCTGCAACAAAAGTCGTTCCCAGCACTCAGGAACAGAGAAGCGAGGAACATTAACCAGGAAGCGCCTCAAAGATCCGCTCCACGAACAACAACGTCGTATGCAAATGTTGTACGTAACAATACTCCGGTAGAAACCAATACGAACCTAACCACTCCGCTCAACAATCCAAATACTCAACTGAATGAGGATATGACCGAGCTAAAAACCATGCTTAAAGCATTGATGGGTCAAGTGAGTACTCTACTTAATCTACTAACCACAGTCGTAGCAAATATGTCGAAATGAATAAATTATTAAAAATCGCAGTCTGGAATGCCAATGGGCTCAGTCGTCATATACATGAAATATCAGCTTTCTTAGCAGACAAAAATATTGACATTATGTTGATATCTGAAACCCATTTCACTGAAAAAAGTTACGCAAAAATTCCGCAATATGACCTATACTCCACAATCCACCCAGCTGGCACTGCGCGTGGGGGAACTGCTGTAATTATTCGCAACAGTATTGCACACGTGGAGCACGAATGTTATAAAAAGAAATACCTGCAATCAACGGTTATAACAATTGATGATTATAAAGGCCCCATAACAATTGCAGCGGTATATTGCCCTCCCAACCATCCAGTTAGCTGCGAACAGTTCCAAGAATTTTATAACTCCCTAGGATCAAGATTCATCGCTGGGGGTGATTATAATGCTAAGCATCCACAATGGGGGTCTAGAATAACAACTCCTAGAGGCCGTAACCTATATAAAGCTATGCAACAAAACAGCCTGTCCCACCTATCAACGGGTGAGCCAACCTACTGGCCAACGGACAGAAACAAGCTTCCAGACGTTATCGACTTTTTTGTATCCAAAGGTGTACCAAAAACAAACACTTCCATGGAATCGTGCCTGGACCTGTCATCAGATCACTCACCGATAGTTCTAACAATTAGCTGTGAGGCTCAGATCAGAGCAAGAACAATCTGTCTGCACAACAAAAGCACAAATTGGGAGCTGTTTAGACAAAGCATTATCGAGACTCTAGTCACCAATATTCCTTTAAAAAACAAAACAAATATAGACGATGCAGTAGAACTTTTGAACTCAGCCATTCAGCATGCTGCATGGACTTCCACATTGGAGCCCAGCTGTATAAGTAATCATCGTGATATAAGCCAGGTTGTAAAGGAGCAACTAAAAGAGAAGCGGAGACTGCGTCGAATTTGGCAAATGACCAGAAGCCCCTATGACAAAAACCGGTTCAATTGCGCTACAAAGCAACTCAAAAACGCCCTACGGTCAACAAAAAATTCAGAAATACAAAGCTATCTCAGCAGCTTGTCACCTTCCCAGGCTTCAGGTTATTCTCTATGGAAAGCTACAAAAAAACTAAATCAACCAACATCACATGTGCCACCTATTAAAACGAAAGATGGCGGATGGGCCAGATCTGACAAGGAAAAAGCACAGTCATTTGCTCTTCATTTATTAGAAGTATTTGCGCCGTTTCCAAGCAAATATCCACAAGAAGACATAAAAATAGCTGAATTACTTGATGCCCCATACCAAATGGATATTCCGATCCAGCATTTTAAACTAAAAGAAATTAGAGGGATTATCAAGAATACGCTAAAAGACAAAAAATCGCCGGGATATGACCTTATTACGAGCAGAATCCTAAAGGAGCTACCAGATTGCGGCTATAAATTCATTGCACAACTATTCAATGCGATTATCCGATGTGACCACTTCCCAAGCCAATGGAAAGTGGCTCAAATTATCCTTGTTCCCAAACCTGGGAAACCGGCAGAAGTGGTCACTTCATATAGACCAATTAGCTTGCTTCCGATACTTTCCAAAATGTTTGAGAAACTTCTTTTGAAGCGACTCCTCCCAATCATCGAGTCAAAACAACTTATACCTTCCCATCAATTTGGATTCCGAAAGCATCATGCTACGATAGAACAAATAAATCGAGTATATGCATTTGCACAGAATGCACTAGAAAATAGAGAATACTGTTCAGCTGCATTCCTGGATATCACCCAAGCATTCGACAAGGTGTGGCACCAAGGGTTACTGTACAAATTGAAAATGCATTTACCCTATCACTACTTTGCCATATTAAAGTCCTACTTAGAAAGCAGATTCTTCATGGTCAAAGTTAACAGCGACGTAACTTCCCTCCATCCAATCAAAGCTGGTGTTCCACAAGGGAGCGTTTTGGGACCTGTGCTCTACACACTATTCACGGCTGACCTGCCGCTGACTGTTACCACATATACCGCAACTTTTGCAGATGATACTGTTGTAATGGCCTGCAACAAAAACCCCGTGTTAGCCTCGAAGCATTTGCAGGAGAACCTGAACCAAATTGACTTATGGCTAGACAAGTGGCGAATAAAAGCAAATGCAATAAAATCAGTGCAAATGACTTTTACCCTACGTGCAGGTTCTTGCCCTCCAGTGACACTAAGTAACTCCCAATTGCCACAAGCAGACCATGCAAAATACCTTGGGGTGCACCTGGATCGGCGGCTTACGTGGCGCTATCACATCTTCTCCAAACGGAAACAACTTGGAATAACGCTTAGGTCTTTGTTCTGGCTACTTGGACGAAGGTCAGCCCTAACACTTGGAAATAAAGTCCTGATATATAAGGTAATACTGAAGCCCATATGGACTTATGGTATTCAAATTTGGGGATCAGCATCCAAGTCAAACCTGGACATCCTACAACGATTCCAATCAAAAGTCATACGACTGTGTGCTAATGCACCTTGGTATGTCAGCAACGACATCATTCATCGGGATCTAAACATCCCAAAAGTAAATGATGAAATCATGAAATATAGCCACTCATATCGCAAACGTCTTAGAGTCCATCCTAACAACCTAGCGGTAGAATTGATAACCAGCGATACCAGCGCGCGAAGACTAAAAAAATATGTACCATCGGACTTACCATTCAGATTTACCACCTAAGATCAAATTAGAAATAAAAAAAAAAAAATAAAAAAAAAAATAAAAAATAAAAAAAAAAAAAAAAAAAAATTAAAAAAAAAAAAAAAAAAAAAATTAAAAAATAATAATAATAAGGAATGAATGAAATTAATATATATAGAATCTAACTTTGTTAAATTAATGTACCTAATGTATTGAATGTTACTGAAAATTCATACACATGTTTATAACCAAATATAATATAAGTAGTACTGAATGTCCAGCTGGACAGATTGTAGTTAAATAAATGGAGATAAAAAAAAAAAAAAAAAAATAATTCCATCTCAAAAATTTAGCTTTAAATTGATATTCAGTAACTGTGAACTGCCATTAAATCGACATACAAACATAACTGTTTATTCTGCATATTATTATTGCATACTTCTCTTCAGTATTGTATACTTTAATTTTTTGCCTTTAATCACTGTACAGTTTTGTATATTTGAATATTCTATCTTTGATTACTTCTTTCTTCTTTTTTTTAACGTATGCTTTTGCTTACTTCTCATCGTCAGTGATTTTATTTTAAAACGGAATTAACGGGCAAAAATTCAAAATCGATAACAAACCACAGTACGAGTACAATTGCGACCGAGCACTATTGTGAACGATTTCTGATGTGCTCAGCAAGAAAGCAGTCAGCCAATAAATTGCGTGTGTGTGCAAATTCATATTTAAAAAAACGTAAACAAATCAACAAATTCACAGAGAGAAGCATGTGTTGCTCTCTGCTCATGTGTGCATGCAGTCGCTCAGTCATCAGCTGCAAAAATAACCTCAAAAAGTAACGTCAGAGAAAACATGGAATGCCAAGTTTAATACGAAACAGTTACAGTGTGAAAAGTGCCACAACGTGAGACCACGGAAACGACTGAATTGAATATTTAAAATCAAAAATATTAAAGAAATGTAAACCGGCAACAGCAAAACATGGAACTACATTCATACGCGAAACGCAGAGCATCAAAAAAGTGTAAGTAACTGCAGCAGTCCAATCAGAACGTGCTACTCTAAATGGACAGAAAATGTAGTGATTATTTCATTTGGCCGCCTGGCTTTAACGAATTGGCGCTAATTTATTTCAATTTGATGCAGGGACCATCGAGCAGAAGCGTAAACTAGTGGAGGCACGCATCAAATATGATCCCATATTCTCCAGCAAACCCACGATGAGTGTAGCACCCTGGAAGTGAGTAGAACGCAGTCGGTCTCCTGATTGCGTGCGCTTATTCCGCCAAATTGGGTTTTTTTATGTAAACGAATTTTAATGAACTCAATGACTTTCTGATTTGTTGGCAGAATAATATTGAACCTGGCCAAATTGGACGATTTTAATGTGTTTTTTGTGCGAAAACAGTGGTCGAATATGGTCGCTAAATACAAACTTTATAAGGTAAAATTAAATATGATTGGAATTTTCTACTAAATTAATGAAAATTTCTCTTTTGATTGTGTTTGCAGCAAAGCCGTCTCGGCAATGTACCCTCGAAAGCCATTGACGATGACATGATACAGAAAATTACACAAGAATGGGAATTTTTTGAACCAATTCATATCCACATGACACGCAAAACAGCAAATTTGCACTCATACGCTTTAACCACACAAGAGGTGCCATTGTTGCCAGAACAACCGACACAAGACGTTGCCGCCACCACCGACGTCACCACCACAGCCACGCTTCACTCAACGTCTTCCAATCAGCTCAAACAGAATCAAGAATCCAATTCATCAACGGAACGCGTTAACATATTCAGCAGCGACACGAACGAGGACGCGTTGGCAGCGAACATCAAACAGGAATTTCCCACGACATTGAATACAGACCACGATTTCTACTCAAAGAAATCACCACAACAGTTGAATTACTTTGCGGATGCCAGTGAGGACACACAAGAATCATTGGTGGTAGATCCGAACATGGTCTTTCAAGTTCAAGAGGTGGCTCACACGCAGGAAGTGGTTATGGAATCACTTCCTATCCCCAATACCTTCATCGAAGAGATGCAACAGCCACCACAAAGCATGGACAAGTCGTACTTAGAGCATGTGATTAAGACAGAACCACAGATGGAGGTAGAAGCCGTAGAAGTGCCTCCGGCACAAACTGGCGCCCAACCGAGCGCAAGTACTAGAGAAAAACCAAAACTAAGTGAACGTGATAAATACTACCGGCACAAGCGTCGCTTTAATCGCCGCCTGGAGCAACGTTTCGATGCTATCCTGAACGTGTTCGGCCAAGTTGTTAAGTCTGAATATCCTAACATAGATCTAAGTCCCCTAATAAGCAATCTAGCAGCAACGAGCACCGCTGTGGTTAACAAACTATTTAGCAGCGATGAAGAATTTGAGGACGACGTTGAGAGTGCTGAGGAATTTCTAACTGAAACGGAATCTTCAAACAGGACTGATGCCAAGCAAGAATAAAAGCAAAGCAAACCAAATGCACATGGTCAGCGGCAGAAGCAGAAATTTTGCTAACTGGGCACAGCTGCTGTCTGGATGTCTGTCCACACAAAGAAAAAGGGGCTTTAATAATGTGAATAATAGGAAGCTAATTATGAATGATTTGGAGCTTTATAGAAAGAATATAATATAATAACGTACATATGTAGGTATAAAAAGAATATAAAAATTGTTTATCTCATTTGCGATATATTGAAAAGGCTGAGCGATTAAGAATTTGTTTATCATTATCAAACTGTTAGCGAAATAATTTTTTAATAAAATATATGAAATATTAAGAATATAAATATTTTTTTCAATTTTAGCTTTAAGAGGAGCCAACAGAATGCATAAATTATGCCTTAAGATCTACGTTAATTCTTCGACTATTGATTAAGCTCTGGCAAAAGAGTTCATGAAATTGCTGTTAAGATTCACATTTATAAGAAACTTAACAGAACATTCCAATGATGAGAGGTCCTGTTACTTCTGCAAATGTTAAATAATGATTAGCAGCACAACGAGGCTTCAGTAACTGTAACGGCCATCAGTAATTTTAACAATGAACTGTTATAGAGCTAAATTTAACAGAGTAACAACAATTTGCAGATGACGGAATTTTCAATTTCTTCTCTTTTACATAAAATTGACTGGTTAATTCAAAATTGTGCGTTTAACACCGATACAAGTCATACGCAGTTTTAACAATAACTTCTAAAAGTACTAATAAATAAAAAAAACCCTATTACAGTCATGCTGCACTACTAATCTATGAAAGGGCTACAAAATAATCAATATAAAGTTGAATAGAAAGATGTGGAGATAGAAATCGATTTGAAATAACACAAAGGAGACAAATACAAACAGTATACATATAATCGAAACCAGATAAAGTTCTGCTCAATTAAACACAATACGTTGTTGCCACCGCTGACGTCACCACCACAACCCCGCTTCTCTTAACGTCTTCCAATCAGCTCAAACAGAACAAAGAATCGAATTCATCGATGGAACGCGTCAACATATTCAGCAACGAGGACGCGTTGGCAGCGAACATCAAACAGGAATTTCCCCCGACATTGAATACAGACCACGATTTCTACTCAAAGAAATCACCACAACAACAGCTGAATTACTTTGCGGATGCCAGTGAGGACACACAAGAATCATGGGGGGTAGATCCGAACATGGTCTTTCAAGTCCCAGAGGTGGCTCACACGCAGGAAGTGGTTATGGACAACTCGTACTTAGAGTATGTGATTAAGACAGAACCACAGATGGAGGTAGAAGCCATAGAGGTGCCTGCGGCACAAACAGGCACCCAACCGAGCGCAAGTACTAGAGAAAAACCAAAACTAAGTGAACGTGATAAATACTACCGGCACAAGCGTCGCTTTAATCGCCGCCTGGAGCAACGTTTCGATGCTATCCTGAACGTGTTCGGCCAAGTTGTTAAGTCTGAATATCCTAACATAGATCTAAGTCCCCTAATAAGCAATTTAGCAGCAACGAACACCGCTGTGAGTAACAAACTATTTAGCAGCGATGAAGAATTTGAGGACGGCGAGGAGAGTACTGATGAGTTTCTAACTGAAACGGAATTTTCAGACAGGACTGACCCCATGCAACAATAAAAGCAAAGCAAACCAAATGCACATGGTCAGTGGCAGAAGCAGAAATTTTGCTAACTGGGCACAGCTGCTGTCTGGATGTCTGTCCACACACAAAGAAAAAGGGGCTTTAATTATGTGAATTAATAGGGAACTAAATATGAATGATTTGGAGCTTTATAGAAAGACGAATAGAATATAATAACGTGCATATGTATGTAGGTGTAAAAAGAATATAAAAATTGTTTTTCTCATTCGCGATATTTTGAAAAGGTTGAGCGATTAAGAATTTGTTTATCATTATCAAACTGTTGGCGAAATAATTTTTTAATAAAATAATATGAAATATTAAGAATATACATATTTTTTAAATTTTTACTTTAAGAGGAGCCAACAGAATTCCTTAAGGTCTACATTAATTCTTCGACCATTGATTAAGCTCTGACAGAACCGTTCATGAAATTGCTGTTATGATTCACATTTATAAGAAAGTTAACAGAACATTCCAATGATGAGAGGGTCTTGTTACATCTGCAAATGTTAAATAATGATTAGCAGCACAACGAGACTTCAGTAACTGTAACTGCCATCAGTAATTTTAATAGTGAACTGTTATAGAGCTAAATTTAACAGAGTAACAACAATTTGCAGCTGACGGAATTTCAGCTAGCGAAATTTTCAAATTCCTCTTTTTCGCATGCAACAGGCTAATTCAAAATTGTGCTTTTAACACCGATCCAAGTAGGTTTTAACAGTAACTTCAATAAGTATTAATAAATAAAAAAAAAACTATTAAAGTCATGCAAATTAATACTACAAACTACTGAACTATGAAAGGGCTACAAAAGAATCAATATAAAGTTGAGTAGAAAGTTGCGGAGATAAGAAAACGAACTGAAATAAAACAAAGAAGGAGACATAAATATAAACAGTACACATATAATCGATTCCAGATAAATCTCTGCTCAATTAGCCAATTTTTAACAAGTAGAAACGGTTAGGAGATTTCAAGATATATTCATTCTGACACTATTTGTGTTTGACTTATTTGAATATTATTTTTATAGAGTATTTCGGTTGGAGTTTGGTCTCTGTTCTCAATTATGTATATACATAATTGAACTATAATTTGAAGTACAATAACAAAATAGAAAACAAATTTAATTTAAAGTCAGTTAAAAAGGTGTCAAAAAATACATAACCTTAAAAAAATGTTATAAATATTTATTTATAAATAATTTCAATGTTTCTTTTATCATTTTCAATAATTAATTTCTCTCTTTGAAATGATTCTGGCCTCAACTGTACTTCGTTTGCATATTAAACATAAGTAACAGAATAGGCGCCAAACAGGAAACCAAATTTCATTTAATGTCGGTCAAAAAACACAAAAAAAAAGTTTATAATTCATAAGTAATTATTTCCAAAATTTTGTATGGTTTTTAACCATAAAACTATATTTGAAACCCTTCTACCTGCAGATTAGTCTGCCCTGAACTGCACTTCTTTTGCATATTAAACGAAGGCATGTTAACTCATACATATATGTATGCAATGGCGAGTGTTTGTTTGTATGTCTCCCCCTTTTCAAACAATCAATTGTCAACAAACGCATGCAACGCAAAGCAACTGTTGCAACTCTCTTAACACCGACGACGTAAGAAAAGACTTGGCAATCCACACATGTAGCACATAATAGCAATAGTAGCACAAAAGCAATAACATTTTTCTATATAAAATGCATGTAGTAGTAAGTGAAACCGTACACGGGATGCCTCCGACACTTTGGACGAGAACGTGACATAGCATAAATCCTCGTAGACTTTTTCCTCTTCGTCAAAATAAATATCGTTTAGGTACTCATGGCCCTCCTCCGAGGCGCCTCCGATCTGATAGTTCCAACCCGCAGCAGCTACATTCTGCAGGCTTTGTGAGAGTGAGCCGGCTTTCTGTACGCCTCCCGGTGGTGCGGCAGCCGTCGCTGCTGCACGATTCGTTGCACTGATGCTGTAGCCTTGACTGCGCGAATGCGCCGACGAACCGGATGTGGCGGTGAAAGCCGAACTACCACTATGGAGGGACTGTATTTCGCAATCGATGGTGTCGCACATGGTGGACATGTTATCCTCCTCGTAGTCTTCGGTATCTTCCGTGCCGTTCTCAATCGTTATATCACTGTTTTCATCCTCAACCGAAAGAGAGCCGCTCTGTGAGCTGTGATCGCAGGCCTCAGAAGCTCCGTCAGTGCTGCCATTCTTAGTGCACTCGCTGCGATGTGTTTCGTTTTAGTTTTTTTAAATTTTATTTTTTTATGTTAACAAATTGAGTTGCACAAATGTTGAGTTAATTAGATTTGTTTTATTTACACAAAAGAGAGAGCGTAGGTGTGAGTAGGCAGAGAAATAGTTTAAGAGAATAAAGAAGAGAATAAACAAATTCACGTTCTGTTGTTAGTAATTAAAAAGTTCAATTTGCTCACTACTGCCAAAACTGTCGAAAAAGAGTAAAAGTAAAAGTGCAAAAGTGGGAAGGGAACACTTACGTCGTGTGCAGCTCCTTGTAGATGGCCTCATCGGAATCTGATTTTTGGCTTTGTATTATAGGTAAATTAAAACCTCTGAAAAGAGATAGAGAAGAGAATGTTCAGCATAAACTCAAAAATGTTTGGTTGAGATGAGGAGAATTCTCACTCTCATTTTTTAAATTGAAAAGCAAAATAGTAGCGTAGCGTAGAAGTTCGTTCTCGGAGATTACAAGATTCAATAAAATTACGTTTCTGTTCCCTCTGTATTTCAATATGTTTCCATGAAGACCTCAGATCCTCTCAAAATACACAATTAACAAATATCTGTAATTACAATTTATCTCTATTACAATTGGAACGTGTTAGCAAAAGGCTAAAACTTATTTAGTTTGTTTAGAGTGGCAGCCTTCTTCGGGAAAGGTCACTTAAACATTTAAAGGCTCATTGTGGTACTTACTTAGTTAAACAGCTCAGAAATATATGTTCAACAAACCTCTACATTACGCTGCGAATCTTCAACGGATTTTTCCGCTGCGCTGTGTTACAATACATTATCTCAACCAATACTCACATTAACTCCGGATGTATTTGCTGAGTCTTGCGGCATTGTGATAGTTTCGATAAAGTCACCAGCACACGATGGAAATTTGATAAATCGTAGAGCATCGTCGGCTCGAACAAATCCGCTTCGCGTAACCCGAAGTGATTGCGGCAGACGTCCAGAAACAGTTTTATATTTTTGCAGCACAAGAACTGAAATGAAATGGAACAACAGCAACAAAAACCGTTCGTAAATGACCTTTAGCATGTGTGGGAGTGTGTATTGAATAATCATATGCATGGATGATTGTATGTATGTATGCATAATCATATGTAAATATGTATGTATGTTTGTATTATCATATGTATGCAGCAGCAGCAGCCACCACCTTGAAGCCGAGTATGTGGTAAAATAGTGGTAAAGCAGTGAGCGAAATATTAGATTAGGAAACTTTCCAACCAAAATAACTGTTCTTCATTCCAAATAAAATATGCCCACCAATTTTTTTTTTTGTAGTTGAGCAGCGGCATGGCCCATTTTTATGTGCCTTGTACGAATGCTCCCCACCTTGGAGTGAAATATTTTTGCCATTTTATTTGAGCTCTATTCCGTGTATGTAGGTAAATAGGCGAACGAGTATTTTCCTTTTCGGGAATTTATTTGCTTTTTTCTTTTTTTTGTTGCCTAGGAAAACGGTAAAGCGAACAGAAGCAGAGCAGAGCAAAACAAAAACAAGAAATATTTGCACACTCGCTTTGAATGTACTACAATGAGAATGTATTTTAAATTGTTATTTTCTCAAGAATAGACAACTAACTTTCTTATTGCTTTATAGAAGCGCGCAAGAATGCAAATATTCGTATTGTAGAATTGTTTGAAGGTTTGTATGAAGTACAAACCCCCACCCCCACACAGCGTGACTCTATACGTACATTTATGCGCACCTTGTATCCTCTGCACCTCCTCTCCCAAACCCACTCACACTCATCACACCACCACCCACGTTGGGAAGTTCTTGTGAAACTTTTTGTGATTTAAATGCTGCGCCATTTTGATTTAATAACTGCTATCATTCTTAATGCCCAGGAGAAGGAGCCCCCGAGGAGCCAGGAAGGAGCTGGTAGCATGAAACATTAACTTCAGAATAATAAACGCTTTCATCATAAAAGTTGACTGGAGTGCAGATTGAGTCATTTTTTTCTTTTTATACATACGAGTAAAAATAAACTAAACAATGTTTAAATGTGGATGATTTATCAAAGCTGGAGAATGATTGCCCGCAAATTACTTAAGATTGAGGATTCGGGAATTTGATTTATAATTTACCATGACGGTGGCCATTTTTTATATTTGTTGTTGCACACCAACAAACGGAATGCGAAGTGTGGGGAGATTGATTATTGGGCCAATGGTGACTTGTGTAGTGAGCAGAGCTTCACTCTCGAGTGGGCGGTGAGACGTGGATAAGGAAATTAATTTAATAAAGGTGTAAATGCCAGTGTTGCCTACTCTGCTACCATACGAATGCGGTAATTAAACCTTATGGAGGAGATAACACCATTCTGTATGGAGCCATGGGGCTCTACGAGTACAGTGCATTAGCATAATTAAAATGACCTTTACGAACTCGTTTCGCTTGGCCGTAAACATATAATTAAAATTTCTTTAGCAAACGTCAGATGAGAAGGAAACCACACAATTTTCCTGTTGCCTGGGATCTGCCCTCAATAGTAGTAGTGCAATAATGTTGTGGGGGAGGGGGTTCGAAAGGAGCAAGAAAATGTTTTCCTTTCTCCCAACTTTTGTGATTTAATTTACTTCGAATTTTTACAGCTTTACGTGGAGCATGTCAACATGTCACTCACATCCAACTTTTATACGCTTTCGCTTTTAGTGTCCTGAACATCCCAAAACACAACAGCAACCAAGGATATATTGGCCGCAAAGTATGCCACGCCAACAACCAGTCGCTGCTGCTGCTGCTGTTGTTGTTGTTGTTGTTGTTGTTGTTGTTGTTGTCGTCGTGTCCAACGTGAACGAACACATTTTTTTTTGGCAGCTGCAAATGAAGATAAAGTGGAAATAAAGCGGACATACTCGTAGACGGCAAAAGCTGCCCACGACTCAGTCCCGGGGGATAAGCGCTGTTCTGTAATAAAATCGATTAAAGGTTTTTTTGAAGAATCTTGCAGCAGTGAGGATTGTACAGAGATGGCGGATACAGAGAAGAGGGGTTTATACGTTATTCAATTGGCAATTTTTGTCACCCTGAATCTTTAAGAACCTGGAAGGTGAAGTTTCTTAGATGTCAAAGTACACCCACGCATCTGACAATTTCCATTTTAAAAATGTAAAATACTTTTAAAGGCTTATTTCAATTGAGAAACCAATTCCAGATTAACCTCAATCAAGCTTGCAACGCACACCAAACCGCAACAGTGCCAAAGCTTTCACCCCAAATGGAATTACTCGTATACGTAAAGTAATTTATATGATCGTCCATAGAGAGTACTACCACATCATCATAACCATCATCATCATCATACTAATCATGATATCGTCATCACGCCACCACAAAGAAAGGAGAACCCTCCCAAACGTGGTAGTCTCCAACAAATACCCACGCACCGCTGCAGCAACGAGGGACTGAAAAAAGCGCTTCTCACCCAAAATTTGTGTAAAAGCACCATAAATTCCGAGCTCCCAACGAGGGCGTAAAATCCAACAGGTAAGTACTTTTCCGTACGGGCGAGTGCATGTGTGAGTGTGGTTGTATCGTGTGTAATAAAAACTTCATTGGCATTATAAAAGATACACCACGCACATCACTGCACAGCGCAACATACATACGCCTCACAAAATATGCTCAACTTGTGGCACTGCACACACACACCCCCTGTAAGCCACATACTACCCCTGCAAGCCACACACTGTGCCCCTGCCAGCCACGCACTACCCCCACAACCCAACACTGAAATAAAGAGCACACAGTCACGCAAATGGGCGAATGGGTGGCTGAGTGGGCGGCGACAAGGGCAGGCAATGTGATGGAATTTATGTGGAAAATAATTCGAGCTTTAACAAAGAAACGATGCGCAAATAAAAGTGAAGCAGCGGGCTTAATTAACAATTATACGAATCGCGGCGTTTGGCGCAATGGTTCGGGTTTAGTTTCTGATGCGGGTGCTGAGCTCCTGTTATGCCTCAAGCTGCACAAATGCCGGCTACCGCAACTACAACCCGCATACACCCACCCTCCTACTGACACTAGGCAATTTCGCTGATAGCCCACCACACAAGGCACACGCATACATATGACAACGCTAAACTACCGCACTATCCCAGTAACAGGGCCAACAAGAACTAAACTTCCATATACCCAGTTGGAAAAAGCTTGCTTAATGCGTGGCTGGCTAAGCTTAGCAGACCAGTGTGGATGGAGCGAAGACAAATTATGTATGAACATAGAATTGTGGGAGATGGGAGAACCCCCGTAGAGGGGGATTTCCAATCAGTCAGGCCAGTTATCCCCATTGTACTGTATCGTATATAAACATAAATATAAATATATTATGTATCAATATAAATATAAAAGAGATGTGCAAAATCTAAAAAATATGTATAATGCAATATATATGTATATTTCATTTTAATAACACAAATATTCCAATAGTCAAAATTCTCCAAGAAAACACAACAGAAAACATATCCAACCTTATGTATATTCTTAAATACCATAACTTATACCTCCTAATCTAGCTAAATCTCAAACAAAACATACACAGTCGAATTACAATCAGGCCGAAAACCCTAGTCGTTAGTGCCTTAGTTTTAAGTTTATTTTATAATTGTATTATGTAATAAACTGTTTAATAATAATAATAATATTTTTTGCTCCTCACGTTTTGTGACACCCAGAGTTCCTTGTACAAACAAAATTACACAATTTAGTGTTATAATAAATTAAAAAATAAGATTGTGAATTTATATTATTTAAAAAAAAAAGTGGGATCCGTGGGATGCATTAAAAAATTTCTATACTTGTCCAATCTTGATTTTCTTTAACTATTTCCCCATACGTAATATTCGCAATTATTGAATATTAAAGTGACGTCAAACTTCTACCCCCTCCCCTGCCGAGTTATCACAATTGGTTACACAGTAACATACCACGTCCATTCCACCTTCCGTCTAACGTTATTTATCGACAACTCCACCAGAAAGCTGAGCCACCCTGACACCCATTTCCAACTGGGTGGCTGGATTAATTTGATTATATCCACATGGGAGTGAGTGAGTGCGTGTGAGTGTTGAGTAAATGTGTGTATGTACGCTTAATGTGTGCAGTTCATATTTAGCTAATTACTTACATCTATAATAATCTCGAATATAATTAGCAGATTTCCAATGGGTGGGCTTATCGAGCAGTCTTGCCTGCCCGCCTGCCAGGCGGAATGACTGGTTGCCTGGCTGGTTGGTTGGTTGATAGTTGGGTTAACAGAAGGAAGCATTGGAGCAAATGCTGAACACAAGGCAACTCACTCACATGAGGGTAAAATGGAATAGGGAAATTTGCACGTTACGACATGGTTGCAGTTAAGAGGAAATACTGCCAACATGGGTTTAATTAACATATTCTTATAGCCAACTAATAGAATCTAATTGGAAAGCTAATCGGCACATTGATTATGGGCGAATTGTGTTTGCTTGGTGTGAAACTTCATGGCCAGACTTGATTAATTGATTACTTGGCGCAGGTTGTGTGAAAAGTTTCACTAAGTATCCTTAAATATGGGTTATTCCATACTATGTTGGCTGGGTGGTTCATCCTTGTTCAGTATGAGAATTTCACTCAATTTATGTGACCAGCCCAGTCAAAACACATTTGTGCATATTGTGTGCGTGGGGAGTATATTGGAATATTTTGTCCATGGTGATGCAACAGCGCTCACTCAAAAAAATCCCACTCTCTCTCCCACCAAAACTCCGTCAAACCAGCTGGAAAATTGCTCTGATTGTATGAGTGGAAGATTATGCATGTATTTTTGACAGGAATGTGATCGAAATTGTTGCATTACTCACTCAATTCCATTTTCCACTCTCTTCTATCAACAAATGGACAACTGCTCTGATGCTTGCAGGTGTGGAAAATTTTATATGTGTTTTTGACAGAAATGGGATCGAATGTGTTGTTGTTGAATAAGTTGCATTGCCATATAAAGTAATTATTTTATTCATGTGTGTTTTGGAAAGCGATCATGTTGCCTAGGGCGCACTTATTAGGTGATGGGAAAGGAAAATCGCTCTTCTTCGTGATCATTTTAACGTACGTTAATTTTTTAAGCGATCGGCTGTTTTTACATAATTGACAATTTAACTGACAATCTGGTTTAAGGTCTTAATGACAATTAATTTGATATAGTAAAGTAGAAATTTCACCTCCAGGCAATTTTTTAATTTATATATTTAAGTGACAAAGCAAAAAAATATATATATAATGAGGATGATTTCTGGAGAAAACGGACTTTTGTAACCATTCACGAACATCAAAAGAGAAATAAGATTCCCAGAAATAAGAAAGCATTTCAATGAAAATTATGTTTGTAATAATCAGGAACACCATAAGGGGAAGAATTACAAGAAAAAAAAGATTTTGATAATAATCCTTAAGGAATTTTATTTTCATTTAATTTAAAAATCCCTTCCGTAAAATTACATTATAAAAATTGTATTCTAGCCAAGATTTTATTACACAAGTTGTGGAAAGGTACATAGAGATAAAAGCCTAGAGAAGTCGTATAAGATCAGAAGATATTCCTCATTAGTGCATGTACCAGTGCTTGGAACTTACACACTTCGTCTCTAGCTGTTTTCCTCCATGTTTTTCTATCTTCATCCCCTAAAAATACCACTTGCTACCAACACCACACTTGCTGTCAATACCACACTTGCTCTAAAATCACACTTGCTGGTAAAATCCCTTCCGAAAAAACACCATATCATTTCTATGCTTCCCCCAACTCCCTATTATTCCCATTCCAACTATCTTAACCAAAGTTATCAGCTCCCTTCGCCCTCATTGTAATTCCCTTATGGTAACAGGTGTTCCCGCTTCTTCTTTATGTTGGCTTTTCCGCCAACCTTCAAAGTTATGCAAACAACTTCCCCCCAATCCTCAGCCTCGGCGTTTGCCAGTTGTTGTTCCATTAAAGCGGCCAGCAAAAAGTGGCGGCAAACAAAATTTCTTCGAATGTTCGTGAATTTGGGTGCGAAATGAAATGTGTGTCAATGTCGGCGCAGCAAATATGATGAAAGTGAAATTCGTAAACATTTTCAGCTGCAGCAAACGCTGCAAAAGTTGAGAAAGTATTTCAGCCAGAACAGGGGTCAGGTCAGGGTTTGCGTACGCGTTCTCATTGTCCTCAGTAAGCAGTGTCTTCGTTGAGATTTTTTTCGAGATAACATTTTATTGTTTTGTTGCTGAAACTTGTTGGCACCGATTCCAGTCGACGGATTCCCGTTTGAAGCAGTTCGCACCGAACTGAATCAAATAAGCGAACAATTGATTTTAATGAAGTCTATGAAGGGTGTCGTTGGAGAGAGAAGATTGCTTTTCAAACAGTTGTTTAATAAATAATGCAATGAGTAATCATGTAATGAGTCAAGCAAAGTGGGGCGTGGTGACACAGTGTTCTATTGGGGGTCTGTTTTTCATACAGTAGAGCAACGCCTGCTTCATGCATATCTCGAATATGAGGGCTTTCACAGAGAATTCATTTACCAAAGAGGCAATATCCTTTCATGCTTCTCTCATCATTCTAATTTGAAACGTCTCTCAATCACAGGAATGTGCCAATTATCTCGGTAACAGGTGACACCACCCCTAATTAACTCCCTTAGGTACAATTAACTCCCTTCCTTTCCATTCCATTCCTATTGCAAGCAAATTCCTTGGAATGACTATTCACAATAGATCTAAATATGAACTAGCCCTAATTCTGGCACAAAGCAGACCACAATCGAACCAGTTTGAAGCACAATTTATGACACTTTAGCCTATTATTGATAAAGGCCAAAGTTGACATGCAAAAAGCAGTTTAATTATGACGAACAAAAGATGAGATGAAGTAATGCGAAAGGAGAACGAAGCAGCATAACCGAACAAAGAATAATTTAATAAGACAAAAACGATGGCGACTTCAAACGGCTTCCATGGTTACTCGATTGTCGCATTGGCGCCGCTGCTCCAAATAGCTCAGGAAACACGATTTTTTTTTTGGAAATAAAACACTTAATTTATAATATATTTACCAGATGAGGACCAAATAAGTACATTGCCATTATATGGAAAATAAAGCTGCTCCAAGTTTGGAGTGTCGAAAGCTAATTTGCATAATTTATTTTTCTTTGGGTGTATTTTTGCATGAATCACGAGTTGTTATTTTATTGCCCCGAAGTATCTTATGATTTATCACATCTATTTGCTGTGCTATAATTACTTAGATAAATCAAAAAAAATCGCTAATAAATTTGTAAGTTGTTTATAAGACACTCAGAACGGCACCTGTTCCGAGCTTTCAGAACAATCAAAACATTTCTCATACTGTGACACAATTCCCGCCAGAATCGGGTCTATAAATACCCAGGGACCGATATAAAAATATTGAGTAATGAAAATTATGTTCTAAAACCAATCAAATTAGTTTTACGCACAAAGTTTTATATACTCGTATATTACGCTGTGGAAAATGAGGCGACTTCCTACTTGAGGAACTCTCAGTTGAATCTCTGTTAAATATTTCTTATTGTTGTGGTTAATTTCTTTTACTGGCAATGAAATTGGACTCTAGTAGTTATGTAGGTCGGTGGGTTGAGCGGCCTTCAAAAAGGCACCCAGATTCGCCCTTTCTGATACCGCAAGAGATACAAGTCTCAGAGAGTCCACAAGGCAGTCACCCAGAAAGTTTTTCCCCTTTTGGACAGCGCACGACAAGTATATATCAGGAGTTCAATGGATTCTTGCTCTTCCTCATCCCAATTACTGCAAAAATCATTTGAAGTAATTGCCAGCCTCCTACCAAGAGTACGCAGGGTTCAGTGCCCCGTTGGGCCACCTCTGACGGTACCTATATATTGTCTACTTAGAGATATTAGATCTTTTGATTTCTTGACGTTATTTCAACCCACTTTAGTTTAGCTATTTTGCAACCTGTCTCTTCAGACAAGCACCTGAGGAAAGGAGTTGAATTTACCAAAGCTAGTCTCCATGATTTCATAAAAGCAAGGCTGAATGCAAGTGAAGAGAATAAAATGATGACTGATATCTTTTTAGCATATGGGACTATAACAGAAGGCTGCCACTTAACGGACGCTTGGAAGAGAATGTGAGTTAAAGCAGGAACAGTGACGAAGCCTAGAAATGGAAACTGTTTGAAAGAAGAAAGAAAAGGAAACTGAAGGAAGGAAGAGTGATAGGTGAAATTTTCAGAAATGGCCTCCAAATTGACGAATGCGGAGAGACACTATAAAAAGACGAATTCTGTATCGATTACCGAAGGATATTTAAAAAAAAATAATGACGTTTTTATGGCGACGAACACGAAAATCTAAGCGACGCCCTCGCCTACCGCTCCGTTTAAGCGACATGGTATTTTTTCAATTAGAACGTCAAAACCGCAACTTCCCGAACCGAGCGGCAAATCATGCTCAAGAGACTCTCGCCTCAACCTTTACACAGTAATCGACAGCAATTAATTTCACATCAAATTAGTCCCCAGCCGAACTCCGTGGCAGTGTGACAGCCGGGGGGTGGTGGATTCGATTCATCCCCAGGAAATGGCCTCTAAAGGATTTTTTCTAAAAAGTTTTCTCTTCGAGTTGAGAACATTTCCCACACCCTTGATAATGAATTTTGGTGTCACTGATATTAAAAAAACGTAATCCCTGAAATAAAATAAAAATCCATTAGACTATACATCAAAATGGACAAACGGACGGCATGAGCCACTCTGAATGATTATGCTGAAACCGAGCTGCGCTGTTAATCTGCTAATCCTCTCATTAACTGTGGTCCTTAAAGAGTGTAGTCACGTTGTACGACGACGCTTTTAATGTTTCATTATCGCCTTTCTTTTTACGCTCTAATTATTTCTACCCGAAGCCCGCAAAGTGGATGAAAGTCGACTTTTAATTGGCAAACAAAAAACAAAAAAGGAAAAACCAACAGCGGCAGCCTAGCAAAAAAGGATGCACAAGAATTACAATTATTCCAGCAAAAGCAGCGCCGCTTTGCGACAACTTTACACAATACAAATTTCTAAAGCTAATTAAACACTGCTCTGGGCGCTGTTCTTAATTGACACCCCTCTGGATGCCCTTTTAAATGAGCGCCCGCGTCTGTCTCCGTGCCAAAGTAAACAGCACCAGCCGTACGTGATTTCACAGCAACCGTCAAGGACAGAAAATGAAAAATTAGGTTTCCAAACAACAACAAAATTAAACAAAAACCCAGAAAATTCAATCATTAATTAAGCATGAGCACACTCCGGCCGGTTTGAGGCTGTTGTGTTGCCCTTTAGAAGAGTGCGCTTAAGTCCGCTCACGCGTTTGGCATAAGTTCACACGCTAAGCCCCAAATAAGTGAGTGGGTGAGTGATGGGATGAGTGAGAGAGTTCATCAAGTGACACTTTCAACACTTTCCACCGAAAAGCACAGCACCCAACAAAAACAATGCCACCAAATGCCACAGTGGCAGAATGACACAATTGCACACAAATGTAAAACGATACGACAGCTCGCAGCATAAACAAACACTCACAATGGGAGGAGGGGGGCTTTAACAACTTCCATGGCCTGCAGCAGCTCAGCTCAGAGCAGGAGGGGAGCGGTGGTTCAACGGTAAGCGGAAGGAAGTTTATGCTGCTTAAAAGTAAATGCGAAATATTTTATAAAAGTTTCCTTGTATTTCTTGGATAGCTGCTGACAAGCTGGAGGAGGAGGGTGGAACTGTAGAAAGACGATGGAGGTGGAGGATGGAACTGTAGGAGGATGAAGCTAGAGGAGAGGGATGAAGTGTAGCCACGTAGAAAATCAATCATAGTTAAAATAATATTTGCGGAAATGATGTGCTAAAAATATTCCATATAAAACTGACCAAAACCTAGTTTGATACGCAAATGTGTGAACATAGAAACTAAGAAAACGCCCTTGAAGAGTGTGGGAGAATATTTGTCCTTCGACGCAGCAGACGTTTACATCCTCACAACCCAAACCCACGCGCAAATGAAAAATACAAATACAAATAAGAGGCATAACATAACTCCGAGCTGAAATTCCCTCTCCCCCACGCCGGCGTCTATAAAAAATCCATTAAAAACTCATATGGAGGAACGAGCAACAAAAATAAAGCTGTTCGGAAACATATGTGCGCACATATTGATTCATGTACATCGCACCATCAGACACTCTCCCACACTCCCTCGCATACTCCCACACTCAATAACTCACTCACACAAACCCGCACACGCACATCGAACTTCCTTGTTGAAACCTGCAACTTAAAACCCGCCCGCCCTTTGGGATGATTGGGTGCAAGTATTCTGTAAACCCCACACAGCAATGGCAAAGCGCCAATTATTGAGAACTTGACACAAAGAGACAATAAAGCAAGGCTGAAGGCTGCTGCTGCTGCTGCTACTGTCATGGCCGTGAGTGTGGGCTCTTGCAGCTTGTATGGTGTAGTTGTTGGTTGTCTGCTGTGGCTGAGGTTGGGGCTGGCGTCGCCCCTGACACAGCTGCAGTCACGTCTTATCACGTTTGGGAGTTCGCTGTTTTGGAGGTCTGACTGATGCTTTTTCTCATTCTGCCTTCTGGCATTTTTGACACTAACCTTTGAAGGGTTAAGGCCACCCAAACCTTCAGTAAATTGAATGATACCGTTGGTCAGAGCAAGAATAAAGGGAGACAATTTCCAAGTGGATAAAAAAACAAAAACCAAGGCAGATAAACAGCTGGCTTAGGACCAGTCTCTGCTAGAATTCAGTGTCAATAGGTACTCACCTGAGCCATTTGCGGTTTGCGATTGAAATCTCGTGAATCCATACAGGTCGGGTCCAGATTAATGACCAAATTGCAGAGCAACACTCCATCGCGCAGTGTTAGAGCAAGGACGCGGATTTCCGAATCCGCCCAAGTGGCCTTGTGTTCGGGTGGGAGTATCTTGCAACGCGTTAACCATGCAACGCATTCGCGCCACAAATCATTGTTGCCAGCGGCACCACCAGCCGCAGCGGAGACGGAGGCGGCGGCAGCAGATGTACTAGCAGCAAACGCCATATTATTGTCCGTTTTCAAGTTAGCAACAGCAGCAGTGAGAGTAGTTGTTGTTGTTGTTTTCAGTTTCAGTAAATCAGCTTATTCAAATTCCCGTTTGATTCGATTCGATTTCGTTGTTCTAAGTGAGTGTCAGGGGCAACGGGAAAGAGGGGTGGGGACAGGTACCGTTACAGGAAGGGTCCGGTTTCGTTTCGCTAATTTATTGCATTATTCCAACTTGCATTTCGCAATATTTTTTTTTTTATTTTCATATTTTCAGAAAAATGTTTTTAATTGTTTTTATTGCTTTAAGCACAGTATTTTCTTAATTATCGGTTCGTATCATGCACTTTAAATTGTTTCTTTTATTGTCGGATTCTTTTTCTAGTTTTTTTTCTACCAACACTAATTAAGAGACTCCAAGAATATTTGGTTTTACAAAGGTGTTCGGGTTTCACTTTTTCCGCTAACACAATCGCAACCTATCGGAAAAACGTTTATCACTCGAATGAAAGAATTTCCTTTGAAAATTTCTCACAAACCAACAAATAATTTCTGCAAAGGAATGAATTTTCTTTCTCCAGCACACATTTCTGCAATTGTTTTATACACTTCCAACTGGATGCGACGAACTGTCAAAATGAACAGAAGAAGGTGCCAGCAAAGCAGAATGCGCAAAGAAGCAACATGCTGTTATCGATTAATCGGTGACATTCACAATAGCCGATCCAACTATTGCCTACTGGGCATGAAAATAAAGACAACAACAAATGATAGGATTGACACATCCCCACGCTCAAACGGCTGCCATTTTCCGAACTAACAAGTTGTTTTCAAAATTTTCTTTTATAATAAAAGGTGAAAATATTATACAAAATGTGTGAAAATAAGAAAATTAATAATAAATAAATAAGTGGCAAATTTCACGAATTTATGTTATGTATGGCAGATTTTAATGCAATATATTTATTTTACTAAATAAAATATACATATTAAATAAAATATAATAAAAAACATATGAAATAATAGCAATAAATAAAAGCAATAAGTTAGCATATTAGTTTTCAATAAAAATCAAATTACTGCAATAACATTTTTTTTTATTTACAAAAATAAATAAGGAAAAGTAATAAATTAGTTAATTAGTAATCAACAAAAAAGTTTGATTTATTTTTTTGATTACAAAAACAAAATATTATAAATAAAATATAAAATAAATAAAAGCAATAAATTAGCTTATTAGTTTTAAATAAAAAAAGTTCGCCGAATGGAACTTTCATTTTGAAGGAAGCCTCTTTTAGAGCATTTTTCTCTTTTATCATAATTCACACAAATTGGAGTTACATCACATAATTTAAGATTATTCGAATAAGAACTTACATGCTTCGAATTATAATTCATAAGTTTTTGACCAAAATATATCTATAATTAATAAGATTATTTTAGTTGCGCCGGAAAAGAAAGATTTCGTTCTGTTGGAAATATCAATCGCCTTAAATTTCTTCCTCATTGATTTTGAATGTCGGGTTTTCCCACTAAAACAGTGCTGCCAATTGCAATCATTTTACAGAGAATATTTCAAACTTCAGTGTACATTTTTGTTGTGCGAATCTTGGCAGCACGAGTTTGAATCCCGCCTAGGACAGGATCTCGAAACACCTCTTTGTAAACATTTGTCTGTTCTATTCGCAGGCCTCAGTACGAAGTACTCACTTTCCCAAATGATGAATAAATAAATATAATTATTAAGTGGAGAGATGGAAGAGTTGCGAGTAGACCGGCAGAGAGAGACTTTATAACGCTTGCATCCATTTCCGTCAAGGCAATTGTGGTGCAGGAAGTAATGAAAAATATTTTTTGAAAGAGTCCTTTCCAAGCGTCCTCGTTGAAAAAGTACAAACCAGTATACAACGTGCAGGACAAAGTAAACAGGACTCTTTTAAAAAAAGTATTTGTAGTGAGGCCATCTCTTGGCAGTTATATGCGTCAGAAAGGTAGATTCCTCTCTGATATACTGTCATGATATTTGGACTAATATAAGCGGAGTAATTGCGTCTGAAGTGACAATATGTTCCTGTCATCGGTACAAAAATGAGCAGCGAACAAGGAGCTAATATGAAGTTGTTTTTTAAACTTGGCTCTCTCATTCGAACTTACTTTTGGTGTCTGGAGATGGTTCTACCAATAGCTCTTCTGGTCTGGTACCATTAAAACCCAGATATTCTCTACTAAGTGCGCTCTAATATATATATATATTTTTTTAGGTGCATAAAATTGTTCTTTGGAATTGCATTCATATTTCTCGGTGCGATTCTCTACTCCATATATGTGCTTAGGTACGAGTCCTTAGATGGTATGTTGTCATCATGGAAACCGTTGGCTTCCGAATTTTTACGTAACTCAGGACGAGAGTTTATTGTGACACGTCTGGGTTTGAACTCGTTGCCCAAAGTGATGCTGGGCGGTATCTTCCTGCCGCGGAATGTGGCCGTGTCGAACGTGGGCGGTGGCGTGTAGTGGGTAGGCGTGGTTTCCTCGGCTTCTGTCGCAACATTCTCCTCGGCTGCTGGTTGCACATTTGTCACTTGATTCAACTTCTTTTTGCTGGTCACCTGCTTGAAGTAGAGCACTTCCAGAGCCAATGTGACCATTGCTAGGCCCAAACCGAACAGAGTTGCAATGAACACTCCACCCAGACTATCCAGGGAAATGCCCTGTTGACTTTCGATGACGTGGCAGCCTTTGGTTTCCGAAAAATTCCAGTACTTGGCATGGAGATCCTCAAAGTAACGATCCTTTTGTAGCTCTAAAATTGCGTAACTTATTTCGTCCTTTGATGGGTATATAAAGAAATAGTTTCAATAAAAAACTCGAGCTTATAAGTTGAAAGACTACCGTCAAGTGGCTTCCCTGCTGCACTGCCACTGCATATGGCTGCTCGCCGAAGACCTCGCCCACTTCGGTCAGATTGCAGTTCTTCGTGAGCTCAAACCGGACTTCCGTGGAATCGTGAATGAAGGCAAAGTCGGCACTTTCGTGTTCACTCACTTTGCGAAAGCCCGCAGCGGCATCGGGCACTGGGATCGATGCGTTTATCGAGAAGAGAATGTGACCATATTGCTCCCGAATTGGGTAGTCCCAAATCCTGTGAAAATAATACAATCATCAGTTGCCAAATGCGACGCTAAAGTTGAACCCGCCTCCCCACCTGTATTTGTAGAATTCGGAGGACGCATTCAAAGCCAACTCCTTCCACATGCGGTACAACATGTCCTCCGCAAACTTCATGTTGACAAAGTAGCGATGCGTGTCGGAGTTCGCCACTACTGTGTAGTTGATTCTCGACTGGCGGGCCAGTTGGTCCAACGATTGGACTGGCGTCTGCATGCGCTCCACCGTCAGGAACGCGGCCAGATTTGCTGTGAAAGTGGCCAGCATCAGAACCACAAACAGCCAATAGGCAGCCACCAAAACCCGCCCTGACATGGCTTTGGGCGCTTCGCCACCACCTTGTGGGGTGAAAGACGTCAATGCGAACCAAAAACACTCCCTTATGGTGAAAATCCTAGACAAATAGGAAGGTGAAGCTCTTGAAATCTGACAGAGCTCGAGCAACGAACCTGGTAGGATACGGATAGGCTTCTTTATTATTGACAGCACTATAGGGTGAGTACTTCTCGTCCAACCAGATCATCATGGCCGCTGTAGACACTGCCGCTATAATACTCATCCATACCTCGACACGCAAGACGGTCATAAACTTGAAGAGCGACTTCTCGTGCACGGCTTTGCGTATAACAATCGTAATTCCCGTCTGCTCGAAGTAGGGTGCAATGTAATCTATAACCTGCAAGGATGAAGTAACATTTAAAGGTGTAGTGGAGGGTCAGGATACGGCTGATTCGGAAGTCCCTGATGGAGGCAGTTAGATGACAAGAAAATGCAAGTAGTGAATTGTAAATGGGACGAAATTTGGACGCGTAGCTAAGATGGTTTGGGAGATGGCTGAGTGATTTAGCAGTCATTGCCGCGTTAGACAGAGACTATTTCTATGTCCTTATTCGTTGAATCACACAATTTGCCCATTCCATCTTGGCCACGTATTCAGGTCGTCTGCCAGGGAGGTCAGACTGTACACATCTGGACACATCTACAGGAGGTGAATCTCGTAGAACAATTCTGCATAGAACCGTTTCAGTTGCTACCGCGAAGAGCAGACTCTACTTCATTAATCCGTTTCGAAAGTGTACACATGGTCGCTAAGTAGTCCTCCTCGCCGTCCTGGTTTGCATTTGCGCTCAGGTGCACACATAGTCTAACCTCCATAAGTGCACCCTCGTCATGCCTGTAACCACCATCCGGACCTCTCTTCTTTTGCACTCGTACCTCTTCGCGTTCGGAGTACATTTTCATTGCGGCCACAGCGAAGTCGATTTCATCCCTCACGAGATCCCCCACAAGACCATCCCAGTGGCCGGTTTTATCGTTACGTGCCCCGTACTTGCCAGAAGTGGGCGGCATGAGTACGTAGTCAAAATCCATCTTCTCGGCCAGGGTGTTGATCACGTCGACGCAGTAACCGTCCCAGATGAAGTTGCCATTATGGTCCAGCAGCGGTTCACCATTGCTCTTATTACGACGGTAGTAACTCCATGGAATGGCCTTAGCAGTATGTGGAGTCAGTTTCATATATGATATCTATGTGTCTTGTGACTCACCTCCACAGTGCCAATGCGGAAGAATCGCCTCGCTGGACTAATGGTCTCATTAATTAGATGGAGCTCACCTGATTGCCATAATGCCAGATCAGTGACTGCCTCATGCTCAGTCGAGTAAAAGTTGATGGACACATTGAGATTGTAGGTTAGGGCAGGGACAAAGGTGGCGAAATCCTCATCGGTTGTGTTCGTCATGGCGAAGGTCATAAAATTCGTTAGCTTCAAACGTTCCAGCAGGTCAAAATCCAATGAATGAATGTATGTCGGAGCAGTGTAATTGCATTCATAACGCATTGGCCTCAACCAGTTCATGTGGGACTCCCTGACCTCGCTCAGACTACGGAAGATCTCCAAGAGCATGGCACGTTGGAACTAGCGAAAAGGTCATTGCAGTATAATTAATAGAGAAAAGTCCCAAATATGAAGTGGACAAGAGGGTTAGAGACCAGGTCAGATGGTGGCTGACTTAATTGGTTTCTAAGACGCACAAAAGTGGCCGGATTTGGATCAGTCACAAATTAGTCACGCGTTCACCAAGCAACTCCTCACTTTATATGTGAGGGAGTGTAAACGACACCTGTCTATCTCTAACCTCCTTGCAGGTGAGTACCCACTAACCGTAAAGCCACTAATGCAGTAGGAGTCCTTCATTTGCAGTGCCCTGCAAATCGCTCTGAGATTGACCGTGAACTTGGTGGCGAACTCCGCTTGCTTCCTGTACTTGAATGCACGATCACGTGTGTCTAAGAACAGAAAATGCCACTCCCGTGCCCGAATAAACAGTTTATTCTTGTAGATCTGCAATACATTGGTCAACCTATGGGACTACTCTGGACGATGGAACCCACCTTATCGAAAATGAGGTTCATATTGTTGCCTCCCGCGAATATCGCATAATACGAGGGTGGGGGCCGCATTTCCCTCAGCTGTTTAATATAATTGTAATGTTCGGTTGCCGTCACCAGACTCGTACGGAATGGGAAGCCCTCGACTATCTGATGCAGTGCCTCCTCGGTGTCTTGCTCGTTCTGGACTATCACCACCAGATCGTTGGCGTCCTTTAGTTGCATGAATTCAGCAAACATTTGCATGTACGGCGACAGCATGCGATCCACCCGCAGATATGGTATGTTGTGAGCAGACACGTAGTCCAATCCCTGCTGCCAGGGGTAGTACGTGAGGTCGACGATGACCGAAATGTCTTCGGTGTACAAAATTTCACAGACTACGGATATTCCGAAAAAAGTTGCGTGTGAAATTGGAAGAAGGGTTAAAAGAGGTTCCAGGTAATTGCTTTAAAATTAAAGCACATCTGCATTTGAGGTTAGGTTGGGATGAAAAACTCCAAGAACAAGTTTAATTTGAGGTTAAGTGCAAGAAAGTCAAAGAGGGGGGTTGAATGTGAGGTTAGGTTGGTGTGAGAAATCTAAGAAAGTATTGAATTGGAGGTTGGTAGATTTCATAAAGTCACAACGAGCAGAATTTGAGGTTAGATTGGTACACGAAAGTCCAAAAATGTTGATTTTGAGGTTAGGTTGGTACAAGAAAGTCCAAAAGAGTTGATTTTGAGGTTAGGTTGGTCCAAAAAAAGAGTGGAATTTGAATTTATGTTAGTTTAAGTTGCGACAATATGAATTATTATAATGTTAATATCAATTCATCAATATAACTACGTGAATTGGGCCGTATAAATACTTGATTGAGGCAATATCTCTACAAGATTGAAAACATGATCGAAGTATCGTCAGTACGTGATTAATCCAATAGCAAAATGTGATAAATGATCACTAATAGATGATTGATTTAACATTAATCGGAAAAATACAATATAAAATTGAATTAATATCAATATCCTTGATTGATGCTAAACAATCCTTGATTGATGCTAAACAATCCGTGATTGATGCTAAACCATCCGTGATTGAAACTACATCAATTTGTGATTGATGAATATCAATATCGATTAAAGATGATGGCACCACCACCAAAACACAATTTTAACACCAATGCGCTTTTCTGGTTCCCAGCTTAAAGGTTCTCTTTGGATTATCCATCCACACACACACACAAAGTCGAAAATATACATACATATGTCCATATTATACACCGCTCTGTCTGGCCCATTTCTCACAATAAACAGCGACACTTTTATTTCGGTCTCCAATTTCAAGGCTTCAATTTCCTTCAGAGTAAGCGAAACGTCTTGTTGCATGTCCTTTTGTACTGGATCAGTCCAAAGAACTACACAAAATAAAGCAAGGACATTAATGCGAAAATCTTCCACTGGTGAATTACGTAAGCAGACCAATTTTCAGTTCACTTGCTGCCACAAATACTCTGAGCAGCATTAGGAATGGATACACTCGCAGCAGCAACATCCTTGCCAGCCATACACAACACAACTGTATGCGTATTAAGCCAAAGGATAACTGTACGAATCTGGCAATGAACTACTCGTATTTGGCGCGTCTTCACTGAGGAAAACGCACCACAGGACATGCCACGGAAGGGGGGAAATAGCAGATATGTCATAAATTACAGAAAAGTGCCCACGGCACACGGCAAAGCAAGGATACGGTAATTTGCCTAAATTATTGAAGAGTAATTTGCATTGATTTGTTATGAAGTGCGCGCTTCCACTTTATGCATATTTAAACGAGACAACGAGGAGGCATTTGCTAGGGTCACAGACGGTAGGAAATATGAACAGTCTACGATGAGGTGTGCAGACAACTATAAGAAGGACATGCTACACTAATTTATTAAGAGATGGATTATATTACCAACCAATTTAAGCAGCTCACATCTACTAAAAGAAGCGACTCACTGGTGGAATGATATTTGAGGTATTCTTTTAGTACTGGTCTGAGAAGTCTGTGACACTTTCCGCCCCCTGAGTACCTTCCGTTGTGATGCCAAGGACCCAAACAACAAACTTCAAATGAAAAATGTAGCTTATAAGGTGGACGGTTATTCCTACCAGAGGTCCACCTATGGGCAATTATCTGCGTCACAAACGTAGATCCCTCACTGATGTACTGGCCTGACATTTGGGCTAATAGAAGCGGAGTTACTGCGTCAGAAATTGACAGAATATATGTGGCATCGGTACAAAAATGAGCATCCAACAAGGAGGTAATATTAAGCTTTGTTTTAAACTTGGTAAAATTTTTACCGAAACATCAGAGACAGAGCTCAGGACCGATATACCGCGAAATATTCCATTTCTCTCCGGGATTTGCATCGTTTTGTCACAGAAGCTGACACAAAATTGAACAATTGCTCCTCTTTCATGTCCCCCCTCCACAGTATTCAACCTTAAATACACAAATGAAATAATACCTTCCTTTATTATTATTATTTTGATATATATTTCACATTTGGCCTGGAACTAATACAAACATTGCTTAGATAATTGCACACACGGTTGGTTTATAAACATCCTGCAGCAGTGATTTATGAAGCTCAGTTTATGGGTGGTGGGTGGGCTGAGCAATTGTGCGCTAGCAGCGACTGAAGGAGATGAAAATAGTTGCTGCACTGGTAGGCAATTTTCTCTGCGTGAAGTGCGAGTATGAGTGGAATCCAAGTGTATATAAACGTATATACATGCTCTTTGGTGTGTTGAGAGCTAGTCGCATACTAGTAGCTGCATGAGTCCTTTTCGCTGCATGGCGTGTGGGCGTGCTTATATAAACTCGATGGCATGCTAAATAAAACTAAGCGATTACATTTTTCTTCTGTTGCAACTGAAATGAGACGAACACCAATAATTGCCAATGATTGACTTACATTGGCATGACTTATATGGAATACCTTATAGAATACCCTAAGCAAGTTTAGGTTGGCCTTGGAGTGGGCAGTGCTCGTAATTAACTCAGGATGTTATATAAATACATACGATTTTATGTAATAGCGAAATTAATACAAAACTTACACGATAATTATCAATTAATTACAAGAAAAAATAACTGAAATCAATGAAGACAAATAAATTACTTCCAGTTAAGCGAAAGGTTCTTAAAGGATCATACGCAGGGCGCAACCATTTAGGTGCCATGCAGATGCGATAGAATCGATTCAATGTCTAGGTGGATTTTCTCAGTTGTCGTCGAGGAGGGTGGCGTCGCCTTTTTGGGTGTATGCTGAGTTGCTACCTCATCTTGGACAGCTGCAGCCTCTGGTTTCTTGCTGGTAGTGGCTGAGGTAATGCTGGAACCAGGTGTCTCTGTCGTACTGCAAAGAGCAACACAAAATAGGTTAACATTTTATAAGAGAAACTTCTTAAACTTAATAAACCTACGCCGTGTTTTGAGGGGACGCCTCATTGTCGGTCCTCCCCGCTACGGGTGTGCTTGTGGCCACTGGGGTGGTGGCCGTGAATTCAGTTGATGTTGCCACTGCCACTGGTTGTGAGATATGCCGCGTGGCCGCCTCAGTTTCCGTCTCTTCACTGAAACTGGTGGTGGTGATGCGGATTCTACGTTTTTTTGGTATATTCCGGATGGGTGGAGTTACCCGAGCTGGTATTGGAGCTGATATTGGAGCCGGTGCTGGTGCTGGCTGCACAGGCGCTCTGGCGTACAGACACATCTCATCGGTGATGTGCCAAGTGTGGCTTTCATGCTCGTCAATGGCGACGACCATTTTGAAATCGGAGAAATCGTGTACCTGCGGCAGCTCTTTCGGCGCCTCATCGGGGCCCTCATACTTCAGCGAAATAAAGTGTATCGCATCCGCCTCTGTAATTGTAGTAAATGACCAACAATCGAGGGCATCATCTTTCTCCGAAGACCCATCACTACCAATACTGCATTTTGTGGGACTCACAAGTGATATGGAACCTTCGGCTGCTGCAGGGTTTTCCGCTTCCTCAGCCACTTCTGGTGTTTTCTCCAATTCAGCCTCTGGCACAGTTTTAGTATCCACTTTTTTAGTCTCGTTCGATTTGCTGAGTTTGTACTCCACTGGTCTCTCTACCACCTTTCTAGTTCCACCCGATTTGCTTGCTTTATCTTCAGCATTTCTGTTCCTGGCCGATTTGCTTGATTTCTCTTGATCGAGTGTTTGTTTATCAGGCTTATCTTTAGCATCTTCAAGGGGTTCATGGGGTTCAGCGGATTTATCTTCGCGTTTTTTATGCCCGCTGGTTTTGCTTGAGGTATCTGGAACCAGTTTATCTTTATCGGGATAACCTTGAACCGATTTATCTTTATCGGATTTATCTTGACCCAGCTTCTCTTTATCTGGTTTATCTTGAACCAGTTGCTCTCTATCGGGTTTATCTTGAACCGGTTTCTCTTCATCGGGTTCATCTTGAACCGATTTATCTTTATCGATTTTATCTTGAACCGGTTTATCCTCATCTTGTTTATCTTCGCTCGGTTTATTGCTGACTTTCTTGCTATTTGTTGGGGACATCATATTTTCCTCCGCTTTTGGTGGCTGTTTGGGCCTTCCTCTACGCCTATTCTGCTCCGTTTTGGCAATGGGCTTAATGGAGGCTGCGCTCACTGGCCTTATGATCAACGAAGATACCAGCTTGTGTTCTAAAAAAGGAAAATCAAATTATAAACTTTCAAAATAACTTGCAGGACATATTTTACCCGTCTTCGCTTTTCTCAGCCGTGGTGACTTCCTCAAATTTATCAATTCCGTCTTATTGGGTGCTTTAGACGGCGGTGTCAATTTGGCCTTTGCCGCTGCACTCAGCCTCGCCATTGCCACGCTGGAGTTGGGAGCTCCCCCCAACTTGCCATCAATGGACTCCAAAACGCTGGCGTTCTCTTCAGCCAACATCGAAGAGGAAAGCGAGGCGGCCGCTTTGCCTTTGAAGTTTAACGGGGTGCGTACAATTTTCTTGTTCTTGGCACTGATGCGCGTCTTTGTGGGAGCTGGGCGCGGTTTGATTTGCATCATTTTTCTACTCTCGATTCTCTCTGAGTAGACCAGGCGGCTCAGTTGCAGGCTCTTTCGTTCAGCTTTAGGCCCGGGCGTTGGTGGTGACCCTGACGAGCCTACAAATATGTTGGACACCGCATTGTCGTCGACGTCCCCTGGCGGCGGGTGCTGCGGCGATCCGATAAGATCGCGTTTGGCCTCCGCCAAGCCTCTTACTACTACGCTAGGCTGCTTCTTGGCTGATAAATTGAGAGCCGTGAGCACTTCTAAGGTGCGTTTCTCCTCAACTGGAGCTGGTGGTGACACTGGCTCCACTGGTTTCGCCGCTGGTTTCGGTACACTGGGACTGGGCCTCTTTCTTTGCGGCTTGAGCGAATGTGGCATTGTTGGGAGCGTCCCGCGTATGGTGCCTCTCCTCTGCTGACTGTCCAGCTTAAGCTTCTCCTTTATGCGCTCTCGCTTTAGCTCCAGTTCGTTGATTTGACGGCTGCGTTTCTCAGCGGATTTCAGGGGTAACGCGACCTTCATCGTGGACAGTTCTCCCGGTGGCTCTTGCTCCTTGCTGGGCGTCAGCCAGCTGCGTACAGGGTATCGTACTTCACCGTCGTTGTCGACGAGTCGAGTGTCCTCGATGGAGGTACGGCGTTCGCTCAATTTGTCCCACTCTTCGTCTTCAGTGCTGCTGATTTCCGACAGATTCTCCAGAGACAGCGCCGCTGCTGGGTCCTTCTGCGGAGTTTTGACAGTTCTGTAGATCACAGTCTTTGATTGTGAGGAATTGGTGGCCGTTGACTTCGAGGACGACGACGAGGAGGAACTGGACGAAGACGATGAGGATGAGTTCGACGAACTGCTACTCGAAGTAGTTGAATGGGACGAGGAGGAGTCTTCCTCTTCCTCCTCTTCCGCGGTACTATTGTCAGGCAGTCCGGACGCAAGGGTGTAGTGCGGATCAATATTCGCAGCCACCACTTCCACACTGTCCACCACTTCACCAAAAGAGCGAACACGCTTCAACACTATGGGCTCCACTCTCAGAGTCTCGAGGGAGACAGGCTCCGGCAACGGAGCTTCAGTGGGTGCAGTTTCTCCTGCAGAATTTCTGGTTTCTTCGGGTGTTTGTTCCTGATCTGCTCCCAAGCGTTTCTTCTGCGTAGAATCGCGCAGCAATTTATCAATGTTGCGATCCAAATCGTCGGACTCGTCGGGCTTGTAGTAGGAGCCTCCCGAGGAGTACTCCGTGGCAGCTATGCTGCGTGGCGTAGCCTCAGCAGCAGCAAATGGAGTGAATCTGAAGCCAGGCGTGATTGCAGTAAGCAGCGGCGAATTCAGTTCACTCTTAGTGAGAGACCCAAATAGGAACGAAGCTGAATGTTCCACTTCTTGCGCGGCCTTGACCTTCGAATAAGGCGTCTCCAATGTGGGAGCAAATATTCCCGGAGTCGGTGGCATCATGGTCGAGCATTTGGGATCTTTGAAAGGCGTTTCCAGTAAGCAGGCAATGTTGGATTGCCGTTTGGCGCTGTCGTAGTCCACTTTGGTGGCGCTCGGAGGTATTGCCTCGCTCTCTGTTGAGTTATTCAGAGTAACTGGACAGTTCTCTGCTATGGGCTGGGGAGCACCATTTATGTTTTCCTTCCTAATCCAGTGGGTTTTGGCATTATTCACGCTGGCTTTGGCGTCTGTCCGATTCATTTTCAGCTTCTCTGCGGAAGACTTTTGAGGCGTGGTGATCTTTATATTGAACTCTCTCTGCTTATCCTTGTTGAGGCGCTTCTTCTCCTTAATTGTTCTCGCCTTAACCTGACCATTATTGCTCTCCCTTAGTTTCTTGTCCACATTTATTTTATGATGGGATTCATCTCTAATTTCAGTATCGTTTCCCTCTTTGTCGGCATGAGTGTCTGCCTCCTCGTCGGTTTCCTCGTGGACGCCTGCTTTTTCCTTTTTTTTCTTGACTGTGGAATCCCTCTTACGACGCACTCTTTTCTTTGTTGGTCGGTTCGCTGTATTCTCGTCCACTTTTTCGGCATTCAGCGCTCGCAAACGATAGTCTAAGTCCTTGGTGGATGACATGCGCAATCTTACCCACTCCTCCATCATAGCGTCCTTCTCTTGTTTGGGGTCGTTCAACGATTTCTGGGTTTTGTTTTCGTCAGTTTTCTCATTCTCTTTGGTATCCTCTGGTATGGTTACATTGTCGGATTCCTCAATGGCGTTCTCCTCCCCATTCGGAACAGTTGCAGATTTCGAAATCTGGCGCTTGCACGCACGCACCGCTGCCCTGCGCAACTGCTTGCGCTTGGGAGTGTCCGTCTGTGTGCCGTTGCTGTTGCTGTCCTCCCACTGCAGATTACTGCAACTGTTGCTGCTCGTATCGATCGATCCAGGTGGCAGACTGGGCAATATTTCCACATTCTTTATAATTGGCTTCTCCGAGACCAGCGTTGCATGCTTATCCTCTTTGGGAATTGACTCCGGTATGCATTGTAAACGGCTGAGCGGACCCCGTCGTGTGGTGACGGACGTGGTCACTTTTGGCGAAAAAGTTAAAGTGCGCACATGCGACTCGCGCTTCCGCGGTGTCGAGAGACTCTTCTGTGCTTTCGTATTCACAATGCCGCTCGTTGAGGGCGTAACACGTTCCACAATATAACGCGAGTCTAGCGAGGAGGGAGCGCCCAGAGTAATGGAAGCGCTTCTGCATGATTTGCTAACAGTGCATTGCGTCACTAGTTCCTGCTCTGGAATAGCCGCGTTTGTGGTTTTCTGGCCATTATTACTCAATGTCATTGTATTAGGAGGCGGCTGCTCTGTCGGCGCTTGATTCGCCTGAATCACTTGAAAGGCTTCTGGACGAGATAACTCAATGCGTCCCGTGTCTGTAGCGGCAATAATCTCTGATTGTAGTTGCTGAGTCTCCAATGCATTGTTCATTAGAAACGGCAGGTTCGCCAAGAGCCCGTCGCTAGTTAAGAAAATGGGGAAGGTCAGTTGGCCCGTTGTGGTGTCAAAAAGCACTTGATCGTCCGTCGGCACGTCCGCTGCAGTATTCAGTTGATTGAGTAAGCTGTCGGCGGTGGTGTTGCCAATGATTTGGCTGTGGTCCGACGACTGCCTCTGAGCGCTTTCATTTGTATTCACAACGATCAGCTTCGAAATTGAGAAATTCGGGTCCATCAACGAACTAAATGGAGGGTCATTATTCGGCACAGTAGGTGGTGGAAGCGTTGTCCGTCGGATGGCGGGGGTGCGTGGCGGCATGGTTATGACCGGAATGTTCAGCACTTCTGTTGTGTTCGGAACAGCTGTAGCCGCAGTCACAGCATAGGAAATAGCTTGGGGCGGGTCTGTAGCTGATGTTTGGAGAGCATTATCTTCCTGAATGTTGCACTGAATACCAGCAGAAACAGTGGTTCTGTTGGAAGCAACTGGAAAAATAAAGTTATAGAAAATACAATATAAATCCTAGCAAAATATATGCTCACCACTTAGCTCCTCGACGATGGTATTGAATGAAGGATCCCTTTCGGTAGCTTCCAAAATATTCCTCACCATTTCATCAAGCAGCTCATTTGAAGCAATTATTTCTTCTTCGATATCAATATTTGAAATTACAGGAGGCTCTGGCTCAGTTTGCGCATTCGTAGTTCCTGTGGAACTTGTAGCTTCGTTGGAGTCAATATTAGGCGCACTGCTTTCCTCATGGGTGGAAAGCCTGGCTATGTTAATATTGTCCAGTAATTTATCGCGAAAAGCGGTATTCTCCATAATAGTCTTCGATAAATCCTGTTATAATATCACTAAAAATTATTTGGCTTCAGGTCTACAAATTTATAATTTACGGGAAATGAAGGCCGTACAAAAGATGTACATGCTGTTCTCCGCCGGGGCGTAGATTGTGTAGTAGGTTTCTCTATTATGGATATATCCCTACTAGGGCCGGACTGTGTTCTTCGAGAGTCTCCGCCATCGTCTTCATCAGTTGCTTCTTCTTCTTCGTTACTCTGCTCCTCAGTTTCGTCCGATTGACAGTCCTCTATGTATGCGGACGAACTGGGGATTTTGCCACTGCGCGAAAAGCACATTTTCTTCCCTTTGCGCCCGCATAAGCGATCCACGCAACGGCGTTTTCTCTGATTGCCGGCAAAGGAGCCGTGTCCATCGTAAGAAGCGGGTGAATCCATTTTTCTACATTTCGTAATACCGTTTAATTATTAAATACATTAATTAAACTAATTTGACTAATGTGTAATCACCTCTTTCGTCGTCGTGCGCCTTTCTCAGCTTGCGCCTGCTTAGAAGTGCTCGGTTGAGGACTGCCTTCATCCACATTATCCGCCTCATCGTCCGCGATGTACTCCGACACCAACTGTTCCAGCAGGTCGTTCACTTTGTCCGAGAGTTTACTGTTTTGTAAGCGATCACGCAGACCATCGGGAAGTTTGGTCATTAACTGACCCACTGCAACCAGGACGCAAATTGGATTAATAGGTTTCAATATTTATTGCTATGAATTCTTACTTTTGCGTGAAATTATCACATATTCGCATATGATCTCCTCCAAGTCCGGAAAGAAGCTGTGCGCCCGCAGCAGTTGCTTGTAGGCGGTGGTCTCATGGCGGAGGTGGGGTGATGTCTTGCAGAAGACACGCGACGTCTGCTCCAATTGTTGATTTTGCAAATACCCTTTTGGACACAATAATGGAATAAACCAACGCACAAAATGACGCCTTTGTCGCACTTACCCAGCACCAAACGCGCAATATCCGAATTAAGGATTATAAATTCCATTTTTCAGCAGACGCAAGAGACGCCAACCGAACATGAGACTCGGCTTCACGAAAAGAAATGTGGGTGGGTATCCGAGTCGGAATTTCAAGCTACGTTTTCGTGCTCTGCGACAGAATTTCGAGTGTCAATTGCACGAAACGTTTCACTGAATTTTCCCCACAGTTTATTATTATTCACTGCTTATATTTTTAATTCTAACACAAATGAATGAACACACTTATATCAAACAAGGCGAAGAGCTCGCGTCTCTTCCATTCCCATTCTACTTTCATACGATCTTCGTGTCGTCTCCCGTTTAATGCGGCATTTGACAGCTGACATTCGTAATAAAATCAATCGCTCGGGAAACTGGTACAGTAAAGCCTGCAGCAGCGCTCTTATAGGACGTTGTGTATGGACCAAAACAATGCGAAAAAAGGCGCCAAAACAAACGCAACGACTTTCAGGGTTGGAAAAGGGAACGAATTAGAATGCATGAAGCCAGGCCCAGATCATTTTATGGTATTTTATACAGGCGAGTTGCAAATAAATTGTATATAGTTTAGTTGAGTAACATGATTAGAGGAATATATTATATATTACACTGCCTTAAGCACAAAAATAATAAATAATACAATTCGAAATTCTGTAACTGAATGTCTATTTTGAATTTTATTATTCATTGACTCGAGTGAAAATTTTGACAATATTTATTATATATTTTTATTTATTCACTAACTTAAAATTAAAATTTAAAGCTAATGTTTAGCTATAGCGACTTAGGCCTAAAGCTTTTGTTATTATTATATTAATTAATTGTAATTAATATACTAATTTAGAATGATTACTATTGTTTTCTAGCAAAGAGAAAACATATTGAGAAAAGACATTTTGGGATCATGTGATGGGCAGGATTTGAACCCGCGACCCCACAATTGTGAGTCTAGCATGTTTACCACTACACTAAGTAGTCCGGCAAAGTCTTATATACAGCCGTGGTCCAGTAAAGCAGCGAGTTGATTATAAATTGGGAATAGAGTAATTAAGTAACATAGCTGAAGTAGGCACGATCTTGTAAATATTATACTATATGACTTTAGCACAAAAAAATAGATAATACTGTTTGAGATGCTGTAAATTGGATGTCCATTGAAATGTAGTGTTGTACGAAAATTCATATCAACATATATAGTAAAGATGGGTCACAAAATTTGAAGCCTATTCACTGCTTCTCGACTCGGTGAAAATAAAAACAAATAATAGCTGTTTTATCCTTACTAATACAAAGACTTAAGCTCTCCGTATTTTCAGGCGAGTGCCAAGAACCTGTCTGCCGATCTTCACTTAACCTTTTAGGACCATTTACACACACACACATGTCCATAGAGATTCTCATGTAAAGGCCGCAAGACTAACCTGGAAGGAGCCTATGGGAATGGTTCGGTATACATATTTATGTGAAGTCACAAACATTGAAAAAACTGAACTTGGAATCGAGAGCCTTTGTGAAGTCGCAAACACTGAAAAAACTAACTACGGAACTGAGAGCATTGATGATATTTTTGTGAAATTGCACTGAATAAACAAAACTGTATGTGGAATTGAGTACATTTCCATATGATTGTGAGTTCACAAATACTAAAAAACCGAATGTGGAATTGAGAACATTTGTGATATATTTGTGATGACTTATTCCATGAAAAATAGTACATTCACCGAGGCTATTACATTTTCAGTGTACCTTGCTCAGAAACATTCCTTGTAAAAGCATATACCATGGTACCCCTTTACCAAAGTACATTTTTACCAAAGTAGCCTTTCCTACTTGTCTGTTACCATAAGAATATTCCATTTTTTTTTTGCTCAATTGACAATGGCAACACTGTATTTGTGTTCCGACATCCCTGACAATGAGCAATATTCCGTTTGTTTTCCTGCGGGCCGGCACAGAATAGTTCAACTTTATTCCTTCAAATTAATCTAAATAAATAATGGGTGCCGAGGTGGAAACTGGGATTGCAGAAGAGGCGACTGACACTGTGAAATCGCCTCAAAAGTCCCCAAAAGATAGAAGTATAAGGCATAAAAAACACAAGAAGCGCAAACGCCACCAGTTCAACGCCATACGCTCTCAGATGGAATTCTACTTTGGCGATGCGAATCTGTCCAAAGATCGCTTCCTGAAACAACTCATAGACAAGGATCCATGTAAGTAAACCTCAATGAATGAATGAAATCTTTCCAATTTATTTACTTTTTTCCTTAATTTAGATGTGTTGCTCGAAGTTTTTCTCACGTTCAATAAAATGAAGGCACTCACCAGTTCCGTGGAGGACATTTCTAAGTCGCTGTCCAACTCGGAACTGCTGGAATTGGATGAGTCACAACAGAAGGTGCGCCGCAAAACTGCGCTGCCTTTGGATCGCAATGTGGATGAGAAAACTATTTACGTGGAGGCACTGCCACCGAAGGCTGATCACGATTGGGTGAAATCCAAGTTCGAACGGTTTGGACCAGTGGCCTATGTTTCCTTGCCGAAATATGCGAAATCGCGTAAAATTAAAGAATTTGGTTTCATCGAATTTGAGCAGGAAAGCAGCGTAGAGAAGGCGATAAAAGCTTTCAAAGAATTCAATGGTGTGCTGAACATGCAGGAGGCGGATCCTGCGGAATTGAAAAGTGTCAAGTCCTACATCAAAGAGCAGAATGACGAGGAAAGTGTAACAGATGATGAGGGTGCAAAACAAACAAAAAAGCGACACAAAACTCAAGATCCAGATGGGCAGCCAAAAACAAAGAAAATCAAAACTGAAGGTAAATTAAACTTTTATATATATATATAAACAAAAGTAATTGGGCCGTATATCCTTGCAGATGAAGATGAAAACTCATCCGCAACAGCCGCTGATGATGAGGACAACACAACCGCTTCCGAAACAGCCGAAGATGCCACTAAGGAGCAAAGTAGCGAAAATCCAGCTCTAAAAAAAAAGCACCGCAAGAAGAAAAAGACCGCCAGAAACGTGGAAAAGCGCCAGATTCCCACGGAATTGAATGCGGATGCAGCTTACCATGATATGAAAATATTACCCAAGCGCGATTGGAAACGACTGCGCAATAAATATTTGAATCTTCAGCGGGAGAAAATCGCAGAACTGAAACGCAAAGCCTGGAAAGAACGCAAACAAGTCGAACAGCAATTGAATGAAAATGCCACCGAAGTGGTGGACAGCGCAATTGCGCCATCATCCGCCAAAAAGTCCAAACCCAATGAGCGAAATTTGCACAAAATGAGCATGAACTTTTATGGAGCAGGAGAAGATGAAAACCCATTTAAGTCCGCTGGAACTGCCATAAAAGAGACGAAAAAGAATCCAGCGCTAGAGCGAGCGCCTCTCTTCAGCTACGAACCGGGTTTAATAGTCGAAGTTGGCTTCCTGGAACCGTGCGTTACGGTGAAAGAATTCAAGGCTGATATGCGTCAGTACCCCGCGGTGAAGTATGTGGACGTCAAGGAAGGCGCAATGCACGCATTTCTCCGTCTGGATTCAGCGGACTCTACAGAAGAGTTCGTGCGCCAAGTGAATTGTGCAGAATACAAATGCAAGGTGCTCGCCGGTGAAGGCGAGGATGAGTATTGGAAGAAGATTGAACAGGATCGTGAGATGAAGTTGAACAAGCAAGTCAAAGTACCCCAGAAGAGGGGCAGAGAGAAGATCAAGAAACTCGTAATGAAGCACATACGATTCGGAGATGATGACGAGGGATAACACAGTGGAATTACAAATGAAATGTTTCATTATTTTTTAATAAAATATTAATGTTTATATATTAAATACACACGCATTTTTAAAATGGAATTATATCATAGTACTTAATCATAAAATATAACTTAATATAAAGTAAAAATATCTACAAACTATTCCTAGTTTCGTTTCAATCGCAGTCTAAATTCGTTAAAAACACCTTTCAAGGAGTTGCCCCGTCGAGAATTCATATGTACAGAGATCCATCGGCGGGTCCCAGGTAATGCAATGATATGAGCAGCACGTCGATTATGGTCCAAACGCCCAAACCGCCGAAACTGAACAACTTCCCTATGCCCTCCTGCCAGTGACCCAAGTAGAAGCGATCGGCCCCAAACCCTCCCAGAGTTAAACTCAGCAACAAGGCAATGCCCCAGCGGTAGCCTTGCGTCCAATTGCACTTCATATTCCGCGTGAACGAGCGATTGCCCAGGCAGAACACATCTGCGTGCACGGTGCAGTTGGTGCGATAGTACTGATCATTCACCGAATTGCAATTGCCACGTAGTACACACGTTTGCTGCCACAGCTCCGTCTGGTAGCAGTAGCGACAGTTCATTTGACGCACGAACGACCGATTGCCCTGGCACTGCACATGCTCCAGAGCGGCACAGCTCACGTTCATGTCGCGCCCATAGTGACAAGAGTAGTTGTAATTGCAGCGTATGCAGGGGAACGTCAGCTCCGTGCAGTTCGCTTCGATATCGCCGCCGCCCGGACAGAACACACTCGTGTCATTCAGGCTCTTCACGATCAGCGGAATGGCGTCGTTGTTGTTAGTGTTGTTCTTCAGCACTCCCTCGGGCTTCGCTTCCGACTCCATCAGATTGACAGCAGTTTGACTCTGCCTGATGCCGCTCAGTACGAATATCACTATCAGCGTCACAGCCGATCGGAGGTCAATTACAATACACTGACGATGCAGCATTTTCCAATCTGTTTCACTTTATTATTCACTTTTTAGTTAGCCTGACTAATCTAAACTTGGCAAATACATTGGGAACAGCTGATTTCATTGTGCAATGCAGTCAGAGCGAGAAGGGTGATGTCGCAGTGTTGTCAACCAACTGCTTTTAAGGTTATGTTTAGGTGGATGTTTAGGGCACGAACAGGGTTGTCAGGTCGGATGGCACACTTAGGCCATACATAATCGTGTTTCAATTTTATCCTATAAAAATGTTGCAATACTGAATCTATAATAATCGGGTTATATTTGAAAATTAATTTTCTCTTTTTATTTATTTATTTAAAAGAAAGAATTATTCCAATTATGGAAAGCAAATAGTTTTTAAAAACTAGATAGTTTATTTTCTAAAGAAATCTGACAACTGATTTCAAACGCCGGCCTCTGTGGTCTAGTAATGTAAACTCAGACTCTGGGATTGCGAATTCGAATCCTGCTCGGACATTGTCTCAAGTGATTTTTTGAAACTTTTTTTTATTCGAATCGAAGGCTTCAGTAGTCTGTACTCTTTCCCCCAAACCCTTGCAGACATAATTAATTATAGTGAAAGATAAAATAATAATAACCTCAAATGATATCACACATTTTTTGTTTTTGTTCCTCTATTGTTTCTTTGAGTAATTTATCTGAAATTGCATGTGAATATTCAGGTAGGGGCGAACATGTCACTTTTTTACCCTAATGATATATATTTTCTTATATACCAGTGTTGACAACATTGTTTAATGTAATAGCAGTATTAGCAACACTGGATTATGGGTTATCAGCTGATGCTGTGGTAAACAAGGATCTGTTAGAAAGCTGACCAAGAATTTAAGATTTGTGGCTAAATGGTTAAAGTCGACGTGGAATACTGGTGAATAGTTCATGTTATTCCCTTTAAATTGAACTAAAATAAACAAGCTTTTCTCTGTTCGTATTTGATGCAGCGGAAAATGTAACTTTGAAATGCACTGCAAAATGCTGCAAAATTTTTTGCTCCAGGAGCAGCCCAGCACAGAAGTGGTGTGCCATGTGGGAAGGGCAGGTGCGTTCGAGGTGAAAATCAATGACACACTTGTGCACTCCAAGCTGCAAAGTTTGGCCTTTCCAGTACCGGAGAGTATATTGAAGAATGTGCTTAATGCCCAGCAGGATCTGCCACTCGAGAAAGTGCAGGAGCAGCCCATTGAAAATTGCGTTGTCATGTGAAAATAGATCTACTCAATTATTGATGTATAGAATTTGTTTATTTTAATTTATAAAGCGTGAGCAAAATACAGTCAGCAGGCAAGAATGGTAGGTTTCAAGGTTAAATCCGCCCTTCATATGTGATGTAAATGAGCTGGAATGGACAATTTGGAATAAAAAACGACATTTTGTTTTATTGTTCTATTCTGGGTCAATTTGCTTCATCCCTCTCTTTGTACTTTTCTACTCTTACAGTACTTCTGCAGGAAATCTGCGTGTTTTCGGCAACTGCCTCCTTGAGGGACACGTAAATACCGAAGCGTATTTTGCCTCCGAACTCTCTGGCAATTGTCCGTAAGGGTTCGCTCATCTTTTGCCCACTGTGCTGATCGATGCATATCATTTGGCAGCGGGTACAAAATCCATCCACCCTTAGTTTAACGCCGCCCAAATCAATTTCATCGAAGTCATTCTCCTCCAGTGGAACAGCAGTGTCAATGATCAAGTTAGCTCTGAACCGGTCGACAGTGTTATCGAGTGGCTCCTTATCAGTAGGCACTTTATTTGCCAACCAACGCACTGACGTGCGATTCAGCAGCAGGAATTGAGCCTGATTCACTAGGCTGATTTCCTTGGTAGCACCGTCCTGATCGCGGCGTACCCCATTCTGTTTAAGTAGGCGTAACCCACTCATTTCCAGGCACTCGGAAAGCCACTTGGCCACGTTCTCGCCGCAGTCCAAGCCCTCCACTAAATCATTGCATACTTTGCTCTGGCAAAGAGAGGCGTCTATACGGCTCGCCATGTCATCGGGCATTTCCAGTGGAACTTTGAAAGGTTTCATGTCGGGGAATGTTAGTTCGAGGACACCGCGTTCAGGGCGTATTAAAGGCTTAATGAGGCACAGACGTGTACAGTGCTTCTGGGTGATAGCCATGCCATTGCCATCGACTATGAGCCAACTTCTGTCGTACTTGAAGCCACTATTCGTCAGTGGCCACGCATCATAAACTTCGTAGGCGCCACACGACTTCACTGGGTATATGCAGATCTTCTTCAGCTGCGGTCGCAGACGCTGTGGAATGTGCTGCAGTGCTTGCGGCAACTCAACGCTCTCAATTTTCGCCAATCGCTTCGCCGCAGTGCTCAAATAACACTCCCTTATCATGGCCACGGCTATGTCGATATCCTGCAAACGCGTCATGTAACCAAAGGACATGCGCACAGCACCTGTCGGCAGGCCATCGATGAGGTCATTGTAATCGCTGCAGATGTGGCCAGCTGCATACTGCTTGCGTATGTCCGAATCCGAGAGTTGAAGAAACCACTGACACGCCCCGGAATTGCAGAAGCAACCGGTGCGTAATTTGACATTATACACGGCAGCAATGCAAGCGACCTCGGCAAAGCCCACGTAAATGCCATCGTCATGCAGCAAATTGAAGGTGACTATGCCTCCTTGCTGCAGCACACTCTCATAGCCGCAATGATTGTAGAACTTGACGAGCGGTGTGCCATTTGCATGGCGCAGCTCGAGAAGGGCAGCATGGCAGTACTTGGCCAACTGGAATACGTGAGACGCAATGCGCTCCATCGGCAGCTTTGTAGGGGTCGGCGGTATTAAACGTTCCAAAGTGCGAAATCCCTCCAGCAGAGAAGCTATGGACAAGAATGCCAAAGTACCATCTTCAAAGCGTTCAGTGAAACCATCCCGTTTCTCGTGGAAATCTTGTCGCGTCATGGCAATCTTCACCGTACCACCACCGTAGAAACGCTTCTGCAGAACACTTTGGCCTCGCTTGCTAACCAGAAGTGCACCCACACCAGTGGGAAATCTGAAATATCCACAGAGAAGGGACATGATAGCTTCGATACAAAAGTCTCTCATATGCTCACTTACCCAAACATTTTGTAGAAGGAAATGCAGCAAAAGTCTGGTTTATACTTTTGTAAATTTAAGTAATTAGTGGCCACATATGACGCCGTGTCCAAGCACACGTAGAATTTGCTACACACGTCCCCAAGGCAAACATCGAAACCGCGTATTTGTTTGCCCCGCTCCACTAACCCGCTCTGCTGAATGGCTGCGACTACCGCCAAAGGCATTTTATAGCCACTGAAATTGCATTGGGCAGAAAAGGCCACCAAAGAGTTACCAACATTGGTATTGGAGGACGTGTCAACTGCAGGGCTGGGTTGTAAATTCCTTAAAATCTCATCCGTCATCAGCACGTACAAACGCTGCGTTCGAACCACATCTCGCATGCCCAGCACTGAAGTGTGATTCTCCTGGCAGTAGTAAAAACAACCACTGTCATCATGGGATGTGCTCCCAGCGAAGTTGAATGTCTGCGCCACTAGCTGAAGGGCAGCGGTGGCATTCGCTAAAACCATACAAGGGACATTTTTAAATAATACTCTTTAAATGGAAATAGTTATTCATGGCACTACCAGTAAAGATGACCGCGTACTCAGTGGCATCTGTGTTGAAGTGTTTCAGAATTCTGAAAGAAAAAATATTTAATTAAATTCCCCACCAATTTTTACTACATTGGAGGCCAAAACACACCTGTATCTCACCTGATCCACCAGATCACCCGTCACTTTACACGTGTGGGGATTACAGAAGAGGTTCTCCTTGAGTAGTTTTCCTGCGGCGTCCACTTGACACTCCGAATAGAGTGTAGTGCCCGCGTGATCGACGTATATATTTTCTGTATTATAAAAAACAATAATTAAGCTACGTCATGCAATTCAATAACAATACTCTCGAAAGACCACACCAAAACAAAATTGCATTCATTATCTTGTTCGAAATTGCTACCGGAGCCTTAATTACTGTAATTGCGGGTTGTTATCTGTCGTTTGCGTGTGAACTGTCGCATGTGTGTGTGTGTGTGTGTGTATGTGTCACTTAGTCACGATAAGCACACAAAAATACCTTTTAAGCTGGGCAGGTCCCCTACCCGCTAACAACCCACAACCAAAGGTAACGATTTTAACTTCACTTCCAAGTTGAATATTTACACTCGCCTCCAACTCTTTGAAATTCCTTGGCAATTGCGGCTGTTTCAGCCTCTGTAAATTCCGGCTGAAATTCAGTCATTCTAAGAACACTTTTATACACAATAACTTAGTAACTTAAGTAAATATAATTTCCACTTTTAACTTAAAATTCAAATGGAAAACTGCTAATTCAGTGGTACGCGATTTTCCTTCAACGCACAACTCCCACCATGACGTCTCTTGACAAGAGTGTCGCCAACGCTGAGTATTTGCGGGCGCACTATTTTTAGGCCTGCACTACACTATCCTGTGATATGTGAAACAATTTGCAGGAGCTCACTTATATGGTGGCCGCAAGGAAAAATCACTTTCTTCTTGGGAGTTTTTTTACGTTCGTTAATTTTTTAAAATTTTTCGCCTAATTGAGAATTCAACTCTAATCTAATTCATAGTATTGTTCTTGTTGTTGTAGCCTAGTGGCCACCTTAATAGTGTTCCCTAGTAATTTGCTAAGAATCCTGTCTTATACGCTATATTAATGAATTATCTGGACGATTTGGCCTGAACCTCATTTTATTATTTATATTTGATTCATTTAAATATATTCATGTATATTGCAAAGAAAATATTGTATTATTACTCATGTACACTGAGAATTGAGATTATTTTATTTAATTAAAATTAATTACATTAAAATATAACTAATTATATAAACTCAGAGCTATTGGTTATTGAAGGCAAAATAACCGAGTATTAAGAAATGTGATATTAATGACGGGGAAGAACAGGAATATATGAATGAATTTCAAAAGAAATAATCTTAAGAAACTATTCTTACAGACATTTTCTAAGATTTTTAGAGATATTTTTCAAGCAAATACATTAAATTTATTCTAAATCACACAATTGAAAATTCTTCGAATTACAAAGAGACGTTTGCGTAGATTATACTTTTTTAAAGGCTTAAGCAAAGAACACAAACGTTTCTTTCTAAACCATTTTAGAAGAGCGGATGGCCTTAATAGCGAGAAATTATTATCCCAAATAATCCCTAAAGACATAGTTAATGACGGTGTAAGGTATAAAAAATACATAATTAAAAGAAAGAATTTTCCAATAAGAGTCCATTTTCTTCCAAATGATAATATGTGACCATAGTTTAATTCTATTGAAACTTTCTTCTCAACACATCAGAACATAAATTATTTGTGATTTATAGAACTCATATATGTTTTTATAGAATTGTTATTCTAAATTTTATATAGAAATTAAATATTATTATTCGAGTACTACATTCTTTATTTAGCATTGAAATAATATTCATTTTTTAATTTTGATCATTCATAATTGAACAAATTGAACTTCACACAAAAGTTATTCAACCCCAAAATCCCTCAATAATTCTTCTCTATGGCAACACTCGCTCTTCTTGCTAAACTAAACTGTCACCTTTAATATGCCCTGTTGCAACTGTTTTTACTGTTTTTTGAGAGGGAGTGAAGGGAAACTGTCATTAGAAATTCCCGAAATCAGCTGCCGAACCGGCCAACAAATCAATTTATTTGCATTCAGATTTGGCTTACAGGGAATCCATCCAACATGGAGAAGTGGCTGCGAGCGCGCTTGTCGCTTTGTCTGGATTTTGATGTTCCTGAAGATATGATCAAGTACATAGTCTCCTTGAAGAATCCCAAAGACTTCGATGAATACTTCGAGACTTTGTTGAACAAGGATTGCGAGGATCATTGCTTGTTTTTGGCGGACTGCAAGCAAAGATTGTTTAGTAAGTTTATAAATCAATCACACCAAGGGTAATAATTATACAAAAAATCTTTCTATTCACAGAACCGCAGCCCATACGGAAACTAAGTGTCATTCACGCACAACAGAAGAAGTTAATGCTGGGACAGGGTTCGGTGCCAATAAAGCAAATTTTGCCTCCCATTACTAATATATCTACTGGATCTGGGAAGCAACAAAAGCAGGACGCAGCGCAAATTCAACAGCAGCAAGGAGCTAAGAAGAAGTCTAAATATGTCAATCTGTATAGCAGTGACGGAAAGGTGGACGGCGAGATAATCTTGCTGAAAGGACGCCGCACATGCGAGTGTCAGGCATCACAGCACAAGCTGATTAACAACTGCCTCAAATGTGGCCGTATAGTCTGCGAGCAGGAAGGCAGCGGGCCGTGTTTGTTCTGCGGCGAAATAGTGTGCACCAACGAGGAGCAGCTGTTGCTTAAGATCTCCAATAAAAAGAGCGACAACCTAATGAGAATGCTGAAGGAGAAGGGTGGAGGTGAGTCATTGAAAAAGGCCATGGAACAGCGTGATCGCTTGCTTGAGTATGATCGTAATAGTGAGAAGCGTACCACCGTTATTGACGACGAGCAGGACTACTTTGAGGTGCGTACCTGTTGGTTTAGAATCACTCTTATAACACCTTCCTAATAAACGGATTTCACGCTTTAGGAACAAAGCGTTTGGCTTTCGGAAGGGGAGCGTGAAAAGCTTGAGCATTTCAAACAGGAAATGCACGAAAAGAAGCACGAGGGTCGTGCCCAACGTAAAATCAAAGTCGACTTTGCTGGACGAGCCGTCGACGATGATTTGCCCGTGAGCGAGGAGTACGAGCGCAGGGTGTTGAAGGAAATTGCTGCTGCGGGTGCAGCTGATTCCAATAAATGGTCAAACCGTTCGAATGGGCAGAACGATTCCTGTGATTATGATCCAAATTTAGATGCCGCACGTCCCATTTTTAAGCCGAACGCAGATCAAGCCAAATTGAACCAACCCATGCATGACGGCCTGGAGCGTTCCTACAATCGCGTGCAGGACAAAGAATTACTCGAGATGCAAGATATGCGACAATGCTTGTCCATGCACCAGCCATGGGCTTCGTTGCTAGTGGCTGGCATTAAGAAGTAAGTGTGGCACGCCACGTGGACAAAATATTCTACTAAATTCCTCTGTTCACAGACATGAAGGACGTGTTTGGTACACCGAACATCGCGGCCGTTTGTGGATTGCTTCAACTGCCAAGGAGCCGAGAACCGAAGACATTCAGGAGGTGGAGAACTTCTACAAAGTCCATTATAAAGGTTCGTTGAGTTAAATGCAGTAGCATACTGAATAGGCGAATTCCTGGGAAGTTGTTCTCCTTCATGAGAGTTTCTACTCGAGAGTAGTTCTGATTGTGTAGGATTTAGGTTAATCAAAATATCCACACCCATAGATCAGAGAACAGAGATTAAGTTCCCGGAACAATACCCTACCGCCTGTTTACTGGGCTGCGTGAAGGTTGACGAGTGCTTGCCGCAAGAGGAATATCGTGATATCTACCCGCAAGGCGAGTCTGATAGTCCCTACGTATTCATTTGCACCAATCCAGAAAAATTGCCGGTTGTATTTCCCATCAAGGGCCAGCAGAAGATTTGTAAGTATTCCTTATTGCTCGGAACGTTGGCTCGCAAATTGATTTCTCGATATATTGCAGATCATATCGATCCGAAGATACATAATGCTGCCTGTAAAACTCTGATGCGCTTGCGCACTTCCAAGGCTTAATTGGACGCAGCATCCTACTAAATACTTTCCAACATTTTCTACCAATTCTAAATGAAATCAAAATGAGTTCTTTAACTTTAAATTATAATCATGTTCATTAAACCAACTAGCTACATTACTTTATTTGTACATCGTAGAATTTCAGCACAGTCAGGAACTCTGTGAGATCCAACCCTGTGGCGGTTTTTAGCAATGTTACTGCATCGCCTTCTCCGACATCGCCGCTTCTTTGAGCGCCACCAACACAGAGGCCCTCCACTTCATCCCAGCGGAAGTACTTCCCGTTAACTATCAATTGGGCATTCCGCACAAACACTTTGAGATTGGTATTGCGCCGCAGTAGTTCCTTGCGCAACACCATCAACTTTCCCTTCCTCTTGCGAGCATGTTCCGACATATCCGGCTCCACGAATATCCCCGTGTTCTTAAGCTTGAACGAATTTTTGAGTATGGCTTGGACGTCGGCTTCCGTTTTCAGTTCGATGAGCAGATTGTGCTTTTCGGAGTGTGGTTCGCTTCGGGGCAAGATTGTGGTGTTGGTCAGTGTCAGGGTCGGTAGATCCAGCTGACTTCGAAAGTATTTCTCAGTGTTTGCCTGGGCGTTTTCTACGTTCGGCAACTTTATGTTGTGTACGACAAGTTTGCGCCGGTGCACGAATTTGTCCAGCGAATACAGTTCCATTTGAAGATGGCGCTTGCTTTTCTGCGACTGTTCTCTGGTCAAGCGTAGGGCTATGCAGTCATCCTTCAAAGCTTTCACTTCAGCTTGCAGAGCAGCGATAGTTCCCACATCGCCTGAGTTTGATCCAGTTGAAGAAGTTAACTTTTGCACTAGTCGCTCCTCCACAGAATTAATCATCTCCTCCGTTGTTTCCGTCAATTCTGTTCTACTCACATAATCTTTTAATTTCTGTTCCAGCATTTTGCTCAACATCTCTAGAGATTTCTTTGATATATCCAAGTTATTGCGTTGTTCTCCTGCGTTGTCCTCTATCCTACTTTGTTCGTTCGTTGCAGTTTGATTTGGCTCTAATTCGTTTTCCTCTGATAATTCTATTACGTCTCTGGAATTGTGTGGTGTACCCGAATTGTCTGACATCTCGGAATGACTGTCCTCATCGCCTGTAGTTGTGTGTATGTGTTGTAGAAGGGCACCACCAGCATCAGAATAGCTGGGAACTTGATCGCCGCCTTCTTCGCTGGCCGAGGTGTCTGTGGTTGTATTCATGTTCGTCTCCACAGAGAATCCGCGACATTTCAGAAGTTTCATGCTCTCATATATCTTGTAGACCTCTGGATGGAGGCGCTTCATGTGTTTGATGAAGTTCGATGAAACGTTTTTGTGGCCGCGCAGCATGACGTGACACGAAAGGCAACACGCTATTATCGAGCCAGTGCCGTTCGGCACAACTTGTTGCTACAATTAAAGTACATACATTACGGGTGGAGTCAACTGAAATGGAAATTGGGAGAACAAATTCCTACCAACTCAAAAAAGGGCGATCCGAATAGTACACTTTGGTCCCATCGACGGGAGCGCTTCACTGGTGCCTGCATAGTCTGCTGTTGTGCGGCGAACAGGTTTCCAAATTGTTCATTCATGGCTTTGGTCACTGGATTTACAACTTCGTTTTCGTTTCCCCCACTAAGCGCATTATAGTTTCTTTTCAATGAATTTTCTGTCGCAGATGGCCCTGTCTCCCCATAAAATTCATCACAATTTTCATATTTAATCGTTGGTTCCATGGTAAAACTAGTTTTTAGGTGGAAGCAATTACAGCATAACTAGCTAACAATAATTATTCAATTACAACCAGATTCAGTCGTTTATTATTATTATTTTTAATCGATTGCTGCCTCTCCAGGTCGAATGCCTCTTACACACATACACAAACTTTGTTGTTGCCTTCGAGCCCGGAGCTGAATGCAACGCTGTTTGAATCGCTCTCACTGAACACACCCCATAATAAGTTCCCTCAGATTTGACAGCCAATATTTAATCAAATAGTACTCGACTCTTTGTAGAATTCTCTAATTCCCAGGCGCAACAATTTATAATAAAAGCGATCTTAATTATTTGCAATTCTCTGTAAAAGGGGTGTTGAGTATGTTCCACACCCCCCGTTCATAGCCCGAATTTCATAAATTTATAGGCGTGCTACCTAGTCAAACTTGAAATTTTAACTGAAAATATTCCAATTACCAATAATTTTTGCCATATTTGGATTCATTTTTAATTTAAAATTAAATGATTTATGATTCATTGTGTGATGTAAAGAAGTGATTATATTATACATATATAATTTATCCATACTGCGTATCAGTCGAAATCAAAAGCAGAGGACAGCTGTTTGGAGCTTGGGTAATAAGCTGAAAGTAAAATGCCCCTAAATATATACATTTATTACGTAAAGATTTAAAAACAATACTTAATTATTATAATTAATTTAATACTGAATTATGTCCACAAGAGTCTGAGGAATGAGTCCTAGCTACAAAGGCTTTCGACCAGAAACAAAAATATTTAGAAAGAAGCATTTTTCACATCATGCCCAGGGCAGATTTTGGTGCAATATACGTCAAATTATTGAACTGACGTGAACTGAAGAGAGCTGTAAGTGAACTCGTCCTGCACGAGTTCATGCGAGGCGAACAAACCTATAACTTTATACCCTCTCTCTCTCCCTTTCCTCAAGCTTTATTCGGTCTTTAGCTAACTGATGTCTCTATTAATGACTTTCTCTATTCAAAACTATTTTTGTCTAATTACAACAACTACACACTATCACTATCATTATTCTTAACATTCCCTCTTGTATTTTAATTGCTAGTTCTCATACTTTCATATTTTTTAACATAGTTTTAAGCATTTTGTTATTCTGTTCATTAATAAAGTTATCTTCGGAAAGAAAGGATTTATCGTCATTCTTAAATGTAAAAAAAAAACATTTCGAGACTGTCCGGTATTCGTGGGTTGCATTCGATCCCCAGATCCCAGCCCAGTCGGTAACTGACTGCGAATAAATAACTGTGACTCCGCACTGCCTAGTACACACCCTGTAGCGAACTTAAGTCATGTAAAAATGCAATTCTCCTCTCTCTCTCTGAACATACCACCAGATTACAGGAACGTCAATAAAGCGAGAAAACAAAAAATCTATTGACAGCTCAAAGCAAAAACAACAAAAAGTTTTTTTGCATTACTCGTCTTTGCAGCATCTTCCACTGAAGAGGTTCGACTTTAGATTTAAATATCCGTGATTATCAAATTAAAATAATATGAGTGAATGCCTGCAGAGTAGACGAATTTAGCCAAATATAGACTACCAGAGAGATCAGTCAAAAAGAAGCTACTAAATGGCCAGTTAACGACGCTGAAATAGCTACAAAGGGAGAGGTAGCCAGCCAAACACATAAATTACATTGCAACGCCCCTGTGCGGCAGTCATACAAGCAAAGCAATAAATAAGAATTAACTAAAATTGAATTTTGCTAATAATAATGAGATTTAAGACAGTAAAGCAAATAGTGCTTTAGTGAAATAATGCATGATTTGTACAGAAAGTGGGCAAAAACTACGTTTGGATTTAACGCTGCTGTCGAGGGGAGCTGCAGCAGCAAAGAGTGCAGAACAACTTCAACAGCGCGTGTGTTTAGTGGCAATTAGCTGAGGTTCTTCTGAAAGTTATTCAATATATATTTTAGCTCTAGCTGTAAGATTCATTGCTCAGACGGGTCGTATCCGCGTATTCTGCCCATTTGCCGCCTATTGTGCAGTAACGGTGCTTTAAATTGTGTAAAAAACTGAACAGTCGTGCGACAGTCGTTCGTGGGCCTCGTTTGGTTGAGGTTGTGTGCTATTGTGCTATTGTGGTAGTGTGCTTCGTTCCGTTTGTGGCTCTCTGTGCCTCTCTGCGTGTTTTTGTTGTTGCCGTCGCTGTTGTTGTTGTCGCCGCTGTTGTTGTTTGTGTCGCTGTCACCTGCGGTGCCGAAGATACAATTTCGATTTTCACACAAGGTGCGTGCTTGTGTGCGAATATAATTCATAAATTACAAATTGGAGTGGCAAAACGAAGCGTACGTTGATCCGAGCCGAACGTGTCCACCACAGCTGCCGCGTTGAAACTGGCTTTGCATACAGTGATTATTCGTTTGTGGGAAATGCGTGGAGAAATTGTGGGTGGAAACTACCGCAAGTGAAAGTGTTCCAGCAGTGAGTGAAATAGTCTGTGAAATAGTGAACCAATAATAAATAAAGAAGCTGGAAACTGAAAAGTTGTGACATCTTCAAGCGAAATTGCTTGAGAAACTCTCCCACCGTCCTTTGTCTTCCCAGTCGGCCGGTTTTTGCGTAATTCCGCTACCCACCGCATCCTACCCCAACCTTAGCGCGTTTGCAGTTTTTATACCAGACTCATAGCCGCGTCCACACCCACATCCGTCCTCTCCACAGCCCCTATTGCCGACTGCATCATGTACCGCATCGCTCCCCTCGGCCGCAAACCGAATTTCCATTCACGCGAGAAATGCCTCATCGGTCTCGTGCTAGGCACGCTCTGCATCCTGTGCTTCGGTGGCATATTTCTGCTGCCCGATGACTTCGGTAGCGACAGCGTTCTGCGCGCCTACAAACAGTTCCAGAAGTCCAGCCCCGAAATGTTCATACCCGCTCCGCCTTTGGCTGTGCACGCGCCCAAGCAATTGGATCCGCACTTTATCGGCGACCGCAAGAAGCTGCAAGCAAAAATCAAGGAGGAATTGGGCGATCTGCTGGACGTGCCGCAATTGCAGCAGGAGAATGTGGCCGGCAACGCCAATGATGGGGGTGACTCGCCGCAGCTCGAGGATGGACAGCAACAGCAACAGGGGGCTGCTCCGCCTCTCAACGGGGAGTATGGTGGTGGCGGCACGCATCCAGATGACGTCGCTGCCGGCTTGGATAACAACAATTTGCCGGTGGGCAATGCACACATTTATCAAATGCCCTTCGGGGGACATGTGGACCCAGATCCCACTGTGGCCGTGAAGCAGCAGAAAATCAAAGAGGTGAGTGAGAAGATGGCTTGGCACTTGTGATAGATTAAGTAAATTTCATTTTTTCACGTTTCGAGAGATATGCACTTTAAAAGGGGATTTGCACGAGGATTCTGGGAAACTAATGGGAATGTCGGGCATAAGTTTACAAAGGAAATAAGCAAGAACTTGGTTATCTATCCTTGAGGATACTGGGATGCTTATAGGATTTTCGGGAAATTAATTTACAAAGGAACTAAGCAACATCTTGGCTATACACACGAATATCGTTCTAGTTGCCGAACACATCCTTGCAAATCTTTTAACTGCGTCGGGATGTTCAATTTGAAAGGGGTTTTGAAAGAGGCCTCTACGAAACTAATGGGATCTTGGAGTTAGTTTACAATGAAACTAAGGAGAACTTGGTTATACAGTATAATATCATTCTAGTTGCAGAACACGTCCATGCTGAAATGGCTTTAAGCAAACCTTCCAACTGCTTCGGTGTAGTTTTTGCATAGTTTTGCCCCAGCTCTCCAGTGCTGGTACTAAAGCACATCTGAATAATCAACGGCATTATCGCTACACTGCTTGATCTCCTCACATTTGCTTACAAACTTCCAAGCTGAACGATTAATTTCTACTTCGAACATACTCGTATTTAAAAAGTTTCTAAAAATAAACGCACCGCGCACATCATAATTCGAATCGTTCACTGCAAACAGTGAAAATCTAATTAAACAAAATTAAAACAGATTCTTTGCAAAATGTAAAATAAACTCGTGCCGCATATTTTGATCTTTTACCAAGTGCGAGAAACAGAAAAATTCAGCTACTGGCAGCGGCGAGCATGAGAACAGGAATTTCAATTCTTTTCCACCAGTACTCGACACATGTCTCTGGGACTACGCTACGTTATCGCACCTCAGCATCGCTGTTACTACGAGTACTCTCTGCCCCGGCGGTGCTGCTTGCCATTTCCAAACACTACTGACCCACTTGAATCTCTTTCGACATCTCACAAATCGCTCAGAGTTAATTATTCGCACAGCACAATTCATTCAATCGGACAGACAGACAGACGATCGGACGGACAGACGTGCCGGACTGCTCGAAGAATGTGTAAAGCCTGAGAATGTGTGTGCTTGTGCGTGCTGTGAGTTGGCATGTGTGAACTATTCCGTTTTAGTTAGAATTTCTAATTCTTTACGCTTCTATTTCATTGACTCTACAACAAAAGTGCGGGCTACAAAGTTGCTCACACTCCTTCTTGTTTGAAGGCATCCTGCTACCATGATTTTCGGGCCTACCCTAAATCTATATATTATAACTATCTAAGAGTAATAGTTCGTTGAGGCTGTTACTCGTATAGTAGCAGTTAACAGATTGCAAGCCTCTGGTACACAAAAGACATTGGTGTTTTAGAGAATATATCTTTGATATGAACAAAATTCCTCAACTTGATCCCTCCAAAATACACAAACTCCTCGACTTGATCACTCCGAATCTAAATAATAGAAGAGCTATGGTTGAGAATATCTTCATCGTTTTAAGTAAAAATGTCCATCACAATAGATATTTTAGGATGCGAGAATATATCTTAGGAAATTTTAAAATACATCACAACATTGGATAAGAGCAAAATTCCACATATTGGATATGAGGAAAATTCTTCAACTTGATACCTCCAAAATACACAAGTTCCTCAACTTTAGCCCTCTAAAATACAGAAGTTCCTGTCTGAAGTAAACCTGACAGAAGATCTATAGGTGAAACTATCCTCACTATTCTAAGGAAACAGGGCCATCACAATAGATCTCTTAGGCCGCGAGAATACATCTTAAGAAATTGGAAAATATGTCTTGGATATGAGCAAAATTCTTCAACTTGATCCCTCCAAAATACATAAGTTCCTGTCGGAAGTAAACCTGACAGAAGCTCTATAGATGAAACTATCCTCACTATTCTAAGGAAACAGGGGCATCACGATAGATTTTAGGTCGTAGTATATAACGCCCTTTCAATAAAGGTTGTCTAATCTGAAGGTACTCTATAAAGTTATATAATATCTGAGAGAGAGGGAAGATCATCTCTTCTTATTGGCCGTTATATGCGATATTTTTGTTATTTGGCGATCTTGAGAGTCTTTCACAAGAGTCAGCTATATTTTTAAGCCGTTCATGTTCTTATCCGTTGACTGTTTGAAGAGATTAGTGGCTAAAAGCTCCAGTTCGGTGTTCAGGGTTCCCATTATGTAAATAGCTTGATTGTTTTTGAGGGAATTAGGCGTATTTATTTGTAAGTTTCTCCTCCAACTCTTGCCTATTTTCTTTGTTACTTGAGTGGGTTATTTTAGCCTCATATTCAAATCTTGTTTTAGTTTACTTTTCATTTTACCTTTGGTTTTGTGCTTACTTTCTGCAGTTCAGTGTTCATGGCTCCATAACTCATTTAATGTTCCAATGACTTTTTCTTTACTGCCCCGTTGCCTCCTCTGTTCCTTCGAGTTGTCCCACGCTGCTATTCGCACACTTTTTGAACAGTGAAAGTTCACCTGGTACCAGTATCGCTGGTTGTAGGGGGTCCCTAAATGCATGCCTTTGTTCAGTTTTTCTAATTCTTGCATTATGCCTGTTTCCTCGCTTATCTGACAACTCAGCTTGATTACGCCTCTGCCCCCCGCCGCCGTTCTGGACAAAACAACTTTCAGGCGGTTTTTGCAATTTGAAATTTAAGATCACACAATTGCGCTCGATTCCAGTTGGCCAATGCCTGCAAAAGTGAATCTTGGCTTGAAGCGACCTGAGCGGTGATTTTTTCTTTCCTTCTTTGTTTCGTTTTTGCCATTTTTTTAATGTATTTTTTGTATAATTTTATACAATTTTGCACTAAATGCTAATCTGCTGGCTTCAGCAAAGTCGATATTTGGGCCAATTTGCATTATTAATTTGGCATTCTTTTTTGTTGGTTGTATAATGGCTTCCCCCACACACTACTCGCCGCCCCGCGCAAATGTAAACAAAATTTCACTTTCGTGTATTTTCATAATTTAAAAAATGAATTGTCGGTTTCTGTTTGCCTGGCAATCTGATTAAAGCGTTCATATTTTATTTAGTCACACTCTGTTTAACAGCCAAAGTGCCCCCGCTGACATGCGTAATTGCAGGTAGCCTCCCAGCCGCTGGAGTACACGAGAATCCCACTCGGGCAGTTGTAATTGCCTTCAACTACGCCCGGCATGATTGCCGCACTGCTGGCCGCAGCTGACGTCAGACGGTGGAAAATTGAATTCAATGGCGCCTTTAAACTTGTCCAATTAGATGGGTTCCACTCTGACCCGCAGTGGTCGGGAGGCAAATGTAAACAATACGTGTCGCAGCTGGCGATGTGTGGCATATGAGGTTGGGCACTGGCACTGTCACTGGCAATGGCACTGGCAATGGCACTGGCAATGGCACTAGCACTAGTAATGTCTCTGGTTGTGGCACTGACACTGGCAATGGCTCTGGTAGTGGCACTGAACTCACACTGCCACTGGCACTCCTTTCAGTGTGTCCCATGGGCTTTCGGTCCCACTTTACCAGGGAAGGTCAGCGGTCCTCAAATTTAGTGGGCAATATTCTTGAAACAGATGCTTACGGGGTCTAGTTTTGCAGTAGGTAGGTAGGTAAAGCGATCGCCCGAAGGGCGCACTTAGAGTATCTTGGACTGCATGGGACACAGGTACCATCCCTTTCAAAGGTCTAGCAATTTGGAGCTTTTAATGAAGCAATTGATGGAGCTTATCTTCTTAATTGGAATATCTCCCAAAGAGTCTAGAAAGTGGTCACCCAGGAAAGTACGCCCCCTTCTGAACAAAGCTGGACACGTGCATAACAGGTGTTCAGTGGCCTCTTGCTCCTCCTTAGTTTTGCAGTCCACTCTTTATTGGCTTATTAAGTCCATATTCCACGTTCTCGGGAACACCATCATACTGTATTCCTAAGAATATACGCCACTGCACACACTCTTCTTGGTCCCACCTGAGCACTGTGAAGTGAAACTTGCAGCTTAACACTTAATTCGTGAGCCCTTTATATGCTACATTAGCTTGGTTTGATAATTTTTGGTTCCTTGGTCTTTCTAGACTTGCAATCCTTCATTGAACGTACTGAGAGAACAGCACCCTTTTTTTAATACACTTATCAGCGAGTAAGGACTGTGAAGGACACGTAGGCAACGAACAACTCGACCAATTAGCGAAAAAAGGAGCCATGAGCCTCCTAATAGGTCTTGAGCCTTGCTGTAAACTACCCAAAGGCCACATTCAAGAATTGTTCAGGAAATGGGTAGGTCGAAAATTTGCCAGGCAATTGACTAATAATGTAGGACACCGTCTGGCGCCAAATATATTTGACAGAGGAGTATCTAGAAAGGTTTCATGATAAGCAGGGAGGACCTACGAATCTTCAACGGATACTTTATGGGAAACTGCAAACTCATCTCAAATATTTGGGGATTTCCTCTACGGAGAACTGTAGATTGATTATGCAATCAGGACCAGGAAGCTCTGTGCACGTTCTCTGTGAATGCCCTGAAGAAAGCGATTATTCCAGATGGGGGCTGCTAATATAGCATCCCAAACTATCAGGAAAGGGGTTTAATATGAATGGTTCAGTACCAAAGACACCATTGGTAGAAACCCATAATAATATTCTCGCCCTACGAAAGCCAAGTGCAAGTTCGCACCCAGCTTGAACTCGTCAATGGAACTTAAAAGGCTGCCCTACCTGGTGTAGGGTGTCGAGACTCTAATATGACGGCATTCAACACTGTTTGTAGCTATCAACGAAGAATGTGTAATTGTTGTGGTTTAGTGGGATTTTCCTCCGATGATATCCGTCTTTATTGCTTCCTCCTTAGGTCTTGTGCTATTTATTAGTTCGTGGCTTTCGCAACAGGTAAATAGCGGCAAAATAAATTGTTTATTTTTAATGGATTTGCCACTGAGGCTTTTAAGCTTGCCTGAAGAGTGCGTTTCCAGTGCGTCAGATAAGAACTTGGCACTCGACGTGGGTGCTAATCAGGAACGAATTTGTAATATATTCCCTCCCAATGGGAGATATGAACGTGCTTGAATCGTGAGGACCGCCCAATTTGTGAATGAATGTTGGGCTGATATTGATACTGTGAAGTGTCTCGACAGTTGAAGAGTCGGCACAGGGAGAGAAGTTCTTTGGCAACGCAATCTCCGCTTCCCGCACAATTTGATCGAGTCACGGAGAAACGCCGGAAGTTTATTACCACGGCCATTGGGTTGCAGAAATTCTCGGCATTTTTAATTAGTCAATAAAGAACACGAGTCAGCACGTTTTTCGTCTCCGATTATTTCGTGATACCACCGACCGACCCTACTAGAAATCGATAAGCGCGTGGGCTGCTGCTGATATGGTGCGCCGAATTGCCCCTATATCGGGGTTAAATTGGCCAAAATAATATTTAATTGGCAATGAAAGCAAATTAAAAAAGTGTTCAATCAATATCTAGAAAATTGTCATCAAAGTTTCCGAGAAATTGTTTATAAAACATTCAAGAACTAGTAAAGAGTTTAATACTTCATTTGTTTCTGTTGTTTTGATGCTACATCAGCGGATATAGAGAAGGTATCCAGAGGAATATAAAGAAGGAGTATATTTGGGGAATTTGAGGGAATATATTTGGGGAATTTGAGGGAATATATTTGGGGAATTTGAGGGAATATTTGGTAATGGAAAATTGGCATCGTGATTAATAATGAGAGTATGACTTCGTATCAATATTGAACTGGCCAATATCCACATTCAGCAGTGGAATAACTCAATTGTTCAAAGCAGAACTTACTCCAAATATTTCGTTGGAGATCCTGATTTAGTTTTTAAGCTCTTTGGAACCATATTTATTAAAAATAAAATATGAAATATAGTGCCAGAGTAGATATCGTACGAGTTGGTAAGGAACAGTAGCATTAGTTTTTTAGGCTTAACCGACCGGGTTAAAAACATTTGAGTAAATACAGACAAATTTGTTGTTTACTATAAAACAAAACAAAAAAAAAAAAAAAACAAATAAAAACATATCGCCGCACACCTTTTGCACTTAAAACAAATCCACACAAATATTCTGAACACTTCTGCGCTAAAAACAAAAAAAAGTGAGACCAAATTTTCAAGTGGTTTTTAAATTTTTAACAAAATTTCTCAACTGAGTAAAATAATTGCCAAAACAAATTTAAATGAATTAAAAAAGTATAAAAAATACAACAATTTAAATCAAAATAGAAATAATTAAATTTTAAATAAATTATAAGAATTTGAAAAATTTGGTTGTCAAAAAAAAAAACAAAAAATTAACAAACATAAAAAATTATAAAAACAAAATGCAAAAAAAAATCATTAAATAAAATGAAATTGTTGATTAATTAAAAATAATTTAAAAAATTTTTTTTTTTTTGGGTAGAGAGGGTAAAAATGCCTGCGCAGCATCAAAACTGTCGTCACTGGTTTGGTATGTGAGGATTGCACTCACTAAAACATCGCCACCCCTCCAGGTCCCGCTTTTTCCGTCGGAGCACATTTTCCACATATTTATCCCAGTTTTCCTTGCTGCTTAGCATAACCTCCACAATGTTTTCGGTGGCTAAAGTTTTCCCGCTTTCCATTTCAAGCGTGGTGCGCTCTGTTTGCCACCTTCCGCATTGCTGTCGCCGTATATGCACTCAGGCCCTCCAATTTTTCTCATTCGGTACAGAAGTATCCGTGACCAGACAGTAACTGCGTGGGGTAGAAATTGACGGTTCCGGCTGTTCCTCCTATCCACCTCGCTATGAGTCTCGTGTCCATCTTCCGCAACTCTCGGCGGCCCATCGTTCTTGCCAATGTTTGTTGCTTTATATCCTGCGCGGTTCCTCTGGAAGTTTTACCCATCTTGGCTTTCCGTAGGTGGTTGCGTTCGAGGGCCAAGAGGTCGATGGGGGTTAAGCCGCTAATTACAAAAATTGCCGGCTACGATAGTGAACGGGAAGCTGAGGCTACTCGCAGAGCTGCGGTTCGTTGCACGGAATGAATTTTTTTAAATAAAAAGCAAAAGTCTCAAAAAGTCTGCGGAAATTTAACCTGAGCACCATTCGGGCGTAATCGGAAGAGCGCTGCAACCTGTTGCTCTGAAATGGCAACTGCAGCTGTTTTGTTGGTAGCAAAAGTCAATGAGCAAATAAACTGCTGAAACGTGGCCCACGGTGGCCGTCGCCGCCAACCCCACCCCAAGCAAACCCAACCCAATGCAGTGCACTGCCGCTGGGAGCTTTTCAGCTGTGTCTTTGACACTGATATTGAAAACGAAGCCAGTTGCCGTTGCGTAAACAGCGACAACGCGCTCTCGAGCGTGTCCACCGGTGGTCATTGGCCTGCTGGCATTCCGACTGCAGTCGAGTTGCTCGTATATGGCTGCAGACCCAGAGGCACTGTGCTCGCTACCAATCCAACGGAACCACAACACAACAGTAGCAGCTGAAGCAGAGGTAGAAGCCGAGGCGGAGCCAAGACGGAAAGGGGTTGCAAGTTTTAATGACGACGACCAATTTAACCGGGCATGGTGGAAGTTTGGTCAGGCATTTGACTAATTTTTGTAATTACGAGCAGGCATTTGCGGAGGCAGGGGCAACTGGTGGCGGCGTCGCCGTTGCGGTGCCGCTTCATTGATGGCCCAAGCACACGCGTGCCAAGAATAATCGTGGCGCTACCGAGCAAAGTGCCTCCGAGTATTTAAATTATTTATTTACTTTTTACATTCGCTCTGGTTCTAGGCCCATGTCTGTGTGTGTGACTGGGTCTGTGACAGTGTTTGTGGCTGGGTCTGCGGCTGTGTCTGTGACTGGGTCTGTGTCGCGGTCTATGACTGTGTCTCGGACTGTGTGTGCTTTGGGTCGTTAGTGAATTTTAGTGTGTATTTGCATGAGGTTTCCTATTCACTTATGGAACTCATGTGGGCGTCACTTTGGAACAGTTTGTGCCAGTGAAGCGCGACTGATGGGCAAATGATATTATTGTTTTTTGAGGCTACTTTGGGCATTAGTCATAAATTGTTTCAAAGTTTCATGCTCCTGAGTGCATTTTTGTTTACCTATTTGATGACCTTGTTTCAAGAGATCTCGCTGCAAAGTTCTTCTATGTATTTTTCTGCACCCTACACAGCTCCGAAACCGTCCACACAGCGCTCCTACACCGCCTCCTAAATTGAATTCATTTAGACCCAAAATGCTCATATTTAAATTAAATTTTTTAAATTTTCGTAATGACGAAAAACTTCCAACGAAATAATCCCCAAATTAAAAATTACTTTCAAGGAAATAATCCCCAAATAAAAAATGATTTACAAGAAAATAACATTAAAACAATTTACAAAAAATGCCAAACTATTCGCTCAGATTTGGGTCTTATTTCATAATGTAATAAAATCCAATTATCCCCGAAAGAAATGAAATAATCCCCAAAGAAAACGAAATAACTCCGCAATTGAAATGAAATAATCCCCAAAGGAAATGAAATAATCTCCAAAGGAAGTAAAATAACTTCGCCAATGAAATGGAATAATGATTTAATAATGAAATAAGCTATGATGAAAAATCCCCAATTAAGACGAAACAACTACCTGGGAAATAACGCCTAAAAATTAATAGCAATAGAAAAATTGAAGTTTATTAATAATGAAATAAATTATTATTAATTTTGCTTATTTGATAATGAAAGAAGCTATGATGAAATAATCCCCAAAAACTAATCCCTGAGAAATAACACCCAAAAATATATGTTGTAGAAAAATAAAAGTTGGATTATTTTATAATGAAATAATCCCCAAATAAAACGAAATTTCTCCCGCGAAATAACACCCAAACCTATTTAAAATATACAAAGAAAAGGTGGGGATAATTTCAAAATGAAAAAGCTACCAAAAATTTGACTCAGATGCGAAAATTGATTAATACCAAAAAATAAAGAAATAATACCCACAAAATATTTTCAATGTGCACAATTTTCAAAAACCATACTTTTGAGAAATGAAATAATCCCCAAATTGAATGCCAAATGAAATAAAGCCCAAATTTAAAGGCAAATTAAATAATGCCCCAATTTTACGGAAAATGAAATAATGACCCAATTTAATAGCAAATGAAATAATCCCCAAATGAAATTTCTTCCAAGTCTCATCCTCTCGTTGTTTTCTGTGTTTGTTAGTTGCAATAATGGACCAAAGAGCACATTGAAGAGCATGGTATGATGAAATAACATCCAAGAAAGTGTGAACTTGATTGGGTATTATTTGATTTGCATTGAGTCCTATTTCGTGGAGCCTCCTCTTCTGCCCTCTACCAACTTGGAACATCCTTTATGCGAATCTGATCTGCTTGGGCACCCGTGCTCCATCGCCACGATTGAATGAATTTCCAGATGTGCTCATGCTGTGCCATTTTCATTGTTGCAAGTGCATTTGCAATGTGAGCGCTTCTTTCCGCTTGCGTCACTGCTGCAATTGTAATTAAATAAAATTCGCTATTTAAGTTTGCCCCCAGCTCCCTCGGCTGCATCCAAATTGGGGCAACTTTTGCGGCGGAGGCGTACAAAAAATATTTTTAATTAAAATTTATTGCCGGCAAATGCCATAATGATGATGATGATGATGATGATTGTGGTTATGCATTGCACCATGCCCCAAAGACAACGCAACTAACTCCCAGGGGCTTAGCGGCATCGGGTTGTACCTATTAATTAAGAAAGACACGAACGCTTCACTTGTATGGCAATGCGTGGGCGTGGAACTCTGGTGTGGGTGGTGGGTGGCTCATATGCAAGAATGGCGCCACTAATTGTGGGCTCACTGGCAGTGTCGACCACGGGTTCACTAGTGTCGCCACTTGACTCTTGGGCGGCGTGAGAAACATGGGGCATAGTTGCATATTTTCCAATTCATGGCAAGCGCGGAAAATTTAGAGAAGGAACTCTTTCTGCCCTCACAGACATTTCACAAATCGAGTATTACCAAATATTTGTATGGCTTCATGGCCAGGTAGTGCGGGCTTATGGCCTCATGATCTCCTGGCCAGATGACTACTGATATGTGTGTTCAAAAGGAAGGATAGCTACAAATATAGTGCCAATATCCCTATTCTGCTTGACAGACACATTTAAAAGCATCAGCCATATCTGGTGATAATCACAGCACACTAGTGAGACCCTCTTCTGGAAGAGTTCCAGATTTCATTTTCACTGATTGTTCTGTGAAGTCTAGACTTTGGAACATCAGGAAACCCTCACCTGCACTGGGAAATTTGTGAGAAGTCTTCCTTCACAGATAGTGATTCTGTGAAGCTCCCCAAATATTGTCTGCAGTACTTGGGATTTAATTGGCCGCCTCCGATAGCAGGCTGGATACTGAGCGAATCATAAGGTATGGTTTTATTTGCCGCCTTCGACGCCAGGTACGAAATTGAGATCCTTTTATTGCAACCCTCATACTAATGCTCACCATGATTTCTACGGTACCAATTTGGGTTCTCAGTCACTGTAGTGTTAAATGTTTACTCTTAGCAAAAGCTCAGCGCTCCAGATGCCAGTAATTTTCTCTGAGAAATGAGTGCAGAGCTTTCAAAGTTTTAAGAACGCTTAAGCTTTCATTTCAACAAGCACAGAAGGCGGATTAAAACAGTGTTGCCATGCAGCTTAGATTTAGGGGGACATTAATGGAGCTGTTCTTGGCGAATGTTCTTTGATTATTATTGTTATTGCATATTTTTTTTTTATATATATTATATTTTTATATATATTATATTTTTATATGTTTTTTATATGTATATTTTTTATTTATTTTTTTTAGATATATATCAAACTAATTTACTTAAAATTAAAATTATAAAGTAAAATCAATTAAGCGTTGACTACAGAGTTCATTATTATACTGAACAATATTTTTCAGCAATTTCTATTAATCACTGTGCCGGTTTAGGCTCAAAATGTGGGCGTTTTAGAGACGAAAGTTACTTTAAATTATTTTCATAAGTAAATATTTGTTTTTAATTTGGAAAACTAAATTTTAATTTTATTAATACTTTTATGATATACAAACTGTATTTTTATCGGATGAGCCAACTAACAATTGAACTCCGAGTTTTTGTATTATTTTTCAGAGTATTACTTTATAAATTTTTGTTTATCCTTACAGTCATTTATGTATTTCTTTATTTTATTAATTTGAATTTGTCCTAAGGTTTCTTATTTTATTACATAAATTTTTTGCTCTTTATTTGATTGTTTTATTTTTTATTTGAATCTTCTGCGTTTTAGTTAATTCTTGAGGTCCATTATTTCTTTTATTGTCTGCGTATTTCATTCCATGAAAGGAAGATCATTGTATTTTATTTAATTTTCGTGGTCTTTCTTTTTTTAATATTTGTAATATTACACTTTAATTATTTCATTTACTAATATTAACCTCACCTCTTTATTCTGGTGCCGCCGCGTTTAGTAGAATAAAGTCATGAATCTTTCAAGTATTCAACGAACAATCCAGCAAACAGGGCAGTTCGTATTTATCGGCCTAATGGCAACACTGCTTCGTAACACACTTTTGGCGCCATTTTCAAACGTGAGCTTTTGCACTGCCGAACAGTGTTGCCTCCCACAACGCCAATTTCCCGCGAAAGAAGCGACCTATTTTACAGTGCAGTCAGCCATAACTGCTGGCGCTCAGGCCCAAACACACTTTCACGCCCTGCGACCAACTGCAGCCGCAGTTCGATGCGTATTTTTACTACGCAGCTTCACCTTTGTTGACAGTCTCTCTCTGTTTATCTGTCTCCCTCTCTCGCTCGGCGACCCTCTCGCCGAGTGCTCGTCTGCCATTTCTGTCTGCTCACTACGCGCTTCGCCAGTTGCCGAATGCGGCCGCATGTCTCGTTGGCAGTGTTTACGTTTTGCTTGCCAGGCGCTGCAGCTCGTCGTGCCCACTCGTGTGGAGAGCCTCGTTATCCTTCGCGAGGTGCGTGGCTGCTTGGTTTGGCTGGCTGCAGTTGTTTACCGTTAGTTGTAGTCTGCTGACCGAAACGCGAAGTGCCTACAGAATAACGTCTGCGGAGAATCGAAAGTGATTGCTCACAAAAAAAAACAACAACAAAAATAACAACAAAAACAATAACAACGAACCACGAAAAGGTGGTCATGTGCGAATATCTTCTTTTGCTGCATGCAATTTTGAATAATTTTCTTGAGAAGCGGATAAAATTGGCATTTAAATTTGTTTAATATTAAACAAAATGTTTAATTAAATTTAATAAAATGCGTTTTCAAAGTGTCTGAAAGGAAGGACGCCGCCGAACTGCTGAAAATGTGATTCCAAGTGAATTTCTGCAAAAATGTGAACTCCTGGACTCGGTTGAAAAAATATACAAAAACAACCACAACGAAAAAGAGCCTCTACGCTGACTTTACGCAACACTTTTCCTCACTTTTCCTTCTTCTACACTCTGTCTGTGTCTACGTTTCTCACCTTGCCGCGCTGTCGTGGTTCTATTCAATATTTCCGCTAATTAACGTGCAAATTGAACTTTTAATCGAATTAAGTGAATAAATAAAAAAGGTAAATAAACATTTAAATACCGCGGAGTGGGGCAAATTGAACTGTCTGCAAATTGCGTCCACTTCACTGGTGGAATTGTTGTTATAATGACAGCAAGAGTCCTGGAGAAGAATCCTGACACTCGTGATGGAACAATTTGGCTCGTAAATTACTCTCTTTGCTATAAATTTCATACCCAAAAAGGAGCTTTTTGGGAGCTAAAAGAACAGAGCTAGTTGATCAGGAGTTTTTTAATCACGAGTTAGTTGATCACGAGTTAGTTTATCACGACTTATTCGATCACGAGTTATTTAATCCTGAGTTATTTCATCGCGAGTTATTCAAGCAAGATTTATTTGATCAGGAATCAGTTGACTGCGACTTATTTAATCACGAGTTAGTTGATTTCAGTTTATTTGACAAGAATTTAGTCGATCATCAAGATCAAGAGTGGTTTAATCACGAGTTATTCGATCACAAGTTATTTAAGCACAAGTTTTTTGGTGGTGTTTTTAAATTACGAGTTACTAAATCATGAATTATCCAATCACGAATCAGTGGATCACAAGTTAGTTGGCTACGAGTAGATCACGAGTTAGTTTGTAGATCCTGAGTTATTTAATCAGGAGGAGCTATTTAATCAAGGGCTATTTAATCAAGAGTTATTAAATCACGAGTTATTTAATCAGGAGCTATTTAATCACGAGTTATTTAATCAGGAGCTATTTTATTAGTTTATTAGATCACCCGTTATTTTAACTCAGGTTTCTTCATAGTGTTTCCAAATTACGAGTTATTTAATAATCAATTGTGCAATCATGATCATAATTCAGGTGATCACGAGTCAGCTGATCAGTAGATATTTAATCACAAGTTGGTTTATTACGGTTTATTTGATAAGAAGTTATTATGGAATCACGAGTCTGCGAATCACGAGTCAGTGAATCACGAGTCAGTGAATCACGAGTCAATAGGATCACGAGTGTCATGAGTTAACTTCCTTTGCGGGGGCAGTTGTTAAAACCTCTCTACCCCTCTACATCTCTCACTCTTTCGTGTCTTATTATCAGTACAAATATAAAATTTCCTCTTATTGTTTTTGCGTGGGGGATTTTTCCTCTTCACAACTCTGCTTTTCGCTCTATAATTTCATGTATTGTCTCTTTACTTCTATAGGAGTTTCATAGCTCTCTAATTTCATGTTTTCTCTCTTCTATTATAGTTCCATAGCTCTCTCATCTCATCCACTATCTCATAACTCCTATAAGACTTCCATAACTAAAATACTGCAGTACAAAGTCTCTTCTTGCCTTACCTCCATCAGCATGAGTCAGTCAGTACAATGCAGTTAAGTCCACCTGAGCGCGCCTTCTTCCTTAGCTTATTGTCATCGCCATCGCAACTTGTGTCACTGTTTTAGCTCTGATGTCCAATGAAGCTCTTCACCCAATATAACACTTCCTTGCTCCTCCGCAGTCCCCATATTTCCAGCCTCGATGATCACCTTTGTGACTACGCCCGCCTAACTTGTTGCTGGGTACGATTTATTGGAGCGTGTATGACCCGTCACATAAAATGCTGCCATATGCCGCACTTTTTTCTGTTCTGTTATCCTTTTTAGCACTTGTTAAGGTATCATTTTCCACCTTAAGCCAGGTTAAGTGCTTCTTCACGCTCGCTTTACACAACAAACCCACACAAAAACACACACACGCACATCCCTGAAGTGCACTTGACAAGTGTGCAATGAAACTGCAACAATCACACACATCACACGGACCCCTGCACATATTGCGCAATCTGCTTCGATGGCACTTAAAGAGTCTTAGGCTCCGCTGCTCTGCAATCCTCTCCTCTGCAGTCCTCGCCGCTTATGATCAAGCCGCAACCGCACTGAGTCCTTGTGTTGCTTGCTGGCTGGCTGCCTACCAATACAAATTTAAGTTTGTCGCCAGTTTCAGTTGTTGGTATAGCTAATGTTGTTGGTGTTGTCGGTGTTGTTGGTGTTGTTGGTGTTGTTGGTGTTGTTGGTGTTGTTGGTGCTGTGGTTTCGGGTGCTCTTGACTTTTTGACTACTTCTGTATGAGTGTGTCTGTTGGGCTGGGTTTGTGTTTGTTTATGTGTCTGCCCGCCTTATTTGCCGTACTTGCCACGTAAGCATACTTTCAAGCAGATAAGCTGCTGGGGCCCCTCTCCTTGCCAGTTACTTGAACTGGCAAGGAAAGGGGCCTTATTCCTTTCTTTCGTGCTTTTTGCAAATACGACGAGTATTTTCCTTTCTTTTCTTTGTATTGCGCTTGTCTTTGTGTGCCCGCACTCTTCTGTCTGTGTTCTTGTGTACTCTGGCAGGGTATTGGCTTGCGTCCTGCACTCTGGTTTCCACGCTTCGCTGTTCAACTCGTTCGCCAACTTTTTAAGATTTTTTTTCCAAATATTGTTCTGCTTTTGTTTTGGTTTCTGTGTCGCTGCAGTGCTATTAATCATTCATGGCGTGTTGCATGCGCCTAAATGCATGCTACACGAAATGTAAAATTTCAAAATACATGCATATATAGACGGGCATATTTATTTAGTTTTCTTAAATTTAATTTTACTTTGTAGCAAAATTTAAATTTGAAATTTTGGTGTTTAAACTGAGAATTTTTATTTTTAATATTAAAAGTTTCTGAGGGGAAAACTAAAAAGAATTATATATAATTTTAAATAAGTGATAGTAGAATAGAAATATATAATTTTTTATTAAATTCTTATATAAAACCGCTATTAATTATTTATTATTACTTATTATTTAACAAAAAAATCACTATTTAAACGAAATAAGAAAAAGCACAAAAATTTAAATTAATAAAAATAAAAAAAATAAATAAAATAAATAAATAAATAACTAAGTAGGTAAAAAAATTAATTAAAAAATATTAAAAATATCACAGAAAAAAGTAAAAAAAATTACAACAAAATAAATGAAAAATTTTTTTTTTTTTTTAATATTTATTAATAAGGACCAATAAAAAAGTTGTTCTAAAAATGATTTCCCAATTGAATTGGAATCGAAATAGTAAAAAAATTATTAATCATAAAAAAGAACAATTAAAAAACTTATTAAAAACATTAATAATAATGAATAAAAAGATTAAACATAACAAGAAAATAAACGAAAAACAAATGAAAAGCAAAAAAATTCTAACTATAAAGGACACATTAAAAAAATTGATCTGAACATGATTTCCAAACGGAAGACAAATAATTAAAAATTTAATTAAATTGAATCCGATGTTTCTATATAATAATTTTTTAATACTGTGTTAATTAATTTTTTTTCAACATTTTTTGAGTACATTTTTAACGAAATTAAATATTTTCCCAAACATTTTTTATTACGGTGTTTAACGTAATTTAATTTGTTCCCTATAACTTTTGAGTATACTTACACAACTTAATTTAATTTATTTTCAATTAATTTTTTAGTACATTGTTTAATTTAATTTAATTCTTTCCGAATAATATTTTAGTACAATATTTTTATTACATATTTTTAGCACAGCGTTTAATTTAATTTTCTTACAATCATTTTTTATTACATAATTTTTTAACTTAATTTAATTTTGATTTTAATTCTCTTCTAGTGAGACCAAAAATAGTTGTTTAGATTTTAAATTTAAGTTAAAATTTTAAATTACGTGTAAAAATTCAATTCATGTAAAATTTTTGAATTTCTTTATAATCCTAGTCATCAGCCTGTTATATATTTAGTGCCAATAATTGGCATTATCCTGGTGCAAATGTTTTTCCCCCATTTTTAAAAATCACTCCGCTCTGCGTTTGCATATAAAAAGTTTGAAAATTTTGTAGCATGCTTTTCAGCGCAAAACTCGCATTTCAAGTGGCGAAACGTGTCGTTGCTGCAACTCATTATACTGATCTACGTGCCGATGTTGCTGTTGTTGTTGGTGTTGTTGCAAGTACTTTGTTGCCATGTAAATATGTGTGCGAGTACGGCTGACACGGATTTTTGCCTTTGAATATTGCCTGCACCGCTTCCTCGCGTGGCCCTCACCCTCTCCGCCACTCCCCCTTTGCTGTTTGTTGTGCCTCTGGTTGTATGGGCACGGCTCGTTTTGTTTGTTTTTCTTGTTGTTTTTGTGTGTAACAGCAGCAACAAGAATACAACAGCAACTTTTGTCGTGCATGAAAATAAAAATGCATTTCGTGGTGGTGTTTCTTTTTTTTTTATATATTTTTCTTTTATTTATTTATTTATTTTTACTTTTTTATTTTATTTTTATTATTCTTTTATTTTTATTATTTTTTATTTTTCTTTTATTTTTGTCAAATCCCCTCCTCCCACGCATTGCACTCAACTTAACTGGCCTGTGTTCTTATCGGTTTCTGATTGTATCCTTGCGGGCTGGTTTCATTTAGTGCGACAACGCCAATCCTTGTTGCATGTCCTGTCGGCTGTCCTCTGCACACACGCTTTTTCTGGTCTCGTCTAATGAAAAACCGCTCAATCATGTTTGAACACTCACTGATTATGCTGCTGCTTGTGCCTCGTTGCCTGACAAATTAGTTTGTCATTTGTGGATGTTTCTGTGTCCTTCCTTTTTCTCCTCATATATCCTGTGTGCTAACAGCAGGTCATGGGTATAATTTTACATATTTTGCCATTCCCTCTGTTACCCTTTCTTTGTTTTACCAATTTGTTTTTTAATCCTTTTTTCCTATATTTTTTGTTGAGTTTTTCCAAATTGCATCAAGGACTGTTAAGGTTTTCAAACAAGCCGGGGGCCAGTGGAAAAACATTGCTAATTGAAAATCGATGAATCGAATTGTGTCGCAGATTTTTTTCAGCTATTCTAAAGTTCAACTCACATTCTTTTATAAATGTCACTCCTTTTGAAACGTCTGTCTCCCATGGTCCTTGCCTCCTGCACCTTCAACACTCTCTCTCGGAGTCCTTTGTCATAATTTTGATTTATAGACCATAATTGTGAATTTATAGACAGGATTTGTATCTGTTAAATTTGCATAATAAATCACTTGTCAGCAAGGACCTCGTCCCCGCTCTGTATGGGCATTTATTAATTGTTGTGAGCGCCCGAAATTATGCTACAAAATTTTCCTCGAACATGCTTTTTCATAATGACACTCGTCTGTTTTTTTCGTGTTGCTTGTTGCTGCCCCACTTATTAATACACTTTATACAACTCATTAATCCTTAATTATAATTCATTAATTATTTTCCCGACACATTTTGTTTCATTCCCTCACACTGCGTGGAGAGCCTCTTCAATAGTTTTGGGCTTTCATATACGCACACACAGTTAATTCACAGCCAACATTTCGTTCGTTAATCAATTTGCTTTATTTGGTTTCCTCTTCGCTCAATCTGCATTGTGATGAGAAAGACTTCTGTGGCTGCCGGTGCCGCTGTGTTCTCGTAATAGATTTTTCCTTTATTCAGCTCTTCATTACATTAATCGTAAGCGCTTGTGGGAGAATCCTTTAAGTAGCTAAGGCAATTGTATTGCGGGAGTATTGCATTGTGTGTGGTATGGGGTGCGATTATGTGAGGGTTTGGTGGGGCAGGCTTGAACTTTCTCCATTGTCATCGTTGTTATGTGAGCCTGAGTGAGGCAAGCATCCACTTTTCGCTTCAATTGTGCAGCAATTGAGTTGGTGGCATAACAGGATAACTGTGTCTGAAAGCGGGCTTTCATGGTGGAAACTATTCATACGTTTATGACAAAGCGATCGTCTCTTAAGTGCTGCTTAGGGGGAGGCAATTAAGGCGTTAAGTGTCTTGTTCGGGCTTGGCAGGCAGTTTCTCAGCTACCACAGAGCTCACCATCGCTGCGTTTAGGGTGGTCAAATACTTAATTTGAAACTTTTTAGTTCAAGGATGACATTAAAAAAAGAAAAAGATCCTTATTAATTGTTATTGATACATTTAACATTTTATTGGTAATTGCTTGTTAGAGTTATTACTGACATGTCAGGTGTCTGTCATTGTCATATTTGTCAATCTTTTAAATGGATACATTTTATATTTGAGTCGAAGGAATAATATGAGTTTTATTCAGCATATTGATTAGATCGTTACTGATGTCATTAATGACAAGTCAGGATCACACTTTTTTCAAAATTAAATTTAAAATTATTAATAATATATCTTTCTCGTATATTTTCCGAAATGGTTTCTTTCTGTCTATGGATGTCATGTCACGTATTTTGTCATCAATGACAAGTCAGGTGCTCTATTTTTTACATATAAGTTTACTAGAAGGCCAATAAACAAAAGTTTTGATGATATAAGTATGTAAGATATAATAGCCTTGTCACTCATTTTGTCATCGATGACATACTTCATAACTCATTTTCTATAGTCATGTAAAACTGTTGCTTTATTCAAGTGGTTATTAACAGGAACAGTTTAAACATAGATGACTCATTTTAGATTGCCAGCCAATTTGTCATCTACTCTGTCAGCTATGACGCTTTTCAGGACTCAATCGTTCATATTTCATAAACTCTTTAATGTTTTTAGTTTATGTTATTTTCTAATTGCTTCGTCTCCATTTTTCAGTCATTAATCATGGGAATACTGACGAGTAAATTGTATAATATTCCGCTCACACTCAGCAGAGTTCAAATCGCTTGCGCGTCCTTAATGGCCTTTGGCGTCGACACACGTTTTTCATTTGTCATCTGATACGTTCAAATGGGTCCGCAGGGACATCCTTTACAAATTGCTCCAATCCAAGCGATTACAAATCCGTGTTGTATCAATTTCCAAATAGCTACACTCAAAATAAAACACAATTTCAATGGTCAACCAACAAACACACAACTAAAAATAAAGGATAATAGGAATAGCACGTGACAGGAGGGGCAAATGGCAAATTAATTAGGTGTGAACGCATTGCAAAGTTAATGACACCAACATCGACACATACACATACACACGGGTTTTTTAGGTGTGTGTTTATGCCTGCAACGCAATTGATTTCGTCCTGACACTCACAGAGTCAAGGGAATACATCAGCGTTGTTATCAAACTACGCGCGTACTCACAGACATACTTGCGGGAATACTCCAGCGATGTTATCAAATCACGCACTCATTCACGTACAATCCAAACATATACATACATATCCACACTCTCGCATATACGAGTACATAAACTCATACACAGTGTTTGTTAATCTGCTCTCAAGCCTTTAACTTTGGTGAATAACCTCGTCATAAGCCGATTTGCATGCTGGGAAAAAGGGAGGGGGTGCCACACAGAGCTACACAGAGCCTTCCGCGCACTCACACACACATGTCCCACTAAGCAGATTGTTGTGTGAATTGGGAGGGGAGTATCTCATTTGTTGCAGGAGCAGTGATAAACACTCCTGCATGAATAATGTTGTTACAGAACTATGCAGGGAATTTCTGTCGCACTCCACACTCACACTTCCCCATCCATTCACATTCACATTCACATTTATACTCACACTCCGCACTCACACTTTCACTTACACTCGCAATCAAATTCATACTTCCACTCACACACCCACTTGCTCTTCCGCCTTCCATCACGCGTGTATTTATCTGCTTGAAGCCCTTTAACTGAGGCTGTGCGTGTGAGGCTTTGTTTGACTAAATACACAACGCAAACATGTTGCCACATAATTAGCAAAAGTGTCGCCATGTGTGTGTGTATGCGTGTGTGTATATGTGTCCATGTGTATATGTGTGTGTGTCTCGTAATTAAGCATTAAATGCGTGCGGCATGTCGCTGATTTTCAAGCACTTGATAAGGATCGGAGAGGCAGGAGTCTCGCCAGCTCGTCGGCTCATTAAATCCAAGAGAATGGCATTTTAAATTCATGTGTGCGTTCAGAGCTGTTAAGCAGAAGATTTGCTAGGAATTTGAAGTTGCTTTAAATGTGGAATTCTGAAATGTTTTTTGTCCCTTGTCAACTGCCCCTGCGCCGTCTGCGAAGCCTGCTTCCGCTGCATTTAAAATTCTCATGCGTTGCTTGCGGGCAGCTTCGTTGTGGGTCGAGTCTTGTCTCTTGCACTTACCCAGGGATATGTGTGTGTGTGTTGGTATCAGTATGTGTGTTCGTGCATTTCTGTGTGTGCCAAACAGTTGAGAGAATTTTTATTTAATTTTTCCTCAATTTATTGCATCAATTTCTAACCCCATAAACTCGGGTTGGGGAAATTGCATGCGCATAATTGAGTTTGGAATTTGTTCAACTGAAATGCAGAGACATGAAAATGCAGGTGGAAAATGTTCTCTGATTATATTTTAATATATCTGAGAAATTCCCACTTATATTTCAATTTCTTTCTACCTCGTCTTGTGACTTATTCTAATCTGATCAGCGGGGCGTATGAGCAACAACACGACATCTTCATTGGAGACGAAGCAAGGGAAGGTTCACTTTGTGGAGGTTCATTTTGAGTATAGCGTTGCAGCTGACTTTGCTGCTTCTCGTGCTTTGTCCCTTCTCGTCCTTGGCTACTTCTCATCCTTTGCTGCTTCTCTTGCTACGATGCTCATCGTTCTTTGCGTAGCACTTGCTGGCACTCTTTTTTGCCACAAAAATTCTCACTTAACTGGCTTTAAACGCAAATTTAATCACATTTAAAAAACATTCAATAATAAATTGAACAATTTCACCCCCCCCCACAATTTCATGATTACCGCAAATAATTACATATAATTGACCTTGCGTGCATAAATTAATTTTCGTATTTTTTCCGTTTTTTTTCTTCTGTATTTATTTTCGTGTCTGTTCTCAGCTTTCTGTAGTTGGGCCGATGTGACAAATTAAATGGCCTTTGTAGCTTCGTTTGTAAATTACAATATCACAATTTATCATTTCACAGGCCGCTGCAGTCGTGAATGTATGGAAAAATTTGCATTTATTTCAATTACACAAAGCATGCCATTATGTGCTTCTGCTGCGGCTTACACTGGCGGCGAAAAGTGCTCAGCCGAGTGCACGGCTGCACTCGTTCGCAGTTGGCTGCACTTGGCCAGCAGCGGAAATAACAATTCAACTGTCGTTAGATAAACATTTAATTATATTTTTATATTCATTTTCATTTTTATTTTTATATTTATTTTCTCATTTACATTTATTTTGTTTTCCTTCATGTTAAACTAGTTTTTGTTGTTCCCGTTCCGTTGCTGCTGTATCATTTGTTTCCTTCGCAAGTTGTTGAGGTACGATTATAGCGGAGCTTGTTAGAGGCACCAACCATCGCAGACAATTGCCAACTGCCTTAGAAGAGGAAGGGGATATTGTTGAGAATGAACTCCAACTGCTTAGAAAGTGGAAAGTGGTCTTGAAAGTGGTTACGGGACTGCTAAGATAAGGCAAATAGACAACTAAGTACTCCAATCATATTAGATAACATCCAAGAAGGGAGAATTGCTGAGGGAAACAGAAACTTGCACGATAATGAACTCCCAACTGACTAGAAATGCTCTTGAAAGTTGTTGTGGGTCTTCTAAAAAAAGGCAAACTGACAACTAAGTACCATCAATAGACAACTTAGTACCCCAATCGTCGGATATAATATCCTCAGCTAAAATGAGATATTGGATGGCTTAGTATCAAAACTGAAGAAGAAATGATCGTAGAAGTAGAAATTATTCACTGAAGATGGGACAGTTGCTGCATATGGACGACGAAATGTGTACACTTAAAATAATAAACTTGGACAGGAATGAAGACAACCACCTTGGTAACGGCCTATGAAGAGAAATCTCCTCTCTTCGGTTGAACGAATGGGGGACCAAGCAGTTGTCATCTACTTTAGAAAAGAACGATGGAGGGAAGAATTCTAGTTGCTAACGATTGATGATTGAAGCTCTATCGAAGGAATTCATATGAAAAGTTGAAGAGAAGAGAAAGGGGGTTCGAACTTTTAGAACCACAGGCTATGTAAAATAGTATGCCAGCCGACTCATCAATATTATTAAATTGTATGGGGATTTCCACATCCTCCTCTGTAACAGCTTTTATGCTAGGGTTACAAATGGTATCAAAAAGGACCGACCGAAGTGATTGCCTCCCACAGCTTTACTACGTCATATAATAGCAGTGACAAGAGTTGTATCCGAATTGGTGCACTCCTGTTCTCATTGTGTGGCAATTTTTAATGAATACAACTTTTTCCATTCCCACCCCGCTACTCCATCCACCACCTTCCACAACTGCGGTTTTCCCCATTGGCTGCTTTCCATTGTTCAACTGCAAACGAAAGTTTTGGAGTTATTGACCTGCAATGCTGCCATTTCAGTGAACTTACCCAGATATTCATTTGCAAGCATTGCAATATTCATGTATACAGCCGACACATAAGGCTGCTCCACAGGCCACCCAGGCAGAAGCGGAACGAAGTGGGGTAGAAGGGGTCTTAAAGGCAACTGGTTAATTATCAATGAGGATGCATCACATCCTGGCCACTGTGAGTTCAGAGGACTCATTCATACAAATGTCAGCGTTGCTAAGTGTACTAAGAAACATGTCTAAGCTTGTTCCGCCTGGGCTGCCACCATCACCAACTCCACCAACACCACCACCATCACCAACACCACCAACATCACCAACACCACCAACACAAAGCGCAACAATGCCGTGTAATTGACTACTTTGTTGACTGCTGCTATTTTTCAAAGCATTATTATGAGTGCAAATTGTGTAATAAGCCACGTTTTCCTCCCCTCCCTTAGTCGCGGCGGTTAATTGACTCCTCATTCGTGTTTTCACTCAACTCGAAGCGTTTTTCCAATTTTTTCTTTGTCTGCAAATGTTCGCTTTGCTTCTTTTTTTTGTTTGGCTTCAGGTTTACCTGGCCGGCTCTCTCTCTCCCGCTCTCTATCTTTCTCTCTCCCTGGCTGCTCTCCACTCTTTTTCGGCGGACTGTCTGAGGTTGGCTGGCGGTCTGGAGCGGGTGCTTGAAGCTGCAGCGTGTGGTGTGGTAGCTGCGAGTGCCTCCATTTGTCTGCCGTTGCATGCACTCACATGCTGAGCCATGCAGTTTTTGTGTCATTTCATGACTAATCCTTCGCGCATTTATTTTTAGCCACAGTCTGCTTGTGGGGAAGCGGGGTTAAGGGGGCAGCGGCTCGATTTAAGCCCGCGATGTGCAATTTGGCTTGAACAAATATGCAAAACGGGTTTTGTGCGCTGCGAGCCCATGTGTGGCTGCCGTCGAGTGCTTTGTTTGAATCTGCTGCTATAAATAGGTAACGACACGGGGCGTGGCGGTAGAGAGGAGTGCCAACAGTTTATTCTTGATTCTTGATTATCTCTTTGGCTGTTTAAATACACCAAAACTAAATCGTTCATGTTGGAACGCAGCTGTTCACTTGGATTTGATCAGGATTTAACTACCTGACTTACTGGGATATTAATAGTCTTACTTGAGTTCCTTGTGAATACTTTTTAAATACTTTTCAAAGCCTTCTTAGATCCTGGTCTGTTCACAATCGTATCCTGTTAAATTTTTCTTCATATTCATGAATTAAATATTAAATTATGCTAGAGTTTCAATAAAGTCACCTTAAAATTCTGCGTAATTTATAATAAAATCTTATCCCAATCTCGTTCAAATCATTCAATTTCAAAATATATTCAAATCCCGTTTAAATTCTCTTCAAATCCTATTTAAATTCTATTTAAGTCCAATTCATATCATATTCAAAATCTATTTTCCGAATCATATTCAAATCATATTAAAATCCTGTTTGAATCTTATTCAAATCATATTCAAGTCGTTTCCAGATCCTTCTCAAAATACATATAAACATACTGTTAAAATTATCTTCAGTTACTATTCGAATCCTCATCAAAACACAAACCTATTCAAATATTCTTCGAATCTAAATTAAATCCTATAATAAAATCATTTGCAAAATCGAATATTGTGCAAATACTCTTCAAAAGATATTTAAATCCCATGCAAATACAAACCAAATCCTATTCCAATAGTATTTAAAATATATTAAAATCTTAATCGAATACAAATTCTTTTCAATTTATGTTTCAATTGTTTTCAAATCATGTTCAAATTTTCATAATCCTCAAATTCTTTTCAAATTATAATCAAATTGTTTTCAAATCATAATCAAATTGCTTTCAAGTCATGTTCAAATCTTTTGAAATCATATTCAAATTCTTTTCACATCATATTCAAATTTTTTTCATATCATCCTCAAATCCTTTTCAAATCATATTCAAATTGTTTTGAAGTCTTCAAATTGTATAAAATTATTTTCAGTTGATATTTAAAAGGTATTTAAGTCGTGTTCAGGCCACGTTCAAATCCTCTGAGCATGGTGGATCAAAGGTAAAATTCAGATTTTAGATCACTGAATCATTTTCACTCAGCCCTCAAAATACAGAATCCTTTTCACTAATAAAGAAAGACATTTACAACGTAACCTGTTGAGTGTTAGCTTCTTCCTCAATTCTGCTCATTTATCCTGGTAGCATTCAGTTCTAGGTCCACATATTTCCTACACCCAACTTATGCAGTCGAGTACCATTTTTAATAGCGTTGTATTTGATGATGCCCTCTCGCTATTGACCTTGTCTCTTAAGTCCACTCAAGCCCAAACCTAAGGCCACTGGGGCGACTTAGAGTATATCTTAGTCTATAAATCGTGTCTCTTAGAGCTACAGCGGAGTTTCCTTCGTATCACTGTTCTATATTTTTTATCTAAACAAGCTTGCTTTTGATTTAGTTTTGGCTATAAGTACCCTGGGTCATTAACACACCACGAAATACACCTCAGTTTTAATTACGGAGGTGAATTTAAACAATACTTGAAGTGAATTACCCTCTTCTACTTTACATCGGTTAATCTGTCATGCCCAAAACAAAGCACGGTTTGAGTAGTGTACTGGACTGAATTTTTTTGATGATTTCTGTCTGCAAATGGTGGTGTCTTCGTTGTTGAATTGTTGCCTGCACCCAGTGGTGAGTTTTGACGCTCACTCTGCAACCATGTTGAGCTGAGAGTTCACGATCTGGGGACATTTTAGTTTTTACCACGAATGAGAGTACATAACTTGAGAGAAGAAGTTGATGGTGATAATTATATTGGAGTGCTGACTGAGAGAATTATAACAATAACCCCCGCCCTTCCGTCCCTTTGGCGTATGGCCTGTGATGTTTTCTCCAATTCATTTTCAGATTTTCAAATAAAAGGCGTGGCGAAATACTAGAAAACTTTAATAACAACTTGAACTCAAATCCATGTGACTTGTAAAGAAGTGCCAATCACTCACTCAGCTTACCAGAAATTAGCAACTCTTCGAAAGTTGTAGAAAATTCAGACCCAAATAACAAACAACAAACAACAACAAAGGAAAATAAAGATAAAAAATATCCAAATAGGTAACTACGCGTATTGAAATGTCGACAAACAATGCGCCAGCGGCAACAACACACGCGAGCGCCAACGTAGCCGCGCCTGCCGCCGAGAGATCGTTCGCCTACTCCTCAGTCGCCGCCGTGGAGTGATTCGAAGTGCTGTGAAGTGCTTCTGTTGTGTCGTGCTGGACTGGGTGAGATTGCGATCGCGGCTGCGATCGCTCGCTCAGCGGTGTCCCACGTGAGTGGAGCTCAGCGCTCAGCCGCTCAGTTGTGTTTTAGCCACCAGGCGTTGTAGTCGCAGTCGAAGTCGTCGCAAACGCTTAGCGGAGTCTACGCCAGTCGAATATACGAGTAACAGAAGTGAAGTGAACAGTGGAGTGGTTTTGTGGTAGTGCAACCAACCGAAACCACAACCACAACGCTAAATTTGTGAGTCGTTAACGATTTCATAGTGGAGTTGTTTGTGGAGAGTCTTTGAAAAGTCCCAGAAAAAATTGAAAAAATTATAAAACCATAAAAAACCTTAACGAAAATTGTCCGTACTATTCTTTGCTTTCTGTCGCGCCACGCCCCAAACAATGTGCAGTAAGAAATGTTTTCGTATGCACACTTTAGTCATACTCGGAGTCATACTCACGATAGTACTGGTCTTCATAGTCGGCATCACGCTGACCAACAGCATCAACATTGCCAACATTGTCAAGCTGCGCGAGAAGGTGGCCAGCGACTCGGCGGCGGCGAATGGGGCCACTGCGGCTCAAACACGGGCCGCCCTCGTCGAGCAGCAGTACTCGACGCTGCAGCAGCACCACTTGTCGCGCGGCGACCTCAACTACATCGCCGCCACACACCCTAAGAACTTGCAGCGGTTCTCGGGGTCTGCGGCGAGGAATGCCGCCGGCCGTCAGGGCCTCGCGTCGCCGGATCAGTCTGAGAAAATTGTGATAGAAATCGGTATACGCAACATCAGCGATGTGGAGGCGGCCATGGCCGCCGCCTCGGCCTCCAACGACACCGACAAGTTGGAGGCTCCCATTGCAGGCGCCTTTGTCGATGGAAACGTTGAATCGATTTCAGTGCCGGCCGCCAATTATATCGACTTACTCAAGTATAACAGGGCGATAATAGCTCGTATCGCGAATGCAACACGCCCCAATGCCACTGCGGCTGCTCTCACAACAGAGGCAGCTGCGGCGACTACGTCATCGACTTCCTCAGCTACCGAGGCTCACGATGCTAACGATGCTACCGATGGAAACGATAGTACCACTACTACCGTGAGCACCGCTACTACCACTGATGATTTGCCGCCGCTGAGTATAGCAGACCACAATCCAGCTATGATCGATTTTGAGCGCCGCAATCGTGTCAAAGAGGTAAATAAATATACGCACATAGTTATAAATTACATACATCCCAGTTAGAAATGTCTGCAAGACGTCATCAAAGACGCGTATTTGCAAAGTGCGTATGTAGAGGACGTTCATTTCTCTGTGGACTCATTAAAAGTGTTATTCGAAGGGAACTCATGTCAATATGTGACCTCATTCCGTAAGTGAATATGTTTACCACTCATTTTAATGAAGACATTTTGCAGAACGTGTCTTGTATGTTGTCATACAGAAAAACAACATATATCATATCTAATATTATCACTGATTAGTGATATGTAACAAATATATGAGTGACCTTGTCACCCATGTTGGCGTCAACGACAGCGTAGACGACTTCATCCTTTTACAGAATTGACGAAATTTTCTTCGTCAGGCCAACTAAATAGTGGGACTCTATTTACCTAGTAATTTTATTACAGAAATTATGTAGGTCATTGTCACACATCAAGTCCTGCAGGACATATAATAAGTGGTGTTTTCCCCGGAGGGTTTTTTATATGATCACATATACACGAAACAATATAAATAGTAAGCACATCATAGACAACGATTTTGTGTACGAACTTTTAACAATTGGGACGTAGGAATAGTGATCTACACCATATAAGGACCTCATGAAACTACTCGGCTTTATCGGTAATACTTCTTCAGAGTTTTTTCTCTCTACTTACATAGTAACTATATTGCAGGACGGTTTCATGCACCTCAACAAAAACAAATGTATTAAGGACATCATTTACGACCCATTCATCCTACCAATTTTGAGAATTAGGACTCAGGGCGGTACCTTCAATCTTGACTAACACTTCCAATAGTACTCTGTGCTATCGTGAATATTTTTTCGGGGTTTCCAACTTCTTGTTAGACAGTATTTTTCAAGTAGACATTTTGCGGGATTTAAATAGAATACCAATAGGAAAAAATCGCCAGAAATGCTTCCAATAGTCCTCACTACAATCTACGAGTGTCGTCCATGTTTTACCTTGGGTACGAAAATCCTGGCTTCACCTTTCGATCATTGAGCGTAGATGGTCTAGTCAGGTACTTGTCTGGAACTGGTCTGGAACTGTTCTGGTATTGGTCTGGTACTGGTCCGGTGTTCTTCTGGTACTTGCGTGGTATCCGCTTGGGATTGGTCCGGTCTGGTATCTGTCTGCGACAGATTTGATATTCGTCTGGTACTGGTCTGGTCTTGGTCTGTTACTGGTCTGTTAATAGTCTGGTACTGGTCTAGTACTGGTATGGTATTCGCCTGGTACTGGTCTGAGACTACACTGGTACAAATTTGGTACCTGGCCGGATACTGGTTTGGTACTAGTCTGGTAATCGTCTGGCCTTTGTCTGGTACTGGTCTGGTACTGCTTTGGTACTGGTCTGGAACTGTTCTGGTGCTGGTCTGGTGTTCAACTGTTACTGGTCTGGTACTGGTCGGGTACTGGCCTGGTACTGGTGTGGTACTGGTCTGGCCTTCGTCTGGTACTGGTCTAGTACTGGTCTGCTACTAGTTAGGTACTAGTCTGGCATTCGTATGAAACTGGTCTGGGACTGGCCTGGTCTGGGACTGGCCTGATCTGGCATCCATCTCACACTCCTTTCAAATACTCGCACACGACTACAGAGTCCATGGTTCTAATCCTCCTCAGTGGAGGCATTTCCATTATTTTCACTTCCATCTTTAACTCCAACAGCCAACTTTTGCTTCTCGCTCCATGCGCGCCAACCGCGCTCTCCTTGGTTCTCACTTCTCACATTATCGCAGTCTATTTATAACTTCACTGCATTCTGCAAGCGTCTATTTTTGAATAAATTATTCCAAATCCGACTTGTCAACTAATTTTGGAATAATACTAAAAATATTCGTCAACAAATATGAAATTGGTTCATTATCTTGTTCAGGGGTGTAGCTCACTTCTCTGTCCACATTTGTAAACGACGCAGTTGGATGGGTTGCTGCCGGCGGTTCTAACCAGTTTGGCTTTGGTTCCGTGCGGGGTTACATCAGTGATTAATTAGCATCTTTGGTGCCACCTTCCCAGCCGGTGAACTGCCTTTTTTGCCTTTTTGTGGCCGGTTGCGGTGTGTAGGAGGAGGGGTGCCAAAGTTCTCACCTTCAATCTCCTTGGGTGCAGTTCAGGTTTGAGCATGGTTGTCAACATTTCGTCGATCGTTTCCCAGCACATTCGAGAACACTCTTCAGCTTAACTGTTTAAGCTGTTTTATAAATGACGATGTCTCAAATTAGTTTATGTAGCGGCTTTGTGCGTGCTTAATATGGAATTTGCCCTAAGCTTGGTTTGTTTTTTCCCTTCTTTTACTTCTTACTCGTTCGTTTTTATACTAGTCCTATCTTTATAACAATTTCTATCCTTTAATAATAATAATTAATATTTATTTATAAAAATTAGCAAGTTTTGACTCTTCTTCTCGTTACTTTCTATTCGTTAATAATATAAAAGCTACGCCATAGTAAAATACAACGAGTATGCTCGCTAATCTGCACTCGTTTGTAAGTTACTGCGGAAGTAACGATTACTAGAGTAGAGAAGCGTTACTTTCTGCACCTCAAATACAAAAGTACTTCGCAGTTATTTTGTAATTATGCTCGATACACTGCTTCAAGCCCGCTGCAACCCCCCTTGCACCCGGCTATAAATGCGAGGAGATCTCTGCTACTTGACGAATTTAAAGTTCCAGAGATTCACGCGTCAATCAGCTCATCGCTTATGCGCATTTCGCGAGCATTTGCTAGAAGCACCCAAAGCAGACATTCCAATTTATAAACTCAAGTGTGCGGGTTCACCAGATTTGCAGCTCAGAATGAGTGCTGTGAGGCGGATGTGAAGCAGCTGCTCTGGTGATGGGGCAGCGCAATCTGAAGCGTGCTTAAGCCGCCGCCTCTGTAGCCAGTGCTGCTGCCACTGTTGACGCCGCCTCTGTTGCTGTTTTGCAATTTCATGGATGTGTCGTGCAAAACGCTTCTCCATGCTGCACGTTCATTCGTTCATTCTGGTCTATCACGCCCGGCCCGGCCCCTCTTCGGCCCCTCTCGTCGCTCTCGGACCCACTCGGATCGTCTCCGCCATTAATAATAAAATATAATCCGCTTCACTTGTACACAAATAATAAATCTCAACAATTTGAACTTTTTGCACGCAGCTCTCATTGTCGTTCTGTCAGTTTCAATTTGCGGTTAAATATAATTTGTGTTGCAGTTTCTCCGAGGCACTGATAAGTGCGCTTCCACGGGGTAAGTGGACATTTTCCAGACTGCTTCGTAGTTTTTCATGCGTTGCACTGTAATTGACTTGAAGCGAGTGCTCGGTGGTGGGAAATGTATGTCAACAGAGACCAATTTGGAGAGAAGATTGTATAACGAAACACAATTTTTTGCAGTTCCAAATACTCGACTGAGGAGAAGCCCAAATCATGAACCACAATGATTCATTGCTAGGCAGCATAATTTAGGAACACCGGTATCCACCTCTTCAAAACTATCGTGTAGTGCTTCTTTTTTGAATATCTAATTATTTGCAAAATTGCCACCAACCGCAAGAAGGAGCTTTATAGTTTCATGAATTGGTTTGTTCTGGAACTTCTGGAAATCTGATATGCATGGACAAGAAGTTGCCTGGTGTGAGAGAATAAATGTCAAAAGGGGAATGCCTGCCACCAGCAGTTTTCTGTAGAGCTGTGAAAAAGTTAGTCTGATACTCGTTATTATTGAAATACAAAAGTAACGAGTAACTTTGAGCAAAAGTATTTGCTAATTTTAACTTTGTTCTGACTTGGAAGTTGTCAGGACATTTCATAGACAAGAAGCTTGGGGTAACCGTGTAAAGAAAAACCAGCAGCTTTTGTAGAGATGTGGAAAAGTTACTCTAAGACTCGTTACTATCGCAATAGCAAAGTAACGAGTAACGTTGAGTCAAAGTTTTGGCTATTCTTAACTTTGTTTTGAGTGGCAATTTGTCTTTACTCAGTATCGTTTTAGCTGGAAACGATACATTGTTCTAAGGGGGCATTTGAGACCTCCAGGAGATGTAAGTAACGAGTAGAGCAGTGTACAAAGTTTCGTTACTGTTCTTATTTATGATTAAATATGTCTTCCTTATGTATCAGTTACTCACTGGAGTCTATCGTAACGATTCTTGTGAGAAACAGTCGTCTCGTTACTCTGTTACTCGTTGAAGCCTATCGTTACACTTGAAAGAAACTATGGTTTTTAACGATTCTTTTGAGACAATTTCACCTCGTTACTCTGGTACTCGTTACTGACATAACTAACTCTGGTACTCGTTACTATCGCAATTAACTCTGATACTCGTTAGTGTCATAACTAACTTTGATACTCGTTAGTATCATAACTAATTCTGGTACTCGTTATTATGAGAAGCAAGTAACGAGTACGTCGGCTTCAAATAATCGTTACTGTATCCTCCATTCGTGATTGCTTGTGACCTCGTTACCAGTTATTGAAATCCTTATGAAATGTTATTCTACAACAAATCCTGTGAATGAAAGTTCTCCGCTGAAATAACCATATTTTCTCTATACAGTTGTTCATCATCATTATTACCTTCATTAGCAAAATTATGTTTCTTTCATTTCCTGCAAATTGTACTGCGTAATATTCGCTTGTATTCCAGCTTCTTTGTTCAATTGTCTCTCTGGGACTCCTTTGAACTAATCTCACTTTTGAAGAGGCAGGACTCACTCCCTCAGAATACTGTTGTCTTATGATTATCTCGAAATTATATCTTTATACACATAATAATAAAGTATTTGCTCGCTGCCATTATTTACAGTCGTGCCAATCGATGAGACTGGGCGCGTAATGAGAGCGATTGTGTCCTTGGCAGCCACAGAATTTCCATAATTTACCATGCTCTCGACCGCTTCGTTCGCATTGTGTGCGGTCATTATTTTGTTGACACAAAAGCACTCAATCGCCTCGGAATTGCTCATAAGTGACAGGCTAAGCCGGACGATTTTTCTCTAATGCTCGTTGTGTGGAATCGCCAGCAAGGAACACAACTTTGGCTTCGTCTCGTCGTTCCTGGTGGCTTCTAATGCCAAATGTAAGTTTGGCCGGCTTCCAACTATCTTAGGTGACGATGCTGTGCTGATGCGGTGCCAGCAAGAATGTTGGCACATAATTGGCAGCAATTGTCAGCGGGTTTTAAGAAGCAATTTGTGGCAGAGGAGGTACTGACGCAGGTGTGGAGGTGAAGAAACAGCAGTAAGGGAATTTCTCACTTATGGGATACAATTTACAGCCTCTTCTGATGGCTGTGATTCCAACTGTTGGGCCAAGGGTAATTTGAGATTTCCTAGGTGAATATGACAGAGGAAAGGACAGGAGTAGGAGATCCCTCAGCATTGATCTTTTGTTTGCTTATTCTATTTACGCATCGAACAGATCTCATCTACCTCCTCCCCCTCACCCTTCCTGCTTTTTCTATAATCAACACAATTTTTTAATGTGCCACACGCGCCTAAAGTCGCATTCCGCCAGCTTGCGTCATCACACTACACCTCACTGCTGCAAACAAAGGAGCCTTTAAAGCCTCCCCCCTGCCTCTGCTCTGATGCTCCTTTCATGGTCACTAATTTTTAAAATGTATTTGTAAAATAATATTAAACAAATACTTTCATTCACATGTGTCCATTTGGCCCGCCGCAGCCTTTCAGCACAGCCTTCCTTCACTCGTCCTTGGTAGCGCAAACATTTAAACACACACACAGACGCCACTCCATTGCCGACTTTTGTTCAGTGAGCGGCACTAAAACCAAACTACCCTAAAATGCTCTGCCAAACAAATCAAAAGGTCCTTCAAGGGGCCACGAGGAAGGCTTCTACACTCATTCATGAAGACATTTCGCTGTCAGTCCAGTTGCCGAGAAATAAAGTTTCTGTTGCCCACAAAGGATTTTATTATCTCAAGTTTCGGGTTCAACTCATGCCACTTACTTTTAGCATCGTCTTTCCCAACTTTTGACTGAGGGTTTCTTCCGCTTCTAGGAAGGCATCCTAAAGAGTTCTCAATTGGATTTCTCTTAAGTGCTAAGTACGTTAAACGGAATCGCTTGATTCGTTTCAGGATAGGACTCTCGTTCTTCTACTGTTGCAGGCTATTGGCAGGTTTGGGCTCTGGTGCTGGTCCTCTGCTCTTTGCAGCGAATTATCCTTTAATTTATTTAACTTTTTTTATATACTATTTATAAATAATTTTTTTATTATTTATATATTATTTGTTTGCTATTTATTTATTATTTATATATTATTTATTTATTTATTATATTATATTATAATTATTTATATATTATTTATGTATTATTTATGAAATTTTTTTATTTTAATAGTTATTTTATATGTATTTATATTACAATTTTTTTATTATATTTATTTATATTATATTATTTTTATATTATTATTAATTTATGCATATTTTTGTTTGTTGTTATCGAAAAGATAAAATACAATATCATATATTTTTTATCCTACAAAAACTCGTCTCCATAACAATTTCAAACTCAATTCCCGCAATATAATCCTTGAAATCCATCAATTGAATAAATCTCTCAAATTCATCCTTGAAATCCAGCAAATCTACGATAGCCACCAGTTTGCCCCAGCTCTGCCACGATCCCACTTGTTACCATTTGCAGTATCGAAGCGTCTTTGCATAGCTCCTTTGGTACATTCGCCCTCATTTTACCTGTATTAGAGTTCTTCTTATCTTCGTAACCCTGCTGCCTTGCCTGTTCACTGTTTAGCCACAAGTCAGCCGTCAAGTGCAGAGATGCGCTCCCCCAGCGCCCACACGGCGTATACGTAACCTTTGCATATAAACCCACACGGCAGCAAAGTTATCTGCCGTTTAAAAGCCATTTAAAACCGACTAAAGCCGCACTTACGTGCGATTTCTGCCTCCCCTGCTCCTTCTTCTCCTCCTCTGCCAGAGCAATTGAAGCGTTTTCTTATCGCACACTCTTCCACTGCTCATGTGTGCGAATGGACTCACGGCGGGCTGCCGTAAACGCGGTTCGCTTGGATGTTTTCGAGCACTTGCGTGGGTGTAGCTGCATAAGGGAGGAGGGAATTGTCAATAAAATATTTAAAGCTTGCGGTTCGGCATTTTTTATTGCAATTAAATAATAACTCACTTTAAGTACTTCAATACTGCCACTTCCCTGCGTCCCTCCCTATCTATTTTTATATTTTATCACATTGGGCCCAAAATAATTGCCACTGAGTTGCTTTTAACCGCACCGCAATGTTAAATAAACTACTTTCAATCAAAAGTGCCGCGCAGCGCTGCCCAAGTGCGCTCCTTTGGGGCGGTTTCATTGCAAACTGGGGCCTGCGGCTGCGGAGGGAAGCTTTTGTGCAGTAGTGGAGTTGGTGGGAGGCATTAGGCAGGTCGTTAGGCTGAAAAAGAGTGTCAAGGGGGTAATTACAGTAATTTGAGCACTTGCGATAATGATTCTCTCGGTTTTCCACTTTTTGGCCTCACAAAAATTTGTGAAAATAAATTTATTTTTATGAAATAAATACAAAAATTAAAAATAAATAAACGAATAAAATAATTATATATTAAAATACATATAAAAAAAATTAGTGAATCGAACACTGACAAAAAGGATTCTTTCTTTCCCAAAAAATTTAAATTTTACAAATAATAATAAATTTATTCTTAAAAAAGAAATTTTTTTTAAGAAGAAAAATTCAAAATAAAAAAAAAATATAGTAATTATTATATATAAAAATAATAATTATTATATATTAAAAAAATTAGTAATTTCAGCATTGGCAGAAATGATTCTTTCTTTCCCAACATTTTTGTTTAAATTTATTTTTATTAAAAAACTTAAAAAAGAAAAATTAAAAATAAAAATTAAAAATAAATATAAAAAATTTAAATAATAAATTTAAATAATTTTTATATATAAATATATATATATATATTTATATATATATATATATATATATATATATATATATATATATATATATATTTATATATATATATATATATATATATATATAAAATTAAGTAATTATTATAAAAAAAATAAATATAAAAAAATTTTTATTTCAGCACTTGAGAAAATTATTCTTTATTTTCTAATTTTTTTTGTTATATAAAAATTTATGCTACAAAATTTATTTTTATATTTTAAGATAAAAAAATAAAATACATAAAATAATTATTATATACAAAAATATACATATAAAAAAGAAAAATAAATAAAATAATTATTATATATAATCATACAAATTCAAAAAATATATAAAATATATATAAATATAAATATAAAAAATTTAATTTAATTTATAAACTCTAAGCAAATAAATATGTATTAAAAAAATAAAACAAAGTTAACAAAGGAATTATTATGTACGAAAAATTAACAACTCTATTATTTATTAAAAAAAGTGGGAGTGGAGTCCACAAAAAATTTGAGATTCACTGCTCAACAAGACTTGTGAAGAGTTCCCCATAAATTATAATTTGAATTCAGCACAACGCCCACGATTTCCATTACAAATGCAAAAACTAAAAAAAAAAATTTATAAAAAAGATAAGTAAAGAAAACAGGTGAATGGGAAAAAGGCCTAAAAAGAGCAGTAAACGAAGTAGAAAAAATTCAGAAAATAAAACAAGAAGGGAAAATATCTCGATTAAAATAGATAAAAACAAATGGGAACAAATAAAAATAAAAATAAATATATATATTATCTACTTAGGAACAGTGGAGTAGGGAAAGGGGGCTTTGCATGGCCAGCCAGCTTAACCTAACCTAACCTAGTTGCCTCCAATCAAATTTCATAACGGTTTTATAACGGCTTTCTCTTCTTACTTGGAACTTTATAAAAAAAGCATATAAAGTAATTTAAAGTTTCTGTAGATTTTGATTGTCGAGTTACTCCTGCTGACCACCCCTGAGATGGAAGTGTTTTGATACAGCGCTGATGTATGGGATGGGATGGGATTGCAGATTAGAAGATCAACTTGGCTCTCATGTGTTCCTCTAAAACCTTCTGCACAATTTTTTATGATTTATTTTCCGGTGGAATATGCTGCGGCATCACTTTTTCGCCGAGGGCTCTCTGAGTTTTCTTTGTCAATTTACGACCGAGTTTTTTCGTCATTTGGCAGCAGTGCTAACAACGCCCCTCCGGCACTGTAGGCAGCTCTGCATTAATTTGGCACAAACACACATTCATGCTTACATTCATACGTGCATACAAGAGTACTGACATGTTGACCCAGTCGGAAAATTAGGAGGTCAGATAAAATAAAAATATATAATAAATATATAAATATGTAAGAAATATATACAAATTTTTTATAATTATTATTATATTATATATAATAGCAAAGAAGCCCTTTTTGACAATGCATTCGATAATAAGCTGTAGACCTTACTTCTGACAGTGAGTGGAAGAAGTAATATAATGTTTTCCACAAGTTTGTAGAAGGTCTTACACAGGATTTACGAAGGTCTTTCACAGGATTTACGAAGGTCTTACACAAATTTGAGAAGGTAAGGCCTTTTTTATACTTTCCATCTGGCAGCAATAGGAATGTCTAATAGAAGATCTTCCGAATAAGTTAAAACGTGGTGCTTTACCAGCCTGCTGTAGACCTTACCTTTGACAGCGACTGGAACTTTGGTCTAAGGTCTTACAAAAGAAGCCATGTTCCCGTTTCAGTTTACGTTTCAGTGAAAGAACAGAGGCGAGCATGAAGTTGTCAGTTCTCAGACCTTCCCACTACTGAATTTCTACTGGGTTGGTTGGCATTGCTGTGCGTTGAAGCCTCTCATTGAGGTGGGGCGTGACTCAATTGTTGTGTATCTTTTATCGGGGATGGTGTGGTCTAATTTTAGCACCAACAACAATTGAAATGGCAAACTTTGCTGTCGTTTCCACGCATGTAAACATACCAAGAGATACTTTATCGCAGACACACATTCACGTACACACTGTTTACATGAGGCTTTCAGATGCCAAACATTCTCAGTTGACAAAAATAAACTTCGCTGAGCTGAACAAAAAATAAAATAAACTGAGTGTGGACATATTTGCGTTTGCTGAACGGAATTACATGATTTTCAACCGAAATTTTTGAAGGTTTCTGTTCAAGAGCGAATTTTTAACTGTGGATTGCTTGGTTTTATTTATAGACTATATATTGAAACTATACTGCAGCGGCGGTACTATACTATAAGGGGTACTATGCCTAAACCATATCTATACTATATCTATACTATATCTATACTATATCTATACCATATCTATACTACGTCTGTACTCTTTCTGTACTTATATTTTTACTGAAGCTTGTAGACTTTTCCAGCATTATGAGCCTAATTCTAAGTCAGAAACTTCATCCACACTTCTTCCATACTTCTTTCACACTTCTTCCACACTTTTTATACACTTCTCCTAAACTTCTTCTATAATTCTTCTACACTTCTTCCACACTTCTTCCGCACTACTTCTACACCTCTTTCAAAGTACTTCTACACTTTTTCCCCACTTCTTTCACACATCTTCCATACTTATTCCACACATCCTCCGAACTTCTTCTACACTTGTTCCACACTTCTCCCGTACTTTTTCCGCAGTTCTTCTGCACTTCTTCCACACTTCTTCCATACTTCTTGCACAGTTCTTTCACAGTTCTTCCACATTTCTTCCCCATTTCTTCCGTACTTATTCTACACTTCTTTCATGCTTTTTCTCCACATCTACCATATTTCTCACCCACTTCCCCAACTTCGCCAAATTTAACTTGTGCACGTGTGCAGCTTTTTCCTGAATATCCTGTCTCCTGTGCATCTCCTGCAGTGGTACTACCTAAGGATGTAGTTCTTAGTAGTATATTTATCTCTTTATAACTTGACTACTTCTTGTGGCTTTATGACGGACATAATGAACTCCTTTCATCCTAGTCTACACACTCATCCAAAGCGTGATAGTCGCAGAGAACGCCACATTTTTAGCTTAATTAAAGCAATTAAAATTCTGATAATTATCGCCCATTACCAACATTGAAACCAACGTCGTTAGTTATTCAACTCGCTCTTCGCTTGCGCTTGGGTGCTGTGCGCCGCAGTCCTTGTGATCCGCGGTCCTTGTGCGTTGTTTTCTGCAGCATCTTCGTGCCCCGTTCAATAATTCTTCCCACCTTGTCCGCAACCTTCTCACAGTTCTTCAATTCAGCTTCACCATTTCACCATTTCACCATTTTCCTATTCCAATATTATTTGCATTGATTTGGCATTCATTTCGTCCTTAACTCTGGCAAAATCTCGGCCACTGCGCGGCTGTGAGGGGGAAATATTCGTAATTTAATCAAATCGCAGACGGAAGGAAGCAAATCGGAATTTTTAATTAGCGCACATAAAATTCTTCCACTTGACTTTTTGCTACTATAAAATTCCATTTGGCTTAGCCTCAGGATGCTTGATTAAAGCTTATTTGTTTATCCTTTTTAGCAATGAATTTTCGTTGATTTTGAAATATTTTTTAGACTGTGATGTTACTCAATTTTGACACCGATGTCGCTTTAAATGCTTCTGCCACTCAATCAACTACGCAGAAATGCGCGCATATATACTCCCACATTGACACTGCCATTCCCACTGCCACTCCCATCCATCTCCATATATAACCGGCTCCTTTCTATTTGCATTCATATCCAATTTGCTGCAAATATGCGTGGTTTGCAACAATTCAACGCTTCCACATCAATTTTAATTAATGTGAATTTGAAATTTTCCACAACGCTGACATTTGACGGTTGCCTCACCAACACATCCGCATATCGCACTCCTCCCACACTCGCACACACAGATACCAAACACCGATTTCCTACTCATCAGCACATCCCTGCGTGTGCATATGTTCCGGATATGTGTTTATTTGGCTCGCACTGCAGCAGTATCGAATTTCGTCGCTCCCCTCCAGTTTGGTGTCCGCGCCATTGTGTCGCTGCCTTCACCGTGCCTTGGGCCATTATTCTTCCGCGTGCCTGATTAATGGCAGTTGTTGTTGTTGTTGTGTCGTTTGTATTCCGATATCTGCGTTCACAATTTGGTGCACTTTGTGCGGGTTCTTTATTTGCCGCTCTCCGTGATTCATTGAACTGTTCAATTGCTCACGCGCGCGATGCGTTCGAATCATGGATGTTTTTTCATTACTCCTGCTCGTACTTTGGCTGCTGGTTTCTTTTGCTTTTACAAATGACGCAATGGACTCTACGAAGTTTGCGTAATATAGGACCCAAACAGAAACAACAGATAATAAATGCCAAGGAGAGACTGTGTTCAACCCCGTGATTCCCACTACTACTATATTAGCATCGTTACCCAACTACATCACCGACATTTATTAAATATATATAATAATATATCATCATAGAAAAATAAGTCTATGCATGATCCAAAGAAGTAAGTGATAGTAAAATAATAGAAATTCCGTGAATGAAATGAGTATTGGCTAAGAGAGAATAACTCCTTTAATAGTTCCACTCCTACGATAATGTAAAGGGTATATAAGCTAACACAAAATATATAGGAAGTGAATTTTCTATGCTGAGAGTTTAATTTTCCATTGTATAAGGTCTGAATTGGTCAAGGAAGCAATACTTAAAGATATTACCTGGAGAAACATTCAAAAATATTCCTCGGAGAAACATTAAATGACGAAAAATAGATTCAAAGATATCTGAAGGAATATTCAGGTCAGTTCAGGCTTTTAGAATGGAGAAACCACCTTGATGATGATGATGAAGATGATTCTTACATTATTTTATGAGTTTAAGACTGTTCAAAAAGATTTAATCTCCGAAAGGAAATATTTGCTGTCATTTTATAAAGATTCAATAGGCGCTGTTCTCCTGATTGTTTCCAATGCAAATTCTCTGAAGGTGATAACTCTCAAGATTAGGCGATTGTATTGCTTCATTATGGTTATGGTGAGCAGAACAGGTCCACAGATGAGAAGAATAAGTCCATAAGGGAGAAGAACAGGTCCACAGATGAGAAGAATTGGTCCATAAGTGAGAAGAACATGTTCATAGATGAGAAGAACAGGCCCATAGATGAGAAGAACACCATCATGAAGGAGAACACATGTTCCATAAGTGACAAGAACAGTTTCTTAAGTGAGAAAAACAGGTCCATAGATGAGGGGAACATTTTCATGGTTAAGAGAAGAACACGTCCGTAGGTAAGAGGAACATATGCAGAAGTGAGAAGAACAAATCCATACGAGAGAAGAACATGTTCATAGATGAGAAGAATAGGTGCATAAGTGAGAAGGAAATGTTTATAGATGAGAATAACACGTTCATAGATGCAAAAACATATTCATAGATAAGAAGAATACATTCATAGATGAGAACACGTTCATACATGAGAAGAACTCGTCAATTGTTGAGAAGAACACGTCCATAGGTGATAAGAAAACGTTCATAGATGAGAAAAGAATACGTCTATAGATGAGAAGAACAGGTTCATAAGTGTGAAGAACACATTCATAGATGAGAAAAACAGGTCTATAGATGAGATGAGCAGGTCCATAAGTGAGAAGAATTGGTTTATAGATGAGAAGAACGGGCCCATATAGGAGACAAAATTCGTCCATAAGTGAGAAGAACGCTCCATATGTGAGAAGAACATGTTTAATCTGTGGAGAACACTTTTATAGGTGAGAAAACCACGGACATGGATAAGAAAGAAATATATTTGTATGTGAGAAAAGGATACGTCCATAGCAGACCAACCAAAGTCTACTAAAGAGAAATGTAATTATATTTGAGGTGGTCCAGTACTGAGCTTCACTCACGAACCCGGCATTGCGTCGACTAACTTAAACAGATCATAAGTTACTATTGTAAAGCTGCCTCTAAGGAAGGTTTATTGTGTTGAGAGGTTCCCAATAATAGTCTTCCATGAATCCTTCTTTATTTTGATTGAAAGAGCTATGAGCATATCCTAATCTTGTTAGTGGCTGTTTCTAGGTCTATGCAATAAGAACTAATGCAATCTCGAATACCCAGAACCAAGCATGTTTAGAAGACTTAATAGAGGTTCCACATTAGAAAAGAGAAAAAAGAAGGTTGCGAAGACGAACGCAACGAGAAATGAAGAAGGATTTAAGGACATTAATTGCAATTCTTGTATCCTTCTCTGCGACGGACTCAAACACACTCAATAACACAAACTAGAATATCGGGACAAGTTCACAGAAGACCCCAGCAAACTGGGAGGCTTCCATTGCTTACTGTTGTTGTTGTTTTAGTTATTGTTTGGTTGTTGTTGTGGTTGTTGTTGTGGTTGTTGTTGTGGTTGTTGTTGTTTTTGTTATTATTATCAAAGTGTCACAAAGTCGTGCGACTGGTGTCCACCTCTTTCTACGGAGCAGCAGTCCAGTAATTCCCTTTTGAATGGCTTTTGATTGCAAGGACTTTTCTTCCCCTTCTGCCCAATCAATCAACTTGTTGCCCCCGTTTCGTTATGCACTTACACGCCCAACATGCAGCACGGCATCATTTATGAATGCGCTCATGTGTAATGCATAAACTTTAACTTTAATTGACCTCTTCGCGCGTCTGCAGGCGCCCGCAGCACACCAATACGCATCCATGCGCGCCCATTGGACGCTGGAGTCAATGCGGCAGGATGTGGTACGGGCGCTGGCGGATGCTGTGGCATCTGTTACTGCGTTGTTGGCGTTGTTGCCATTGTGTACTGCATTTGTGTGTGTGTACTCTGGCGCCATATTGTGGAAAATGCGATATTTTTACAGTAATTATTATTGCAGAGCGCCCAGTGCGCCGAAAGGATTCGCCACGGTTCGCTGCTCGCGCTGCTGTGGAAGGCGTAAATGCGCCAACTTAATTAAATTTCGCTCCGCTCGCTCACGCTCGGCTGACGATATTAATTTATGAAATTTAGCACACTGCTCCACCATCGGCCGCCATTCTCGGCACTTTGTTTTGTGTACGTTTCATGTTCTGCCCCAGGACTGCCCCGGAGGTAATGAGTGTCTTAATGAAATTATTTGGAGGCCATTAAATTGCATTAAGTGAGCACGGAATTTCATTACGAGTGGCGGCGACTGCCGAACGGGGTGCAAAGTGTGCTCAAAAATTGACATTTCTTTGTGCCTGCGTTGTGCCGGGAGGACAAACTGGCACAGCGAGGCGCAGTTGTGCCGCATTATCCCTGGCAACGGTGGCGTATGCGGAACATTTCGCCTGGCATAGTAATAAATTGCATCACTGGCGAAAATTGTTACATTGTATGCTAATATTCTCAGCCCTAAGTGGTACTTAGGCTCCTCCTGGGTGTGCGTGAGATATCCTTTAAGTGCATGTTTCGAGTACAAACACACACGGGACACGGAGTGTCATTGTTTATCTAACATTTACTATGTTAAAAGAGTGACATTGTTACTTAGTTGAAGGAGAGAAATTTCTCATGTGAAATGAGTCTTTACTTGGTTCCTGGTCCTTTGGTTTACCCCGCTTCCCTTTGTGATGTAGCCCTTTATCTCTTGTGATGTAATTTGAAATGTTCCTCTTGTGATGATTCCACATTTCCCTTTAATGGGGTTTATCTAAGGTAAGTGAAATGTCCATCAGTAGCTTCAATTGAGTTTCTTGGTTGAATGTTTCCTTCAAAGGGACCTACAGCATACAAATATACATTAAAAATGAATAATTAATATGTAATATTTTTATAATAAAAATTAATAATTAATAATAAAGAAGTTAATTATAAATAATTAATAATTAAATTATATATTTTTATAAATATTTTTATGTTTCAATGATATATTCAAAGTATTCTAATCCCTTCTTCCTTTCTTCTCTTTCCAGGTATGTTCCCCTCCTTATACGAGTGTGTTCCATAACAAAAATATATGCTTAAGTTACTATTAGGGTGAGTTCGAACACTATTTTCGGTGTTCATAAACGAGAACTTTATTATTCATAAACATTTCCTGCCACACAATTCCTCAATAAATCTGCTTTCTCTAAAAAAGAACGGTCTACGAAAACTGCCGCTGTAAAAAACCATGCTACGGGATTAATTTATGGGAAGCAACAAAACGGCGCATAAAACTCAATGAAAGGAAAAGCGACCGAGCGTCCACACAGTTTTTGCTGGTGCTATGAAAATCCATAAAGTGGAATTTGCCAAAAGTTGTCAACGCGGCAATGAGCGATGTTACGCTGGAAGCCCCGACGCATCGTTGCGGTATTGAGAGCTCGCTGCAAATTGCTTGTCCGCTGTCTGCTTTTTTCGCGCTGCACCGGGGACGTTTTTGTGAGTGGGTTTTCCACTACATAAATCAGTTTAGCCCAGCGTGCCATAAATTCGCACACACACAGCAGGATATGCGCGTGTATCGTACTGATCAATACTTTGTACAGGGCCAGGAGTGTCCACACTTCCACGCAGTATTTTGCATTAGGGGCTATTTTTTAGATGAATTTCAGCTGGGGTTGTTTTTTATTTTTGAAAGCCACGAGTGCTCCTAGGAAAAGTGAGCGTGTCCTTTGCAAAATGTATCCAGCTGATTGGGAGTGCCATTGCTGTTCATTGCTGGGAATACTGCGGTATTTTTTGTACTCCTTCGCAGGTTCCAGATTGCGATGCTGCACTTTTTTCGATCTCTCTCACAATATTTGTTCCCTTTAAATGTACTTCTTCCCTTTCGATTCTGGCTTGAAGGGATTTTAAATCTACTGCTGGGAGTGCCTCTGGTTGAACAGGCTTCTCTCTCACAACGAGTATGAAAAGTGCGTCCAGAGATGAGAGAAGGAAAGGCCTCCTTAAGCTTGCATACTCAATGCGTTGACACAATTGCACTTCTGCTGAGGCTGCCTCAAAAGTTTCCAACTCAAATAAATTTCTTTTAAATACAGTTTCCATAATTTACGAGCACCAACAATTCTCCAAAGTTCACTCCTGCAGCGTGTCAGGAGGCAGCAGCACGCAAGCACATTTGCTTGTGTTATGTTTGCGGCTAACAAGATGCGCATTTTATGTGCCGCCTCCAGGCACTGATCACTCAACCCTGTTTGCGGCGACTGTTCGGGGAGCAATAGCCACGAAAAGAAAATACATTGAAGAAGAGGAAAGGCTGCGGTGAGGGGCGCTCTGTTCGAGGAACAGCCGCCAGTGCACAAGTTTTCCGCAACTGAAGTCGCTATTGAAGTTTTTTGTTGCGAAACTCCTCAGCTTCTGCTGAACTGTGTGCTGCCAAGTTTGCTGTTGTTGGAGCCAGGAACAGGCAGCAAGGAAGCAAAATTGAGGATGTGGAACAGAGCAGAGTTGAGCTGAGCTGAAAAAAATTGTGGCGAAATTGTTACCGAACAGTTGTCGCCTCATGTTGTGCTCCACTTAATGATTTAAGAACTTTGTGAATGATGATTTCCATGTTGCGTCAGCTGTGGTGCCACCAATAGTTTAGCTATGGGCACGCCCACACCCACCAAAACAACTGCAGTAGTATCAGAACAATGGCTGCAGAAACTGTGCGAAGCGTCTGCCAGCGTGAGGGATTTTAAGCGAATTTCATGACGTGTTGTCATGAGGCAGGCGTTTGGGGATGGGGTAGTCACTGGCGCTCGCCGTTCAACTCCTTAACTGGTTGCCATCGCATCTGTTAGTCAAGCAGTCTGCGAAACTCGTTGGCCTACGGCTTAACTCTGTCAGCAAATGGTCCAAGACAGACTTGGGTCATATCAACGTTCTCTTGCATGCTCCTCTCACCTCGGAAGACAAGGCATGCAGTCCATCCACCGTCCATATTCCTGGCAGAGATGAATGGTCTGAAGGGCACCTCTCCATTCCATTTACTGCAACTAACACACGATTCGCTCGCCACAACAGTTTTCCTCCTAAGCAGGCTACTGTGTCATTGGCAGACATCAATGAATTTTGCCTCAGCTGCGGGTCGCGGGATGAAGAGGAGAACATCCCACACTTAATATGCTACTGCCCTGCCCTTGCCAAAAGAACTTTTTATATTATTATTTCTATTTAACTTTTTTGAATTTATTTTTATATTAATTTGTATATTAATTATTAATTGATTTTTACATTAAATTTCATAATAATTTTTATATAAATTTTTGTTATTTTTTTTAGATTAATTTTTATATAAATTTTTAATTAATTTTTACATTAATTTTTATCAAAATTTTATATGAATTTTTCATTAACTTTTATATTCATTTTTATATTAATTTTTATCCAAATTTTTATATTAATTTTTATAATAATTTTTTACATAAATTATTTTATTAATTTTTATATTAAATTTTATTTTAATTTTCATATTAATTTTTATATTGATTTCTATATAAAATTTTATATTAATTTTTACATTAATTATTATATAAATTTTTATTTTAATTTCATAATAATTTTTATATAAAATTTTAATTTTTTTTTATATTAACTAATTAATTAATTCATTTTTGCATTCATTTTTATAATAACTTTTATATAAATATTAAATTAATTTTTAATTAATTTTTATATAAATTTTTAAGTACTTTTTATAACAATTTTTATATAAATTTTTCATTATTTTTTGTATTAATTTTTATATTAATTTTTATAATATTTTATATTTAATTTTATATTAATTTTTAATTATTATTTCTTTGTGTAATTTTTTTTTTTATAATTTTTTCCTTTTTAATAAAATTATTTCTATGAAGTCTTTTCATTTTGCTTACCTTTGTGCCGTTTCGGTTTTGGTTCTTCTCGCCATTTTGTAGAATTTGTCACTTCGTGTGCTTCGCTACTCTGTTCCCACCTGCCTCCTCCTTCCTCCCTCCTCCTTCCGCCTTCCATTCTGCCGCTCCCCTCCACTTCAGTGAGAATGCGTGTGAAAGCAGCTTCCAATTTTTTACATTTTGAGGCCTTTTCTTTCTTTTTTTCTGAGTTTCTTTTCATACCCACAATTGAGAGCATGGCGGACAAAAGTACAGCAGGGTGTCCTTTTCAGGCTCCTTTAGTTATCCCATCACGTTTCGGCTGCTGTGACATTTTTATGAATTATCATTTTTTTCCTCTCCTGACACATTTTCTGCGAGGCGCAAAATTACCTTCGCGGGCGTGTTGCCAAAATTTCATAAATCTTGTGAAGCGCGCCGAAGTTGTTTTGCCTCCTTTGGACGGGTGCAAATTCTGCAAATCCTCCTTGGGTAATTTTTTTTCATTATTCAAATTGCTGTGTTTATTTTTGGGCTTTCTTTTAATTTGTGAGGCAAAACGTGTCCGAAGCTTTTCAATTAGTTCCCAGTCATTGATTGATAATTGACGTGCTGGGCTCGGAGCTGTTGCGTGCGGCAGGTGCGGAATGAGCGTCTTTGTTCGGGGCTCCCACATTTTACAAACGGATGCATTTTGTACTCTTTAATGGGGGAACTTGTGGAATGCTCGTACAAAATTGTGTTAAATTCCATTGTGCAACTTCAATAATTGCTGCGCTCGAACAATGGTGGGCGGGTCGCTAGGTGGGTCCCTGGGTGGTTTGAAACAATGGAAACCAAATTCGAAGTATTAAACCAAGCATCAAAATTACACACGCTCTCGTCGGTGAAACAATGAATGAATGCCTCACTGAGTGAGTGCAAATGGGATTGGAGGATTGCACTCGCAGCTGCGGTGCACAGTCATAAATTCATTATTGAAGTGTTTGAAGTGTGTTCATTAAAATAAAAATTGGGGTCTTTTCAGGAAGCGAAACCAGCTCAGGTTTTTCACATGCCCATTCTCATTCAGGCATTTGCATATTCTTGTTGAAAGGACTCCCAATTCTTCACTCCTGTGGCCTTGCATTGTGATTTTGGGCACTTGTGACTCTTCTCTCCCTGGAGACTTCTTGTGCTCTAATGACAAATCGTTGCAAATATACCCGGCGCAGGGAATTGCCTCATATTAAACAAAATCTTAGACTTTCTCTTACTTCTTCCTCCCTCTCTACTCCTTTCATAATTTCTGCTGAAGGGAGAAACTCTGGTTTACCGCTTCGTCTTTCATTTGAGACTTCCTCTTAGTTTTCTTGCGTAGTGGAGTGCATTTGTCTTTCGTATTATTTCCACCATCACTCCTGCTTCCTTCTGTTGACTTTTGTTTTCTCGGATACCATTCTTATTCCCTCTTAAACTCACGTAGCTCCACAGAATCCTGGTACATCCTTCAATGGCTGATTAAATGAATTCAATCCTGGAATTCTTTAACATTGAATTGGGTGGAAAAATACCAGAATCTTCTATTCTATTTCGATTTCAGTTGCAGTGGAATTGTGTTTTGTAATTTCCTCTTCCCCGCTTTTGCAGGTTTTCCATTACTCTTATCCTGCTTCTCATTCACAACTGTACTGTATCGCTGCAGTTTCACTGCTGACTGAGTTGCAATTCCGTTGCGCATTTTTCCACATTTTATTCCACTTTTTGATAGACTTCGCATTCCCGACCTCCTCGCTACATATACTGTTCAATGCGAACATCCTTTGCCTTGCTCCTTCTGCTCGATTGCCCGCAATGTACAACGGCATTTTACATGCCAAATACGAGACCAGTGTCAACACTTCTCAACTAACTTGGTTTACACGTGTTGTTGCCAATCTCCATTACGATTTAGTGCAACCACAGGCTATGAATCGCTCCTGCCCGCCCCATTGGAGAACATAATGCATCCGCTTGTGCCGCAGGAGTGCCAGAACCGCATAGAAACACATTCGCATTCATATGCTTGCTGGGAAACGCCTACCAGCATTTGAAATATGTTCGGCTGCGGCGGATATTCTGCCAGGCTCACTGCGCCAGGGTGGCCAACTGTGCGTGTGTTTTCTTTTTACATTCACTTTGTCTATGAAAACACCGCCTGCCCCGCTGAGTTGGGTTGCTAGGTTGGTGGGCTCTTTCTCCCTATTTTCCATTGTGCTTTTATTGTGTTTTGTTTTACATTTTAACTTTGCAACTGTTTCAGTAAAATTTCTTCCACATTGTTTTTGTTTTTCTTTTGTTTCCATTCGAAATTGTTTTTGTGTCTCTGAGCGTTTTCTGGGAATTCTGCAAGTGGAATGTTGAATTTTTATTTGAACGTGTTTTTAAGAAAAATATTTTCTTTGGCTGCTTTTTGGTGAACTGTTTCTTTGTAATTTGAAACATGAGCTTTAAACGCAGGAACATAATTTCGCATGGCTGTGTTGTTCGAGCGAGTGGTGTGCCTCTTGCAGAATAGGTCGGAATAAGTCGAGGTGCCCATGGTTTAGCGGTAAACGGGGTCGTTACGAAGCCGTGGGAGCGAATCACCGCAACCAGAACAGTATTTCTTTCAGTGGTTTCCTTTTTTGCGATGCGAAGGACTTACTTGATAGTTGTATTCTCAAGAAAACTTGTACCGTAAGCCTAGTGCAAGGTTCTACCAGATAGGTAGATAGATCGATAGAAATGGGATAGGTCAGAGAATCGTTGCAGAAAGAAGTATTCAGCCAAGTAGTTAGGGGGAGATAAAGGATTTCTGAGAAGGGAAGGAAAGTTATACCCTTTCAAGCTCTTTTAACTAATTTATGAATCTTCAGAAGTCTGCCCAGGGATGAGAAGTGTACATTGTCTATTCCCAATATTCCCATTCCTCTCGATAGAGGACTTGTGTATAGGAAAGAGTCATTCTGAACAGAGTGTACCGATCCAATTAGATTTTCCTTTAATCATTATGGAGAAGAATATTCCACGGGGCTATTCATTAAGTTATTGATGAGTCCTCGAGGTTCTTTATTAAGATTATTGCTGAATATTTTAGATTGATGAATCCTTAGTCTGCCTCGAAAGTCTCGAAGAGAAGTTGTCCTGGACAGACTTCTTTGTGTGAAATATCAGTTAGAATTGTGTATAAAACGATATTCGAAAAGACACGAGGGGATACGCACCACCCAAGAGCACCACTAAGGGCAACAATGGCCTGATAGCGATTTAGGAAGGTTATATAAATAGACGTCCATAGGAATAAATTAAGAACAGATATCAAAGGAACTATTCTCGATTTGAAAGAAATATTGTATTTTTCAAACAAATCATCTCCGAAACTAAGTAAAAATCATAAAACGCACTACGAAACGGCTCAAAGGATGGTGATACATTGCAAGGAAGGATATACAAGGGAGTGAAATTCGTTGTTCTTCTTGCAGGAGCTTTAAAGTGGAGAATACCTTAGCAAAGAACTACATCAATGGGCTGAACACAAAACATGGAATACGCATTGTTCTACGGGTTGTAAGGGAGGGGAGGTGAATAAGTTTAAGACGACTCTCATAATAGGGAAGTTGAGAATTCGAGCTACAAGGAAAGGAACGCTGCTAAAACAATGAGAACTGCTTTTGAACTGATTGAACAGCATCAAAGTAACAGGCAGATGTAGGCCACCAAACAACACTTGGGTTATTCTAATTCGCAGAAAATTTATCGGATAACAATCCTTCAAAGAACACCTGTTGGATTTGCTCACAAATATGATGTTATCATTTTGAAAAGTAGTAGTAGAATACCAAGATTAAGGAGGAGAAGTCTATGATTTACCACATCAAATGCCTTATGCTTACTTTAACATTTCTTTTAATTAATTTTTTTTGAATTTCATGTCTCTTTTATTTTTATTTTAACTTTATTTGCTCTTTATTTTCTAAAAATTTTATGTTTATTTAATTTTTATTTCTTTAAATTTTATGTTAATTTTATTTTCATGTTTTTTAAATTTTATTTATTTTGATTTTACAATTTTTGCATTTTTAGTTTAGTTTTTTTAAAAAGATTGTTACCATATTCAAGGTTATTACACATCCATCTCCTTTCTGCTATGCGTGTTTATGTCTTCGTGGCACTCCCCCACATCTCCAATATATTTCTACAGTCGTCGTCGTTGTTGTTGTTGTTGCTGCCTACTTTACTTTGGGCTTCCTTCTCAGGTTAACATTAATTGATATGAGCATATTTTTAGGAGCCAGAGATATTAACTTTTATTCCTAAGTGACTCTTGACAGCCATCCCAACTTTGCACATGCCCGCAAATCAAAGGACGAAATGTCAGTTCGCTTCTCACTTTATTTATTTAATTTAATTTCTCTCAATTAGTGCGAATGCTGCAGAGCTGCCTCGAAAGTGAAACTTTTCCCCATTTGCTCGCAATTCGTTGTTCGTAATTCGTAATTCAGTGTTTGACCTATTCACATTTTAATTTAATGTTTTGTTGGGATTCTGTGCACCACGGGGAAGGCAGAGCAGAGCGACTCATAAATAAACACACACTCGACCTTTGACAGGACTTTTCAAAATTATACACATAAATATTTTTATTTTGACAGTTAAATTTGTCATTTCATTTGGAGCAACTTTTTAATTAAACTTTGTCAGCGGTGTTCCAATGCAGACTGACAACAACAACAACAACGACGGAAAAATTCGACATGCCTACCGTAAATGTTAGAAGGAGGTTTTTCCTTTTACCAACAAATGTGTATAATTACTTTGTTCTGAATTTGAACCAAATGATTTGGCGTCGTTGAATCCATTCGAAGGACATCTCAAAATCGTTCGCTCTTTGTAGATTTAAGCATCTTTGGAAACAGCTGAGAAAACCCGCGCGAACAATAGATAATCCATCCATATTCTGGAAGAATTTCTCCTTTCAGAAACTGTACTGCCAAAAAACCGCAAGGGAAACCCCAAGGGAAGTCCCAAGGGAAACCCCAATGGAAACCCCCAAAAGGACGAATATACAGAGTTTAATTTTCTACAATATTTGGCTCTGAAGATTTGATAAATTCCTTCCTCACTGATAAGACTCTTAATTTAATATTGTCGGACCCTGCTGAGAATTAGAGACAACATAAATTTATATGTTTATTTTAATTGTTTTTAAAACTATTTGTGTTTTTTTTACTGCGTTTTCTACAATTGTTTTTTCCCCATTTAATTTTTATTCGTTTTAAATTTTTCTTAATTTTTTCAATTATTTTTTGTCGGTTTGGTTTTTTCGCTTTTATTTGTTTTAATGTTGCGCTGCGTTCTGCATTAAATGCAGGAAGCGCATTTACCGAGCGGTAATTGTGAGCTTTTAATGTAACGCCTCATTTTAAGTGGTTTTACGCCATGAGTCCTTAAAGCGAGGAACAAATAAAGCAACTTTTGGCAAAGAGGAAAAATTTCACAAAAACAAAAGTGACAAAAAAAGCGAAGAAAAGCAAACAAACACAGCGAAAAATGAGAAATAGAAGAGGGGGAAAAAAGAATAAGGCAAAACAATCCTTTTGAAAGAGAAGATTTTATGTGACAATATGTATTTTATGTGAAATATATGAAGAAGCACTAGATAAAACATATAAAAATATTCTAAAAGAAAATCGATAAATATATAATATATTATATAATATATATATATATAATATAATGTAATATATAATATTATATATATATATATATATATATATATATATATATATATATATATATATAATATAGTAAAATATATAATATAATATATAATAATATATAATATATAATATAATATATTATATTATATTATATATAAAATATATAATATAATATAATATATAAAAAAAAATTAAAAAAATATTAAAGTGAAAATTTTAATAAAAAATTATTTAGTAGAGAAATAAGGAATAAAAATAAAAATTAAAAATGCTTAATTTACAAATAAAAAAATTATTATTAACAGTACAAATATTCAATTATATTTAAAAAAATATAAAATAAACAAAAATAATTGTTACTAAATTAAAAAATATTATAACATTTGAAATAAATTATTATATTTAAAAAAAATTATAAAATTTTGCAAAAATAATTATTCATGGAAATAAATAAATAATGAAATAAATAAAACCAATTTCAATAAAAAAAAAAAATGTACTATCTGAAATAAATCTATAAAATTAGGAAAAAATATTGATAGATTTAAAAAAATTATTATATTAGAAACAAATTTTAATATAAAAAAAATTATAATTTGAAAAAAAAAATTTGCTAAATGAAGTTAAATTGAAAGGGAGGCATGGCTTTGAAGCTAACATTAAGTATAAAATAAGATAAAAACATAACTTTTTCCAAAATTTGAATAGAAAATATTAATTAATTAATCAATTACTATAAATAATATATAAAAAAAAATAATACTATTAAATTTGGAATTGACGTAAAAAATAATGTCAAAAAGAACCAAAATAGATTCTTAAAGAAATAAGAAAAAATTTAGTTAAAATTAAATAAATAAAATAGAAAATAAGTCGAAAAATGGAGAAACAAAAGAAAGTTGCCCAGAAAATATAAATATAGAAACAAATATATTTTTAAAACCCTTTATTCTCAAACCTGATTCTCTGAAATAAAATGAAATAAAAAAACGGAATAATATATATAAAAAAAGAAGCAAAGAAAATAAATAATAGAAAATTCATTGAAAAAATATTTAACAAAGCAAACAATCGGTCAATTAATAATAAACTTACAATTTGTATACAAAATATACAAAAATAATATTATTAAATTGAAAAATTAAATATTTAAACAGAATAATGAATAAAGATTATGTGAAAATTAAACGAAAATTAATCAATAATCAACTAATTAATAAGAAATACCAAACATTTAAAAATTATGAATATGTAAAAATAAAAAAAATATTTAAAAATAACAAATGTGTAAAAATGACAAATATTTAAAGAATATAAAAATTATTACTTTAGAAAAACAAATATTTAATCAGAATAAATAATAAGGAAAAAAATAATTAAAAATAACAAATGTGTAAAAATAAAAAGAAAATAAAACAATAATAGATTGAAAAAAGGAACATTTAAGCAAAATAATTAAAGAAAATAAAATATTTCAAAGTTCACGGGAAATAATAAATAATTAAAAAAACAAATAATCAGTTAATTCATAACAATCTAGTAAAGAATGAAAAATATTAATTTAAAAAAATATGAAAATAAAAAATGTAAAAAAGTGAAATATTGTTAGATTGATGAAAAAATATTTAAACAGAATAATTATCAAATAAAAAAGCTAAAAATAAACTATTAAAATATGAAAAAAAGAAAAATAAATATGAAAATAAAAACTGATTAGGTTATGTTAGTTTTTGGTGGCAGTCAGTCTGCAGACGAACTCACTCAGACCACGATGGGTCCATTGCGATACCACCACGTAGCACTGTGCCCCTACTTCCCCCGTCAAATCATTTCGAAGCACTAATAAAGCGCAACATTTGTTTAACCTTCGCGCTGGACACTTCCGTAAGGAAGGTGGAAGCGTATTTGCCCAAAGACCCCGCTCTGCTTCTGGCCAGAGCGGGGCACCTACATAAGTGATGTGCGACAGTCTCCTCCTCCTCCTTATCCCCACAGCTTCTGAGAGAATACTCCCAGCCTGAGAGCATGTCTACGGAACAGCCAATGGCTGGTTATACAAGCCACGACCTTAGAGATATCTTCTCTCGACAGGCCGAGGAAGTTTCCAGATTTTTTCCTGTCAAGTTACGGCCACATTAGACTAATCGTTAAGCAAGTGCCTTCGTCTGCCCGAGACCTATTGAACTCACGCACAACGCTATCCCTCAACATTAGTTTACAGGTGGCAATTGGAATTCCAACCTCACATCTGTCCGTACACCGAGGAAGGTTGGTGCCCTGTCTGGCTAGCTCTTTAGCCCTACAGTTCCCTTCAATATCCCTATGTCCCGGAACCCATATAAGGCGTATCCTGAAAACGGTGCTGATATCATTTAGGGCTGCCAGGCAGTCCTGAGCACCCTTTGATTTCACAGCCACCGAGTTCGTTGACTCGATGGTCGCCTGGCTATCCGAATAGGTATTTATAATGTTCCTTGTTACGGCGTGTCTACTTAAGCAGACGGCTACCTTCTTTAAGTATTATCACATAAAAAAAAAAAAAAAAATATATATATATATATATATATATATATATATATATATATATATATATATTTAAGCGGAATAATTAACAAAAAATGTATATAAATGAAAATTCAAAGAGAATATAAAGCAAGGAATCAGAAAAGAAAACTAAAAAGGAAATATTAGGGAGATATAAGTAGCCTATTGGAGGTTTGTTTGCTATGTTATAGGATTTTTTATAACTTTTGCTGCTTCAATGCACTTTCGCTTTAATAATCTCACACCCCAGTGGATGCACTAAAATTTTGGATCCGTAGAAATCATTTTCCACCTGTTTTCACTCGGCAACGGAGCCCCTTTCTGAGTGAATGTGGCGGCTTTACACTGTTTTACACTGATTTACACTGATTTACACTGCTGGCGGAGGCAATAATGAAAAGCTTTTAAAACCGCAAAGAATGCGCATTCAAATTCAGCGTGCTTGAGTGCATAACACAGTCCCTCCCTGTCCTCCCCTTACCATATGCTCGAGTGCCTGCAATTGCGTAATTAGAATGAAAGCGTTGCTGCTGCACACGCCAGTGACGCAAGCAGCAGGCGATGTTTTAATTTGCGAGTGCCGCATTTGTGAACTTTGTGGCCTACTTTGTGAGCGTAATGGCCGAATGCAGCTCGGATGGCAGCCTGACAGTCAAAGACGTTTCTGACGTCACCGCGTCACGGCACAAACGTCTTCGGAGCTGCTGGGGCAGAACTGCGCCGGAAATGACCGAGAAGTGTCTAGAAAAGCGCTCGACCTGACCTCGCTCGATTGCAGGTGAACACTCGGGCAATGGGCAATTATGGGTTCAGCCATGACGATGGGGATAAATCAAGGTCACAAGGTATGCGGGAAGCAACTAATGCACACACACACACACACACACACACACACACACACACACACACACACACACACACACACACTCACACTGTCTCCACAAAATAATACTCATACGCCGCGTGTACTAAGATGAAAACTATTGAGCAACGCAGCTGTAAGTGAGAGTCAATTGGTGTGCGCCTTTGTTGTTTGTGTTTGCATAGAAATGCAAATAATGTTGTATGCTATTAGGCGCAAACGCGTATTTGATGTGGTTTTTTGTCCTGCCAAAAATACGCTCCCTGCACTTAATTGCTGGGAAGCAACAACGCAGAATTCAGTACATTAATTCAGTAATGATGACAAGGCATGCTGAATCTTGGCTGAATCATGGTTGAATCATGGCGGAATCTTTATGGGTTTATGCCCAACCAAATTGTATGTGAAAGCCGCCACATGCAATCAAGCACTGAAGTTGTCAGAGTCAGTGTAAGCCTTAATTGAATTACTCTACTATCTGCACACTTGTCAGGAGGAAGCAACTGTGATTATGTTTCCTCATGCTCATCGTCAGAATCGTCTTCTTTGCTCGCTTTGCTAGGATCACAAAGGCTCAACGCAAAGCAGACTTAGGGAGAATTTTGTCAAAATGCTGGCAAGGAATATTAGAGAAGGTCCTGTTGCTATTGTGTATTTACTTTGCTATCTAGGAAATGTTTTTAGTTGTCAACAAAAGGCTCCGCAAGTAAGTCAGTAGACACCATGCGAGAGTGTCTACTGACTTACTTGTGTGTGTCCTGATGAAATTTGAAGTGTTTATCTGGTATTGTTATGAAAGCATCTGGAGTATAATCTTCCTGTCGTTCATACTTCAAAGTTATCTTGAAACTTACTTTTCCTTGGTTGTCCTTTTGGGTCTTCATCTTTCCTTACTTGCAATTAAGGACTAATTCATGGATAAATGACCAACGCCAGTATTCCGATGGGATGCTATCGAAAAGGAGAGACACTTTCCAGAGTGACGGTTTTTTGGACTCTTTTGGAGATATGCCAAACAAGAAAAAGCTCCATCAACTGCTTCATAAAAATATCCAAATGGGTGGACTTTGGAGAGGGAAGGACCTTGTGTCTCAGGCGGTATAACAAACGATCAAGTAAATGTGCATTTTGGCGAACCGCTCAACCTACCTACTTACTTTTCACGACTCCTTTAGCATATTTCAATTCTGAGGATTTGCATAATGTCTTCCAGTAATTGTTCGTTATAGACACGAGGTACGGCCTTTGCCTTGTCATAATGTCCTTCACTTACATTTTGTGTGGAATATCTCTTCATGCACCCTTCTTTGGAATTTTTCTGAATGAGTGTCCTTATTGATTATGTTCCTTCCATCTATAATTCCAACTTCCCTAGTATCTTACGGCCCAACCTGAAACATATCTAAACTTTTATAATAAATAGAGTTTGAAATTGAACCAAGTTCTCTTCCATTATTGTAGTGAATTGGACTTTTCCTGTTACTTCAGCTTCCTCTAAAAATATTTCATTAGGAACAATGCTTCGCTTAAACACTCCTCTTTGGGGAAATTTGCTCCATGGTAATTTCTTTAATGGCACTTCAGCTGGTTTTGACGCGCGTATAAATCATAAAGCAAAATGAAAAGTGTTGAAACACTCCGCTGGCAAGGACTCGCCGCCTGCTGTTGGTCATTTTTTCTTCCTTCTGCTGTTGTTGTTCGTTCTCATTGTGCGAACCGGGGCGGAGTCATATTTTAGTCTGCATATTTTAATGCTACTCGCATAGAAGCGAGTTCTGTGCGGAACAGTTGGCCATGTAATTGCACTTAAGCGATTCTGCATTACTCTCCACCTCATCCCCCACAAGAAACAATTGCTCACATGTATTTAAGGAAACTTTAACGCGCCTTTTTCAATTTCAATGTGAAGAGCATTCATTTCCAAGAAGCTGAAGGAATTTATATGAAACATTTTGCCGCAGTAACCTGAGAACCGAGTGAATAGAACAATGAAGCATGCGGATTAGTCAAGAAGGCAATGGAAGTAGAAGAACAGCTGACAAAGCTGGACTAAAGGCGAGTGTGATAACTCTGATAATGGCCTCGATATGGCCAGGAGGACTTCTTCAGTCATTCATATCAGAAGAGGAGGACTACTTCAGCCATTCATAACGGAAGAGGAGGACTTCTTCAGCCATTCATAACGAAAGAGGAGGACTTAATCAGTCATTCATAATGAAAGAGGAGGATTTATTCAGTCATTCATACTAGAAGAGGATAACTTCTTCAGTCATTCATACCGGAAGAGGAGGACTTAATCAGTCATTCATAATGAAAGAGGAGGACTTCTTCAGTTATTCATACCGGAAGAGGAGGGCTTCTTCAGTTATTTTTATCTGAAGAGGAGGACTTATGCAGTCATTCATACCGGAAGAGAATGACTTCTTCAGCCATTCATATCGGATAAAGAGGAATTTTTCACCCAGTCTTATTGGAAGAGGAGTCTTCTTGAGAGTTTCTTATGGGACGAAGTGGACTTCTGCAGCCATTGATAACGGTCGTGATCTGTCCCAGTTATATTGATGGGCAAAATACTCATTTCTAATGGCTTTGTGTGTCATTATCATCATTTTGTCACGTGAGGTGGTACATTGAGCCTCTTCAATTGGGGTAAAAATCTTTCGACATTAACTCACTTCACATTCTTCTGTGATCCTCCTCATTTTCCCAACGCTTGAGAGGAGTTCGAATGTGGTGAAATAAATTTTGAATTGTTGAATGAATTATTCTTACTTTGAAGTGCAACTTGTATGAGTGATACCACCCCCTCCCGCTCAGATTACTTCTCTTTTCCAGTTTAATTGCTTTGTTTTTAATTAACGTGTCGGTAGAGAATAACCACCATCCGGACTCCCCGGCGACTCTGAACATTGTGCATTTTCATTTACGCGCGTCACTGGCAGTTCTCCAGCGGCGTGTGAAGGAAGGGGCCGCTGCTCTGGGTGCTAATAAAACATTTTTATAATCATTGTCGTCGTTCAACCCCGATCAAAGGCAACGACGCAGTAGCGTGAAACGGTTTCCTTTTTATTATAAACACACTCCAAAAACAAACAAAAGTAAAAACAGAAAAAAGGATTTGTCCTTGTGCTACACTTGTGCCAAAAGGATGCTGTTGCTGTGTGGCTTTTTTACGCTCTGGTTCTGGTTCTGGTTTGTACTGCAAGTATTCACGATATTGTTGTCGTAATTTAAGAGCAGTCCTTAGAGATTTCATTATGGCCGAGCATTAATTAACTCAATGCAGGGGACAACAAGCGCGGAGTGTCCTTGTTTGCTGCTGCTATCGCATAGACTGATATGAAAGCAAGTCACACTTTTTGCTGAGCGGTGAACATCTTTTAATGACCCCAAGCGGCTGAAATTAATTCCGTTGTCCTTGGACTGAAAGAGGAATTTTTTGCGTAGCAAAGTTTCCCCTCTCCTCTTGTTCAGGAAGTGCTCCGTCATGTAAGTAATTGTTAGCTACTGAGAAGCACACTTTGTTGATTGCTTCGATCCTAGCATTTCCTGGGAGTTCTGTTTTTGCCACTCTTGTAATTTAACTCTTTAAGTTGGGCTTTGTTGTGTGTTGGAGGAACGATTTGGGTATGCCAATTTGCGAAGCCAGTCATTGAGTTTTCAAGGGAGATTTTAAAAGGACGCCAGTTGCTAGTTGAATTTTATACAGTTTTACCCCCGCTTGGCTCCACTCTATCTCAAATATCTGTTAAGGGTGCCCTCCAATTAGTATCCAGTATCCTGGTATTTAGATTCTTGAAGTTTGTTGATGTATAGTTGATGTGCAGATGATATCCAGATGATATCCAGTTAGCATCTATTGAGTTACTATCCAGTAATGTGCAGTTAGTGTCCAGTTATAATCTAGTTAATATAATGTTGGTATCCAATTAGTCTGCAGTTAGTATCTATTTGGTGCCCAGTAACGATCAAGTTACTCTTGAGTTCGAATCCAGTTAGTATCCATTTAGTATTCATTTAGTGACTAGTTAGTATCCACCAGATACTATCCAGTTACTATCAAGTTAGTATCCAGTTACTATCAAGTTAGTATCCAGTTACTATAAAGTTAGTATCCAGTTACTATCAAGTTAGTATCCAGTTACTATCAAGTTAGTATCCAGTTACTATCAAGTTAGTATCCAGTTACTATCAAGTTAGTATCCAGTTACTATCAAGTTAGTATCCAGTTACTATCAAGTTAGTATCCAGTTACTATCAAGTTAGTATCCAGTTATTATCCACATATTATTCAGTTAGTGCCCCTTTATTATTCAGTTATTATCCAGTTATTATCCTGTTAGTATCCAGTTATAATGCAGTTATCATTGCTCTCAAGTTGTTTTCCAATCGAATTTGTATCTTTTATTTTTATTAAAATTTTTATATTTAATTTAATTTTTATTTATTTATTGAGTTAATTATAATTTCAATAACTCATTACATTATTATGTGATTAATTTTCTCACTATTTTCATTTTATTTTATTATCCAAGTAATATTAAAAACACATATTTTTGCCCGCCCCGCCTCCCTGCCTGCACGGCAATTGTTTGCTTCCCATTATTTGCACATTCGCACGGGATTCCTGTCAATCTATTTTCAGTACATAATAATTAACAATTGATTGTGTTTGTTGTTGGTATTGCGGTCATTGTTGTTGTTGCTGTTGATGCTGTTGCTTTTGTTGTTGTAGTCGCGTACGTGCTTTTTTGCATTTTGTGTAATTTTGTTTGTAAAACATATTTTTAATTATAGCAGCTTCGATGTTGACACTAATGAGAATTTCCCTGATGGCACGTTTTCGAAAAATTAACTTATGTAAATTACCGAGAGGGGAATCGGGCATGTCCTGCGCCTAAATGCATGCATGCAATTAAATCTCAACTGTTCAGCCACTGATAATTAGAAATTTCCAAGGACGATTGGTTACAAAACAAGTGTCTCTATTGGACTCAGGAGATAGTGGAAAGAAAGGACTTGGGATATTGTAAAAAGGACTCGAATATTTAACAATCGTTTTTTAGTATTATTCTCTTTAGAACTGTCACGGTGCAAGTCACCATCGTGTTCCTGTTGACTTGGAGTTGGTTGCATATTCTTCTACTGCGTTGCTTCTTGGATTATTAATGATGTCCACTCACACAGGCAACAAGTAACCTGCCCCTTCTGTTACCCTCCCCTTATTTCACTCTCCCCTGGGGTCCACACTGCGCCATTCATTAGTATGAATTAATTGCAGCGACTCAATTAGGGCTCCTCCTTTCGTGTTGATGCAAGGTGAGTTAGATAATTGTCGCTTGACCTTAAGTGACGATCGCTTCTGTGTGTGTGTGTGTGTGTGTGTGTGTGTGTGCTTGTGGGCTTAGAGTGAACAAAACATCACGCACTCAAACAAACGCACGCGTATGCACACGCGGCCCGCACAAAGGAAATAAAGCTAATATAAACAAACGGCAAAAGCATTTGAGGTGTATTTTGTTATTGTTGTTATTGTTGTTGTTGTTTTTGTTGTTTTTGTTATATTCCTTGCTTTTATTTATCTTCCACAATTTATCTAAATTAGCTTTTCTTTGTCATATACGCCTGTGGGGGTGGTTCTGATGGCGGCAGGGCAGGTGGGCGTGTGTTCTGTCACTTGTTGACTGTTACGTGAGAAATTACGTGTCCAATTTTGATGGCTTCCTTGGCAGTAAAGGAAGCAATTTGAAATGCGGAATTTATGAGACATTTTATGGAGTGCAAGCAAGAAAATATTGTGACAAAATTCCGGGCACTCTGGCAGGTTTCAAACTAAATTTTAAAGCATGTCTGTGCTTTTCAAAGAGTTGCGTTGTTCTTATTATTCAAGTTTGTTTGTGAATTAGAGAGAGTAATTTCAAATTCTGCAATTCTGTTGTGGAGGAGGCCCCTTCGTCCGCACCTAAGTCACTGCATTGTGCTCATAACCACCACAAACGCTTCCAACTAATTTATTGCGTTGACATTTGCAATTCTGCAAATGAAAAGTAAATAAAAGATTACTCATACTCACCCCCAGGAGCCACTGGGGAAGCAATGTAGAACCGCACTCATATTTTATGTAGTAACACAGAAAAAGAACAATAAATCTTAGTTTCCAAGCATCCAAACTAATGAAAATTTTACGCTTTTATGTGAAAACAGAAACAATTCTCCCTCCTTGCTCCACGTTATTAATAATGAATAATAAAATAAATTATAAATAAATTGTGTTAATTAAAAAATATAAATTTATATTAAAAATTATAAAAATTTAATAGAAAAATCCTTACAAAGAAAACACAATATTATACACACAATATACAATATCATTGTCTGCTGTCCAGAACAGTGTTCAGTGAAGTCCTTTTATGCAGAAGTTATTTTTCGATGGGAAACTAGTTCAAATTCCAGTTATGCAGCGACCAGTTCTAAATTTTACTGCGGAAGTCGACCATAATCATATAAGGCCATTCACCTGCAGACAAATTCATGTCCGCGCACTTCACTGTGAGACTCTGCCGTGCGTGAGGGCCATAAACGTGATTTCTGAATCCGACACGTGCGTCCAAATGTGTTTTGGCTGGGAAATTATCTTCGCTTATGTGAGTAAGTGGCATGATTTCAAAATAATAGGGACATTTTGTAGCTCATGCTGCCACATATGCAAAAACATATGCACAAACACACACACACTTACAGAAACAGGTATTGAAAAAGTCACAGACACAGGTAGAGACACAGATAGAGATACAGATCCACAGATATAATAAAATGATATGCTTATGATGAAATGAATATGATTTCCCTCAGCAAACACGTGGCCCGGTGGGCTCTTCTAAGGGCAATGCAGTTGCTGCACACCCACACATACACCCACATGCACACGTACACGTACGCATAAACGCCCTCGCAGGGAGGGAAACAGCAATTATGTTGTCGTTGTTGTTGTTGTTTTGGTTTGTTGGGGTGTGTAAGAAATCACGTGCCTTGTTCTCAATTGCCTTAGAAACTCATTTCGGCGCTTGTACGTGTCGCCGGTCCAATGATAAAATAATTTGGCTTTGGCTGAAATTACATTCTGTTTCCGCTTTCCCACTCTTCCTGCCGGTAATTAATACAACATAAAACAAAACATCGTTGCCTGTGCGTAGCACGTCTCCGCTTAATCAGTACGAGCACAATTCATGGCCCAAACTTTCAATTAATTACGCACATTTCTGGTGATTTTAATCTATTTTTTGTTTACTTTTAGCTTTTGCTTCTACCGCCAATGTCATTAATATTCATTCAGTTTTAAGAGTGTTTTAGTGTTGATTGTTTTGCCATTGATCTATGAATGCGTCTTTGGGAGCGACACACGTCCTTTTCTAGCTGTGAGCTGTGAGAAGTGGGCTCAGAGAATGTGAAAAGCCGGTGCAGGGGAATAGGAGTGAAACTCAAGGCCTCGAAGACCACCATTGTGGCCTTTACTAGAAAAAGAGCCTTACCATATATGAAACCTGTTGTAAATGGTACTCAGGTCGCTATTAGCTCTGAGACTAAATACCTCCGAGTTATATTCGAAATAAAGTTATTGTGGAAGAGTCACCTGACAGCAACCACCAAGAGGGATACAATTTCCTTATTGGTATTCCAGAAGGCTTGCTGGTAAATCTCGGGGATGTAAGCCAAAAATCGTTCGCTGGATGCATACCATGATGGTGAGATCAATCAGCACCTATGGTTCTGTAACCTGTGCAAATAGAGTCAGACAGCGAAATCTGCCTTAAGTAAATTACAACGCCTTGGCTGTCCTGTCATCACTGGGGCCTTACGCACCCGTCCAACGGCAGCAATGGAAGTTATACTAGATCTAAAACCCTTACATATAGTAATACAAGACTCTGCTAGCAGAATACAAGAGTTAATCCTAAAGTTAATAAACATGCCTCGGAGTAAATTAAGAATCATCACTGTCATTCAAGCGGACACTGTAGACTCAACTATCATATGAATAATTTGGGACTATCTTCAGAAGCCATCTGTAGATTCTGCGGAGACAGTGACGAAACCTCATTGCACCTGATCACAGACTGCGGACCTTTGGCACAAAAAATACACAGGTCCTTTGGATAATATATCTTAGATATGAGCAAGATTCCTCAACTTGATTCCTCCAAAATACTTCAATTCCTGTCAGAAATTAACCTTACAGATGATATGTAGATGATTCTATCCTCATAAATAGGGGCATCACAATAGATGTTTCAGGTGTATAACACCCTTAAATAATCTAATCTATTGACTTATAATGAGATACCTACCAGAAGTGCAAACCTGTTAGTTACTTACTCGTACCTTATATTAGATATTAGGTCTTATAGTGAAACATATTGCAAGGTCCGAAAGAGTGCATTAAATGTAGTGTAATTTGATCTCATGTACTCGCAATGAGAACGCAACTTACCCCAATTGATCTCAATTGACAACTTTATGAGTAGATTCAGTTTTTATTTGCCAGTATCAGAGTACCTAATAAAGCGAAGCCCTGCCTGCCAGCGTTGCGACGTAGTCAATTCGACCGTTTGCCACTGTTTGACTGCTAATGACTACGCTTTTGACACCATTGACAAACGATTGAAACAGTTTTCATTGTCCGTATTATTTTCCTGATATTTTCATATGATTGTGTTGGTGATTTCCGCGTAGAGTCACAACTGTTCTCGCGCCCAATCGTTGCCATTGGTCCTTGTCAGAGGAGCCGTGCACATTTCTCCCCACTTCTGGCAAGTTAACCAGTTTTTATTTCCGTTGTTTAAAAGCCGCACAGCAAGAAAAAGAAAAGCGACAATGAAACTGCCCGAATTTGGACTTCGCTCGCAGTTGGCCAGCAGAAGAAAAAGGTACGCTGCCTGGAAACTTTCTTGCGCCAAAATGTTTAAGAAACTTTGTGACAAATTGGCTGGCAATGGGTTTAAACTTTTTGTCCAAACATAACTTTTCAGAGTAAATAAAATTAAATCGCATTACGAAATTTTCTTGAGTTCTTTTCCTTCGTTTTGCATATTAGGAAGGACACTCCTCTTTATCGCTCTGTGGAAATTAGAGCAATTTAAATGAAAACACAAAATAAAAACTTGCTACAACACGACGGATCAACTGCAGGATTAGACGGAACAACATCGGAAAGCGAATCCAATTGCTGTCGCACGGACTGGTCGGATATGACGCTTCCCTCTCCCCTCTTCTCAGCTGACCATTTTTATTTGCCACTGCTGCAGAGAGACACGAGACGGGAGCTGACAGCGGGTCACTGGTTCATTTTTACTGCCGCTGACAGCAAAATTGAAGTGCTCACAGAAGAATGAAACAAATTAAATGCAATAAAGGATCAGAAGAGACGCTGCTAATGGCCCCAGCTGCCAAATTGACAAGCAGCGTAGTGAAAGTGTCACTACGCGGGGGGACGGTGCGGGCTGAAAGGGGGCAGTCTAAGTGAAAGCAAAGGAAGGCTCTGGATTTTTGCCTTCTCTAAGAGTTGAGGATAAATAAATTTCCTTCAAATGAACATGAAATTCTAATAAAATTTTTGTGTAGAAGGACATTCCTTTTTTGAGTGGATTTCTTTTAAGCGAGCAGGATAAAAATAAAAGGATGTTTATAAATAATTGAATACAATTCCAAGTCCTTAAAATATTATTTAAATGTTGTTTAAAGAGGTGCTGTACAACAGTTTCGCTGATCTCTAGTAAAGACAACATTTTTTGTGGCAACTCCTGATAGAAACTGTCCTCAATCCTTTGAAAATATTTCCAAGGCTTCCTAAAACAGAATCCTAGCAATAGAAGCAAACAAAGTCCTCGCCACATTAGAAGAGAGTTCACTTGAAAAATGTCACCAGAAATGTATGTGCAGCTTATCATCACAGCAACTCCACCACCACCATCGTCATGCTTGCTCGCCAAGCTGTTTGCTCACCTCGTCGGCGCGTGGCTTCATGCTTCATTTTGCACTTTTGCTGTGGGTTAAGTGCTGCCTTCTGTGCACCAAGAATAATTTTTTTTTTTTGTTGAGCTTCAAGTATGAGCACAGCGCTTCAAAGTGTGACGCCATAATATTTGCGTCACTTGCAAGTCGTTAATATGCTGGTCAGCAGCAATGCATTGCATCAGCCATCGCCCAACGCCTGCCCCGGCCCCATTCAGTGCTGCACTGCAATAACAGGATCCTTGCTCACCCATCTTCTTTGACTTCTGCGCACCTTCGATGACAGTGTGTGTGTGTCTGATTACGAGGATGTTTACATGCCTTTCTTCTGATGCATGCATAACGTGCCACATATGCGGAGTGTGTTGCTAGTGCTGCTACTGCGGCACACATGTGCGGCCTGCTTGCTGGGAGATAAACTACCCAAGTGGCTTTTCCTTATGCTCTCAGTTTGTCATCCTCAACTTTTTGTTATTGCACAAATATTTGCCAAACCCTTTTGTTTTCTTTAGGTTGTTGTTTGTTTGCAGAATGTAAGCTCGGTTTATACAAAGGATATGCCAGGATGTAGATGTGTACGTGTAAAGCTGTGTATGTGTGTATGTGTTTGTGCCTCTACGGCTGTATGGGTGTGTACACATTTTAATAATCGAAGTGTCAACGCTGAACTGATTCGAAGGCAGGCGCAGTCGATGATTGGGTTGGATGTTGGTACAACGGTAGTTGCATAAATCGAGCTTAAACTGGTGACAACTGAGGCACAAAATGGCATATTTCCATAAAGAAAACAGACAATTATCAGCACTAAAATGCAAATATATCCTTTACCAGAGTTGCTTCTTTGTGTACCAATGAAGGTTTGCTTCAAACAAACCGAGTCTTTAAAGTCCTGCGCTGCTTTGTGTGTGCACATCCAACACAAGGACTGCCAGTTCGTTATTTATTAAACGTGTCTCTCTAATGGGAAACATGTATGTCCTTGTTGTGTTAGCGCTTGTCTATGTGTGTTAGCGCCTGTGTTTGTGTGTATGGTCGTGTGTTAGCGCGTGTGTTTGTTTGCTTTCAGGTAATTATGTGCTCCGTGTTTGTGGATTTAGCTTCACATGGCGCCTAAGGTCATAATTGCTGCGAAGCTCTCACTCACACATTGTAATTTGGCCTCAGAACAGCACAGAAATTCGAGCTGCAATTGCTCGGCGAAGCAGGCGCATCATTAACTGAGAAATAAAGCCATTGGAGTTGTTGTTGAGGAGGATTTTCTTTCAGGTATGCTGTTGCTAGTACTGAGAAGAGGGTGTGTGCGACTTGATTTCGAATGTTAACCGTTAACAGCACTCTGCGCTTTGGAGTGCTACTTCACCCTGTAAAAGTGTGTGATATTAAAGCGGGGAAAAGAGGCCGTAAACAGATATTGTGGCGCAGCTTTAGTGCGCATTTACTTTAAGATGAACAAGTAAGGAAAGCACGAATTAAAAATCTGAAGAATTAGATTTGAGATAAACTCGTCTTGGGTTGGATATATTAAATTAATAGGTTTAAAAACCAATTGGAAATGAAAAAAATATTAAGTAATTTATATTTGAATATTTTATATTTAATAATAAATCATTTAAAAACAAGAAAGAGAATACTCAGAAAAAGGGTATTTTGGAAATATTCATTAGTTTTTTTTATTATGTATTTATTTTTGCCCTTTTAAGCTTCTTTTTTCACAAAACAAACAAATTAAAAGCGAAAATACTTTGTCGCTAAAAATTCTATAAAAAAATTTTAAATAAAAAATATTTAAAATAAAAATTTAATTAAAAAAGTTAAATATTTATAACTTAATTTTTTCTCTTTTAAACTTGTTGTCCCCTAATTTTTTAATAATATTTCTTAATTAAATATTTATAGTACATCATCTAATTTTACTTTTGATGTTACTCATACGCCCCGGAGTCATTTATAGTATGTAATGTTATATTGAAAGTGAGTATGAGCAACATCAAATATAAAACCACTGAGAAGAGAAATTTCTTTCCAAAGCCGGATTCACAGAAATATCTGAGCCATAGCGTAAGGTCGTAATTTGCCTTTATTCAGAAGTCGTTCCCCCCCACCGGATCTGACAACTTCCACAGAACTCTGTTGATATTCGCATACAAATTTCTCCATTCCGCGCCATTGCATTTGCTCAGAAAATATGAACTTTTTATTTAATCTCATATTTAACAATTTGGAAGTAAATTGTCTCCATTCACCAGAATCAACTCAACTCAGCCTCAGCGCGACTCAGCACAGTCAGCATGGATTTCATGCCATTACGTTGCGGCCCCTCCTCCTCTGCCCGCTTGACGGAACATTCGCCGGAAATAACAACTCAACCGCCGGCGCAGAGACATTTACGAACGTTTCGTTTTGTTTTGTTCCAAATTGACACGAACAACTTCAATTTTCATAGCGAAGTAATGACATGTTTCGGCTAAATAAAATCACTTGTTGCCCGGCTCCAATTTGCTCGGCACAAAAGGGGGCAAAATGCGATTAAAACTACACGAAATTTGCTGTTTACTTTTTTTGATAAATTTAATTTAATATTACGCTCCACTGAAATTCGGTTCATAATATTTACTCACTCTGTTTAGTAGTGACGCAGTCGTGGTTTGGGTTCAACACTATCAAAATATTTGTTCTTTAAATTCGAAAGTGAAATGAATTTTTATATTTTTTACTTTTGATTCTGAAGAACAAATATTTTGCTGGTGCTCGAACCAAATCAAACAAATTAACTGGCTTAAAGAGTCACTGTTTTCTTGTTTTCCAGCATGTGAAATGGAATCATTCTGAGTTGTACAAAGAGAGCATCCACTTCCACCACCGCCTACTTACACCAGCTTCTACTTCTATTACCACCTACTTATACCAGTACTTACTTCCATCACCACTTGGTTACACCAAAACTTTACACATTTAAATAAACTGATATCTTTAAGTAAACGAAAATTGAGAGGCTCTCCTAAAAAATTCCATTATAAAACATCGCAAGAGTCAATGAAATGGAGAACTCTGAATCAGTTTCTGGGGACAATTCTATATTAAAGGATTATGAGTTGTCCTGTGGTCCCATTTTGTGGTCAACTGCAGAACAAATATTAATGTTTTCCTTTGAAAGTTGCCACACACTCAATTCTTCCTTCTCATATAATCATATTTATTTTATACTTAATCGCAATGTTGTTTGTTCCCATTAATCTGTCAGAATGTCAATTTTTTGAGTTGAACTCGCAGCTGTGAACACGTGTCTCTAACTATATAATCGGTGTCTGCTTGTAGAGCACTCTGAAACAATTGCCATTTAAATTTAAATCTGCTGTGTTCCGCTCTGCCGGTGGTACGAGTGTGGCCGCTTACGCCTGGGCAATTCCCCTCGTTGAGCAATCACAAACACAGAGAGCTCTGAGACTCGACTGTTATGCGGATTAGTAGCTGAGTTCTTGACCTACTTCTGATGACTGAATCTCATAGAAGTTCGCACAGAATCATGAGATAAACAAATCATTTGTGATGTTCCGGTTGTCAATTGTCCATGACGCCTTTTTTATATGCAGTTCCTCTTCGGTTCTTGTACTGGTTCGCTTCTCATGTCAATTGAGAGTTGGTCTACGCACTTCTTGAACTTGGAGAATCGAATTGAGTACTCGTATATGCGTGGGTCTGTGTGGTAGCTGTGTAGTTATTTCACCTTTAGCTGTGTGGGCTTTCGCAGCCGCGGCTCTGTTACTGCTGATATGGATAGTCCCTCGTTATGGTCACGGTTTCTCTGAGTTAAGTTTGTGATATTATTTTGTTGTTGTTATTAGGTTGAGTACAACACAACTGCGCGGTCCACAGTACAACGTAATTTTGTAGTCTATTCTAGAAGTGAACAAAACGAACTCATTAATTGCTCTGTTGCTGTGTTGTTGTTTGCTCGTACTTAGCATCATGCTCCACGGCCAAGTCTACTTAACTCTAACTGCGAACTTTGCCAGCTATTTATTTGCATAGTGATTACCGCCTTTTTACCCCATTACTCTAAATTCACCCATACGTATGCAGAGGCACTTATGTACACTATCATTGTTCCAGCATTATTTTCATTTGCTACGCGATTTTCAAAGTCGCTCTGTTTCTCACAGAGAAGCAGCAAAAGTTCTCACAATTTGACTGAGTAAATATCACAATTTATCACAACATCGTCATAAGTTGGAGGCCATCCATCCGTCTACTACTGGGAAGTCGGGGCACTATTTTACCAAGCAGTTTTCTTTACTTATCTCACGTTCCTGTAATCAGTTCTTGGCTATAAGCGACTATAGAAAAGTCACCGAGATACCTCATTTAGAATATGGCAACGTCCAACCTACCAACTCCGTAGTGTGTTCGTTGAATAGGGCCCCCACATCCACTCTCATTGCTATCCACAGCGCAGCTTCTGTTGCATCCGACGGGCCGTATGAGCGACTGCGCTGCCGATTCTGTTTACAGTAATTGTATGGCTTGTTAGTCGTCAGTAGCGTTTCAGTGGGCTGCTTTCTGTCTGCTCATTTGCCTAACAAGCCGAGAACGCTGTTAAAATGCTGCGCACTGATGCATTTTTAATTTGCGGCTTAAATGCACGCTAAGCATCTATTACCGCCGCTGCTGCTGGGGTAGTTATCTGGAGAGCTGATAACAATTATTGTCATGCAGCATTCACACGAATTTTGTTCACTTCAATTTTGATGTAAATATATTTTTAGAATACATACCAAATATACCATTGTTTTTCTTTTTGTTTTGTTCCAGTTTTTGTAATTATGCTTTCCTTCATTTCCTGAATCATAACGATGGTCATCGCCTTCTCTGCCGCCCTATTCGTACGATATGACCTAGCCAACGTAGCCGGTATTTTTTAAGGCGGCGCAATTTGTCAGTGTCAGCGTATCGTCTTATCTGGTTCGATACTTTTCGTAGACGCATATACTCGTATGTCCATAGATCTTTCGAAGAATTTTTCTCACCAACGCCCCCAATGCCTGCTCATCGTTGTTTGTTATCGTCCAGGTTTCGGCACCATACAGCTGGACGGATGAGGGATTTATAGAGCGTGATTTTTGTTCGTCGAGAGCTTTTCAATTGCCTACTGGGCTCGAAGTAATATCTGTTGGTAAGAGTAACTTCGTCGTGTTGATGCTGGTTCCTAGATAAACGTAGTCCTTTACAACTTTAAAATTGGGCCTCTTTGTGGGTTGACAGCAGGTATTTCGTTTTGCCCTCGTTTACCGTTAAATCCACTCGCCTTGCTTCTCTATCCCAGCCGGAAAAAGCAGCACGGACAGCGCTGCTGTTGTGGCCAATGATATCAATGTCATCAGCATACGCTATTACCATAACACTCTTATGAAAGATAGTGCCGATTGCGATTTGACTCTGCTGCACTAACGATTTTGTTTTTAGCATTAAATTGAAGGAAACGTACGATCGATAAAATTCAGGGATATAAATTAAATCCCTGAAGCGTAGATATTAAAAGAAGACACTCCTAGCTTCCAAGTCCTTGGAGTTTTTCCCATGAAGCTTTAGTTTGCATATTTAATTTTCGGAGAAGTGAAGGATGTGTTTCGCACAATTCCTTGATAAGCCTTCTACACAATGCTCAGCTATGCTTTAACTCATCCACCACCACCCTGGCCTCCCGTTGTCTAACATCATCAGATTGTGCCATCAACCCAGCTGCAGTTTTCCCCTTTAAATCTTCTCTGCTTCCTTTGCCCCCCTTTTTGTCACTGCTCCCTTTTTTGGCCACTGTAATCCTTCTTGTTTCTATTTGCTTTCTTTTCCTTCGCCACCTTTCAACGTCTCTAAGCAACCTTCTTCAGTGAATCGCACCACGAACAGCAGCGTCCCATCAAACCCACTTTGTGTTTCTGACTAATTCACTTTAATCCATTTGGCGCTCCATTGTTCGACGCGCATTTATTGTGCGGCTCAACGGTCGCGTCCGTCGGCGGTCGGCGGAGTTTGGGTATCAAGCAAATTGTGCTTAAGTCGCTTAATTATGACAGTTTAACATTAATTCTGGAAGCGGAAAATAAATCCATTAAAATTAACAGCCAAAAATGTCGTTTCCAACAAAAGGACTCGGGTTTCCATGCATAAAGGTCTGAAGCTTGCGTAGGATTCATTTTGAAGTGTGCTTGAATATTAAATATAAAATTATATGTATATTTAAGTGAAATTTGTAACTTTTCTAATCTAATTTTGGGTTTTTTTATGTTCATTGCAGGTAAGGTCCTTGCAACTCATACTTATTGCTTGAATGCGTGGTGTGGTAGGTCGTAGGGTCATTGTAAAGTTTTCCGGCTGCACAGTTGGCCTCCAGAGCACGGTAGGACATTTTTAAAGTAAATTGCAATTTGGTCTTTTTTTAGTAGTTATTGTAATGGCATTCTTTGTGGTCATCCTTGTGGTGATTTGAAAGGTAGTTGGCAGGCAGGACACAGTGCCCTCAAGCGGAAAGTATGTGGTGGCAAAACAGGAGGAGGAGTGGAGGAGCAATTTCTTAAATCTGAATGTAAATCAGGAAATGTTCCTATCTGAACAACTGAGGAGAGAAGCTTAATATATTCAGTAGTTAATTTCCCCCCAATATTTCTGAAGGCGCCTGAAAGAATGCTACACTTTAATAGGAAATTTATATATAATTCGCTTGTAGTTGTAGCATATTTTCAGGCACCATAAATTAAATCGGTGCACATCCTTGATACAACTGTTTGAATTCCTGACTCAACTGTTCAGAATTCCTTAGTGGATTGCTCACAATTCCCGACTGAACTCTTCATAGTTCCCCACTGGACTGTACAGAATACTTGACTGAAGTCTTCAGAATTCCTGACAGAGCTGTTCAGAATTTCCGATGCAATCGTTCAGAATTATCAACTGAAATGTTCACAATCCTCGACTGAACTCGTCCCAATTCTCGACTAAGCTGTTGAGAATTATTGTCCGAAATATTCAGAATTCGTGACTGAAATGTATATAATTCCCGACTGAGGTGTTCAAACTTCCCGACGACTGGACTCTTCAGAATTCCTGACTGAGCTGGTCAGAATTTCCGACGCAATTGTTCAGATTTATTAACTGAAATGTTCACAAATCCTCCACTGAACTCTTCACCACTCCCGACTGAACTGTTCAGAATTCCCGATTGAACTTTTGAGAAATCCTGGCCAAGCTGTTTAGAAATTCCCGAACTGTTGAGAATTATTTACTGAAATATTCATAATTCCCGACTGAACTATACAGAATTGCTGACTGAACTGTTCATAATTCTTAACTGAAGTGTTCAGAATTCCCCACTGAACTGTTCAGAGTTACTGACTGAACTGTTCAGAGTTACTGACTGAACTGTTCAGAATTCCCTCTTGAACTTTTCAGGATTCCTGACTGAGCTGTTGAGAATTATTTTCTTAACTGTTGAGAATTCCGACTGAACTGTTCAGAGTTACTGACTGAACTGTTCAGAGTTACTGACTGAACTGTTCAGAATTCCCGATTGAACTTTTGAGGATTCCTGACTGAGCTGTTGAGAATTATTTTCTTAACTGTTGAGAATTCCGACTGAACTGTTCATAATTCTTCACTGAAGGGTTCAGAATTACCTACTGAAGTGTTGAGAATGCAGAATTACTGGCTGAACTGTTCAGAATCTCCGATTGAACTCCAAAAATTCAAAATTCCCGACTTAACTGTCCAGAATCCTCGAATGAGCTGTTCAGAATTCACGACTAAACTATTCGGGGTTGAGACCTAAGACCGTAATTCAGTTCTCTTGCCTTCAACCACCACACAGGAAAAAGTATCATTTTCTGCAAGTTTTTCCTCCTTTGCTGTGCATCTTTTTGTGTATAATTTTCTCTGATTTTTACTCTGGTCAGCATGATGCAGCCACCAAGCCTGTATGCACCGCTACCCTCCCCAGTGGATCGTTTTTCCTCAGGTATCCCTTTCGCCATGATCATGATGCGGTTTGCTTGCAAGTGCCTCGTCGCAGAATACCAGCTCAATTCCAGCAGCAATTTTAGCAATTTAATAATATACACACGGAGAGACAGTGAGAGAGGGATATGGAGGAATAGAGTAGCGGAAATACACATATCCTTTTTCTTGGCTATGCCGAGAGCAGGAAGCTTGCCTGGCTGCTTCCGCCGTTAAGTGCGCCTTTTATGCGTTCCGCTTATATTGTATCAAAGAGATGCTTCTCGATACTATTCGAAGCCGACTAAAAGTAACACTTCCACGCGATATATTTGCACTTACGTGGCCCATAAAAAAGCTCGTCTTATCGAACGAACCGTGCTGCTCGTCGATGCTTCCTTGCCACGCAAAGGGGCGCGGTCGAATTTCACGTGATGCCATAAAAAGTTGTTCATGCGTTTTCAAGTGGCAGCGAGTGGTTTGTTGGTGCTCTGCGGTAGGATGGTGTAATGCCACCCTGCAGGAAATGTGAGTTGTATGTTGATAGTGAAAGAAGTTGGTGTGCGTTGGAGTTGGGATATCCACGGTATTATTTTGCTGGCTTCTATGTGAATTTATGTGGATAGGCACGACCACCTTAGTCTTTCGCTCCCACCTCTCTCAGAGGACAAGACGGTGGGAGTTATGCAACATGCCTTCTTTCATCACTTACCTGCAAGCAGTGTTGATACATACATAAGGAATTCTAACTCACAATCAGAGCTCAATTGGGGGCCTGCTTCAATTGTCTGCCGGGTGGCTGCGGTTAGTGCTGCTTATGTGTGTCTGATTGTGGTTGTGAGGGGGAGTGGCCGGGCATGGCTGTGTGTTCGTGTGCTCTGTGTGCCGGTGGCAGCATAAATTATGTTAAATAAATTTTAAAACCTGCGGTTTGGCATTTCAATTAAATTTTAACTTCTTGCCTTAAGTGCCCCGGATGGGTGAGAGGGTGGCTGAGAGAGGGTGCCTACCTATCTGTCCGCCCCTGCACTTGAGTATGTTCGGCAGCAACGCAGTAAGCAGGAATAATTAATTACCACTGCGGTTTACCAGGCAAGTGCAGAGGTTTATTACTTTGATTGCTGTGTGGGCAGGGTACGAAGAAGCCAGGCATGTAGTTGAATGAATTTGGATTACAATGAGACCGGAGCGAAAGCAGCCTACTTTGTGGGTGCTGCGGAGGGTGTCAGCTTCTATTTGCCTCAACACTGATTCCATTTTTGGCAAATATTAAATTAGCTAAAAATATCCAACACCAATTCGCACGTAGGCAGCCTCCTCACCGTGTCCTTTGAACTTTAATGCTGTGCCTGACGCTATGAAATTCAACCACGAGGAACCCGAAAATAAACGCACCCACGCACCTTGGGTTCTTCTGCTGCGGGCACCTGTGCAGCGGAACCCAAAATAACTTTCATTCAGCACCAGGACATTTAGCAGAGGACATTTTGACGTTTGTGCTCGTGTATGCACAAAGAATGCTGCAATTGACATTCGCTATTTTTAGGCGGCGAGCGTGGTCTGAATTTCGGTCATCAACGCTTGTGGGCTGCGTGGGTGCGTGGGCATATCAATGAAGTCCGATTTGGCTTGTATGCGGGAATTGTTGTAGCAGCGGCACCAGTGTTTTGCAAGAGTGGCACCTTTCGAATATAGGAGGCACTTTCTTTGATTCAGTTAAACGATTGTATTATATAAACGAGCGAGAATTGTCACTCAAATGTGTTGAAAGGTTTTGGGACTCATTTCATATAATATGAATGCTTGCAATAACTCCGGGAGTAATTCTATGATACGAATAAAGCCGTCTTCAATCGTGTCACTCAACCAGTTGCTCAGCTTGAGGCGGTTTTACTTCTCTTCCTTTAGTACGAATGCTTGGAATAACTGTACAGTCTTTTCTAGGTTCTAAAAAGAAGGATTCAATCGTGTCACTGCTTGCTGAACTGAGTGGAAATTATCACTCAAAATTTCATTTGCACTTCTTCCTATATTACGTGTACTTTTAATGACTCTGTGAGCGTTTCCAAGCTATTAACAAAACTGGTTTTAAATGTGTCACTCAAACAGTTTCCTGAATTGAGTTGAAATTGTCACTCAAAAATTACGAATGATTGTTGTACTGACAGTATGTCACTCGGACATAGTTCCGACCGGTATTTCAACTCCTTTACTGTAAAATGAATACCTCCACTAATTCTGGGAGTGTTTTTCAGGTACTAACAAACCCGGTTTCAAGCGCGTCACGCTAGCACAGCTGCGAAGTACATCAAAAGTGTCCCTTGGAATATTTTCCCATCTGCTTCAAAATTTGATTTTGTTGTTGTTTCACATTGTAAATTTTCCCTCTCTGACTCCGTGCATTGTCCAATTAATTTGGTCAGGGTTAAAGAGCCACTGTAGCGGAAACGGAAGTGGGGCGTGTGGGGTGTGTATGCCGCGGAGTGCGAGTATTTTAATTGCATGCGTTCATCGGCGAATTAAGCCGGGAAATTGGAATTTTTAATTAATTGCGAGCGGAATTTCCAATTGTAAAATTGCAAAATTACTGCATTTAAATTGAACGAGGAGGGGGAAGTCAGTCGAAACATGTGCTGTTGTTGGTGTTGTTTGTGGTGTTGTTATGTTGTTATGTTGTTATGTTGTTGTGTTATTGTGTTGTTGTGTTGTTATGTTGTTGTGCTGTGCACTTACGCTGCTGTGAGCAAAGTTCTCTGGGCGTTGTGTGAGCCAGACAAAACGCATTTGCAGTACGGCAGAAAAATTATCATTTTGCAATAATTTGCATAAGTTTCTGTAATAAATAAAAACAGCAGCCGGGTGGAGCTCCCGCCCCCATCAAGTCTACGGCAACCTGTTGCCAGTCTCATCGTATGCATAAATCAGGCAGCTAAGGACACTCGTGGGTCTGTGGGTGTGGATGTGCATGTGTGCGGTGCATAAATTGAGTTCCCTTCTAAATGACCTTTCATTGCCGCTGCGGCGTCGCTGGGCTGCTTTGAATATTTACGCGGTTGCTTTAGGATGCAGACGAGTGTTGCTTGGCGTTGGCGTTTATTATGTGGCGCTTGCGTGTGTTGGCTGTGTTTTCACTTGACTGTCATTATTTAACTGCAGTTAAGTCTGTTTTGTTCGGGCTGAGGTAATTGAATTGCCGTCAGTTCTGCGGAGGATTTAAATTTCTAACATTTTCGCTGCTGGCGCCCGTGGAAGGATGCGTTCAGTTCCAGAGTAGGTTCAATGCTAAACTTTGAACTTTATAATGGTCTTTAAGAGTCCTTATATACTTCGTGTTGCGTAAATTTATGGAGTAACGCTATGAAGTCTTTCATAGATATTCTTCTTGTTTATTGGCTTAACATTCGAAGCACCTCTTTGCAGCCATGCTCGATGAACGCGTTATACAAACTCCACCTCCCTCCTTCACAAATGTCTGTAATAATATGGTTGGTCTCTTGAGGTAGTTTCCTAGTCTTCAATACCGTTCAGCACACTTTGAGACTACTACACACAACTCTGATTGAACTGGTCCTTCTGCCTATTCAACTACTCAGTTCAGTGGGCTGGTGTTTCCTTAAGTGAGAGCCTAAAAGCCCTCTTCTATTTTTTATGTCAGTCTCAAAGTGCTGCTCCCCCACTTTTTTACGGTTTACAAACACTGTTTTGCGCATAAAAGTGGCTGCGAAGAATCCACGCGCAATAAACGCTGAGCTCAGTGAGCAACAACTACGCACTAAAGTCAGCGTGGAATATGTCGCAAGAGTCCCGCCGTGCATAGCAACTCATAAAGTAAGAATTTTCCAGCTGCCAAAATGACAACCAAAGCGTCGACATGTGCGCCGCACAACATCAAAAAGGATTTGCGCTTTTCGTGAAGGAGTGGTGGGGGCTATAAGGGGGCAGTACTGCACACAGTTGTGCGCCATAAAGGACGTTTTATGCGGCCGCTGTCGTGTAGTTTACAGGTAATAAATCGGTTTAATCCTGCGTGCCATAAATATTTACACACACGTTCCTGCACGCATAACACCACACAAACACACTCACACATGTGCAAATACACTCACATTCTCTCACACACTCGCAAACACTCTCAGACACATGCAGAGTCACACCATCACAATTGGATATTTGAGGCTTGCTGCGAACAAAGCCGTGGCGCCACAACATTTTTTGTGCTGCCTTTGCAGTATGACAAACTTGGCAGTTTCTCACTCGGTTGGAGGCGTTTTAATTTACTCTGGCGCTGGAAAATTTGCCGAATTGCTTTGATGCTAGTTTGGATGCTTTCAGTAGCAATTTTCCATCTTAATCGCTACTTTGCCTTTGCAGCTTTAATTAACTTGGTGGATGCTTTTCCGGGGCTCTGTTCCACAGCTAGGGCATTAGTTGCACAGAACTATGTACCCATTGCAGCCATGTCCCACTTTTACCCAATTGATTCTATCTGGAAGGATATTTAAAAAATTCTGCCCTCTTGGGACAGTTTTCCTTTGCGGCATCACAGAGGCCAGGGATTCCAGAGAATATGCCTGAATTCGTGGGGATTTGTTTCTTTTTCAGCAGCTCTGTTGCTGCATCAAAAAACTTTCCAGCCTGAAATAAATTTCTGTTAAACACTGTTTCCATAATTTATTAACAATTCTCCAAAGTTTTCCGAGCGTTTCCGCATAGAGCAGGAGTAGAAAAGAAGCAGCACGCAAGCACATTTGCTCGTGTTATGTTTGCGGCTAACAAGACGCGCATTTTATATGCCGCCTTCAGACACTCATCACTCAAACGTGTTTACGGCGGCTGTTCGGGGAGCAATAGCTACGAAAAGAAAATACATTAAGGAAGAGGAAAGGGTGCCATTAGGGGTGATACGTTGGAGGAACAGCCGCCAGTGCCGAAGTTTTCCGTAACTGGAGTCACTATTCAAGTTTTTTGTTGCGAATCTCTTCAACTTCTGCTGAAAGTGTGCTGCCAAGTTTGCTGTTGTTGGAACCAAGAATCAAAATTGAGGGAGAATGTGGAACAGAGAGTTGAGAAAAATGTTCTATAATTGTTAACGAAAAGTTGTTGCCTCCTGTCGTGCTCCTCTTAATAATTTAACAACTTTGTGAATGATGATTTCCATGTTGCGTCAGCTGTGGTGCCACCTGCGTTGGAGCGGTCGTAACACCAGGACCACCCACAATCCCCAGAGACCGCTAGAGAGTACCACAGAGTGTGTCTAAAACTCTTCCTCGCACTCAGCTGGAAGACATTATCGTTAGAGCTACATCCTTTGCAGTCATTGCTGCTCTTTCTAAGTTCTCATGTTTTTCATGTCCTTTTTTTGATTATTTGATGGACGCATTTTGACTGTTGCTCAACATTTCCGTACATTTCCTTTGACTCACCATATTTGTGCATCATTGTCACTACTATACTTTTCTTAGTTTCTTCCCCACTGTCTCTCTTACCTCACTTTCAATTTCTCCTTACTCTGCTGAAGTGTCCTTCACCACTTTTTGTTCTCTTTTCGCCTTTCGGCTTTTGTTGTGTTTAATTCTTGTCATTTTGTGCTGTGTGGACGGCGGCCGTTGTGCGGTGTTGCCTGCTTTTTCCTTTGCCATTTCCTTCCTGCCGTCCCTCCGGCTTTCCTGCCTACCTTTTGTCCGTCCTGCTTGGACAGGCAAATGCCAAAAAGTGCGAGTAATGTTCGTGATTTACCTTTGAAAGAGGCGCACCAATTTTCCACTTGCTGCGGCTGTGTGCTTCCTGGCTGCCTCTTCAGGCGTTGTCTTGTGCCTGCCCCAAATAACAAAGGACACAATAGTCCTTTCACACAGTGTTTTGTGTTATTTTGTCACGTTTCTGCTTCTCTGACACGACACTTTTTTATGAGTTATGATTTTGTGCCTTCATAATAATAATTTCAAAGAAAATTTCGTTCTGCACATAATTTCCAATGTTGTTGTTGTTGTTGTAGTTGCTGTTGTTGCTATTGTTGTTGCTGTTATTGTTGCTGTTGTTGCTTTTCAGGTCTTTACGTGCCTTTCATAATTTAAACTGAATTTAATTTGCAGTTTGTTTGGGAAATAATTACTCTGTGAAGTGTGGAACTGAGCTGCACTTTCGAAATATTTCTATACATTGATGACCTCAAAGGTTCCCGAGAGATCTGTAATGTTTTATCGCCGTTCCTCTCGTTTCCATCGTGGGCTTCACCATGTTCTGTAATGTGCTATCGAGTTTCCTAATATTCCCGTATGTTCACGTCATATTCCTCGATTTCCCTTAATTTTATATCATCTGCTTAACTCATTGTTTCTGCATGTTTCGTCATCTGGAATCATTTTCCGTAAAACGGGGTTATACCTCCTTTATATTCTCTCATGCTTTCTACAGTTTCGTCATATTCTTTTCAGTTCCTTCATGTTCTGAAATATCGCTTGCTTCCTTGCTTCTTTGCTTTCTTGCTTCCTTGCTTCTTCGTTTCCTGCTTCTTTGCTTTCTTGCTTTCTTGCTTCTTTGCATCATTATATTCTTGATTCCTTGCTTCCTTGCTCCCTTACTCCCTTGCTCCCTTACTCCTTTTGCTTCCATTATTTTTTGCTTCTTTGCTTCCTTACATTCTTGCTTCCTTGTTTACTTTCCTTACATTCTTGCTTCCTTACTTCGTTGCTTCCTTGCTTCATTGCCGTCATCATGGTCTTTTAAGTTTCTTCATGCAATATCTTCTCGTGATCATCTTATCTACAATTTTCTTGTTTATTTTCGGCGTCTCATTAGTAGCGTAGGGGTCAGGAATCCCAGTTCTTCTTCGTTTATAGACTGAATAGTTTCGTACACAAATTCATTGTTCTGTCCCTCCTCCTTCTGTAATCAACGCCGTTTATATTCATAATTCGCTTGGTTTCAAAATGCCCCTTCAACTTCCGCTCCCTCTGCTTTTCTCTGCCATTGCGTTTGTTTAATTAATCCTCCTTCCCTCCTTCTCCTCTTTGTCCCCATGAACACTGCTGCTGATCTCTCTGCCAACAGTTTTGTATTCCAACTTTTTTCCGGCCCAGCAAACCGAACGGATGTGTCGCTTGACTTCCGCCTGTGCTGCTATTTCCGCTGGTTCAAGATTTTCCATGCTGTTTTGTGTTGCTTTACTCTCGCAATTGTTCAAATTTGTTTTACTAGCATATTTTTAGGCGCTTGCACATAGTTTATGCTGGCGAATTTTGTTAATTTCGCTGTTGTTCTTTTTGCCTTCGGTGCGTAAATATTTTTTCATGCTTCTTCTGACAGTTTTGCACCTTTTTTGCTCGGCTTCTCGGTGCAGTTCTGGCTGGAACAGGCGGGAGCAGAATTCAAACCCTCGCGGCTTTCTGGCTGCCTTCGCTGTGATGAGTGATGTAATAAGGACGAGCTACTTTTTCAACCGCCAACTTAGCGCGTTGCATTTAAATGAGTGGCAGCGGCTTCTCCGCTTAGGTGAGTGCTTTGTGCCTGTGTGTGGGGATTTGAGCCCCCTGCAGGGAAAGCGACTAGCAGAAAATTTTGGCAGAGGTCAATGGGGATTTGTAAGCGAGTAGTTGTCTCCGCCTTACTTTGCAACAAGTTCTCATTTAGATACTTTCGTAAGTAATTTCATAATTTTTCTGTTGAGTGGTTGCTCATTGTGGCAGTTGTCTGAATGTATGTATGAGCATGAAGGTGCGTGCTTGCAGTTTGCAATTAGTATGAACAGGTTTCTGTGGTGCTCTTTGAGAGCCTCCTTTGTTGCGCTGTGTAGACCCTCCCCTTCTCGGCGGCGCTTAACAAATTTCATTAATTATCCTTTCAGCCAAGTGGCGATTGTGCTCTTGTTTTAATAAGCGAGTATCAGGGTTTAAAGAGAAATGGTGCTTTTAGTGGGGTAAATATGCAAATCACCTTGGCGTGTGTTGAACGTGTTTAGCCTCTAAAAGTCTGTGATCATCCATTATAGTTGATTTTTGTACTCATCCTGAATTTGGCCAAAAATTCATACGCACAGTTTTTCCTCTTGATTAAAAATTGGTATCTTTAGAACAAAAAATAAAATATTCTGCGACTGTGCCCATCCTGGGAGAAATATCAATGAGAGCTATTAGAAATAGGCCTCAGAAATTTTAAACTTTTTTCTCGTTTTTGTTTGGGAGTCTTCTTCAAGTGCGAACATTACTATTGGAATATTTTTACGTGCTTTCAAACAGGAGGAGAATAAATGTCCCGTCGTAATATTCGCCTTAGATCTGAATGCGAATATCATAGTGAACTCTCTCAAACCGGTTTTGGAACTACCAGCATCACTGAATTAGTTCCAACATTCATTGTATTGGAAATGAGTGGGAGGAATCATTCCAAACGTTGATTCTCAATTATATGAAATATTATTCTCACTGAGTGTTACTTTTCGTAGCATAAAATCGTCCATTAAAGTTTTGGAAGTATTCCTAAAATTCGAAATTTAATCACACTAAATACTAATTAAATTTGCACGAACTTTTTGCTCCTCCATTTTACAAGTGCAGCAAGGATTTTCTTCTAAACGTGCCCGTAATGAATTTGCTCTGCTAAAGACTTGACACAATGAATTAAGGACTTTGTGGTTGCTGTCTCGCTGCCAAATGTCCCTGTGTGAGTGCTTCTTCCCACCCCTCCCACTAACACACTCGCAATTGCTTAATTGCACACACAATTAAACAATTGCCTACATGCAGCTAATCCAGCCGCAATTGGTGATTCATGCTTTTGACTAAATCCCAATTGCTGGCGGAGGCTCAGCTGCGGAGGCCATTGGCGGTTGGAAGGGGGCACTGCCAGCACACAGAAAGAGGCTCGCAGAGGCACAAATGCTCTGAAGTAGTACGAGTGTTGTGCCAGTCTTCGTTGTTCCGTGTCGCTACAGATCAAGTGGCAGAGTGTGGGGGACTGCGAGCACGATTAATGTGATTGTTTTTGTTCTTCTTGTTATTGGTGTGATTAAAAGCGAGCTTAATTGAATTATAAATTGTGTTCATGACTGTGCACTTCAGTTGTACTCGTTACGGGTTTCTACTCGTTACTTTCGTTCATCATAATCGTTTTTTTGTATTCGTTAATTTCAACGAGTATCGAATCGTTACTTTTATGCCATCCCTAGATTGTCTCCATTGATTTCCCTTCATTCGTAGCAGCTTATTCGGCATTAAGCGCAACTAATTGTTCGGATTAGAGCGGCGTATTCCGGAATTGATTGTGAGGGAAGTTTCTGTGCATGTGCAGCCAGCCAACGTGCCATTTTGTGCCTGAACTTCCAATGGAAGGTGGCTCCAACAAAGCTTCTTCGCTGAGCCTACTTATAGGTAGTTGGGAGTTACATCTTTGCAGCCATGTTGGGGTAGGGGGATTCATCGATGTTTTCTGCTACTTTGCTTTCACTTTTACTGACATTTCTCTCTCTTCTTTTGCAGGTGAGTGTCTCCATAGATTGTTAGTGTATGTGTGCATTATATCCTGGGAGTAAAGACCGTGAGTAATTTCATATGATACCTTCTTAAAACCACTTCTATCGCAGCGTCGGAACGGTGGGGAAACCTTATTTCCATTGAAAATTATGGTATTCATATTAAGCTAAAGTTTTTACTCCAATTTATAACTGATATCATTCCAATGAGATATAAAAAAGTTGTATATAATTTCAGTTTAATGTAAATGCAGCAGGATTTGATTACAGTTGTAGCTAATTTCGGTTGAATGCAGTTCCAGTTCCTTATAATTCTGATGGAATATAGTTCAACGATAAATAATTACAGTTTAATGTGATTCAAGTGCAATTTAATTCCAGTTGAATAATTCCAAACAGAAATAGTGTCAGTTGGAACTAACTCCAAAGGGTTCTCATTCCATTTAAATGTAATTCTAGTTCAATATAATTCCAATGAAAATAATATCAGATGTAATGGCATCATGCCAGTTCAATGGAATTCAAGTTCAATGCAATTCCAGTTCGATATAATATCCAGTTCCATATAATGTCAAATGAAAATAATATCAATTATTTTCCCTTCCAGTTCAATGTAATTCCAATTCAATGTGATTGCAGTTCAATGAAGTTCCAGTTCAATGTAGTTCCAGTTCAATGTAATTCCAGTAATTCCAATGTAATTTTAGTTCGATATAATTTCAAAGCTACATGATGTCAGTTGTACATAATTCCAGTTGTGTATAATTCCAGTTGTGTATAATTCCAGTTGTGTATAATTCCATTTGTCTATAATTCCAGTTCTATATAATTTCCAGTTGTCTTTTAATTTCAGTTGTGCACAATTCCAGTTGCATATTACTGCAGTTTCATGTCTTTCCATCTGACAACCACTGTTTCTTGCTTTCCAGTCTATGCAATGCTTAATTTTTGGCAAGTCCAAGTTCCACTCTTGGCTCTCTTCCAATTTCCCATTGCCTGCGAAACGCATTAAACTGCTAATTCAGCCACTTTTTCATCTTTAACTCCAATTATCACTGCAGCTGCTCCACTCCTGCTGCTCAAATTCGGCTCCTGCGTCCGCCTGCTCTGTCACTAAGATAGAGTCCTGTACAAAACTTGAGAAATTCGGCTTTGCTCCTTCCACAATGCGAGTAATCATAATGAATGAGCGAATGAGTTTAATGTGAGTCGCACGGAAATGCCAAAGGGAAACCACTTCACCCAGCGTTTCCAGCACTTTTGACACTGCTGCCCTCTCCTCACAGACGGCGCTCACACAGTTCGGCCATAAAACGGCTGCCATTGTACGGGCAGGGTAGCAGGCAGGGAAGGTGGCACATTGCACAAGTGGTCGCTACTTACTGGTCGCAGGCGTCATGCCCTGCAAAGTCATGGCTCAAGAACTTTCCTCTTCTCGGTTTATTTTGTTCTGTTGACAATGGAGACGGATTTGCGTGGCAGTTTTCAAAATTGTGAACAGTGCGGAAGAGCAAATAAACTCAATAAAGGACCATAAATGGGATCCTTTGTGAAACTTTCTTTGATTTGTTGGTATGACAGGCCACTGATTTATATAAGAATTGTAATTAGAATTTACATTTTTCGAAGGTTCTCGGCTTCTCTTCCATTGAGTTGGGTGCGCATCCCAAAAGCTGGCATTGCCCTCAGCCCAAGGCAACCAAAATCTACTCCTCTGCCTCTCCTTCTGTGTGTGTTTTTAAGCTTCATTTCCAGTTCGACCACCATTTATTCAGTGCACGTTTAAGTGCATTTAAAGGATATTCTCCGCAGCCATTCCAACTTTTATCTGCCTCTCTGACGTTGCAGCAAATTGGATGCTCTTTGTGCTGCTGCTGGAATTGGCGGTTAGTCATGGCGCACGAACTGCAGCGAAATCGCTGGCAATAAAAATTCAAATTTAAATTCAAACTTTAATTCCTGTGTGAACAGCGCTCAGATGTCACTGGGATTTGTGGTAGTGTGCTCAGTACTCTGTCCAGTGGAAGTGAATCATCAATTGTGGTGTCTCTAAATTGAGTAAGTGTGGAATCATTTTAGAGGCAACTAAGGAAGAAGGCCACAAACTTCACTTTGCAAGACTCCATTTTAAATTATTGTCCAAATGATATACAAAACTTCCTCACGCCGAAAAGTATGCTAGGTTGTTTAGGATGGAGGATAATTAAAACACGCAACAGCTTTCATCATGACTATGGTGGCTACTTTTGACTGATGACTCTAAGAAGCCATTTCACTGCAATAACTATAAGAATAAAGATTCTGCAGAGCGTTTTTTCTTATCAATGTGTTTCAGTTCAAGGACATTTGTGTGGGATCCATATTTGGTGGGAAGCTTCTGAAAAAGATAGTTGGAGATTCAATATAATAATTTGCAGTACTCTAAGGTGTCTCTGGAACGTTTGTACAACGCTTCTAGAGGAACGGTCCACCAAGAAACGATCCAAACCAGACTAGGGCGTCTTTGATGTCCTTTTTATACTTTCTACTATTTGTTTGATGCTATCAACTTCATTTTTGGCTAAAAGAATGGAAAACGAACACAAGCGCATTGACTGAATTTGAGGAGACTCATAATGGATGGAATGTCCACTGATGATTCGTAGTTATCTCTAAGCTGACTCATAGGCTACTCATAGGTGACCCATAGCTTTCTCTTAAGTGCCTTATAACTGACTCTCAACTCTTAGAAGACTCAAAGCAGACTTATAGCTGGCTCATGGGTGACTTATAGCAGACTCTTAAGTGTCTTATGGCTGAATCATAAGTGACTCATAGCTGAATCATAAATGACTAATACCTGACTCATAGGTGACTTATAGTTGATTGATAGCTTACTTATATTTGACTCAAAGTTTGATTCAGAGGCGACTCATAGCTGAGATACTTTTAAGTGACTCATAGCTGACTCATAAGTGACTCATAGCTGACTCTTAGGTAACTAAAACTGACCCATAGGTGTCTCATAGCTAACTCCCACCTGACTGAAATTGGTCTCTTAGCATTAGCAGCATTTGAGGCAGCCTCATTATTGTCTCATAGTATGGAAGTCGTGTGAGAAAAAGCGAATAAGTATTTTGTTGCCCGAGGATTCCAGAGATATTTCGTATGTAGCATTCATGAATATTTAGTCCTGATAATATGTTTTTATCGTCCTTAAATTATGGCCAAATTCTCTTTCTACACCCTGCCAACTGGGACCAATATTTACACAAAATCTTAAGAATTTCAAGAATTTTTTCAGAATTCCAATCTATCTCTTTTTAAACTTTGTGTGTGGGCACAGAGCACTGTTTGTAAGCACTCTGCTGTAAATGCAAATGGCAATTGACCACAATTTTTGTTCGGCTGACCTTTGATTTTGATGACAAGTGCGGCCGCGCTCTGTTTTTATTGCTGCAGTTCGCTGGAACGCTCTGCGGTAAAATTTAATTGCAATTTTCATGTCCGCTTGTGCGCAAAGTGGGCATTTAAAGTGTTGTCAGGGGCAATATTGACCCAGTTCGGCGGAACTGCGAACCCTCTGCTACGACACTGCAGCCCATGCCATTCTGCTGGCGCGAGTGTGTCCATTCAGGGTGGAAGGAAGGTTTTTTCCAGTAGTTCCATTCAAATTATTCATAAAATAAGTGCGCATATCAATTGTGGTGCCGCGTGGTTGTGGGATCCTTTTTCTGCCATTTTTTCTGTTGGCTGGGCTAAGTTTATCATCTGCTCTGGTCCTTCATAAAATCAGCTCTGGAATTACACACTTCTCTTAGTGCATGGAACCCTGTTTATTGGTGCAGTCCTTGCGAAAAATGTTTCTCATACATTCAGGGAATTTGTGTGCCTCTGAAATTCAAAGGGCGCCAGTCTGCCAGGCGCACTCGCGTGCTCCTGTGCTTAATGGTAGTCGCCAATGATGAAGCTAGTTGCAACGGACAATGCACCAGTGCGCCAATATGTGAGCATTCCGACGGCATATTGGCCGAGCGGCTCCATGAGTGCTTTTTTGTTCTCTGTGCTCCGTTTTTGCCGCCTATTAACATCACTTTTTTGTAGCTGGTGTTGCTGTTGTTGTTGTTGTGGTTGTTGTTGCCTTTTCTGCTGTTGTTGCAGTGGGCATTTTAACGTTGGTTTATTGTTTGAGCGCTCACACTAATCTCGCTAACCCTGGAATGCATTTTAATTTAGTTTGTACTCCACGCATCCTTGGCAGCAGACTCGAAGGCTCTCGGATATGCGTCCACTGATAACGGAGGATAACAATAGAGCACACTGCGTGAAAATATTCCATTAGTCAATAATGTTGTTTTCCCTCTCGCTCAAATGGACTCAGTTGCAGAACTTATTGAAATAATTCCGAAAATGGAATCAGGAAAATTTTAGTAGTTAAATTTGTGAGTTGGTTACTGCATGAATTCAGATCTCTAGTCAGTGGTAGGGTTTAGGGTAGTAGTCGCCTGCTCCAACAGCATCTGCCATTTTCGAGCCGTCCGTGAATAGGTTGATGTTTTGTATTTAGAATTCATGCCTCTACTCCATCCCTCATTTTCGATTGTTACTTTCTCCGTCCTATAAAACTGTGAGCAAATGATCGGATAGACAATTGTTTAGTGGCCAACAACCTTCCCGCAGATTTTTCTGCAAGGCGTTCCTCAAAGAAGTCAATGAGGGTAGATTAAGTATTGTGTTGAGGGCTGCCGTTGGGGTAGTCCTTACGGCTTCCGTCACACAGAGTGTCGTAAGTCATTGGATTCTTTCCCTAGGTTTGCTGTAGATTTTCTTCCTAACACCAGAATACCATACAGCAATACTGATCTAGCTATGGCTGTATACCATCAATGCACCAGAGAGGGAGCTAGGCCCCAGGTGCGTCCAAGTCTTTTTTTGCAGGGGTATAGAGCATTAGTAGCCTTCTTTGCCCTTGCCTCTGCATTGAGTTTCCATGAAAGCTACCTATCCACTATAAGTATTTGGTGTGGCTTTTGAGAGTTAGTCTGCTGTTGTTCAGCTTGGGTACTTTCCAAGGAGGGGTCTTGTTAGAAGAAGATACCTACGTTCGTGCCTACCTAACACCAGGTAAAGAAAGAGCAACGGTAGATCCTGCCAACATCCTCGAATTTCTGAGAGATTTTATAGGGATACCCTTAATAGCAGAGGGTGGTACAATTGATTGGTCGCAGTACCTCTTAAGCCTCTAAACTACATTACATTAGGGCTTAGGTTGGAGTGGCAGCAAAAGCACAATCAGGCACAAATAATGGCCCATTGTGATACCACGGATGGGACGAGGCACACGTAGTCACCATGCATTACATTACAATCATTTGCCTTATTCAAATACATTTTTTTTGTGGAGATCAATTATTAAATTCACATAATATTTTTCTGCACATATTTATTTCTTCCAGTCAATTTTCTATTATTAACCGACGAACTTTATTGGTCTCCTTTCCTTTGACTAACTACCTGCCTATCCCCGCTCTTATCGCTAAAATCGAGGCACGCATTTTACTGAAATTATCTCCTCTTCACCACTTGTTCACTTATTCCACAATAACATAACACAAGACTATTCATTACTCCGCACCTACCCTGCTCCTCCCTTCGCCTTGTCCTGTCATTTCATTAACAATGTCATCGCAATACAAACAGCCTCTGATTTATCATTAATAAATTGATAAGCCACACTTCGGCGTCGCTGCTCTCACTCAGATCAAATGCAAATTTGTACGCTCGCATTTTTCCACTTCATTCATGTTTGCTTTTTACAAAATTAATTTATGCTAATTCCGACTAAACAAATATTAAACGCCGTAATATTTTAATTTTGACGCTCCATTTCCGAGTTGAGTGCGAGCGAGTGGCGCTATAAAAACAAATGATAAAGGGGGGAAAAATTAAAATCAAATAAATAAAAAGCCGGCTACTGTGTTCGCAATTAAAAATTCAATTAGCTGTTCGAACTTTATGATTTTAACCGCAACGACAGCCGCAGGGGGAGGGGGTTGGCCGGGTAAGTAGCACGCTTTTGAGCCGCAATCAATGCTTTCCTAAATATGAGAGGTGGTTGCCATATTTTTATAATTTTTTTTTGGGTGCTAAGGTCAGAATTTTTATAACAGAAATGAGAAATGAGGTGAAAGTGTTTCTTGATACTAATTTTGTCTGTTTTAAATAATAATTTCGTCACTTCTGTTCAGTTGGGGACCTTAAACTTAAACCTCTCATTTTGGTCCTGGTACCTCCTCTACTAAAATCGTCAATTCTAATGCGACTACGATTTCTGAGCATCTTTATCCACACATACACGCACGCTTTAAAGCTGCCCCTAAAAGTATGCAGAGATGCCCTTCAATTAGCGCCACTGCCGCATTTCAGCGCTGTTCCAAGAAGTGTTTTCTTCATTACACAAATTGCAAAAATCAAAAATAATAAAAAATAAAAATAATAAACCGAGCTCTTTGTTTATTGCTTCTTTTCTTTGGATGTGCATTCCCCCAACTGCCTGACTGAATGTGTGTGCACTTGTGTTCGTTTCTGTATATATCAACATGCCTGCAGTGTTGCTGCCGCTTGTTCGGCACAGCATGCTCACATGTCGTTAAGCTGCAAGTGGCTGCTGCTCCTGTTCCTGCGTCTTCGGTTTTTTCCTTTTCCGTATTTATGCACGTGCCAGTCCCACATGCGCCAGTGTGTCAGTGTGTGCCTGTGTGTGCATGTTACACAAATTCAAGATAACTTTTGTGCTGCTTTTGTGCAGAACGTCGTTTTTGCTTTCAATTTCTCCATTGCCACTCTTGCAGCGCGTTGGCTTGGCTTGAAGGCGCCTGACTGCGCGCTACACGAAATGTCTTCTGGCAAGCGTGGCTGCCCGGTAGGAAATCTGCCTTTGGAGTTCGAATTTGTTTCCAAATATCTGTAAGTTGCAAGCGTTGCAATCTCCTTGAATGGTGCCAATCACGTTCGACATTGAATACATTTATAAACGTTTCTGGGAGGCACCTAAAAGAGTACTTAATTTTGTGTTCTAAAGAAAGTTTTAAGCAATCCTTATGTGAAGAGTGAATCATACTTTTAGATGCCAACGGAAATGCTCATGAATGTATTCACTGAAGATCTGAAGTTCTAAAACTAACCAGAAATGTTGGCACAAAAATTTTAAATCAGTTTTGAGCGTAAATTTGTTCGCCCTTCTTTCCACTTGGGGATTCAGTTGAATCATCCTGGAGTTTAGGGGGTGAAAAATAAACTCATGTTGTTGTGGTTATGAAGGAGTATTGTCCGAGTTGCCAAATATTCAGCATATTCAAATAAAAAAAACGGAATCATTTGAGATCTTGAATGACTTTCGAATTATTATTATATAATGATTATATAATATATATGATTATATAATTTTTATATAATTTAGATTTAAATTACGTACTTAATATATAAATAATTAAAAAAATCTATTAAATAAAAATATAAAAATAATTATATTAATAATTATAATTATTTTTGTATTTTTTATATAATTTTTTTTTGCAACATTTTTCTTCCAAATTTTTCTTTAATTTCATTAAAGTTTCCATTTCCCTGCTGGGTGTAAATAAATTTGTTAAAAATAATAAATATAATTCCTTTTTTATAATTATTTTTAATTAACAATTTTGGAATCTTTTTTTAAATCACTTTTTCTTTATTAAATTAATTTAATTTAATTAAAAAAATATTTTTTTGATTTTTTTCTTCATGTTTCATTAAGAGACTTTTTGAGTTTTTTCCGTTGATGTTATATTGAAAACATTTGTTTTTAAAATCAACTTATTTAAATATATATTTAAAAATTTTTTTTGAATTCGTTGGTGCTTAATTAAAAAATGTTTTTTATTTATAAATTTATTTAAATATTTATTTTTTTATTTCTTTGATGTTTTATTATAAAAAATATTTTTTATAAATTTATTTAAATATTTATTCTTTTTTTTATCTCCTTGATGTTTTATTATATTTTTTTTTTATAAATTTATTTAAATATATTTTTTTTTATTTTCTCAATGTTTTATTATAAAAAAGACTTTTTTTATAAAGTTATTTAAATATCTCTTTTTTATTTTCTTGATTTTTCATAAACAAATTTTTTTTTTATACACAGAAATAAATTTGTTTGTGTATATAAAATAATAATTTGAAAAATTTACTTAAATTATGCTGTCAGTGTGGTTCCAATTATTCCTCCGGCTTGATTCCTTTTCGCTCCTTTGGTACCATTATTTGTGTATTGTGAAATTTTTCTCAAGTCAAATATTTATTCATGCGGTCGTACGACATGTTTGCCAACCCATTTACGTGGTTGCATGCTAATGCGCTGGATGTGAATTACCACGAACTGTGTTTGCCTTGTGTCAACATCACTTGGTGCGTTTTCAATGGGCACTTGCACGCCGCGGCTTTTCTGGTCCCCCACTGGCGTTCTTTATGAGCATCTCTCCCCGTCATGAACAGAACGGGCACTTATCCTGCGAAAGGGGTGCACGCCCCAATATGCAGCCGCATGTGTTGTTTGATTAGGCTAATTTGAGCAGCTACCTAAGTATGTACGTGTAGCGTGGCTACTGAGAACAACCCAGCTACGCGCCCTTTTAAGAATAATTAATTCAGCGGTTCGTTCTTAAATTGTGAGGGTAAATATTGTGCGTGTAGTCTATGATTGAATGAATTTGTTACTTTGTGTGTCCTTCCGTGCTCTCATGTATCAATTTCCTTAACTTTTTGCTGTGCTTCGCAGATCCTTGTAAGCATCTCATTTACAAATTGTTGCGTTAGCAGCCTTGTCAAGCGCCCATTCAAGCGGCGGGAAAAGTTCAACAAATTTGGCTCAGGTGTCAAGATATTTTAAAGCACACACGATAACAACATCCTCCCCACCCACAACACGCAACACCCTTCCAGCATTCACACACTCACACATCCTTGCTTAGCTGTAAGCTTTGCTTGTCTGGGCCTCACCAGAAGGAAAATTCATCAGAGAGCTGCGTTTTTGTTCAGCAGCTTCGCAGTTCGGCAGTGTATTAGGCCCATAAATGAGTTTACTTACCTGTGCGCCTTCGTCTACGTTTCACACACACGCACACACACACTTAACTTTGTAAAGTAATCCCGCCATAAGCCGATGAGCTCTGTCAAAGGCACACGGAGCACTGAGCACACCTTAAGCGGCTTTACCTTTAATGAAATTTTCTTTGCTTGCCGGTAAGCAAAGAAAGGAAAAGATTGATATGATGAAGTCACTATAGTACCCCTCCACACCCCGCTACCAGCAGATGTCTGTGCTTAGCTTTTTGCTGTATTTTTTCATCAAAATCCGCCAGACTGTTCGTTCGTTTGTATTTGGGAGTGAATCCGTGTTCGCACATAATTTCGTCCTCTATGCCGACGCGTCACATGTGAAATTAATCTGTCTTTAATTGTTTCTTTGTGCGTGTGTGCGTGTGTGCTTGCGACGGTGCACTGTATTTGCTTATAAAGAACATTCCCATTTGCTGGTTAATTTATGCGCACGCACAAATACGCATACACACGCATAAAAACTTTAACGCGGATCTCGGCATTTGTGGAATTTTTTGCTTCAGGTATTTTTACATATTTTTCCGCCTGAGCAACGCCGTGGAAGCATGCGTGATGCTTTAAATTGTGATCAAAATGAATTTAGGGTGGTTCAGTGCTGGTGGTGGGGTGCCTTAGTGCTGCTGGGGTGGTTTTAGCTCTGCTGCCATTTTCTAACAGGTCCCCCTTCGTGTTCAATTAATTAAATAATTTTTTCTGAATTTGTATGTTCAGATCAATTGTTTTGTTCAAGTATCTGAGCAATTCAATTGTCAGATTAAATTTTAGAAAATTTTCTTTCAAAGAATATATTTTGTACAATCTTTTTTACAAATTAGCAATTGATATAATAATTATTTTATATAATTATTGTATTTTTTTAGAAATTTTTGTTTTACATAATTTATTTTCCTTATTTATTTATTTAATTTTTACTGAAATTATTTGTTAGGATAATTTATTTCGTTCGAATTATTTATTTTATGCTTCTCCAAAGTAATTTTGTTACTTAACCAATTAATTTGTTCAGAAGTTTATTGTGCATTCCACATGTTGTAACCCGACGTCGTGGCTTCTCAGCCGCTTTAATTGCTTAATGCATCTCTACGAAGCCTGCCTCTGCCACACATTGCCTCTCGACCGCTATTAAGGCCCTAAAATGTAGATGTTAGAGTATTCCCCCTTTGGCACACAGCAGCGCAATGCAAAATATGCGAACTGACTCAGTGAAAGTTCGCTGAATGACCGCTCCAATGGTCATTCATTTCTTATGCTGCACCATACTCCACGTCACCCTTTCCGGGAATTGTGGCAATTTCATTTCTCCTACTGCAGCTCCAGTCAAACCGGTCGCGCATTCACTTTCATTTGCATTGAAATGCACGCTGCAGCTCGAATGTCAGCGGCACTCGAAGCACCGCGCACCATGGTCGCTGGCAGCCGTTTCGTAACCATTCGTTTGTGAATGCACTGCCTCCGACTTAGCTCTGGCCTGGTTTTGCCATATTTCTTTGCCAACTTCTTAGAGCTTCACTCTTCCTGCCCCGGCCAACTGCGCCGCCGCATCTTGGCTGAGTCGCTTGTCTGGCATGCGTCCATGTGGCCATGTACTCGTGAGCTGTGGTATGCATTGTCTTTAATCTTGAATATGTTCTGTGGTGGTGTACATATATATATATATATATATATATATATATATATATATGTGTGTGTGTGTGTGTGTGTGAGTTGTGTGTGTGTATGATTGTCTCTAATCTTGGCACAGTGTCTGACATTCTGGCGCTTGCGAGTCGCTCAAGACGGGTGCTTGCATTCCCATCTACCACGGGTGCTGCAATTAACTCTGCAGCTACTCTGCCTGGTGTGTTATTGGGAACCCCTCACAGCTCACTCCTTCCACCGTGGAAGCGCTCTGTGGTTTCTTAATAGAGCAAAGTGATTCGAGAATATGTGCAATGGATATTGAAGAGTCGAGAGGGGACCCGGGTGGTCAGCGGCGTGCATAACCAACATGACTACTTGGCTTACTTCGAGTATTTCAGTTGCTTTGCTTAGGTTCGACTGCGTTTCTCATTGTTGCGATGCTTGTTCAGCCATCTGGCTGCATTTTGGCTGCGCTTTGGGGCCTCAGTGGTCGAACGACAACAACAATCGTTGAAAGGTTCTTCGATAATATCAAACCGGTTATAAAGCAGGGGCTCATTATTGCTCTTCATTTAAAATTATGAAACAAAATATTTGCTAGGATATAGAAAAAATAAATAAAATTAAAAATAGAACAGAAAAAGAATTAGTAGAGAAAAAAATAAATACAAAAGCAAAAAAAAAAATTTATAATAAAAATTAAATAAATAGAAAATAATTTTAAAGTTTATCAAATAATATTAAAAAAATTTTAATTTAATAGAAAAATAGAATATAAAAAAAAATATAATAGAATAAAAAACAGGCAAAAAAATTTATTCAAAATTTAATGGAAAAAAGACGAACAATATAATAAAAAAAAATAAATAAGTATAAAAAAATATATTAGAATAAAAAAATAAATAGAATAAAAAAAAAAAATAGTTAGAAAAAATAAAAATATACAAGAAAAATAGAAATAAATAGAATTGATTAAAAAAAAATTGATTTAAAATTAAAAAAATAAATATAAATATAGAATAGAAAACAGATTAAAATTTATAGTAATATAAAAATAAATAGAATTAAAGAAATAGATTAGAAAAAATTAGTGGAGAAAAATGGAGAAAAATAAATAAAATACAAAACATCAATAAATAAAATGGCTTTAAATATAAAATTTAAAAAAAATATACATAGAAAAGATTTAAAAAAAACCAAATAGAAAAGAAAAAAAAATATAAATAGAAAAACATAAAATATAAAAATAATTACAATAAAAAATTGATTATAAAAAATATAAAAAAAAATAAAAAATTAAAAATAAATATATAGAATAGAATAACACCTATTGAAAAGAATAACAAAAAAATTAAGAGAAAAATATTTAAAAAAGTAATGTATAAAAATTATTACAAAGAAGAGAATACAATAAAAATAAATCGAATAAAAAGAAAAATGCAATGAAATAAAAATAAAGGGAAATAAAAAATAATTTAATAGAATAAAAAATTGAATATAATAAAATAAAAATAAATAGAAGACAAAAAATACAATATAAGATAAATAGAATAGAAAAATATATAATAAGAAAAAAATAAATATAATAAAACAAAAAAAATGTAATAGAAGAAAACAAATAATTAGAATAAAAAAAACATAATAAAGAAAAAAATAGAATATAAATAAATAATAGACTAAAGAAAAGAATAGAATAAATTAGAAAAAATATAGTATAATAAAAATTCAAATAAAAGAAAATATAATAAAGAAAAATTATTAATAGCAAATAATAATAATAGAATAGATTTATTAACAAATAATAGACTTAAAAAAATTATTATAATTAAATAATGCAATTAAATAATAAAAAATAGCATAGAGAAAGAATAAATAGCATAAAATAATAAAAAAATACAATGGAATAAAACAAATTAGAATAAAAAAATACAATAACGGAGGAAATTAAAAAAATTAAATATAAAACCATAATAAATAAGAAACTATGAAAAAATATAATACAGTAATAATAAATAGTTCAGAATAAAAAAAATTAATAAAATAAAAGAATTATAATAAAACAAAAACAACAACAAAAAAACATTAGTAGATAATAAAAGCAAAAAATGTAATAAATTAACAAAAAAATTTTGTAGAATAAAAAAATAGAATAATGCAAAAAAGATTAGAATAACAACAATTATAATAAAAACTATTTCCAAGCAGATTGTTTAAGAATAAACAATTTTTTAGCAGCATTCTTGGAAGATATTTGACGCATTTTTCAAGACAGTGGGAGTATTCTGCAAAATTATTTCAACCGAAAATGCTGAATTTGATGGGAAGCTCATCTACAGACCTCAATGGATTCGATAATCATAGCCAAAGTACGCGGTTTTATGGAACTGAGCACTCGGCCGTACTAGAAGAATGTTCCTCTATATTTAAGAAGTAATTATGTGCCGCAATACTTGTGTACAAAGAATGACTGCACTCTACTTCTGCAAAGTATCCACAGACAACCCCACGAAAAACTTCTCCAAAATCTCTAAAAACTAATCAGGTTCTAACCCAGAGATTTCGAAACACTTCTTGAAGACCGAAATAGAAGTCCTCAGTTTTCTGACCACAAGGTTTCTGCAGGACAACACCACACCACACATAGGTAAATGACATGAAACTGAGAAGACTTCTCACTGGTTTCTATTACCAATATCTCAAGTTCGCAAGGAACTTCACGAGGAACTCAGAACTCAGTTTGTCAGTACTTGTTTTAAGATCACAGTTTATGCCAATAATGCTCACACTCCAACAGACAATAGTCACCTTCAGAGGAATGTTCATCATCAACAAATCCACAACTATTTGAGGAAACGAGTGCTGCAAAATGCACGGAGAAGAGGAATGCGGGAAATGGAAGAGATTTGAATGCTGCTTTTCCGCGGAATCCTTCCGCAGCAATGTCTGTCAATATATTTTCGTATATCTACCGAGTTTTCTACGAACACTTCTACTTAAGTTAAGCCACTCCCCCACCCCGCTCCTCCTAAATTCCACTACGGAAGAGAATGCCTTTCTGTGTGCTCCTGTATTGAGATATCGAGCGGAGCAGGCGCGGGTGTGTTGCTCGTAGCGTACACATTGTTCGATACCGGAAAGTTTCAATTTCCGACTTGCATAAAGCATGTCTAAACTGACAGCACAAACAACAACAACAACAACAACAACAACTGAATGGCAGCAACAACTGAATAGCAACAACAACAACACACCCAATATAACAACGGCTTCGCATTGCGTTGAAGCTGCTGAAAATTGCTGCTCACTCAGCGTTGCCCTTTTCCAATTTGTACCTTGTTGTGTACTCTTGCTGTCTTCTGTATCACCTACCCTCCTCATCCCTCCCCCTCACCTTCTGCCTCTCACCACTGCCTGCCTCTTCAGTTGTCTGCTGTTAATGCCTGTGACTGTGTGATTTTGCAATAAGCAAGTTTCTCTTCCCCAGCTCCTCGTGCCTCGTCCATTGTCATCTGCTGCATCTTTCCCTGCGCACCTTCCCCGCCAGTTATGCTTTAGCGCTTCCCTCTTATATTGCGTTCGTCAGCACTTTCACTCAGTCATTCTGATTCGGAGGAAGAGGGGTGAATGCAATATGAGTCTCCCTAAGCTCTCCGTTAGAATGAATTGGCCAACTGGGTACGTCTTGGCAGGAGGCAACTCATTCATTAAGGTAAAAACGTGCTGTTGCTGGAACTGCAGACGTAAGCTGGAGGCATTGAATTCACCTGCATCAGGGAACACTTTATGCAGTGCTCATCATTTTCAGTCAGAAGTCACTATAGGGAAGACGCATTTGCAGCCAGCGAACTTGGTGTGGAACTTTCGGTCTTCAAATCTTCAAAGTGGCTCCGCTAGAATTCCATGAATAGGGATTATATTGTGGCTTGACTGACGGTCTTTAAAGGCAGATTCTGGGAATTTAAATGGTCCTGCCTCACAGTTGATTTAAGTGGTCCTGGCATCACTACAGTGGGAAAGGTTGAGAAAATAATGAAGCCAGCAAAAGGACCTATCATAATGGCGGAGGGGTCAGTGTTTAAAAGATTGTGTTTCGCCGTTTCATTTCCGCATCCTTTTATATTGCTTGCCTCTGCTTATCTCTATTTGCTTTTCCTTCCACACGCACTCAAATGTTCTCATCAAGATTTGCGCAAATATTTGTGCTGACGAGGACAACCGCCCGACCATCAGCAACACACAAACAAACACGCACCAACCAAGGATCCAAGAAAAGCCCATCGCCACCTCCTTTTCTGCTTCATACACAGCCACAAACATCCTTTTGACTTGAAACCATAACGCATGGTGACGTTTTGCTCGCATCGAGGATATTTTGAAGTCAAACTAACTTGAAATGCCTGTGGATACAGCATTGCTACAGCAACAACCACAGCAACAACAACAACATTGTCAAGTAAGCAAATCTAGTTGGCTTTCAATGCATCTTTCTTTATGAAGTTGTTGACGGCAATGTTGATGCTGATTGTGTGCGGCCCCCGAACGCCCATCACACTAAATTCGGATGTTGACTAGGAGCGTAAAAGGATTAACTCTGCTTAAAACTTTGAGCGACATTTGAAAGTTTCCGGGTTTGCTTGGAGCACGCCCTGAATTCGTTGACCCCATACAAGCCAAGCCGCTTCAATTCCCCTCAGGTCCCTCTCCGACACTCCCTCCCTCTTCTTCCTCAAATATTCTGTTTGATTTTTTTTTATTAAGGCTCATAATTTAAAAGGATTGCTTTTGGGCATTAGCAGTACACGCTTCACTTATTCAGAGCAGCCACCCCGACAGGACACAGGACATCACTCACAACCCTTCAGTACCTCCCCCAATTAACGCCTACAGCTGCTTTGAGTGGCGAAAAGGTTTGCCAGCTAAATTCGTTATTTCATTCGTTTTGTTTACACTTCGGCTGCGGCGTGCCCTATGAAGTGGCTCAGATCCTGAAGCCCCACCTCCTTACAACTTACAACAACATACAACAGTGTGCGAGTATCCTGCTGCCTTTTGGCTGTGCTTTGCCGCTGCCTTTGCTGTTGTCAGTACAGATTTTGTGGCCGTCTTCTGCTCTGCCAACGCTCGGCATAAATTAAATTATTTAAAAGTCAGACAAGTCTTGGTTAATTACCTGTTTGGGGGCCCGTTGGCTGCTTTGGGGCAGGAGGCGGTAATTATTTTCCATTTGTGTGTGATAAACGGCCGCGAAACGCTTAACACTGCCCGTAATTAAGCCCTCGGGGTTTATAGAATTTAGTGTTTCTTCGGAGTTGTGAATTACTTTATGGTATTTCCATTAAGAGTAATTTATTTCATTTATTAAGTAGCCTTAACCCTTAGGCAACTGCTGGTATTATTGCGGCGAGCACATACCTTTAATATTATGGGAAGATAAAATTGTCAGTACCTGGTGTTTGCAGGATATTTACCTGGTTTGTACCCGTGTTTGTGTGGTGTTTACCTGGGAGTTTACCTGGTTTATACCTGCTGTTTATATAAGTTCCTCTAGATTCGTCTTCCCAATTGGTCGCTGAGTCCTTGCTTTTCAGAAACTTGGCAACACTGGCAACAAATGTTCTATTAATGTTGATAGTTTCCAAGAAAAATATTCTATGCACAAACCATGAAAATCCCACTTGGCAGCATTGTTTCAACTCGCTTAGTTGTATCAGCAACTCGTCTACTCGCTAGCGACTTGGCTAGTTTTGTTGTTGGAATCTCATAAGGGATTCTAAATAAGCGACTTTGAGATTGCAGAAACGAAGGATAATTCTCAGGATTGGTTCAATTAATACAAAATTTTTGGATTGTTATTGAAATAGGGCATAAAGCTTTTTTGCCTCAGTTTCATAAATTTTACTTTTGTATAAAGTTGAATCTTTAAACACTGCAGCGGGTCAATTTGCTACTAGAATACATCGTCCCTTTTTCGCTTTGGGGACTATCCTACCACGTTCTGTCATATTCCTTACTTAAGGCTATAATTATATATAGAAATGAAAGTCTAAATAATATATAGAAATGCAGACATAAATAGAGATACAGCTATAAATAGCGTCAGGAATAGATATCGGAATAGAAATGGAAATAGAGATGGAAATACAGATAGAATTAGAGGTACAGATACAAAGACATATGGATATATAGATAAAAATAGATATAGAATAGTCCTGTATCTAACAGAAGTAGATTTAGAAATAGAGATATAAATATATAATGAAATAGAGAGATCATTCCAGTTCAATCACCTGTTCAGTGGCCGCTTCAAGTAATGAATTATTTCTTCTATGTCAAGATTTGTGGATATCCTTCTGTGTTTGAAGCCCAACCTACTTATAAATCTGGTCCTTGAAGTGCCGTTACGGTCTTCCTGCATGACCCCCTCTATTCTGTCTCTTTATTCAGCCACACTCTGTATCGAGACTAAATGCTTGGATGCTTGTTCGGGAGATATAAGATTACCACTGTGCGTTGTGGCTCCACTTTCATTTGTAATCTTTCGTACAAATCCCGTTTTATGACTTTCTTGCACTGATTTACCTCAGTTATATTCATAATATTCCCTGCCTATGCAGTGCCTCAGTGACTCAGTAGAATGTCCTTTTATTCATTTATCCACATAACAACATAAATCAAAATAATTTATTACCTCGGTCGGTAGGGATGCATGCCAAATGTTCAATTGTGCGTGAAATTAGCAAGGGTCATCTGGGTGGACAATTGTGTAGCCCGGCCACAATTCCAATGTGTTCAAATTCCAATGTGTCCGAGTGCCATTGTGTCATCTGAACACACAAACAAACACACGCACATAATGCAATCCTGTCTCAAAGGAAGGAGCAGTTTGAGAGTGGACTTCTTGACTCAGTGATAAATAGAAGGCAAATAGAATTACCTTAGATTAGTTTATGGGAGGGTGGGGTTAAATGTAGAAGGCTAGATTAAATTGGGGTGACCTAGGGGCGGGGTTAGATGAAGAAGGGTATGGTAACATGAAGGAGGGTAGGATGCAAAGGGTAGATTAGGTATGGGTGATTTTGGAGCGGGATTAGGTTGAAGAAGGTTAGATGAAGAAGCAGTTCGGTGAAGGTTTGGGTGGGCAGGGTTAGATTGAAGCTGGGACTTTTAAATGTCACTCCATGAACTCTTCCTAAATATTTCCTAATTTGGAGATGGTTCCATCAAGAGCTTGGATCCTTCATGAATATATTTATGCTTTGACAACTGGGTTTTAGTTTCTTTTCTTAGGAGGCAAATTTTCGGTCTTTCTGCTGCCTTGAAGCGTCTCTTTAAACAAGGTTTTTGAAAACATACTTCCCTCAATATGAAGTCCTGAATAGGGTACATCTCACCAGAAGTACATCTCAGAGCCCCTTGAACTAATTTGGAGCTGTTGGAAGTCGCTACGCTCTTTCCTAATCCCAAAATAAACGCACCATAATCCTCCAGCGTCGCTCTCATGTTTGGTTGTGGTCCTGGGTTGTTGTTGCTGCCACCTTCCGCTTCTTAATTGCTCAATTAAAGCGATAAAAGCAACAAGCGGCAACGGCAGCCGTAAAGGAAGCGGAAACAGCACCGGAAGCGGTAACAGCAACGGGAGCGGTAACAGCGACGGCAGCGGAAGCGTGCAGTGTCTGTCGAAGGGCAGAAGAATAACTCAGTGAAATCATCTCAGCAGCAAACGAAGCGAGTGCACGCCCTACTGTTTAATTAGCTGGTGGAAAAGCCGAGAAGGAACCTAATTAAATTGCAAAGGACGAAGAGGTAAGAGCAAAGCATTTCACGTCATATTCTGTGTGTCTTGCAAGAGCTGGGAGGAGGGGAGGCGCCTGGAAATGCTCGAATTAAAGCAGATGTTGATAAAATTATAATACAGAGTTTGGTTGGAGGATACTTTCAAAAGGGTGAAGGGGGAAGGATTCATACCGTTGATGATGAAAAGTCAAGGGTGGGGCTTTGAGCATGCTTTTTTGCTAGTTATTTTCTGTTTATCTGCTGCCATAGTGCCGCCAGAATCTCGCTTGAATAACTCAAATGACATGGCAGGGTTCTGCTTCAAGTCTTCCAACTACTGCAGGGACCGGCTTCAAGCCTTTAAATTACATGGCAGGGACCTGCTTCAAGCCGTTCAACCACTGCAGGGACTTCAGCACAAGCACTCTGAATTATTCAGATTCTGCATGCATGTTACTCTGTCTGTCCGTTCGTCCTCCCGTTCACTTGTTGGCTCCCACCTTTTTGCTTAGGCCCAACAACCTGTCAGCACAATGGTCGACTTATGCCGTCATTTCCTTTGACCTTTCACTAGCTCAGTTGGCAGCAGCAACAAAGCACGCAGCTCCTCATTTTGCAAAATCAAGGATCGGCGCAGGATGTGGCTGCTGCGATTATCATCAGACACCATGCCATGTCCTTGCAACACCTTTTTGCGTTGTGTCTACCATTACAGATTTGTTTAGGTTCTATTTTTCTACTACTACAATTGCCATCCTTGCTCCGGTGTTGTCGGGCTAATTGTTGTGGACCTTTGATTATAATGCAAATACATATTTTTTGCACCCAACGAGGGTGGTTCTATTTATAACTGATACTAGAGAATGCTGCTGTGTTATCATGTGACCTTTGCGATGCCATTGTGTTGATATTTTTAGCAGTTTGCGGGTGGCTGACGGCCGCCCGCTTTGTTAATTACACTTTAGGCTGCAATCAACTCTTAATAACTGGACGCTTGTTGGTTGACCTTTACCCTGAAAACAGCGCAAAGGATTTATTGCGTCTCCAGAGTCAGCTTGAGCGAGGGATGGTTTCCAAGTGTCACTGAACAAAGGAAGGATGTTTTAATTGAAAAAATTCCACTTGCCGCCTCAATCTGACCTTTAAAAGTCTCTTCGCCAGCTCCTACGTCTCTTTCAATTGAAGGACACTCACAAAAGAGCACACTCTCAGCGTATGTCTTGGCCATTTTGCGTGTTCCTCTCGTCATAAATCAATTTATTGCGTACGCATACGTTCAGGATGCTGACACAGCAGGACACTGCAGCAGACCTTTCCCCAACTCAAGCTGTTTGTGGCTATAAACATTTCTCGTCCTGGAGTACTAAAATGAAGCAGTAATAAAATCGCCGACCCTCTGCCCAGTTCTGGTTTCGTTGATTTTTTGCCAACATATGCGAGAAAAATCAAGGACACTCCGCTTGACTAACGAAGAGGCAAAATATTGCTTTAATATTGACGCTCTCCCATATTTCCAGCTACTTCTTGGATCTTGTCCGGTTTCAAATAAAGCCTTACACTGAAATTGGCAAAGTACAAATTTGCATACGAGTAATTCGACACAGGCTCAGCCTACGACACCGCTGACAGCGTCCTTCACGATTTGCGGTATACATTTGCTTAAATATGCTGAATCGTGTTGAACGCGCCTGGCATGCAAAAATGTGCCCTGGCATGATTAAAACAAACAATTACCACAGCAGTCTATTGAAGAAGAGGTGAACAGGGGGGAGGGCGGTGCTGGCAAGCGGGCAATTTCATGTACACGAGCGTTTAACAATGCGGCCGCAATAAGAAAATGCATAAATTTAAAGGCGAGCACCAACAGAGACGTCTCGAGTTTAAATTTTATGCGCTGCCACTTTGTTCTGAGCAGTCAGCCATGCCCCCAGCGCTTGTACATGAAATGAAATTACATAAAATGTTACAATGACTGCGCTTTCAGGGCTCTGGGGAGCGAGCGACGGACTGCCTCGCCTTAGTCTAGGGAACTGCTGTGCATCAGTTTCTTCGCAGAGCACTCTGAGGAACTTCGGCGAAGTTGTTTATGTGAGTTGCGTTGGGAATTTAATGCATTTCCCTGCTCAGAACTCTGCATGTGTGGGTTTATGTGTGTGTGGGTTTGCGTATGTGTGGGTTATGTATGTATGTGTGTGTTTACGTGGTCGTATGCGTGTTTGCATGAGTGTCTTCTGATAAGTGTGCTTCGAAAATATTGTAAGCAGGCCAGAAATTTATAGAAAAGTCATCTCATTGCTCTAAGGACTTCACACACAGTGTCTACTATGGAGACTTCAACTTGCTTACATGGCGCTCACAGAAGTTGCCACTGGAGTGGGTGGAGAGAGGTGCATGGTGGCTTTCGTATGACAGGTTCATGGGAGGGAATGGGGATAACCTTATATATAAAGTATTCTAGACTATACAATATACTAGACTAGATAGTATACTAAACTAGACAGTGCACTAGACTTGATAGAGTATGAGTATACTGCACTTTACAATATGCTAAACTAGACAATATATTAGACTAGAAAGTATACTAGACTGCACAGTATACTAGCCTATACAGTACACTAGACTAGACAGTATTCTATACTAGATAGTACACTAGACTGCACAGTATACTATACTAGAAAGTACACTAGAGAATGGTTTGGTACATAGTCTGCTTACTAATCCTTCCGTAAGAGAACATACAGGACGATCAGAACACCGTGATAAAAGAACATGGAGGGTGTGGCACGCGGCGCTCAGGTTCTATGGCCCCAAATTTGAATTGGTGAGCCCTTCATCCCTAAGCGATGTCAACAGAAAGAACATTAACACAAAATGTTCCCTTGGTAGGCTCCAAATCCTACCAAGCGTTCCATTTGGTCCCACCCACAACTCGTTCCTTCCTATACGAGTCTGATTTACAACTCAGTTTGTTTCTTTTCGAACTCCGTTTCAACATAAACAATGATAATTGCGTGTTTGTTTTTGTTTGTTTTCATTTCGCTCAATTGGTTTGAAAGCTCTGCAGAGGGGAACGTGTGAGATTGAAACCGAAACACAACAATGCTGCTCGCGGACAAAAATATGCGGCGTTTGACTCTGTGTGAGTACGGCGACATTTTACTCAGCTCTCCTGATGAGAAAAGTTGCATAGCGCGGGAATTTTTTCGAACTTTCTGTGTATACAATTAAAATATAAAGATTGGCATCTAATCTAATCCTCTATAAGACTTACCGCCTAAAAATATATTACTCCTTTAAATGCTTACTGCCTAAATATATATAAATTTAATTTAAGACCATTTTCTTTAATATGTCAATTACGATTTCCATAGCCTTATAAACTTAACTTATAATTTTAATTATTAATTTAAGTTTTCTAAACTAATAAATAAATCTTTTCATTTGTTAATGCAAATAATGTTTTAAACAATTGTTAATAAAATGTCCCTTAGTTAAACATGGTTCTGACTATTTATGACTTGAGCCTCCTAAGAGTCCGCAGCCCAGTGGGGAACGTTTAGCGGAAGGAAGATCTTATAGAGCACCTTCTGTCGCCAGCACGATGGCTGAGCAATCCTCGTCAGTAGATTTTTATAATGCTTTTTTTGTTACGAGAAATAAAGTCCTGGGTCTATCGCTTCTTTTGGCAGACGTTCTCCCAGATATTCTAGACACTTCCATAGGTAAGGTCTAAAGCATAACTAGCTAGTTGATGCGACTGTTCTGTGTACTTGGGTTTTTGAAAATTAAACCGGCTTCTCACCTGTTTGGTTAAGTTTGGGCTGGAAACTAGGCGCATTGTCATCAAACGGAAACTTCAACTTTCCTTTGTTTTGCATTAAATTTCAATTAAATAATTTGTTTTTAATGCTTCTTTGTTGTTAACGTTTCTTTTGTCGCTTAACGCATTTGTCTTGAAGCTTTTCTTCCACTCACTTTCCATTCCCAGTTCGCCCAATTTACCCGTGCTCGGCCGTCCTCATTTCTTCCGTTTCTATCTCTCACACTCACTCATTCCAATTTCTCTCTTTCTCGTACGCTGCTGTTGTTGAGCTTTTTGTATGCGCTTTTGTAGTAAATTTCGATTCCCATTCGTTCACAGCGTCCTTCCCTTCCGTTCCTATGCTGCAATTGTAGTTCGATGGACATCTGTTCGCCGCAAACATGCTGGGAAGTTTTGTTAAAGAATTTTTTAATATTATTGTTATTAATATTTATAAATCGTTATTTTTTTTTTTTCATTGATACTTTTTTACTATTTTTCTTTTTTTAAATATTAAATTGAAATACATTTTGATGTACAAATTTATATGTTTTTTTTATATGTATTCAAATAAGAAGTTTATATATTTTTATATGTATTTAAATAAATACAATTTTTATATGTTTTTAATAAAGAAATTTATATATTTTTATTTGTATTTAAATAAGAAACCCAACATAATATTTTTTATCTTAAAAACAGCTAATTCCACTTATAAAATAAAGTGCTAATTTTTTCTGTGATGAATATTTGTTTTAATGATAAAGAACGAATATGAATAAAATATTTAAAAATATATATATTTTGAACAGCTTCAATCCACTTTTAAATTGTTTAAATATTTTTTTGTGGTCCGCTTCAACAATTGCTGCGCTCGCAGTCATTCCCTCGCAGCTAAATTGCAGTAATTGGCTAAATTTGAGCGCTTGCGTGATTGCTGCTGATATGCAATTGATGGCACTCACACATACTCACACACACGCCAGGAGTCTATCCCACACTCATATAAAGTAATTAGAGTTGCACCGCTGTTGATTGCAGCAAAACTGATTTGAATTGATTGATTGGATGTGAGAATGATCTCCTTTAGTTTGTAGGATATATAAAAAATAGAAGTAGAGGCATGGTCATTGCATATTTCTCCAATTTTTTTTGGGTCGGTAATTTTTATTGTTTTGCATTAAATTAATATACGTTTATTTTTTATGTAATATCAATCATTTATGTAATTTAATAAATATAAATATATTTTTTAAAAATTAAATGGAATAATATTATTTGACGACAGCCAATGCTTTAGTCTATAAGTGAAATAATTATTTATAATTATTACTCTTCTAAATAAATAAAAAAAATATATATTTTATAATTTAAAAAAATTGGTTGAACTTTTTTAAAAAATTAAGGAATATTAAAAACCAATTCAAAAATTAAATTAAAATATTTTCTGAAATAAAATGAAATAAAAAATCAAATAAAAAGCTAATATAAAAATAAATGAAAAGTGAAATATACAAAAGATAAAAGTTTAAATTAGTTATTAATTTATAAACTTCTTTTAATGATTATAATCATAATAATTATCAACCCTGTTCGGACATTCGAAGTAATCTGAATTATCAATTCTCGCTCTATTGGAATGAGATATTGGGAGAGTAAATTTCTTCAGAGACTTCGGGTTGAATAGAAGTCCACCATTGGATTCATTGCACCCCGTAGTGGTCATTTAATAGGATCTAACCCTTAATATCTAAATAACACAATAACAATATAAAATAAGTGAAAATTTAAAATAAAAATCTTAAAAAAATAAAAGATATAAAATAAACATTTAAACAAAATAAAAATGCAAATAAATAATTATGTAAAAAAAATTTATATATAAAATTTTCAAAACGCATAAAATAAATAAGAATATAAAGTAAATATAAAATGTAAAATAAATAAATATATAAAATCTAAAAATATAAAATAATATAATATAATAAAATACGGAAAATCTTTAGAAAAAATAAAAATCTGAAATAAGAAAAAATGCGAAATAAATAAAAATATTCATTAAATAAAAATTTAAAATAAATAAAAATATAAAATCCAAAACAGAGAAAAAAACTGAAGAAGAAATAAAATTGAAAATAAATAAAAATGTTAAATCTTAAAAAAAAAACAAAATTAAATAAAAAATAAAATATAAAATAAATAGAAATGTAAAATAAAGATTTCCATCAGCAGTTCAGAGCAATTACTGATGGAAGATTAAAATAAAACGTTGAACCTTTGTTCTGGAAGTTTCATTGATATTGTGCTGGTTTAAAGTCCATTCAAGTACGGGTTCTCTGTGAAAGTCCACGAAAATATACCAATGAAGAAAGAAGAAAATGGGAGAAAAAGGAAAATAATCAGACAAAGTGTGTGAAAACATGGTCTAGATAGAACTCCTAGGAACTGGACTTCATCCAAAAAAAAAGAGCACTACAATCGTTAGAAAGGAAGTTTTTTCTCCTTTCAAAACAGAAACAATTTTTCTTTAATAGTTCGCGGGTTACTTCTAAACAAATGAATTGGAGTTCTTAATCATGAATTATGTACGCATACAACCAGCAGAGAAATGGAAGACACGCTCCTCGGATCATGTTGTAAGGCTCTGCTGAGTAAGATGTCCTATAAAATATTCAAGATATCCTGCTCGCATCTCGCAGAAATTTGCAAACAAAGTACACAAAATGATTCTGTCAAAAGGTCACTCGTAAATCTTCGACTTAAGTCCTCCCTCCTCCCTGCTCCACCCCCAATGCCATTGAGCTGCTTATGGGAATATTTACTTGTATCCTTCGTATTTATTTACTTTCATTGTATTCCATTCGCTGTGAATTTGAGCTCAGGCGCGGCAACTGTTGCACGAGCTGCCACTGCGGCGGAGTTTGCAATTCATACACTCCAACTGCTCTGCTGAGGGCGCATTGTCATTTCCATTAAGTGGGATATGCATAGAAATATTCATATATCATATTTTCGGATTCGCAGAGAGCTGTCACAAGTCACAAGTAAGGATGACACCTGAAATGTCAGCACTTGGGTGGCGTGCCACCTTCATCAACGGCTACCAGGGCAGGCATGGGTGGTAAAGGTCGACTTATAAACACACTGGCAATAGTTGTGGAGATGGCACAGTATTCCACTTGTCTTTATCCTTCTTACGCAGTTTCTTTTCCTCTTTGGTTTTTACAGCAGCAGCCGTCGGCAATACTCTTGACAGTTAACTTCAAGGACGACGCAATTTCTCATCTCATTTCACGAGTATTTAAACTGCATGCAAAAAGTGCCAGCAAGAATATCGCCAGCCAATTTCTTTAGATGCCTGCAGGACATAAAAGAAATTGCGCGCACGTAAATTAACAAGGACATTATTCGCTTTCAGGTCTACCACAGCCGGAGCCACTAATGACAGCATTCAAGCACTCAGCTGTACTTGGAGCGCCGCGTACGCGTTTCTTCCTTTCATTTCTTTCATTTCAGTTCTAAATGTGGCAATTTTATAGAATTTCTTTTCAAGGTTTCCAAGCATATCTTCACACCTTCTTGCCTCCTTTCAGTGCGAGCATCTCTCTGGGCAGGGTACTCATAAATGGCGTAGATAGTTCACTCTGAATGCCTTTTATTATTATTATTTTTTGTTTTTTTTTTAATGCCGAGATTATCGCTTGATTTGGTAATAGTTTCCTTCGGTGAACCTTTGCTCCACTTTTGTCCTGCAGTGTTCCAGTGGGGTTTTTCACCAACTGAGGGGGGTCGGGTGAGATAATAAAATCTGCCTTAGTGTTAGCTTTGCACTCTGTTCTGTTGTCTGTCATGAGTAGTCGATTTGGCTTTTGAGTTTGTCGTCCTTTTTCTGGGTAATACGCTTATCAGTGCCTAACAATTTCTTCAATTATCAGCAGTGTTAAATGTTGACAGTCACAGTGACAAAGAAATTGGTTCCATAATCTTAGAGAATATTGGGTTCTACTTACTAGAGATGTTCGAATAGAGATACGAATACTTTTTCGTAGGCATACTCACTAAAATTTCATCCGAAAGAATCCAAGGTTGTTTTAATTTATATTTTTTTTGCGATTAAAATACAAACTTTGAATTCCTTCGGAGCATTCATAATGAAATTCATAAGGAAAATTGGAGAGTGATGTTTTAAAATGTTTTTCTAAATGAAAGGATCTAATCTTATGTGAATGAATTATTCTCACAAAAGTCACAAATTCAAAAATATAGTCCAAGAACAAGAAACATGGTACCTTTTCATGGTAAACATAAACATCAAAAAGAATATAAACATGTATCAAAAGATATCACTAAAGTGGAAGCAATATTTCTGAGAAAACAAAGGACCATCCTAGCAATAGAAATCTCAAAAAATGATGATGATAATGGACTATGATAAAATAATGGATTATGACAAGATTGATTATAGTGATAATTTTTTTTTTCGCTCGTAGAGAGGGTAAAAATGCCTTACACACCATCAAAATTGTCGTCACAGATTTGGTTATTTGACTCCCTCACTGAGATAATGATATAAAGATAATGATATAAAGATAATGATATAAAGATAATGATATAAAGATAATGATATAAAGAAAATGATATAAAGATAATGATATAAAGAAAATGATATTCAGATAATCGAATTCATGTTCATCTGTAAACAAAAGGATCAGTTTCGGTTATTCGTGTTTACGAATAGGCGTCTGGCAGGTATTCACACATCCCTACCTGCCAGATTCATCCACCAACCAATCCACCCTCACTTACATGCTCAGTTGGCTGTTAAAGATTATCAGCATCTCGGCAGTTGGCGCTGGAGTGGCAAATTGCCCAAATGCCGCAGTGAGGTGACAATCGAATGGGATTAGTCGGGCAGAGCTCTGAAAGCGAATGTCATCGCCGCTGCCACTTTGCAGCCAATTGAAAGGAATTGAGTTGTAGCAGCTGGCTACACTTCCTAAGGATACTGGCCTGGCCATGTCTGCTTCCTGGGTCCTCGATCCCTGTGGTAATCTCGCATGATTGATGATGCCGGAAGCTTATCTCAAGGAATTTGTCAATGGTGTTGCGTATTTATTCACTTTTTTTCGATGTATCATTTACAAAAATTGCGCGGGGGGAGGGGGTTTATGGCCTGAGGCGTGTGTGAGCACTCTCTGCTTATTCAGCACAAATTACCGCCGAGTGCGTAAATGATAGTCACGCAGTGCGCCCCATGCGAGTGGGTCCGGCGCTCCGAAAACGAATATGTGCGTTTCGCTTTAAACGATTTTTGATTAGTTTGACATTGAATTGACAATTATGGCCACTAACCGACAAACCGACTGCCTGATGGATGGATGGTTGGATGGTTTTTATTGCGCCACCAGTCATTTATATTCATGTAGAAACAGACGCTCTCCGCCCGCCTCCTTCCATCTTCTTTCATGTCATGTCTGCCTCCGACTGGCTTCCCACTGCCACTCAGTCCTCTGCCAGTCAGTTCCATTTTATCTCCGCCGACAGTATTTACTGAAATGTGTCAAACAGCAACAGTCACAACTCGGGGACATGCCAATGTGACGTCATTTTGTGTGTTGTTCGACATTTTTGATTATCATTTGTTGTCATTTTTGTGTCAGTTGTTGTGATTACGCTTTAAGTTGCTTTAAATTTGACATTGAGGCCAGAGGCGCTGCATCGAATTCATGCAGACGAGCGGCGTTATCCTTCTGCGGCTTTTCGTGGGTGGTGGTTTTTTTTTGGCATAATTTCAGCATTTGCGGCAAGTCGAGCATATTTTTGAATAAAATTTGGAAATATTGCTATTGTGGTTGTTGTTGCTTGTGTGGTTGACGTGTGCGTCTCTATCCGCACATATTCATGGCGCAGTAGTTTTTCACACAAGTGAGTGCTGGCGGCGGGAACACTTGCTCCGAAAACTTGCCAAAAACTTTGAATTCATTTTAAATTGCGCGTCTCAAATGCCCAGAAACACACGCAATCAAAAGTTGTAAAGCAGAAAGTAACAACAATAAATATGCTCCTCGTATTTAGGAAACTTTCTGGAATTGGGCGATTGGGCTCCATCCGAGTGTTAACCCTATTAACTGCTCAACCGGGTCCGGGGATGTCGCATAAAGAATCAGTTGTAAGTGAACTTTCACTGTGACCCAGTCTAAAGGGCACAAATCAGTGACTTGGAAGAGAATACCACGTTCTCATTGAGTCCAGTACCACGTTGTCATTTTCAATCGAATCAATTCGAAATAAAAGAAATTGAGAGATATCAATTTAAAGTGACGAAAAGAGAAGAGAAGAAAAAACAATTTTTAAAAAAATGTCATAAACGAAGAAAAAGAAATACACACAAACAACAAGAAACGGGACGATAGAAGACAAAAGTAAAAGAAAACTTAAAGTGTCATTAATTAAAAATTTAAGAAAATAAATTAAAAAGAAAATAACAATAGAAACAAACAAAGAGAAACAGAGGAAATAAGAGAGAAGGAAATAAAAATATAGAAACGGGGAGAGACAAACTAAAAATTGAAGGGAAAATGAGAAAAACAACCAAATGTTATAAAAGCAAAAAATAAAGAAAACCATCAAAAAGAAACGGAGTTACAAGGAGAAAAGCAAAGAAAAATTGAAGGAATAAAAACTCATATCATCCACAAAAGCCCAAAGTCGACCAAAAAACAAACAATTACGAAAACTATAATAACGAAATTGAAACCACACTTAAATGGACAATGGGCATCAGAGAGACAGAGGTGTGGTTAAATTGGTGCACATTACAAGGCGGACACGGTAATTACGTGCTCGTCTACGGTTCCCTCAATTATCTAACTTGTTTTTGTGTTTAACTACACACAAACCACACAAAGGGACAAATCGCTGATTAAATTAAGCCAACAAGGACGAAGCCTGAAAGGAATCGATTAATTGACTGCGCCAGACACCAAAATCACGGCCACAAAAAAGTTTGTTGGAAGCGCATTAAGGGATATTTTAAGATTTACCTATAAAAGGGAACAAAGGAAAAAGACAAATAAATTTGGAGAGAAGTAGTCGTAAATATGGAGATGGAAAACAGATACCCAAGGAAGTGCTCAAATGTATTATGAGCTAGTATATTATTATTAGGGCATTTGAAGTTATAACGTTATAAATCATAAGTTCCTCTCTATTCCTGAATTATGGTAGAAATATAAAAAAAATATTTATAAGTAATTGAAAAAAATAATGAGTTATTAATAGGAAGACAGAGCTTAGCTCGATACACTTCATCCAATGTTTCTCCCATTTTTCGATGCCCTCCAAATTATACTATTTCTCGAGACCCTCCAAATAGGGGTTTGTATTTTTTATCGATGACCTCTTCATTCGACCCAAATCTCTTACCACCGAGTCATTTCTTCTCTATTTGTAAACAGGAAATAGTCCCAGGGGTCTAAATCTGGAGCATATGCTGGATGAGGGGGATTTTACATATACAAAAATATTCATTAGCATCTGATATAAAGAGGAAGAAAGCATTTATTATTATAATAAATAAAAATATTTTTTATTATAATTCCGTATTTCATTGATAATAATCAGAACAATATTTCATCTGTTCTAACTAATTTTTCCTCTTTGTTTTCCATTTCAGGTGAGTCAAAATTTGTCCAATGTTTTCGCAGAGATTCTTAAATTTGAACCTGTTTTGTAAGTATAATTTACATTTTTTTATTGCACAACCAATTTTATGCAATTTCCCAAGAAGAGTACTTAAATTTCTACATTAAATCTAAGTCTCATTTTGCTGTGGTCTGGAAGAAGGGAAGTAAGAGGATGCTCTTCTACTATAACTCAATTTTGTGCCTACGTCAGAGCATATGCCTCGACATGCCTGGGGCCATGTTGCTTACATTTACTGGCAGCCATCCTGCCGCAAGTAATCTAATTTTGACAAGCGTGCCCGACCCCCTCCCTATCCCTGCGCATTAGCTCACAGCACAGCCTGTCAGCCAATTTGAATTTAAAAACGTGACAATGATCCCAGCCTCCAAAGGCAGCCACAAAGCCGCATTATTTAGCAGAGATGGTGGTAAAACTTGGAAGTTAGGCAGGATTGTGTGCGGAGTCTAGGATATTTGTGCCTTGGTAAATTTTGTCAAGCCGAAAGTAACGTTGCTTAATACCCGTATGTATCACTGAAGCTATCTTACTTTATTCTCACTGACTTGGTGGGCCTTGAAGGTGCTCTCATATGAGGATCAGCGGATGGAATATATTTCAATTTCATATGTGAGATTAGGCCGAAGTAACCACAGCGCTCAATCATCACTGGTAGGTACGTCACCACAATTATGTGAGTGGTCACGATCACTGGACTAGTGTGTTTATTATGATATCCCATTTTCCTTTAAGAGGTGTCTTCCACAGAATGACTGCCTGGAATATTATTTAAGGGGAGTCTTCCACAGAATAACTGCCTTGAATATTCTTTAAACGCACTTGAGCACTTCTCATTCATCATTTGACAAATTGCTCCATGGAAGTGTCTTATACACCGGTACCCCGTAACCGTCATAGGCAGAACCTGTGCATAGATATCCTTTCACATTTCGTCCTAATCTCATGGCACGTAAATATCCTGATTACTCATAAAATTAGGGTTCCACAAATACTGCCTATCGTGGCCATTATCATTGAAATTTCAGATGAGAACCAGCTTCAGTCAGTTTAGGGCTGTAATAAAATTTCCGGTGACACTTTGATTGCTTTGCAACTAAGGCGTTTAGTCCTTGCATACATATTTGCACTTAATTAACTATAAAATTATCCTTTTAATAGTTTGGCCGCCACAGCGCCATTTAAGAACGTCGCTCGCGCCATTGCGCTGTGGTTCAGGAACTTTTCCCCGCTCTGATTGCGGAATTGCTTCCAAAGTTATGCAAATGGCATATTTACATAAACCAATTCTCTGCTCTCGGATCCACCACTCCCAGGACATTTTTACCACCCCCCGCACGCTCCGTTCCGCTCGCAGTCATGCTGCCGAAAACTTTTAGTCGTTCAACTTTTTATCAGCAAGTTGTAATTTTTCTTTCCACAGTTCCCCCCTGCACTCTCGAGCGACTTCGCTCTGGGCGATTTATTTGGCTATGCAGAAGTTTCGGAAAAACTTTCCTCGGTTCCTTGGAATGCGTAAATTTTCCTTATCACTTTGACAGATTTTAATTGCTCGCCTGTGCTGCGGTTTCTGCTCCGGGCACGTACGGTACGGGTGACTAAAATATTCGTGAACGGAGATAACTAAAGGCGGGGTGATCTCATGCTTGACCCCTGCAATTGTGTGGCATAATTGTCCATTTACATTCGATTCCATTCTGTGAATGTGGCATGAATGCAATTTTAGTGGCTATCCCGCACGAAAGGAGTGAACTTATATAGATAGATTGATATATATATATATATATATATATATATATATATATATATATATATATATATATATATATATATATATATATATATATATATATATATATATATATATAAGTACGGTAGGCCGAAGATCCGCCGAAGAAGTAGGTCCACAAATAGTCAGACATTGATGTCCATAAGGAGTGAAGCTAGTTTGCACACAAACCACTCAGAAACTCTGCGGAACAGCTGTTTAAGTCTGTTTTGCTTTAAGACGAGTCCTGTGTAAAGAGGAGGAAGGTAATCTCTGAAATCTGTTAGTGTTCTCTGAAAGTGTTAAAACGCCATGGTTGAGTCATGTTCAAAAACAGTTCTGGACACTATTCTGGAGATAAAAGAGAGATAATGAAATATGAGTTAGCAGCCTGATTTGGAATATCCATTTTATCCTTCCCTCTGTATTTTTGTTCGAGAATAACATCTCAGAGTATTATACAGAATAAAGCATAATATATAGATAAAAGAGAGATAATGAAATACGATTCTGAATTAAAATATCCGGGAAACAATTTCTCTTTCCCTCTGTGTTTTTGCTGAAGAAGAACACGTACGGATTTTGGTTTAGAATAGAGCTGAATATCTAATTTTTGATTCTTCTTTCTGAGGGAGCTTTTATTTTGCTACTCAGGACTTTGCTATATGATTTGGATATCTGATGATCTAGAGCAATGCCCCAATGTCTCCAGAAAAGGCCTTCCGAAAAATTTGAATCTCGTGCTATCGAAGCGTAACAAAGGGTGGTGGGAGGAAAGTACCTGTAATATGCATTTTCCCATGTACCTGAGCTATCTATTACAGTACTTGTAATACGACTAGACAAATCTGGCCCTCTTAGTTTCAGACGCACTAAAGAGCTACTTTCCTTGAACAGCTCTATTGTGGAAATTTCGATAATACACTGTATTTTAGCCTGGCCTCGGCACGCGGGATTTCTATCGCAGCTGCCAAGAATAGGATGAAGAGACGCTTATTCATATATGTCCGACCCTCTGCGGGTACAGGAGGAAAACCTAGTATGCCCCCTCTTTAATGACTGGACTATCTCAAATCAGACAATATAAAATACTTGTTGAGATTCGTCCTACTCTCAAAATAGCTCGAGTAAGGCTCCACACAGCCTCTGAGGAAGTACATTTCTTGTCCCTAAACTTGTGGCATCACAATGGGCCTATATAGGGCCTAAGGGTGTACTGGCCGAGTGCCCTTGACAGCCACTTAAACCTACCTATCCTATCTCCCAATGCTGGCTGCAAAATTTCATTATGCAAATAAATTAATAAATAGCGTATTATAATTTAATAAAATCCTTATTATATTTCTATGATCCTGAAAGTCCTGGAGAAAAAACCTTACTGCATTTTTTTGGCTTTTGCCCGCACAAATTAGTTTCGTCCGCAAAGTCGAAAGTAATAAATTTGAAATGTGAAAAGTTCACAGATAAATAGAAGGATACAATTACAGCTAGTGCTGTTGTTGTTGTTGTTGTTTATTGTTGCGATTACTCTTGTTTCGTTATGGTTCAAAGTAAATCACAACATTTTATTTACATAATAAAAATAGAACAAAACACTCAACTGAAACAAGCGAGCAACTTTGTCGGTGACAGAAAATTGATGCAGAACTGTGACAGCGTGTCATGACAGCAATGATGATGGCTGCACAGGAGCGCTGGAACCAGACATCATCCTGAAATAAATGAGAACAATAAATTTCAGTGATGGCCGCATTAAAAACTGCATTCATATTCGCGTAATATTCATGGCACAGTCAATTGTTGCGCATGGAAGAGCACGAAATCCAATACGCAAGGATACGCGGTGGGATATGAAAGTATACAAGTTGACAGGCTCAACAACTGTTCTCGTTGGTAATTTAATAAATCATCAATTTCGAGCAATTAATTATTTATGGGCTGATGTGGGTGGTGCTTTGTATGGCAACAATTTGCCTGGATTCTCGTGTGAGGCTGCAACGAACATGAGGGACTCATAATAATCACTTTGTTTATCTGCACTGTTGCTGCTTGCCTGTCACCTCCTAATGGAAGGAGTTTATTGAACAGAATCCTTCAGAAATGCAGCCTCATTTGTCCACAAAATCCAATTCGATTTATTATTGTAATTATTCCCATTTCAATTTATATTAAATCAGTGGACGACAACTTTCTTCTCTCCTTTCATTGATCCTTTTCACCCGTGTCCTCGCCCTGCCTCTAACAATACCACTTTGCTGAAAATTATCTGACAAATGGCACAGCTGGTTTTTGTTCACCATGTCCTCGTAAACTCGTAATTGAATGCTCTATCAATGAAAATATATCAAAGCTGTTCGTTCCGAACATTGGAGTATCCTGCAGGATATGGCGCCATTTCGAAATATTTCCATTAATTACCGCCCCACAAATCGATGCAATTATAAGCAATTAATTAGAACATTGCAATTACAGCTGCTTGGCTGGCGCCGAGGTGGATAGGTGAGGACATTCATGGACATTTGTGAGGGTGGTGTTGTTGTGCGGCCCCATGTGAGGTGCTTTTGGGTTTTAATGGATAGAAAGGCGTTTGGCAGTACATTAACCCGGAGTACATTATAGAAAATATTACAAAATATTTCAAATAAATACATGTTTAGCCTTTATTATAACGATATAGTCTTTTCATCATTAAAATGCTATTTAAAGGATATTAATGATAACTTATTCATAACAAATCCTTAATGAAAAGTCATTAGTAAAAGGTTATAACCAGCACATCGTTAACAACAGGACATAAATAATTAGTCGCCAAACAACAAGTCATAAACAACCAATCATAAACCACTAGGCTACTCACAATCAAAAAGTCAGAAACTGCTAGTCACAAACAACTTGTCATAAGCAACTTGTCATAAGCAACAGCGGAAGGGATGAGAGTGTAAAATGAGAAATGTTGTTAAAATTAATAAAAATAATAAAATTAATAAGAAATTTTTTAAGGACCAAACTAATTGTTTAAACTGCTTTCCAAGTGAACTGAAGTTAACTTAAATTATTGGAAATTAAATTTAGTAGAAACTTTTCCGAATTACTCGACTTACTTACCTATCCAGTGACGCAAATTTAAAACAAATTTTCAGAACAATATGTGCCTGTGTGGAAATCGGGTACTCTTCTCATCTCACAGACCACCCACTCACTTGATTAACCAATTATAACGTGCGACACCAGTTTTCCCTCTCTCATGGAGCTCATGAAATCAGAGCACGAACCCGAATGCCGTTTCCCTCCAGCTGCTCAGAATTGTTGAACGTTGTAACCAGATAAGTGTATTTTATTCAAATTAGTGTAGGCGCTCTGGTGTTGGTCTGGGAGTCCTCTGCATAGCACGAGTTTATTACTCATGCCGGCTTTCATGCCTGTAGACCCCTGCTCCATACAAAATAAATAGCTTATTGGAGGGACGAGTATATTAAATTGTCTCATTGCGTGTATGACAGGCTCTTCAAATAATAGAACTGATATAAATGCAGAGAAAACCCAAACACAAACAGACACATACAAAGTCCCTCCCTCACCCACACCTGTGAGGATGTAATTACTTACCCAGAAGCCCACTGAGCCTGTCGGGCGGGCTGCCTAGGCGGCATTGTGGAGACTTCAAAAAGAGTCTCAAAATGAGGTTCGTTTATTTGCGTACGCGCATTATTACTTCAGAATCAACATGGAAAAATCCTATTTCAATCCGAGGAGCGTGGGGAAGTTGCTACATTTGTCTCAGCGCGGAAGGTACACGTACCTGTATGAGTAGGAGGAAGTGGACCGGCTGTAAGTGTGCGTAAACATATTTTAAAAGGGCTTTGAACCAATGCGAACATGTCCCTAATGCACCCCATTCTACCAAAGGCTCTCAAGGCTTATTTGTTTATGCTGCTGGGGTTTAGTATTTATATGTGTGTGCAGTGTGTATGCTTGCCTGCGTGTGTGTTAGGGTACATATTCAGACACACTCGTGGTACCTGCGAGCGTTTATTATGACCTGACAGCTGCTCCCCACGACTTGGAAGGAGCCTTTCGCCTGTCTGTGGATGCGTCATTGACATAAACACTGCTCAGACACTTCATCTGAGCTTGTTTGTTTGCGTTGTTGTGTATGTATGTGAGTATATGTACGTTGTGTGTATGAAGTGGATGTGTGTGAGGTGGGCGTGTAAGGGTATGTGTGGCGGGTGTATTTTCGGAGTATGCTGCTGAGACTGCTGTTAATGGGCGTGTTTGGAAATTGATACAAAATCGATTTTGTTACTCTATTACAGCAATTTTGAAAAGAAAATGCTCATCTCTATTAAAGAGGAATCCTTGGTAAACTCCTTAAGGTTTCCTAGATGAGGTAAACAAACTCAACGGGGCGTGGCTATAAACACAATAAAAGAAAATTATTAAAACTACCAACGTCGCAGTTTTCCCTTCACAGACCAAAGTGGGTTTATTATCTTGCCAGCATGCCAGTTTGATAAGTTAACGAAATTCATCTGTGATGGAGTCAAGAAGCTGACGCACAGCTCCAGGGCGTCGAAAAAATTGTTTTAATAATTCCTCTAAAATTGGCCACACAATTTTTATCTCACGTTTCAAAGTTTCCACATTTCCAGCAGTTTGAAAGTTGGTCTGTCCTTTTTCTGTTTTCTTTGTCGAGCCTTTGCTTGGCCCTGCTCTGTGAAATTTGCCAGACTTGTTAGCGTAAAATGTGCAGTGATGGCTAAACAGAAATGTCCTTTCGCTGCCAAAATAAACTGCATTGACAGCACGCCGTACTTCCAGCCTACTGCACTGGCCACCAGAAAAGTGCACCAACCAAACTTGTCCCTTCAAAAGCCACTTGAAGCGTGCTAAGCCCCCGGCGAGCCAAAGAAGGACACGCGCATTTGAAGTGAGAGCAAAACCAAAACAAAAGCAACCACACAAAAAAACTAAAAACAAACGCATAAAAGAAAGCAAGCAATGATGAAAACTTGCTAAAAAAAAAAGTAGGCTACGTTCGGGTGACTCAAACAAAGGCTGGCGACTGCCCACAGAAGCGGCGCGCATCGAATGTCAAGAGCATGAATAATTGGTGGTTCTTGTTTCAGGTTGGCCGCAGCACTCGAGGCGGCAGTTGCGCTCAAAGAGTGGACAAATCGAGGCACGCAAGCAATCACACCTTCGCCTGAACAATGAGTGCCGGCTGGCATGCTCTGTTGCTACTGCGACTCCAGCGCCTCTAGACGGGAGGTGGCCATCGTTCGCCTGTGCTAAGTTTTTTGTCGGCGACCTCCTGAGCCTTTGTTTACGTAGTCAAGTGGCACTAATGCAAAAGGGCTGCGGGGAGGAAGGTGAGGAAAGTTAAGAAAATGAAAGCCGCACAAAGCACAACAAAACGGAACAACAAAAACAGAAACAGCAAAGAAAGGAAACTGAAGGAAAGGAAAGCAAGCAAAAGAAAAGAAAAGAAAAAGCAATTTGTTTAGAAATTTTGTGCGATGAGAGGAAAGTAATCAAGGAAAAACAAAGAAACAGAGAAAATTGGAAATTCCGTTTATGATTTTTCTATTGAGATTCCGTCACTCAATTAACAAAAAACGAAAGGGACAACAAATCATAATCCTCAGAATCAAATCAAGTGCGGGTGAGCACACTTTAACTGACAACTCTTACAGCCGTGGAAGGTGTGAGGCAGAATGGAACCCTCCCGCTCCCCTGAGTCCTCAGCCTGTTAACAAATTTGGGGCGATTATACGGAAACACGTGTTTACCGCTTGTAATGCGAAACCACAACAAACTGGCGTGGTGCGGGCGGCGGGACGGTTGGGAGGGAGTGCAGTTGATCGATGGTTGCCGTGTACATCACGCACGGGCGCTGCACTTGGTAAAGGGCTGACAGGAGCACCTCCGCACGCACGTGTGCTCGTGGCAGCTCACGTTGCCGGGGGGCCAGCGAGTTTAGAGGTGTTCGTGGGCTTGTCTCCGGTGCCGTGTTGCGACATTTCACGTGGCTGAACAGGCGCCCTCGCACTCGTACACGTGATTTACTTCTGTGTGCAGATCTTTATGTAAGGAAACGTGACCGGATTTGATTACCAAGGATTAAAGTAGGGCTTTTTATGTTTAAACTTTTACCAGGAGGTATTGCAGAAGTATTTCGAAACGAAAAAGTGGAGTTCACAGAGGGTTTTTTTTTACAGATGAGTGAGACGGTAGGAGATGTAGGAAATAGGTAAGGATAACAAGACAAGCTCCTCAAATAAATATTATCAGTCCTCGAACTTCCCTTGAATAGAGTTCTAGCAACTCCATTCAGTACTAAATATAAGGACCCTTTTAAAGAATACTCATATATCCTTCTATGATGCGAGAAGTGCCTGGACCCTTCGCAGCTCACCTTTTCTCGTGTTGCTGCTTTCCTGCTCCACCAGCACGCGCAACTTAAAGCACGCTATTTTAATAGACTGTAATCAGTTAAAGCCATTTGCTTAAAGGAGCAGGATTAACGTTTATCGCAACTTGATCCCCTCACTGCATTATTTTCCGCCCGACTCTGCGCGCTGTAATCCTGTCAAAGTGCTTAAATGATTTGTACCAGCTGAGCATGTTAATTAAAGAGCATTAAAAGAATGAGTCGCAAGGAGTCTCGAACAGGAACAAATAGAAAAATGTCCTCAATTGATCCTTTTTAATCCGTTTGAAAATAGAAATACCGAAGTGCTTTTTACCAATGCGCACACTACGAGTTATTCAGAAAGCTGCCATCGTAGGCGACCGACCGCAGGCAGCAGTAATTGGCTTTAAAAGCAGCAGCGATAACAACAACAACAACAATCATAGCAACAACAATTACAGCAGCAACAGCAATGATAACAGCAATAATAATAGCGACTACAATAGCAGCAACAACATCATTACTCCTTTTACGAGGTTGCTGTGGGGACAAATGGAGTCACATGTCGTTTGGCTGCCAGTCCGACGACTGTGTTGTAGTTGTTGTTGTAGTTGACTGTGTTGTTGTTATGGTTGACTGTGTTATTATTGTTCTTGTTGGTGCTGTTGACTTTACTGCTTTGGAAATCAGTGGCATCGCTGTACAATCGCATCAGCATAAAATCGCATTAGGAATCAGCTCAGCTGCTCGCAGCGTCCTCCGGCGTCCTCTGGCGACTTACCCGCTGCCCGGCCCCGCATTCATTGCTGTTCTTGCTGATGGCTGGAGGAGCATTTCCGTGGCGCTTGTTTTCACCTCGGTTCGTGTTTTTTCTTGTTGTTGTGGTTTCTTTTTTAATTTTCCCTGTCGCCGCATCTCGTGCCAGTTGCCAGTTTTTCACCTGGCATTCGAGTGCAGTCAGCATCAGTGGCTGCAACTGCCTCTGAGTTGGGGACGCAGCCTCTGTACTCGGCTCGTAGATTTGAATTAAGTTGCTTGCGTTTCTTGTGTGAACTGCTTTAATTGCTTCCTTAACATGCTGTTCTCTGGCCTGAAGTATTGTGTTGACACTGGCATTGGCTTCCGTTCGGGTACGCAACCATTGAAATATTGACTAGGATTGTGATTTGTGACTGCTGAGCACGCGACTCTTTACACTGGCGACACATGCTGTGGAGCTGCCATGCCTATGAATTTATAGACTGCGGTAAACAGTGCACCAACATGAGCCTGGGCAATGGTTCACCGTGGCAGCTGACTTTCGTGACTTAAATGAACCCAGCAACACTGTCCTAAGAGCGAGAGGAGTACCAACTGGAAGCAGGCATGAATGAAATGCTGTGGCCTCTTGTAAGCAACCTCCTATTATAAGTGGCCTATTATAGGGCAGGCCGAACTATGCCAGGCCAAAAGTTTCATATTAGTCCGAAATGTTTCCGTACCTTTGCGGCACGTGCCGTGTTGAAGGATGAAATAATACTTAAATTTGATAGGCTTCCATTAGTCTCCAGTTAAAGCTGTCATTCCAAACAACTCTTAGAATTTTCTTCTGCTACCCAAGGCCACCATCCTCGTGGCCCCATGCCAGGAGCTGCGACTTACCTACATCAAATCAATCGTATCCATTTCAAATCATCTCCCTTTTGCCTGGCAGTTAAGAGGATTATTTTTTATTTACTCCACATTTATAGAGGGAGGGACAACCGGGAAGCTGCCTGCTCTCCTCTCCTGTTCATAAATGTGAGAGTTCAAATGGTGATACTGTCAATCATGAAGTGATTTGAAAAATACTCGTACAGATTTGAAGAGTACTCGTATACAGCATTTAAGGAATTGCTGAAAATTGAGTGTCTAAAGTCTGGAAAATTTATTGTTGAAAACTACCAAATCAATTACTGAAACTGAGTAAATTTATACAATTTCTTAAATAATGTAATTTTGTTTGCAGTTTAATTCTTCAATTTCTGAAAGCAATCCAAGTCCAATTTCTGAATATCAATTTCTGTTGTATACCAACTACATTTCTAGAATTAAGTAATTAAATGAGTAGAACTGAAATATTCGTAAATAATTCCTCAATTTCTTAAAATTGACTATTTAAGTTCTGAAAATCTTAGCACACTTTTCGAATTGGTTGAAACTAATTTCTAAAATTAAGTAGTTCCTTTGCTGATACACAGTAATTCAAAAACGAGTTCTTAAATTTATTGAAAGCCCACAATTTCATTTTTGAAATTCAGTAAATTTATTTTTGAAAAATTCGAATCATTAAATTCATTATTGAATTAAGTGTCCGAACTTAATTACTCCACCTCAGCATCGAAACAAATTCCAATTGCTTAAAATCAGTTGAGCAAATTATGAAAACTGGTTCCAGTGAAGCGTGTGAAGTGAGTTGCTTACCTCAAATTCAATTCGTTCAAGTTGAAATTCAAGTGTAAAGTGTTCTGCTTAAGTGCAGAAATAATTTTCAATTTCCTTAGAGCGGAAACAAACGCCACAGCAACACTCCCTTCTCCGCCTCACTCCATTCCAGATCGGTCCACTGGAAATTCACAGCTACAAGTACACTCGCCTCGGTCGCAAATGTGTGCGCTTCAATACTCTGTGCATGTAATTGAATATTGTTGTCTGCCAGTCACCAAAGCATCACTCCGGCTGGTTGTCCTCCCCCGCCCCCTCCCGAGACAACGCTCTTCTATGGAATAGGATGAAAATCAAAGCAGCAGTTATGTAAGCATAATCCTTGTTGTGACTGCCGGAAAGTTTTCAATTTCCGAATTGCGTCAAGCGAATATCTAAAACAGACAACAGAGTTTATGGCAATGGCAGCAACAACAACTACAACATCCACCATCACTACAACAACAGCAGAAACATACGTAATAATAATCAGAACAACAACCACAACGGCATCGGTGGACTGACTGTCTTGGCAACTGCTAAAACTTGTTTCCCACTCAGTCGTTGGCGCCCCTCCCTCCGCACTCCTGCGATTTGATTGTTGTGGACTCGCCTGACGTTGATTCTGATATACTTGAGCAGCTACTTTTGTTGTTCTAGTTGATGTTGATGTTGTTGTTGTTGTTGCTGCAAATTGTGTGTGTCTGTTCTTGTTATTCAATATTGTAGCGCTGGCACGAGTGCTCCTCCGCACAAGAGTCCTTCTTATCTGCTTCTGCTGCTGCTGCTTCTGTTTAGAGTGGAGTCTGTGTTTTCAGGTTTTGTATGCCCTTCGCATTCCCATTTGCTCTCTGTTGCAGTGGCCACTGTTGCCGCTCCGCCTATCAATCATTGGCCACTGACAAATTGATTAAATTTGTCTGGTCAAATTTATGCCGAAGTGCATGAAAATTTTATGAAGCAGAAATCCATGTTTTACAAATTGAAGTGACTTCTTTGAGGGATTATTGAAGCTGAGTACAGGGAAGATAAGGGCGGACGAAAAGAGGAGCTTGTGGGTTAGTTCACTTAATATTTATATGCAAGTGTACAAGGAAGCAGGTACCCATCCATGTGGACAGTCCATATGATAACTCTAACTATGAATTACTTTGGGACTTTCGTTTTGGACCGTGCGATTTACAGGCCCAACTTTTTATCAAACCTATCATGAAGTTTTCGGGACTCTACTGTTAACTCTTCAACATGAACAATGAGATATCCGGCCTTCATGATTTTTTCCCAATTGGAGTTGATTAAAAGGTTGCCCTATTGAACCCTCTTCTCACTCATCTTCATTTTCTTGAAAGACTTCACATGCCCACACGAAGTCTATTAGTAAAAGGGTAATAGCAGCATTTAAGGCTCGCTATTTAAGACTGGCTGTTTATGATTTGGCATATATGACTTGTTATATATTGTGACCCTTCATTTATAACATTAGAATAATGATCTATCCCTAAAGCCTTAAAACTAAATACTTATCACTAATGACTTATCACTAATGACTCATCATTAATGACTCCTCACTTATATCCTCGCATTAATCAGTTATCACTGATCACTTATCGCAATTAATCTTTACTTATGTTTGGTTATAAATATTGACAAAAAGGGCATATACAACTGGTACTATAATAATCGTCAGCCAAGATTGGGTTCTGGTATTGTACCCAGTCACCAATTTTTTGGAGTTTATTCAGGAACAGCGTTTGTCTTCTTTCCCTGGATCTCTCAAAATCTTCAAATTTAAACTTCTCATGCGGTCCTTTCTCCGTACTCAGGGTTTTCAGCGCATCATGCTTATTCACTCCTTGCTTCATACATTAAATTGTTGCCACTCCTCATCATACCGCGTTCTCTTAAAGCACGTTTTGTTGTAAGCCAAGTCCTGGGAGCACCAAGGAAATGTAATTATATTTTCGTCGCTGTATTTGCATGTTTGCTATTTAGTATTTTTTTTACTCAGCTCCTGTTTGCCTAATTGGCAGGAGCAATCCTAAAGGACCAATTCAAGCGACTTTTGATGTTTGCTACTACGAAATTGGATTTAATTTGGTTTTTATTTTACGAGCGATGCTCTCCAACGCGCTTATCCTGCATTTTGCCCAAATTGGCTCCACTAAATCGCTGCTAAGCTGATTTGTTTGTTTGTGTAAGCAGTTGAATTATGGGTGAACCGGTCCGCCCCGACCCGCCTCGCCTCGCCTCGCCTCATGAGCTGAAATGACTTAATTAAAATAGCGAAAGCAACGAGCGGAAACTGCTGAGTTTCCCCCGACACAGGGAGCGAAGAATTTATTAAAGGAAATCATCGCTTTAGATAGGAATTTTTAATTACGAGCTGCGGGGATTTGTCTGGAGGATTAGAGGCGGAAATGCCGCACCATTTGCTCATCCGTTTTGAGTTCATATCATTATCATTTTCCGCTGCTGTATAAATAGCAATTTAAATATCCTGGAATTTTAATTTGCTGCCGCTTCTTTTAAAGCTCCCGCGGCAATTTCAATTGACGTCACTCTGTGTGTTTGGCCCAGCTACGAGTCCTTTCACACCTTCGCACACTTTCGTGCCTCATTCAATTAATTGTGTGCAACAAGCCTGGTGGTGACGGTCGTGGAGCGGATGCATCAGTTTTTCCTCTTGTGGTGGACAAACGCAACCTGTTGCGGCCAGTTGTGGGCAGCTGTCATGTTCAGTGGTGTCCAAAGTTACAACACGACATGACAGCTGCTGATACGAGCGTTTCAACCGGGGCATACCTTGAGCGGTAGGAAGTAACGCAGACTTCTCGCAACGCAGAAAAGTCCAGAAATGATTTCTGATGCATTTAAGTTTCCACGGAACACAGTTGCCCTTGTCTGACCGGGTTGCCAGTGTGTTTGTATGAAAGGACCTGCAATAGTATTCCTGCTGGGTGAAAATACCATCATGCATGGACCCACTCTGTTCTGGCTGGCCATCTGCACACAGTTCGCTTGCTGACTCCAGCATTTTCCCAGTTTTACTGTAACTGCCGTTCGGAGCATTCCGCTAGTCCATGAAATGAGACGTTTTTATGCTGCTTTAGCCAGCGTTTATTTTTGCATATGCCCTGTGGCAAAATTGCTTAGCCATGCATCAATTCTGCACCGCCACACGAACCCGCACAGGCGTCCGTCTGTCATGTGTACACGATGCTTGCATTTATGTCCCCATAAAGAGCTCACAACCTGCTGCAGACCCAGACCCTTCCGCTGACCAGCATGCCTGCATATTACGGGAGGTGCAGGTACGACTGGAAGGTGGGTGGTGGGTGGTTCTGTTTTGACGTGTGTTTTGTGTTCATTGTCGGTGTTTGCAGTTGCCCGCACTCCCTTGTGGCTATTTACGTTATTGATCAAATGTTCGGGTCTGCTTGGCTCTCACGGTTATGCTTCGTGTGTGTTTGGGGGGGGGGGGGGATTAACGTGTCCTGTTCTTTTTCAAAATATTGAATTATGTTTGTGCTTTGGCAATTTGCGAAATGAGTTTCGTATTCGTGCATAGCCGCATGGGGCGAGTCGCCACAATTTAATGCAGACATATTCATTATATTTCTGTTTATTTCTTTTCATTGCAGTTACGTAATTTTCCAAACAAAGTCCCTCATTTCAAAATTGTCCTTAATCATGGTAAGTGAAATCAGTTTCCATGTTTATGCGATTCTCTTGCATTTACATAAGGACGCCTACCATTACCATATCTCCATGAGAAGGACACAGCCCACAAAATTTATTTTATTACTATGCCTTTTTTTATTTAATAATCTCGTTTTGTGGCCCAAATGGAAGGACTTTCTTCAAGGTTTGCTCTATACACCAATCGATCCTTCTATTTTCTTTAGCCCCTTCAATATCCTCTGCAGATTTTATGTGTCCTCTTCACTAACACTCCACTCGAGTTGCATTATTCCCATCCCCCACCAGCAGAGGACATTTTTCCATACTCAGTGTAACAGCTGCGTTTCCATTTGTTTAGGAAACGCACGAAATCCATCATGTTTCAAAGTAGCAACATACAAGTAGAGCTCACCCTCCCAACCGCCCCCTCTGTACTTGTCTTGACATTTATTTGCCAGAATTCGTGCAGCGCAGAACACGTAAGTGAAGTTTTGGTGCGTTGCGTTGCGTTGCGTCGTGTTGCAAGCGGAAGCAACAGCAGCAGCGGAAATGGAAGCGGAAGTGAAGAGTCGTACAGGAGTGACAGATATGCACACGTCTTTGGAACCATTAATCATGCTGCAGATTTCCAGAACACTAGCTACATGAGCATTATGAGCAGCAAATGCAACAACTAGAAATCGCTTCCTTCAGAGGAGTTGTTGGAGACTAATGTTCTGCAGTCAAATCAGACGCGCTCGTGTCGCTCCACACGTACCCGGGAGCACAAACTGGCCATGCAGGATGGTGGTGCAGCTTTGATTTGATTTGTGACTGCTTCAAAAATTGAGAAGGAGCGTGCATCCTGGCACTCAGTGCTTTTTTTTGTGACATTGAGTGAGACTGATTGAGGAAGCGAGGAGAAGAGATGAGAATAGTTGGATAGAGATGTGGGACAGTTCGGAATAGCAGGTGGATATATTGGGAGAAGAAGCAAGTAGGGATAGGGAAGTAGGGACAGCCAATGTGCTTTCAGGGGAAAGGGGTCTGCTGAATATAGTTGTGCCCTGAGCCGTGAACATAACTGCTTGTCAAGGATCCTTCCATCGTCGACACAATTCATTTCAGTAATATCAAAGAGAGCTTAATTTGATAAATAAATTTTGCTTTGACGCAAGTTTTCGGTCGTTTTCACTAATTTCAAGTAGGCACGCAGGCAGGACGCTGGCAGGGACCAAGGTATGCACGCAGGCAGGAACGCACACAGGCAGTCGCACAGGTATGCACGCAAGAGCAAAGGCAGTCGAACTCAGCCCTGTGGGAGGTCGTGGTATCTTTTGTGAGCATTTTAAAAGCATCCTCTCATAGTGGACCTCAAAAACAGTGAATTTCACTGCAAGGTCCTTGCATTCAGACTTATTCACCTGCGGGGTTTCTGGCTGACTGGGTGGTGCTTTTTGTTGTTATTGTTGTTGTCTCAATCTGCAATTATTTGTACATTATCTGTGCTTGAGCCTCCCTGCCACACTTTCACGCTGCTCGTCCTTTTTGTAACGTCAAAGTTCAATTCTCAGTGGTGTGTTCGTTGCTTTTAGCGCTTCAATTACAAAAGTTTTTATTCGCCGGGTGAGCGGGCGAGAGTTGGAAGAAAAAGTACGCGCAGTCTTCCGGTGTGCTGGTGCAGGTACGACTATTCCAGCGAGATTCCGTTGCTTGCTAGTTTTGTGTTACAAAGTGCCAAGGACTTTTACTTTTATACATGCAGGTGGTACTGTAGGAGAGTGCATGGCAGGGGGCTCATGGCAGGGAATTGCAGAGCAGCACAAAGAAAGGTATTTTAATGGGGTGCACAGAAAAAAGGTGCCAAGAGTATATTGAATGCCATTTAATGAGCCAGCTTGCTTTATTGAACGATTTCGATGGAACAAAATTCTAAATCGAAGATTGTGGAAGATAATACGCGGTGACATTTTTTTGGACAACGATTTTGTTTTCATGTACTAGAAATAATGGTGAAAAGTCTCACTGAGAGAAGAAGTTGTTCCAGTGCCGCTTCCATATGTTATCTTCACATTCTGTCTGGTGTTACGATTACATCGGTTCAAATACCCAGTGAGATCCTGAGGATCCAAAATAGCGGGACAAACCTGGCCTGAAATAACTTTCAAGCACTCAAAACATACACTATCTCTAAGTAGACAAAATATAGGTATCGCCATAAGCGTCCTGACGGGACATTGGATCGTAGGTGTTCATGGCAGGAGGTTCAGAATAGTCTCAAATGACTTCTGCAGGAGTTGCAGTGATGAGGAGGAGAAAGAATCCATCAAACACCTAATCTGATCGTGTCCAGCACTGTCCAAAGGGAGAAACCGTTTCCTAGGTGCCTATTTTGTGGGAGACATTTCAAATGAAAAATAAGCTCCATCAATGGTTTTATCAAAAGTTCCAAATGGGTAGATATTTGAGAAGGAATGAGACTAGTTCTCATGCAATATCACAAAGGGCCAATCCCAGTTTGAGTGCGCTTTTAGAAGTCGCTCAACCTACTTACTTACCTAATAAGTCGTCTTTCATTTTGTTTCGTACGCTCAATTTTAACACTTTTTTGCTATTTCTGTCACTTTTCCCCATCCCCGCTTCCTTTAAAACTCAAACCCTTCTTATCACCCTTTCACTCTCACTCACAACTTCTCTATCTCTCTTTCTGTCTTCTTTTCTCTATATATCTCCCTCTCTCACAACTTATATTTTCTGTTTTCTTTCTTCTTTTCTCTATCTCTCTCTCTCTCTCTCTCTCTCTTTATATATCTCTCTCTTACCATCTCACTTTTTTCTTTCATTCTGACTTCTCTGTGCATCACTAATTTTTCTTTCTCTCTCTCTCTCTCTCTGTCTCTGGCTTCCTACCCATTTCACTCTTATGCTCTTTCTTTCACTCTGCCCCTCTCAGTCAGTCCCCCTCTTTTTCAACTCACTCACAACTTCTCTATCTGTCTTTCTGTCTTCTTTTCTCTATATATCTCCCTCTCTCACAACTTATATTTTCTGTTTTCTTTCTTCTTTTCTCTATATCTCTCTCTCTCTCTCTCTTTATATATCTCTCTCTTACCATCTCACTTTTTTCTTTCATTCTGACTTCTCTGTGCATCACTCATTTTTCTTTCTCTCTCTCTCTCTCTGTCTCTGGCTTCCTACCCATTTCACTCTTATGCTCTTTCTTTCACTCTGCCCCTCTCAGTCAGTCCCCCTCTTTTTCAACCCCCTCCCTTATTCTGTATGTTTGCATTTGTGGCTCCTTTTTACTTTCACTTCGATTTGGATTTACAATTGACTCGTATACTTTTATCTACAACAAACCTCCGACCCCACCCCCCCACCAAGTTTCTCCCCCAAACCAATCGACTATAATTTAAATGAAGTCATAATAATACATTTTGATGGTCCTTAATTTCCATACATAAATCATTATTAGCCTGCCAAATTCGAGGCACAATCGAGCTCAGCAATTACCAAACGGGCCCACAAGAACTCATTCGACCAACGAAGCGGCAATAATAACTGCCACAAAAACAACAGCAACCGCAACAACAATAGCAACATTTTCATTTCATTTAAACTTTATGAAAATGTAAACAACAATAGCAACAACAACAACAGCACGAACAACAACAATAAAAACCCCAACAATGGTTTTGAGCATGCGGCATGTCAATTTTTGTACATTTATCTTCTGCAAATCAGCGTGGGAGCAGTGGCGGACCGAGCCGCAGGGAACTGGAAACGCAACAAGGATATTCGCACATTTCTCGCATATGTATTTGCCACGCCCGCGCCGGCAAACACACCCCCACACAAGCCTCCCAAGTCGCTTCAGTTGGAGGCACTCAAGTGTGCCAAGCGTTTTGCTTTAAGTTTTATTGTTGTCCGTGTTGTTGTTGTTGGTGTGGTTGTTGTTATAGTGTGAGTGTGTTTTTGTTGCAATTTCCTTCCGCTTGTTTTCTTTATTGTAAACTACTCGTTTCCTTTCCTTTTTTTGTGGTATTTTTTTGGTCCTTTTTGCCTCGTTTTCGTTTTTGGCCATTTTTGGTGGACTTCTTCTCTTCGTTTTCGTTTAGTTTTGCACCACATTTTTGCCGCTGTTTTGGTTGTTGTTGTTATTTTGGGTATTGTTGTGGTTTTGTTATTATTTGATGTTGTTCTTGTTGTCGTTGTTGTGGTTGTTTTTGTTGTTTTTCGCTGCTTTACGACTTTGTTTTGGCTTTTTTAGTGGTCCTGTTTGACAGCGTAATAATTCTTCTATTCATTTGTTTGTTTTTTTTTTTTTTTTGGCGGTTTTCATGATGAGAGTGGAAACATTTCTTTTGCTTTTCTTTTTGTTTTATTTGTGTTTTGTTTATTTTTTCATGAATTTTGTTGTGTGCAAATAAACAAGAAATACAGAATAATGTTTCGAGAACTTGGCGGTGGCATACTTTGTTTTTATTTATTGCTCATGCTAGTGCTGTGGGACGCATTTCTTCATCTGCCTTTTTAGTCCTTCAACAAGTAAAAAGGACTAAAAATTTTGTTTCAGAATCGCTGTCTTGTTTTTTGTATGCCTCCTTTGGTTCAGAATCGATGCAAATCTTCAAAATTGTTCCAGTTTTTTGCTTTGTTTTTCTTGTACGTTTCCTTTGGGTCAAAATCGTAGACACTTCAGACCTGTTTTCCAAGAATATTATTTATCTTTGGTTACTTTCTCTTTAGAGATGTTTCTTCATACTCATTCTGGTCGCTGGAGCTCTATCATGATGTTTGCTGTTCACTGTTCACAAGCGCCTAAAATCGTAGCCACTTCCGACCTGTTATCCTAGAATATATAATTTAACTTCGGTTACTTTCCCTGGAGGTGTTTCTTCATACCCATTCTGGTGGCTACAATTCTATAATGATGATTGCTGTTCATTATACACCACACTTCCTTGTGTGAGGCCAGCATAAGAGACTTCCGTAAAGTTTTCTTGAGTCACCCATTCTCCTGTATTGCCTTGGAGTGCATTCCCCTGCTCTAACGAAAATTTCCATTACCCATTCAGGTCTCTGGAGTTGCTGTTCAGTGTACTCAGCACCTTCTTGTGTAAGGCCAGCATATGAGATTTCCCTTGAAGTTCTCTTGAGTCGAACATTCTCCTGTAGTTCCTTGAAGTTCGTTTACCTGCTTTAACGAGTGTTTCCACAGATCGTAAACTCAGTCATGGTAACTGTCTCTCTATCTAAGCTATGTTTAAAAGATCTCGCACTAAAAGTCTGCATTTAGTTATGTGTTTTCTGTGTACCCCTCTCCGCCCCCTTGTATCCTGTTTCGCCTCTCCGCTGATGACCACGCTAATGCATTTTTTTCATATTCAAACGTTCGCTGCGCCGTTTCAGAATAATTTGGCAACACATTCATGCTCAAAGCCTCATCTGCATAAAATTTTATTTGGGCGCCATTTTTCATGAAATTTTCCATTTTGCACGCCTTTTGGCTCCGTTTTGGGCATGTTACGCTCCTCTTTTGTTTTTGTTTTTAGTCCTTTTTTGTTGTTGTTTGTGTTGCTCTCCACGCCCCCGCCCCCGTGCCAGACTCTGCTACATTTGCTTGCCCATTTGTTTAAGTTAAGCGTGGCTGGCGTTGCATTTGTTTTGCTGCTGTGCCGCTTTTTCGTGCATACTTTTAGGCGCATTTGCCTAATGGACGTGATGGAATTTATTTGCTGAATGTCTGAAATCTAATCAAAGTTTGTCCGTAAAAATGAAGTTCACTTTAAATTTAATACGATTTCATGTTTATTTCTTGTGCAACTTTGTTGCAAGTTTCTTTTTCTCTGTGTTATTCCACAAATCGAGCCACGTTGAAATGCTGAAATATTGACAGCCGTGTGCATGAATGCATAAGCATGCATACTTTTGTGTGTGAGTGTGTGTTTGAGGCTTCGTTTGTGTGGGTGTTTGAGTGAGTGCTTTTGCAAGGATCATTTTATTGTAGCATGATTTTCTTTCCCCACTCTTCGATTGCGTCCGGCTGCTCCTCATATTGCTGACATAATAAATCTTCGCATCGCTGGAGAAAGCTTTCTAAGCAATTTAAAAATGTGCAGTTTCAGTGCATAAACACTGCATTTGTGGATGGTTTTTAATATCAATGTTAGGTAAGAAACCTTCTGATTCTGAGAAATTGGAAATTCCTGCTCTGAGTTTTTTGATCGGATGAAAATTTAGTGAAAAAACCAAAAGAGATGATTTCGACTTTACTTCAAATCCGATGTCATTTTGTATCGAACTTGAATTTTTCGAACGAATCGTGGAACACCTATTTATATGGAACACCTTTATATAATGTGGATAATTGTCATCTTCTATTTCGAAGGAGTTAGAAGTCTCAAGTGTAAGATTGAGACAAATTATGCCAAACAGGCCTCTGTTTAATCGATCAACTCTTCACATGACCTGAATCACTTTTCTGCCAGCCATTGTCCATCTAGTTAGAGAGAATACGAAGGATCATACCCAACTTGACCTGAGATCATAGTTTCAGATCAGTTATTATTATATATATCATTAATGAAGAACTTGCTTCATGATTGTTCTTCCCTTCTTCGATGGCTATAGAAAGATTATTCCCTGCTCACGACACAACAAAGTTTTCTGGCCATATTCCACCACATTTTGGGGATTTCCGAGATTCTTGTTATTCTTTGGTGATTATTTTATAGAAGCCTCATTTGTATGATGCGCACATCATCCCCGTCAGAGCATTTGAGGCACTTTCATAAATAAACTCATCAATCGACATCAGTCAAAGTCCAAAATCGTTGAACCAATCGAGTGACGTTTTATTGGCAAAAGAAGCGTTTAGAATAAATCAAAATTGGAATCATTGAGCAATTTTGATGCGGTCACCGAACAAGAAGGAACAAATACACAAAAGAACTGCTGCCAAATTAATTGCTTGACGCAGAAACAACAACAAACAAAGCGATTTCAGCAGAACGCCAAAATGACGCCTTGTCAACTCAAAGGCGAACATATCAGAAATCAATCTTACAGAGAACCACGAGTAGCGTCGCAAATGCGGAGTTGGGGCAAAGTTTCCGGACACTTTTGATGGGCAATAAATCTCAATTGCCAAATAAAGAATGATGTCGCTTGATGGGCGATGAGGAGAGCATTTCTTTCAAAGTGAACTTCTTAACAATCTCTCACATGGAATTTAGCAGGAAGAGCTTGATAGTGATTAAGATAATAGTGATATGGACAATTCTTAAAGAGGGAAGAAGAAGTTTGTAAAGGTGGGCTTAGAGAATGAACCACGGTCTTAAGTATGAATTAAGTTAACTCATTATTGTGCCTTGAACGCGGACCGAAGGTTTTATTGAGTTGGACCTTGCAGTATGCATTTAGAGAGCGTCTCCCAGTGCATAAGAACACCAGAGACGCGGAAAAAATCCCGTATTGTTCAACTATCTTGTGAATTCGATTAGAAATTTATTCAAAGCCTAGGAAAATAATGTCGAAGCAGTGACCACAAGAGAGCTAAGTTAGTTTTCCATCAGGATTATAGTAGCAAATTTCAGCATTCGGGCAACTTTTCCGAATTCCACAAAAGAAAATTTATTTTATTATTTTCCGTACTCGAATTTGCGTCCTGAGAGCAAGAAAGTGGCATTAACGAGCACTTGAACACGAACGCGTACCGAAGACGCAACCAATAAGAAAAGGTATAAGGAGTGAAAGTGCATGCCAAATAAGCTCAGCTGTAGAAATCTACTCGTATACCTGCATTTCTTTCATATAAATGGACGTCTGCAATGAACTCTATTTACTCGAAAGACTGATTCGCATATGTCAGAAAGGGATGTAAATAGTGGAGCACTCATAGCACCCACAATTGAAGTACTCGAAGATCCTTCAAACTTAATTAAGCTCGTTCCAGAATGTCGCTACTCTTTTTCTCATTGATTCACTCATTTCGTTCACGGCGAATTTCCTACTGGGATTATTCACTTAAATGTAGAAACAAAAGCGTAGTAATGCGTGTAACACAAAGGAAACAATTGTATACAGAATAAATGGAATAAAATAGGAGCAAAGGAAAGGAGCGAAAAGTGACACACTTGGGGAACGTGCGAATAAAGATGCCGGTCAGGAATACTATAACAGCAATAAAGCAAAAGCAACAATAAAACGAAGCATAATAAAGAGAAATTTATTAAACAAAACAAGTCACAACAATTATTCCCGCTCTCACTTTGATAATTTTCAAACAAAAGCAACACAAAGGAACAATAGTCGCGCACACACACAAAAGGATAATTGATCAAATGACCACAATGTAGCAATGAAAATATAAATAAATGTGCGGTGGTGGCACAGTTCCCTTTGACAGTAAGCTATGAAATAATGCGTTGCATTAATGTCATTTTTTTTTTAGTTGAAAAATATTGCAGGATGGACACGACTTCCACGCGGAGGAGTCAGCACCAATCCGCACAGCTGAGTGCCTTGTAGCAATAGCAGGAAGATGGTGAATAGATGCGATTTACTTACTAAACCATAATCATTGAGCTTAACGTCAGGAGACAAATAATTTGTATAGACTCCATGAAGCTTTTCTAGAGGGAAGGTCGGTGACCACAAGAATATCGCGCCTTTAACTGCTCTAGCTTTATTAGTCTCCCATGCTCCTCAAGTGAAGCTACAAAAGAGGACATTCTCTACAAGATTGTGTAAAGTTTCCATTATCCTTACACTCAAATATGATAGTTACAAATATCAGGATCAGGAACATGAGTCTTTGACAATTTATTCTTCGTTTACGCCGCCTCCTAAAGTTACGAGTAAATAAGGTTCTTCCTTTTTAATGGCAATCAATGGAGTCTGGCAGGTCACTAAATACAATTAAAACTTTACTCTAACTAAGTCTACTCACCTCTCTTACCACCCACACTTACAACCCCCACTTACCTCCCCCACTCCCCCACTTACCACCCCCACTTACCTCCCACACTTACTACCCTCCCTTATCACCTGACAACTGACACTTGATTCGAGCTCTGCTAGTTTACAGGTTCACTACAGCGCTACTTAGTGTCACTTGGCGGCACTTGTTAGATCGTCCACGAAAGTAGGAGTACCTCCACCAGGATGTGTCGCAAGCTAAGCGAATGGCCTTTAATTGACGGCTGCTTAGCGCATTCAAGTGTCTGTCAAACTTCGTTTAAGCGCACTTGCTTTGGAGCACTTTGCCAACTATGGTCCTTAAACTTTTCTTCCTCCTTCTGGTGACATTTGACCTGTCAACTTTTCCATTGTGCCGCGGCGGGCAATAAAGGCTCCATCAAAATACGAGTGATTTTCATTATTTTTCCACTATTATCCGTGCTGCTTCGGAGCCAAATAAAAATAGCTGCTTCCTTTTTCCAGGCTCTTCTTTGCGCAAAAAAAAAACACTCTGAGCTTGAGAAGAAATGTGAACATTACGCGCTGAAAGATCTCAGCACGGATGCTGGAGGGTTTTGTGGAGTCGGGCTGCGTCCGTTTTCTTGTTAGAGGAAAGTTGTCTTTTTGCCACCCTGAGGGTGTTGTCAAGGAGAGACGCCTGCTCATAGCTCCCCTTCCTCTGGCTTATCAATTCATTTAAGCAAAATTCCTTAGCAGAGGAAGTGTTTTATTGCTTGGATTTGCTTGGAATATAAGAGTCAAATTAAACTAATGATATTGCGGAAAATAGTCCTGAGAATGAAAGACCATTGCTCATGTTGCTGCTGCAGCTGTTCCTGAGCTCGCCATAAGGAAAGGAGGGTTCACATACCACCCCAGGTACATTCGGTTAGAGAGATGGATGGGTGACTATAGGAAGGGATTAGTTCTGAAGTTACCTGAGCTTATTTGGGCCGCAGACGAAGTTATGGACCTCAACATATTCACATCACGACTTTGTATGCCACCCAATTGTCTTTAAAGCATCTCCAATTTTATATTGAAATTACTAAGCTCCAACAACTCTGATTTCATCTTAATTAAGTGAGGTCGAACAATTCCAGTTTTATCTTCAAATAAATGAGGACCAACAGCTCCGGCTTCATCTTCAAAAAGTGAGGACCACCAACTCCCATTTCATCTTCAAATAAGTGAGGTCGGAAACTCCGGTTTCATCTTCAAATAAGTTAGGTCGGCAACTCCGGTTTCATCTTCAAATAACTGAGTTCGAAAAATTCCAATTTCATCTTCAAAGAAGTGAGGTCGAACAACTCGGGTTTCATCTTCAAATAAGTGAGGTCGGACAACTCCGGTTTCATCTTCGAATAAGTGAGGTCGGACAACTCCGGTTCCATCTTCGAAAAGTAAGAACCGACAACTCCGGTTTCAGCTTCAAATAAGTAAGGTAAGACAAACAAATTTCCTTCCTCAAAAATGAAAGATCCAATGATCCCTTCTGATATTTTACCTCAGGGTGACTCTATCCAAATCAGTAAATAATTTGTTATACCTCCTTGAAGCGAGAAGCTGGAATATAAATAATGCCCAATAGTCGGTTTCATTTAAAACATTTCGTCCATTTCTAGTCTCATCCATTTGGAGACGTCCTGCCCACAACATCTCCAAAATACTGGTATTGCCCGAATTGAATATTGCACTCAAACTCACATAAATCTTAATTATTGAAGATATTTATTCATTTTCAGATTGGATACTTTTAATAAATCTTAATTTGTATGACCCAATCTTTGAGACAAACCTCTTATAACTCGAGATCTCCTAAACCGATTCGGATGATATTTTCTCAGTGAAACAACATTTTTTGTTGAATAGATTCGGCAAGAAGCCTGAGTGGCTGCACCTTTCTCAGTGGGTGTGGCAGCTCCCCTTTCATTTATATCGAAATCCTCCTATGCTGTGTATTATTTTTCTAGAGCTCTCTTAGAGGTAAGTTCGGCTCTTATTTCATACAAAATTAAATTTTTCATCAAGAGTTTCAACCACTTCTCCACCACTTGCAGGAAGCCAGCGCGTTCGCGAGCATTCCGAAAAACTTCTGACGCGCTGAACTTTGCCAACAATAACGCAAGTGACGCTGTTGTGGCAGTGGCTGAAGGAAGCGCAAACAGCGACCGCCTGTGGTTCGGTCTCCAGCAGCCACGCACGCATTTCCTCACTGGCGCTGTCACTGCCGCTTATGCTGACAACATTTGAGCATGACATTAATTTTGATGCATGTCTGCCGCAGGATCGGGAAGGAGCTGCAAATGTGCAAATAGACTTTGACAAGAATTGCGCGTGGCGGGTGTGGTGCCATTGTTAATTAATTTGTGGCAAACGTGGGCATGGAAATTCAGGCTTTAAATTCACTCAGCCAGCTGGAAATATGCAAGCCAGGTGTCAGACGGAAGGGAAAGGTCCTTGGGAAAGGTCAAAAGGAGTCACAGCCAAAACTTTACCTACAAGACTGCAAAGGAAGTTTTTCACCTCTCCTCTCCTTGCCTCCTTGCTTCACAAACTGTGTTATCATTTAGTCACAGTTTCTCCAAACTTTCTCCAAACTTTTCCCACTTTCCAAGTTAAAACTTATTTCCCAACTGCACAAATTTAGTCAACACCAACTTAGCATATTTGATTGATGGCTCTTTGATGGATTGCTCACCCCCTCCTGTGTGCCAGTGTACCTCCCTTTCGTTATGTGACGCCGCCTTTACGCTGGTAGGAAAATCGTTGAATTGATTCTTCCAAAGTTTGCATTTCAATGCAGCATGAATGTTCGTCTGCCCCCTAGAATACCTCCTCCTCCTCTCCCTCTCTACAGCATACAACATTCCAATATAGGAGTCGATTTTCCATAAATCAGAACGCATGTCATACAAGTTTTTTGTGGCACATTCAGGCTTCACTAACCGCAACCCCCAAACTGAAACCGGTGCAAGCGCAGCTAACCACATGTCCACACAACTGCGCTCCTGGCCCCACTGGCTTGCCAGCGATTCCTTGGTTTGCGAGCACCGCCAGCAATTAACACAGGCAGCTGCTGCCTGGCAGTGCAGTTATGGAAACGTAGCTCGGCTCGTTTTGGTTCTGAAAAGAGCAGTTTTAATTCATTTTTTGCCAAATACACAAAATTGCACTCAGTTGCGCCTGTCGGGAGCAGTTGCCGCCGCCGTCGCATTGAAAAATGCAAATCCTTGCAAATGGGAATTCAATAATCTTTTCGCTTTGCTTCTCGGACCCCCTCAGCGGTCCTTCAGGCAAACCGCAATTTTGCTGATGCATTGTTGGACATTTTTTACAGTCTGTCTGCTCTGAGTTTGAAATTGAGTGCCGGCCGTTTAAATTCTAGGACTTTTTATTATCATACAATTCTCATTGAGTCCTCTCGGATTTCAAGTGAATCGTATTCGTGTCTGGTGTTTAATTTGTCTGTTTGGCAACCGTTTCCCAGCGCAATCTATAGTTGCGTTTTCACAGCCACAGTCTGAACACAACGACGATTCTTCATAGTATAACTATCTCTTTCGCACACTGCGAATATTTGTTTACTTGTCTACGGCGCGATTATCATATACTCGTAAGCTCAGTGCGTGGTACTTCATTAAGAGAGGGCGTTTGACGAAATGAGTATATTCCATACATCTACATTGGATTCTAATTTTCCCACATTTGCCGTGTTACTCATTCGCCTCGTATTACAGGAGTATATCATCCTCCTCATCATTGCACACGATCCCCGCACAATACCAGGGACTTACTCGTATCTCTCTGACATATTCCAATCCTTTGGTACGTCAAGAAATGTTCCTTTCACATTTTCCGTGTCAAATACCTGAGAAACACACTGCTCTGGAATTAATCCATGTTCGCCTGTCGTTTGACAATGTGGTAGCTGAGCTGCTGCTCTGTCCTCCATCCCAGCGGAGACTTTGTGCCACTGATTAAAGCAATTAACTGAATTTGAAAGTTTCACAAACTTAAAAGAGCGCCCTGAGACTTCAATTCTTTAGATTACTTTCTAGCTGGGTAAATGGAAAAGTTTTCGCCTACATCCTTAAACCGTGCGCATTGTCAGCCGGCATTTTCTTACAAGCGTTAATAGGAAACTTCTCAGCAGACTGCTCATATTTTGTGCTGCTCGCTTCGGTGCTACGCTGACATTTTATTGCCTGCTGCCCGGGTTTGTGCTGACTAAACTGAGTTGCTGCTGTTGGGCCTCCGGCTGCACTGCATAAGCATTTTCTGCATCGCTAAACAGCATCCTTTGCATGTCCTCCCCGACACATGACAGGCAAGATTGTGTGAGCGAAGCACTTTTCATGTGTTAGGAAAGGAAGTGGCAATGCAGTTTGTGAGATGCATGGATGAGCCACCAAGCAAATTCTTTAAATTTAACATTCCAATTTAATTCAGGCAGAAGTTTTGCAAGGATACTCGCACATATTGTGAGTTTCAAAATTCTAACAATGTTTTCATTTAATTTATGCACTAAGGCATGTTGTTTATTTTTGTTTTTATTTTATTGCTGCTGTTGTTGTTGGTTCTCTTTTATAGTCCCTAAATATTAATTGTTTCGGTTGCTCTTAATTGTCCCATTCATTTTGCAGTTAAGTCCTTAAATACATTCTTACTTACATTCTTGCTACTATCCTCCCTTTCTCTGCCATTTTGTGGCTTAAAATGTTTTATTGTCATTGCAAACTTTATGAATTTCATCTTTTAATTAAGTGCGCTCTGCCATATTCCACGTTGAATACTTTTTAGAACTTCCCTCCCAGAGAAGTCGCATTTTCATGCCGACTGCCAAACTGACTCTGATTACAAAGGCAATATTTCAACATATTCCAACGATTGCGTCATTTCAACATACTCATGTGTGTGGGGCAGGCACATTTCTAAGAAATTGCCCCCCAATCATGCTTCACTCCATTTAAACAAATGGGAGCTGCAACTCGTGCCGCAATGGCAGCTTCAACTCATGCCTTCATTACTTCTTCTCTCACAGCTGAGGCTGACTTTGATGATGCTGGGGCATGTGGGTCTGGCCTAATCGCAACTCAATTGAATTTCGCTGGATTTCCAACTTATCTGCCCAGTTGCGTTGAGATTTGTAAAAGTGAATCATGAATCAATCTTTTGTTTATTTAAATTGCTGCTTCTCAATGATGATATGATGATGATCAGGATGATTATGATGATGATGAATACACGGGTGGGCTTTGAAGTAAATTTACGCTAAGTGCGCCATAAATGTCTGCTTTGATGACTCCATTGATATTGATAATGCAATTTGAAAGCATATCTTATCCAGTTTTACTGCGGTATATGTTGAGGTCAAGCACTATTCCACGATGCATTCAGGCCTGCAGTGAATGTTTCCTTGGATTCAACGACGACTCCGGTAGCATTCGCATGAAAATATTGTTCTTAGTTGCAGTGGAAGCATATTCATGTTTGAAGGAAGGTATCAGAAGCAGAGATCAGCAAGTAGCGATAAGAGGAGTATTGAGCGGAATATTGAGAGGTGGATTGAGAGGAGTATTCAGAGGAGTATTCAGAGGAGTATTCAGAGGAGTATTGAAAGAAGTATTGAGAGGAGTATTGAAAGGAGTATTCTCTGAATAGTGCTGAGAGGAGTATTGAGAGGATTATTGAGAGAATTATTCAGAGGAGTATTCAGAGCAATTCCCCAGGGACTCGTTCCTCGTCACTAAGTATTCTTTTTACCAACCATATTTGCGTGTACACTCAGCTAAATATGGGTAATTGCCTTCTTCGGTCAGTCCTAAATATTTGCACCAAAAGTGTTTCAGGTATTCTGTTTAAATTGATCCTAGCATCCAGCCAATGACCTGGCAAACCTATTAGACCCACTTATTAGTACTGAAAATCAATTGGCTCACAGTTTGCATTTAATCAACCTCAGGAAAACTCTCAAATTACCCTCTCGTACGCACACGAAACTTGCCTGTTTCACGGGGTTTTCGCCAACAAACCCACAGACAGTCACACAGAAACCCACTCAAGCTGCGGTCAGTGGCAGTTTGAAACATGCACGTGACTTGCAAATCAAGCATATGAGCCGAAATTACCCTCCGGTTAGTGTGGTAATGTCCTTAATTTCCTACACCATCCCAACCACAGGCAATTCAGAGAACTTTTGTCAATGCTCAGTCACCGCCATTTGTTTGTTAACAGCAATTGTGCCATGTTGGAATTGTGGCCATCACTTTAGAGCTGTAAACAAATGACGTTCACACATATGGATATGTATGTGAGCTTGTTTGTGTAGAGAGATACCACCTGCTCGTAGACTCTAATATCCTGTGAGGAATTTTATGTAGTTTAGTTCAGTAATTGTTGTATCATTAATTATTAGGAAACCACTACGGTATACTCAGAAATAACCGTAAATTTTCTTTGAGACTCATTGAGTTATTTTCTGTATTTGACTGCACCAGTCAATTCACAACTGAACTGAACCATCTCTTCTCATGTATTTCCGCGGGATCCTTTGAATATCTTCCAGAATCTCACTTACTCAAATGAGCAATCATTCATTTTTGCTTAGAGTTATGCTAAAACACATCCTGAATAATGAACATTTTATTTGACTGCACCAGTCAATTCACAACTGAACTCAACCATCTCTTCTCATGTGTTTCCCCGGGTTCCTTCGAATATATTTCATAATTCTCAATTATTGTAATCAGCAATTATTCCTTATTTGTTTAGAGTTATGTTAAAACACTTTCTGAATAATATTGAAGTATATACAGGCAGGTGGTTCCTAGTGGGTTACTGTCCTTGCTCTTTTTTATGTAAATCTCCTCGAGCCAAATGCAAACATGTGTTTTTATTCAATTGCCTTCAACTTTTTGTGGTCACACGTGCCTGTTTTTGTCTCTCCCTGTTGGATTATCTTCCTACCTCCTATCTCTATCTTAATTATTCTCTAGGAAAGCACAGATTTTAATTGAAATTTCTTTGTTCTCCCATTCCACTTTCATCGTGGAATAAATTATATTAGATCACTTAATAATTCAATCGGTTTCTTGATTAGTTTGTTTTACGATTCCCACCACGCCAGCTTTTTCACTGACAAGGTTTTTTGGCATGTCCTGCCAGTAGCCATAAATGAGGTGAATTCAATGGTCGCTTGACTCATGCTTGTCATTTCTAGTGATTTTAGTTGCTTCCTTTGAACTGTATTTGGAAGTGCTTTAATTACGTCTCCATCAGGATTCTCATCTTTGTGAGTTGTGCTGCTTGGCAAGTTGTGAATTTTTATATGCAAATATGTTACCCTCGTTTCTTTCGACCCTCTCTATCCTCTGACTGGGTGTGTTTTTGTCCACAACCTTTTCATCTCCTATCTTTGTTGCTACTTCTCTCTATGCGTAATATCGCTTTTCCCACATCGTTTGATTATTCATATCCGTTCATCTATATGCATTTTTCCTTCTCTTTTCTGTCATTAATCTTATATTTTTTATTTATTTTTGTATATCCTTTTTCTTATTCCTGCCTGAATTTTTTTGGAGCAGCACGGCTCTTAATAATTCATGGTCCCCTAAAAGTATGCTAAGAAAAACTAACAAGGAAATTAACTATTACAACTGTGTTCATGTACTGACTTCGGAGCCTCACTTGAGTACGTTTGATGACAGGAAGTAGCCTTTTATTTTATAGTTTTCGTATCCTTTCCATTTTAATGTAGTCCTTTTTATTTATTTTTGATGTTGCTGCTATTTACGAGTATGTCATGAGCACACAATTTACTGTCAGTTCCCCAGTGAAACGTGTCCTGGCTATGCCAACAGTAGTCAGCACAGTGCTCATTAGAGTGCCATTGCTGTTGTCGTCGCTATTGTTGTGCGACATCAAAAGTTGCTGTTGTGGTTGTTGCTGTTAATTTAAGTTCAGCATAAATGCAGCTAAAGTCCCTTTTCAATTTGCGTTGTGCCTTTAGTTGCCTTCCACTGGCACTGGCAATGGTACTGGCAATGGCACTGGCTTTGGCTCTGGCACTGGTGGAGCAATTTGCGTGTGTTTGCTTTGCACGTTAACGTGTGTGATTGTGTGTTCGTGCCACATTTCCAAAATATTTACTAGCTTCTGTCCTGCATATAAAATGCATTGGAAATGCACTGCAGTGAGAACTCCCTCGGTAGTTAGTGGCGCATTTGAGCACTGCAGGAGCACGTACCTTTTTGCGCACATCCTTGCCGAACGATACATGCCAATTCCGACTTCAGCAGTCGTCCTGCAGTTGATTATTTGCGGTTGGCCGTGCATGAAACGCCAATCGAAATGATTGTAAATTTTTTTGAGGGAAATACTCGTATAAAGCCAATAACTTGCTGGTGAATATGGTGCGCTACTTAGGTGCATTAAACTGAACGGAAGCAAATTAGGCGGACTTGGTGGGGTTTTAAGAACTCTCTTTGAGTGGAGTCCTATTTAAATTTTTTGGAACAATTTATTTGGAGAATATTTCTCCACATTTGTACCCCTCAGTTTTGTAAAGGGATTTTTATATGCATCCAGTAATCCTGGGGCAAAGGATCTGGAATCCTATTGAGGACCAGGAACAACTTCGAGAGAGTGTTCAGGATAGTTTAAGAGGCCGCCAAGGGCACGAATACTGGGTCAGAAGACACACTTAGGCCCATTGTGATGTTGTGTTCAAGATAGGTTTGATTTATTTAAATTACAAACAGTAGTAATAATATTGAATTGTCACATGTTCTACAGCATACAGAAGCACTTGTAAGAATTCATTACGGGCATGAAAATGAACGTTTAATTATAGACGAATTTAATGATAATGATATACAGGCTAAGATGATATTCATCGCTTTTAAGCAAATATTTTCGCACCTATTTTCATTTCACGCTTATATCTCCTCGGACTCACACACCAGTGACTTCTTCTGGCCTCCTCTTTAGTCTACTTTTAAGTTTCTTTTTGTCATATCAGCTCTGATCTCGGATAGTTTTAATCGTGATTTGTGTCTGTTTTTATAAACTCTTCACATATAAACTGCAACGAAGCACTCGCAACGCTGCCACTCGTATTCCTTCCATACTCGGTTGCTTCTCCTCTGCCTTCCTGCGATTACATGCACCGATTACAAGCAGTCTCCTGGCGCTTCAAACCAGATCTTGCCAATTCAGTTTACAATTTATTGTGTGCGAATTTAGTTTAATTGCTCGCGAGTACGAGGCTAGTTGCGTTTCTGTACTGCTTTGCGGCAGTTTTAAATGCGGCCGCTTCAATGACGTTTTCTGACAGCCAGATGGGGAAAAAATGCTGGCCAGTTTTAATTTGTGGCTGCTACGCACGCTCTGCTCTTGGTTCACACTGTCATCAGTGGAAATTTAAGTAGATTTTTATTGATTTTATTGCTTTCAAGTGTCCTTGTTCTTGTCGAGCTGGTAGTTACATTCCAATTCGCATTTCTCAGTAGACGGAAATGGAGTAGTCATTGTTTTGGGTTCTAAATTATATTTTCAACTTGAAATGGAATATACTCAGACAAGTGGTGTTATGATGATACCATTAGGATGTCACGAATAGCTTCTGAGTAGTAGAGTGACTGACGAATAGCTTCAGATCAGTGGAGTGACTTCATTAAAGTATCCTCTTTCCTTTGACTATCAGAGAGTCGAGCAATAATTCATCATTATATCCAAAATGCTGTGTAGAGACCAATATTTGCCAGACCTTCCGAAGGCATCAAAAATTCTGCTGGTCCACCAATCACCCCTTTACTTTGATCTTTTCATTTAGGTCCGATAATGGATTGAATAGAAATCCTTGACCGAATGAGGGGTGCCTTTGATGAGCGTATTCCCAAATGTACTCATATTCCCAAACATACTCGAATTGTCCAAGATACTCGTCTTCCCAAAGATACTGATATTCCAAAAGATACTTGTAGTCGGAAAGATATTCGCATTCCCAAAGTTAATCGTATTCCCACTACTCGTAGTCTCAGAGTTCCTTGCATTCCCATGGTATTCCTAAAGATACTTTTAGACTCAGAGGTCCTCGTATTCCTAAAGGTACTCGTATTCCCAAAGACACTGATATTCCCAAAGGTACTCTTATTGCCAAAAGTATTCTTATCATTTCCCACAATTCAAGAGGGAATCTTTCTCGGTTCCCAATCTAAGAACTGGCGAATAACATTTCTCTCTATTTATTAAGAATTTTATTTTATTCAATGTCATTCAATTTATATATTTTTTTTCGTTCCAGGTACGTAAGAACTGATATCAGACTGAAAGTATGGTAAGCCGTATTCCTAAGTTTCGCCCTTAATATAGTGTATGATTATAGTATCCTTATTATCTGTGGTCCCGTTAACTGTTCAGCTAAAGCCACTACTCCCATAATTGTGCAAAGTCGGGAGAAAACTTAACTAATACACACCCCATTATTTCTTTCTGGATGTGTTCAGACTTTAACGACAGTTACGCTTCCATTAATAGGTCCTCCAGCACCAGCCGCAGCAGCAGTTTGGTTGAAGTTATAGAAACATGAGCCCCATTACGAGGAAGTGATCAACCTACTAAGCATAAAGTTCGAGAGAAACTAGTAAAGAAGTTCGGGCAAGCTACCTATATGATACCCTTTAACCTATCATAATTTTTCGAACCATGCCCATACAAATAAGATATCGTATTTATGAAGCCAAAGAATTACGTCTATTATACAAACCCACCCTCATACTCAAATCGTCAGTGAGAATTCGGCTGATGCTCATTTATGACGAGAAGCTTATTCCTATAAATAGAGAGGAGCTTAAAAGCTCTTCAAAATAGCAAAATAGCTTTAATATTTGCTACCCAATTTGTCCGATGTAAGACAAGCATGACTTTCCCTACCATAATTTGTTGAAACAGGCATATAGAAATAAGGGCGTGCCTATTAATGGCGCCAAAGAATTACATATTTTATACAATCCCTCATACTGGTAACATCTGTGGCTATTCGAGTGTAGCTATGGCCTCGTGGCCATTTCTGATGTAAATCTCATTCCTATAAATAGTGGGGACTTTAAAGCTCTTCAAAATAGCAAAATAGATTTAATATTGCTCCCCATTCTGTCAGATATGTGACAAACATCCTCGATTTCTCAAGAAATCTGACGAATGCCGACACAATCGCCCTTTCCTTACCCGCCAATGCCCCGAATTGCAATCCCAATTCAAATACCATAAACTTGAGAATGCTTTCACTAGCTCGGAAGTCACGAGTACGTTTCAATTTGCGAGCAGCTGCTACAAATTGATTGATTGATTGATATGCAGCCACAGGGCTGTGTGAGAATGTGTGTGCACGTATGCGTGCGGATGTGCATGTGGCATACAGCAAGTAAACAAGCGCGGGAAGCAGCAGGAAAGGAAAGTGCAGGTGATTTTCAAGATTACAGCTGTAGCAATAAAACCGAAATTGTAAACTGCGCAGGGATGCAGGGAGGATATCCTCTGCTTTTCTACTGTGTTGGGTTATTGAAAGGTTCTCAGCTTGGGGAGAGGTCTGGTTTAGCATTCGAAGTATGCAATTTCTGCACAACTGCACCTTTGATTGCTCTGCCTTTATGTACACTTATTCGTATGTTAGCCATTTGTAAAACTCCCACTGCTGTAGAACGTAGCCTGCCTCACATAGTCAACTGTCAATATGCTGGCGATGCTGTTTGAAATTTGTGTGTGTGACTGAGTGTGCGTGTGTGTGTGAAGAAGGCTCTCTATCAGCCAAAGGACAAACAAATGCTTTGTGAATGATTGAGACCAATTGACTTGGCTGGCAAATTTAAGGACTTCGAAACAGGTCAAAACTTAGTCCGCCTCCCCAAAGGACATTACCAGGAACAATAACAAAGGCCATAACAATCAAAGGAAATGCTGATAACACAGACTCCTCTAAATGGAAATTTGCTGTGGATGTTCATATTTCTTGTCTTGTGTGCGTGTCCCATCAATTATGATACACACAAGCAAGCACACTCACACACACACAGAGTCATTTGGGCAATTCTATTAACATTTATTTTTACGGCACACACTTATGATACCATCATCCAAGGTCTGGTTGGTCAGGAATTTATTGCCTGGCTTCTTGAACTGCTCGAGATGTGGCGTGTGCGTTGTGGCGCGGCTTGTGTGATCACTCAAATTTTATTGTCCACATATTTCGAGGCAAATGTCGACTGGGACAGACAAACAGACAGATGCAAGCGATTTGTCCGCTCAAGCAGTGCAAATATTGAATTACAATTGACCCCATGCAAATGAAGTTTGCTTGGCTGAGCTCGGCCGGTCAGGGCTGGGCTGAGATATTCCGCTTGACATGCGTTGAGCCGGCAACGCCAGCTGACAGCATGAAATTGAATATTTGAGTTAGGCACAAATCAGCCTCTCGATGGAGTGCCAGGAGGGGTGTGGGAGTGCGATAGTGTGATCGTCTTTTATGGTCAATTATTGGAAATTAATTGAGTTATTGGTGCTGTGGCTTTCTTGAATGCGAGTGCTGCCTGAGCAGTTCAGTGAGTTGTAACTGAAAGGCACATACGAGAAGGCCACATGTGTGAGAATGCCTTGTGGGGTCTACATTAGCAGTCCAATGGCTCTTAGTGGGACTGAAAGGCATATACAAGTCGGGTACATGTGTGAGAATGCCTTATGGGATCTGCAGTAGCCTCACAACGTTGCGTAAGCCATCAGTTCTGTTTAGCGTAGAATCTGGGAATTTGTGGGTGCCACATAATGACGTAGGTTTATTAGTGCTAGTTTCATTGATTTGTGAAGGAGTGAAGTGTTGTGCAACCCCTGCGACCTATTCTGCCTCATTTAATAGCCTTCAGGTGACTGCTAAGCACGGTGCCATCAGAAATTTCCGGAAAAGTGTTGGTTCTCTTGTTGTGGCCTCAGTATGTAGTCTCAGATATTATTATACCCCATCTGATAACACCTGGTAGTGTATTAAAAGGAATTGGGGTTTGGGTCTCTTCCATGATCTCAGGATATAGTCTCAAATTTTATTATACCCGTTCAGAAAGTAGTTCGTAGTGCATGCAGAAGGGTAGGGTTTAGTGGATATAGTCTCAGATTTTATTATACACCATCAGAAAGCACCTCGTAGTGCATCTAAAGGGTTTGGATTTGGGGACCTTTCCATAATGTCAGGATCTAATCTTAGATGTTATTATACCCCGTTAGAAAGTACCTCGTAGTGTATGCCAAAGGGTAGGGTTTAGTGTCTCTTCCTTGATAGGACTTCGCTTTATTCATTTCAGGGACATCCTGCAACCTGGGGGCCAGACTATAATGACTTCCAAGGAAATCCCCAGTAAACTACTCAGTAATCAGCTCATAAGAACCGCTCTTATTATATTATTAACCTTACTTAAGGACTATTTTGAGACCTTTAAAAAGCCACAATAAAGATGAGCGTCATAAAAGATTATCCTGTTTGCCATTAACGTCGCTCAGCGCAACCAGCATAAATGCAATCCTGACAAGCGCTGCGCAAATAAAAATTGTATTCAATCAATTTATTCCGCAAGTTTATCCTGGGAGATTCTTGTGAATGCCATTTACAGCTGTTGATATTCCACACACACATAACAAAAATTTGCCACATGCACACACACTCACAAATATACTCTTTCTGCTGCCTCAAAATGGATTCACTTAAATTGGATTGTCAATATTTATATAAACAATCGTGTTGACTGAGTATTAATGCAGAGCCACACTCAAGCATCGTTCGAGCACTTGCATGAGGGTGGGGACACACCCTCACACACAATCTCTTATATAGTCACACATTCACTCCCACATCCATTGTTGCTTTTGCTGTGGCTCTCGAGATTTGATCACTTAATTATGAAAATATTTTGATGATTTTGTGGGTGCTTTACTTGCTGTGTTTCTCATTCAAAGCCGCCGCAGGACGTGAGGAAGAGGATATATAAAATTAATTCCTTGCTGCGAGTAGTGCAGAATAAGCGAAGCTGGCGTCGCTTGGCTCATGCAGTGCCAAATCCCCTGCACTGCCTCACATGCAGTGGTAGCACTGCTGATGAAGATGTTGCTTCTGCTGATGTTGCTTCTGCTGTTGCTGCTTCTGCTGTTGCTGCTTCTGCTGATGTTGGTTCTGTTGTTACTCGTTTTGTTGCTTTTATCCTGCAGCATTCAATTTGCTTGACTGTTAATTTAAATTGCAGTTGATGAAACAGTTTTGCCACTTCTTCTCACGCCACACTGCTCGGTTTGCTAGGAGCCTTAATTGTATCACATGGCATCCTGCCACACATTCCACCTTTGAACTGGCTGGAACACTTTGCTACGTACTCCTATACCTCTGGCAGCTCCTCGCAGAAGTGAGTAACTTAATCAAGCTTTGACGGGCTTTTATTACAGTTGCAGTATGTCAGAGCCTGCGTTGTTTAGTCAGAAGGTAATTAACCTCACAATCTGTTATGGAGTTCTTTTCCTATGCCGAATTGTGACCTTGGCACTGGACTTAAATCACCATGGTAGCATCACCTTCTATGCAATGTTTATGGGGGATTGTGAACTCCATTTCTGTGGTTGCTGGAAACTAATCTACTCCCTCTTTATGTTTTATGGGAATCTTGATTGCGAATGCAATTTATATGAAAACTTTATTATCCTTAAATTTTTTGCAGTGAGCTTGCAAACACCACCTCCAGACCCTTTGGCTACTTTGCTGCTTTTTATCAGCCACTTTTTAGTTCAGTTCCCATGAGCAGTGTCCCTGCACTTTCAGCTTCACACAAGTTCCTTGCTATCATGGCAAACGATTGCAGCGAACGTGATTAAGTATCCTTCCAGTAAAAAATTGGATATTTATTATTTAAATTTTATTTTTATGGCTGTCGAATGGGATTATAATTCACACACGCTCCCACACAGCTCCTAAGGACAGACACACATACACGCACACTCATGCACGTACACATACAGGTTCACGTAAACACAGCCCACTCCTGCACACACATTTAAGCTTTATTAATATCCTTAATGGCTGCATTATTTTTATTGAGTTCGCATGAAGGTACGATTTATGTTTCATTGTGCTTGTTTATACTTGATTATTGGTAGCCCGCCACGGCTCAGGACTTTATTATCAATTTCATAATCACATTATACGCGTTCACTATAAATAAAGATACACGTCCATTTAAGTAGACAAACAAACAAACAAAATTTGAGTCATGCTTTTCATGTCGGCATTTATTTATTTATTTACAATATTTCGTGCAATTTACGCTAAAAATATTTCTCTCCTAAATGGAAACCCACTCACACCCATCTAGACACGTAGGGAATATATACGTGGATGTTTTAGGAGAGCTCCTGAAAATATGCCGCGCTTTTTGTATCGAATTCCTGCAAATTTATGTACCAATTGGGACGTGAAGTGCGCAGCAGAGTTTCAGTAGTTCAACTTTAAATTTTTTACTTCTTCCCTGTGGGATTTGTTAGACCACTCAATGCGTAGGACATTTGAAAGAGGATTTTGTATGAGGGACTCAGTACTAAAGTATTGCAGGACGCAGGAGCAGACGATGTTATACAATTTGGTCCATCAGAAATGTGGTCACAAAAATTTTCATCGAACCAACAATGACTCTGTGTCTAGAATTCAGACTGTGTTCCTTAAGACCAGGAAACATAGTGTATTCAACTCTGACTTTGAGGATAGCCATCAACTCGATTTCTCCAACTTGGACTCTGTTTCCACAACCTTAAGGGCAACCATTAACTGTAAATGCCCAACTCTGACTCTGCCTCCTCAGTCGTGGGCACAACCAATACCTCTGCGTCTCCAATTTGGACTCTGTTTCCACAACCTCGAGGACAATCATCAACTCTGTATCCGTAACTCGGACTCTGACCCCACAGAAAGATCCAGTAATATTGACGCATACAACATTTACGAGTCCATATTCGAGAGGAGTGAACATAAAAATATTAAAAATTTGGTCCAAACCGTGGTTTGGAACAAAACCGTTGAATTCATCTCAATTCTCCAGTTTGTCTCTTTCACACTGCGAGAACTTTCTTGGCAGCGTTGTTGGGGTTCAAGCCATAAGCGAATCCTTGTGATCCTTCCCAGCCCATACTCTCTGACATGTCTTAAAGAACATTAAAAACCTGCGTAAAAAAATGTGTAAAGGCCAAGTTGGAAACTCCTGACGTTGGCGTCTTTTTCTAGACTCAGGCAGAGCTGCTGCGCCAGCTGGGCTAAGGGAGTGGTGCGTGAATACGAGCTGTTGCTGCTGACTACTAGGGATGTGTGTGAGTGGCTGTGAAAGTTTACTTGTGTATGTGTGTCTGTGTTTACTTGTGCGTTTGTGTACTTATGAGTGTTTGTGCGTGTGTTTTTTAATGTTTGTACACATTTGCGCCATATTGTGTCCTGCATCCTGGCGCGTATAGAGCATTTCCATGGCAGATTATAACTCTGCCGCACTGTGGGAGCTTGAAAGCTTTTATCAAATTGCTTGGGGGAGCGTCAATTAAATTATGTGCCCGCCCGCCCTGCTCCTGCTGCGCGCACATTAGAAATTTATAACTTTATGAGCCTTTTGCTTGTTTATGAATCAATTTGATTTTATTGAGGCCGAACAGAGAACAACGCACATTGCTGTGCTGACCAGGAGGCTGATAAAAGGAGCATAGCCACAGCGGCAGGAGATTTTAAACACAGTTGTAGGTCCATAATGCTACGAATATCCTTGCTGGCTACACTAATGGAAAATAGTTGCCATCGCACAGAAAAAAGGCGCACATCTGTCCTGCTCCCACCCATCTCTCAGACTCCGAGGCACTTTCTTGCTTCATCTGCCGCTCGCCTGCAGAACTGGCATTTAAACTGGGGGTGCCTGGTGGCAAAAGTTGCCTGCCGCAAGCGCGCGACAAGTTGTTGCCACATGTGCGTTAACATATTCAATTATTTATATTCCGACATTTTTATGTGATGCTCAGCAATGCATGCCAACAACGCGAAAGGGAATGAGAACTCTTCACCCACTCTGAGTAAGTATCTTAAATCATCATGTGATGGCTTCAAGAGTTGCCTTACCAACTGCCAGCAAACTTAAGCGAAGTGAGGTGTTGGTAGTGTGTGGCATCAACATTTGTATGGCATGCTGGAGGTTCCCCACCTCGAGAATATGTGCAGCTGGGAATTGAGTTGGACTGGTTGACGCCAGGATATAGCCCGTGACTCACATCTATGACAATTCGAGAAGTTGTGTAGACCCGTAAGACAGTAAAGAGCTAATTCCACATCATATTCGAAGCAACCAAGTATTGAAGACTGATCTTAACTTTGCTTTGGGCAGGACCCATTCTCCTAAAACCCAGAAATTGTTCCACACTCTCGTTCTCAACGAAATGATCAGAGCGCTGCATCGCCAAAAAGTCGTCAACAAACTTTTTTGTGAACCTTCTCAAAATAAATAATATTTATTACAAATATGGTCTGCAAAAAAGGTGGCAACGCCACAAGCGGGTTTGTTATAATAAAATGCATTACCATAAATTCTGGAATTGTTCGTAATCGCAACTGTTGTCAACAACATTAAGCTTTGTTCTGTTCTGTTGTGTTGTTGTGCGTTGTTGTGAATGAGCAGCACAGACTTTGGAATTTGTGTGCACACAATTCTTTCACCCCAGTCAAAGAATACATTTTTATTTAATATGCAAACTCGTGTTAAACGAGCAATGAATACGAAATACATTAAATTTCCATACAAACAGCAGCAACAGCAGCAGCAACAACAACAACAGCAATAACCACAAAGAAAGTGGGAGCAGACATTGTGAAAAGACATAAGAACAGCAGCGGGAGTGGGAGGAGCTCTCGGGACCGTGAAGACACGAGTACGAGGGCGTTGGAGGCTCATTGCTTAGGCGATGAGTGCACTCGAAATGCGGGTGATGCATGCAAATCAGAACTGCAGCAACAATAGCAACAAACACAACAACCAAAACAACCATAGCAACAACTGAGAGACTAGCAACAACAACTGCCACAACAATTCCCGCAATCAAAAGTAATTAAAACATAATAAGACTTCACAAAAGACATGCACAGGCGTAAGCAACTCGGGCATTTGTTCGACATTGTGGCAGCAACATAGCAGGGGAATAGCTTTTGTGCGTGCCATCGCTGGTTTGAGGGGGGGAAATGTGCTGGAATGGGTTCCAACAGCGGCCCTGGCCCATTCACTGGAGCAATTGCAAAGTTTTCTCACGCAGTCAGTTCGTGCATGGGACGCCAACTGCAGCTGTCCTAATGATTAGTGGCACACAAGTGCCCGGTGGTGGGTGCATCACAATGGAGCAGAATTTCTGGGGCACCGCAAACTTTTCAATGAACCAATTGTGTCAGAGTTCCAATTGCACCAAACGAGCTAGAATTGCCCCAATCACTGAGAGAGAGAGAGGTCAACTCTCCTACTTAATGATGGTATCATTGAGTGCACAGAACATGGAATGCTGAAGTCCCATCCAGGGAAAGTTTCTCCCTTATAAGTAGGTACTCGTAGTGTAATGGGATTTTGAATATTCAGAATGGAACAATGAGATATAGATTCTCGATTCATAAACTGTTAAAAAATGAACCTGACCCTGTCATGATGCTGGTATCCTATGTTCTAGAGGCTTCGCTGCGTTACAGTGGAGATCTTTGAAAAGGGTCATCATCATCAGCCAAAGTAGTTGGGTTGTAAAAAATGTTCGAAGGGTATTTTATAAACTCAATTTAATTCGAACTAGAGTAATTTCCAGGACATATTGGCATACTGAATACATAAGTGGCAGCCGAAAAGGTACTGCGTGGTAGCCTCCCCTTGTAAACGATAGCGTAGGGTATCCTTTGGCAATCTGTGAGTTATTCAACAAGTTTAACCACCAAGGACACCGATGCAAGAATGTTAGTGAAGCAGTCCAAGGAACTTTTATCACCTGTCAGAATCAGTTCATCGAAAATTCCATGTCACAATTTTTTACAGAAGGAGTAAGAAACGAATTTCCATCTTCGCCGCTCGTGTCATCAACTTTTTTTTACTTTTACTAATAAATTTTTATTAATTACTGATTATTCTTTTATGACTCGTCTTTAATGACTTCTCATTAAAGACTTCTCATTAATAGCTTCTCATTAATGACTAGCATATGTATATCTTGAGATAGTTATAGCATCGCAGACCTGTCGCTAGCGCTAGAGGCCTCTTTCATCAACAACTTTTCAGTTTCCACTTTTTGTGCGTCAATGGGAGTCTTCTAATTTGACTTTTCAGTTTAAAAATTCAATTTGATTCGATTCATTTAATTGCTTTCTAATCCCGGGATGATTTCTTGAAAGAAGAATAATACATACTAGTAGTACTCTCTTTTTACACACACTCAATGTAGAGTTGCTAGAGCTAAGTGAGAATAAGTTGAGAATAGAAATACATACGAGTACTCTCTTTCATACACCAGCCCCTTCCCCAAACTACCGAAGACCCCCTCCACTACTGTCAAAAGTGTTTACAAGTCAATTGCGGCTTTTTTCTTGATCAGCTCAAACGCATTTGTACCTCACTAAGTTCTGGAAAGTTCCTTCTGATACGGCAACACCACCCACACGGACCCTCACCCACATACACACACAAATATTACACAGTTTATTTGTAGGCGTGCGCGTGCTGGGCTCCAGCCTCTCGGGCCATGCTCTACCTCAAGCTTTTCCGTCTTGCAGTTCCCAGTTCCAGTTGCGGATTGTTTTCTGTTTTCATCATTAATTCATTTTCAGTTCGTGCTTCCGCTGCCCTCTCGCTTCTCGTTCGCTTCCCTCCCGCCGCCAACGCTCTGTTTTCCGATTTCTCTCGCGTTTTCTTCGAGGAGCTTCTTGCTCACTGCGGGCTTTCGCTGCTGGTGCTGGTGCGGTTGCTGAGCTTTAACTTTTAACCCCATCCGATAAGTCCGCAGCCAGCCGCCGCTCCCGCTCTGTTTTCGGTGCCCGTTTCCGTTCCGTTTCGTTTCGCTTCGCTTTACTCTGCTTCGCTGTGTTGGCATCTCGACGCTCGGCGCTCCGTGTGCGCCAATTCGATTCAGTTTTATTTTCGCCGCAAACGTGTTCGGGCGGTTCGGTGTTTTCGCAGTGTGGTGCCTACTGGAAATATTTTTTTTTTAATTTTCTGTTGATTTTGTTCGAATTTTTTATAAGCAAACAAACGTATCAGAATCGTGTAAATTGGAGCTGTGCACATGTGAAATTTTATTCAAAGTAATCTAAGCGAACTTTTACACGCCTCTGACAATTATTTGCATTTTACTCGGCAGCAGGTCCTTTTCAACGCATCACCCGTCTCTTCAAATCCTCGCAATTCATATTTGCGCGCTTCAACTGTTGCACTCGAGCCATGGCGCCGTGCTTGGCTCTGCTTGGCTCTGTGTAGAGGCGCGGCAGCAGCTGCGACGACGGCGGCTGCGGAGGCAGTAACGAAATGTTGAAATCGCTTTTAATTTTAAATGTCCTTGAGGTGTCGTCAGGACACTTAATATAGTTTTTATGTTGTTAATGACGTTGTTGCTCTCGGAAGCCTTTCATTAGGACCCGTGTGTATACTCTGTGGGGGTGTGTGTGTGTGTGTGTAAATGTGTTTCTATGACTCTGTCCTGGGTTTGCGCCTGTATATGTGCTTCTCTGTGCCTTTGCGTCTGTGTCTCTGTGTATGTATTTGTGGTAAATAGAAATACGAACCTTCGCAAGTGCTGCGCACAAAAGCGAGCTACCTTTGACTCCAATTCTTGACGTTACTTTTCTTATGTTTTATTCATGAGTCCTGTAACTGCAATTAACGCTGAGTGAAACGTACTGAGCCCTGTTATGTATCTTGAGAGCCTTTTAAAGGACGGTGGACATTTGAGCTGATGCTCCTGAGGCTGTTCGCCAACAGCTGCCGCAGACAATAGATTTGCTTCAAAGTTAAACCTGCATTAGACTGGCAGCTTTAACCACCGGCTTCGCTAATTAGGAAGCTAATTAATAAAGCCGCCGCCAGCCTCTACAAGTACAGCAGCCCACCGAGAGGTGTTGTATACACCAAGTTTTATTCCAACTAAACGCCCAGCACATATTTTAACGCTCCCTCCCAGCATTCTTCGAAGAAAAAAAAACAAACTGTGCTGAAATAAAAAATTAAATAAAACCTCCAACATGCACACATACTCGTATATTCCTTTAATGATACAAAAAAATGCCTAGTTCCTCATTTTCCTAGCTGCGTCTTCTGCCCACTCACCCACTCACCCACACACCCACTGCCTCCGGTTGTTGCCATGGTTTCGTCGAGTAAAGCGCGCGCGGCCTTTTCTTCGCTGTGCTGACCTTGCGTCCAGTATCTTAAAATTCCTTTCATTTTTCATATTTTAAGTACAAGTGTCTCAGACCCCCTCCCTCTCTGCCCTCTGCTCGCTCCAGAGCATGCAACACCATAGCCGCAGGTAATTTTTGCCTACTTTTGGCAGAACTTTTGAGTAGGCTCAGTAAATAGCGCTGTAATGCGAGTATTTTCCTTTTAATGCCTTACACCCACTTTCCAAGGGCTCCTTGGGCTTCATCAAGATTAGGTAAATACCAAGAAGATGAGGCGTGGCAGGTATTGAAATGTATATCATTGACCAACAAACAAATCCTTGAGTAATTTACTATTGACTCCTCCTTGTCTAAGATTAAGACTCTGTAAAGAGTGAAAAGAAGCTCAGAAATGTTGGTCTGAAATTTTATAAGTTTAAATAATTATCAACTTTAAACTGTGCAGAAAATCGGCTCACAAATACACCCCCTTAATTTACCTCTTCATTTTCTAGTAAACCACATAATTGCCAAGCCGACGGAGGCTGAAGTTTTGAGCACTTTGCCAACCAACTTGAGATCTCTTCTTCTTGAATATGATGCTCCACCAATCTGAGTCAGAATTTGTTCTCGCAAGTACCAAAATCCCGAAATTTTGTTGCATCAAATAAGAGGCGTGGCACTGTGATATGTGAATATGATGTGGTATTGTCCAAGAAATGGTAAGCCAGCATATTGATTGGCCAGAAGACACAATGTCAATATTTGTGCAACGATCATAAGAGCAAAGAATATCTGTTACAGTTAATCGGCTTGGAATGCAAGAAGGTGTGATTCGCAATACAATTTTTGTTGATGTGAAATGGCAGAATTGGATTTACTTCATATTATTCAAGAGTATTAAAAGAACACTGATATGCTTACTTGTATTTGTACTCATCACGTTTCAAACAATGGTCCCATCGAATCACAGTTTATCCTCCGATTTATAATGATATAAGATCGAATACAAATCGATCGAACCGCCGAAGTGGGAGTTTTCCAGGCACTAAAGCGTTGATGACCAATGTACTATTTGACTGGAAATATTTGGGGAAGGAGAGATAGAGGATTGTGAAAGGAAGAAAGATGCAAAAGATTGCCTTAATAGATAATCTAAACCTCAATTTTTAATGATATGTGAGCAATTTGATTTCTGTTGATTCCCCGATGAACTTAGACTATATATGAGTAATGATGCCTGAGCAGATTAAATGATTGCTCGCCGATTTTCTTAGGAAGTTTTTCATAAATGTATGGATTATGATCAGGTGACTCACTAGGCGGGATGGGATGTTACCTTCACCTAAACAGAATACTTAAAATACAACTCCATTCTCAATGTCAACCACAATTGTGGGCATTCGGTATTGAAACAACCAGGTTACCTATTGGAAGTACCTCTCTAAAGAGAATATAGCTTTTGTGTTTAGAAGGCGATATACTCATAGTCATCATAAACGTGAAATTAGAACAATTACAACTCCACTTATTTTGGACTCTGCCCCAAAAATAAACAAGGCAATCTAAAAAACCTTCTTTTTGTCTATTGGGAGCATAGTCCTAAAAGTGGGCGCCATGGAGTTTTGGTACTCGCACTTGAACTTTTCATTCTAAAAATAGTAACTCCGCTTAAGCATATTTTGGGTGACTATCGAAAGTGGGAGACAGTTGTGCCAATGCTTATATTTGGCAACCCTTCGAACATTGCACAGGTCAGGCACAACTCCTTCTCTGCCATAGATCTCCCATTGGGTAGCGACGACAGTTTCTGGAGTTTATGCCATACATAAATTTGAATGCTTTAGTATTCATATCTCACCCGCCCACGGCTAATCCTACCCCCCACCCCCTTCAGCAATAATATGCTGTGGACAGAAAAGATAGATGCGTGCTCACGCCCCTTCCATGAATGCTGCTGCGCTTCACCTGAATTGCTCTGTGCCACTTTGAAGTCCCTCTTCACATGTGTTCCACGGCTCGTTACTCCGCAGCTGCAGTGCGCCACGCTCGTACAGGGTTAGTCGCGACTTTGACTGCATGCAAATATTTCACGGGGTGTGGGGGATGAAAGTGTTTTACTCTCGTATTTCGGTTCATTTTTTGGTCATTGAAATTCGCTGCGGTTGCTGCCTAACCCTGTTTGTGCTCGGCTTCCATTTGTATGCCATTTTTCACAGAATTTTCAATGAGTTTTTGTTTGGGTGGTTTTTGATTGTTGTTTTTGTTGTTGGTGCGCTGCTGTTTTGGTAAGTTGACACCACAGTTGCTTCTGTTGTTGGTGCTGCATTTGTTGTTGTTATTATTGTTGTGCTTGTTTAAGCCACCGGATGTGCCGGTTTGCTTTACTTGCTTTCCTGTTTTGCGGCTATTTCCGTTGCAGTTGTTTTAATTCGATTTCACTTTGGAGCATATTTAAAGGTGCCGCTCGCTGACAACGCAATTGTTTAATGTGTGCGAACTTCTCATTTAGTTCAATTTTTATTGCAAAGTTTCGTTTTATTAAACAAAAATGTTTTCCAAGCTTTCGTATCTAGTTCTTTCATATTTATTTGAAGATTCTTCAGTGTTCATTTTCATATCTTCAAGACCCATTTTTGTATCTTTCATTTCTTGTCCTAGAGGCTTCAATGTTCATTTTCATATCCAATCGGAGGTTCTTCAGTAATCATTTTTCGCTCTTTCATATCTTGTCCTAGATACTTCAGTTTCATATTTAGATCATTCATCTCTGGCCTAAGATTCTTCGGTGTTCTTTTTTCGTTCTTTCATATTTTGTCCCAGATTCTACAGCGTCCATTTTCCTATCTTTTATATATTTTTATTTATTTTTATTTATATATATTTTTAGTTTTGTTGTTGCGTTTTCTTCCTTTTTTGTTATTATTTTTTTTCTTTGTTTCTCGTTGATTTTTTATAATTATGGTCTTATTTTCGGCTGCTCTTTTTGTCGCCAGTTCAGGTTCGTTTTGGCCAAGTTTGGCCTCTCTTTTATTTTTTTATGTAAATTGTTTGCAAAATTAAAACATTTTAATGCAATTTTTTATCGTCTCTTCTTCAATGTTTTTGTTTTTTTTTTGACAATAAAATTCGCTGGTGAACTTTTGCGCAACTTTTTAAACTTTAACTTTTGGTTCAGTTTTGAGTCACTTTGCATTATTTGAAGTTATTTGATTGAGTTAAAACTTTGCTTTATTCTACACTGAGAAAAACATCAATTTAAAAACCATTTCTTTGTTATTCCTCTCTGAAATTCACAAGTTTGTTTATGGTTAATTATGAGATTTTTCACACTTTGCAGTTGAAAAATAAAGTGGAAATTTTCATATTTTAAGTGTGAAAGTTCACACCAAACAACGGGACCATGAATTGATTTACGATATTCCAATGATCTTGTTTAGGAAATGTTTAATATCCTTTCTTTGCTTATCTTCTTTATTTCAACTGTCTTCGAAGGCAACGCTGAACTTTCTTCCCTGAAATTATTTGCTGTTCTTCCCAAAATATCGTCAGAAAAGGCTCTTTTGAGCATGAAACTTTTCAAGTTGTTGCGATGTCGAAGCTAACAAACTGTGTCTGTCTTATTTTGCACTGGGAAGATATTTCCAAAATAGTTGCTGGGGAATTAATTCCGCTCTAAGAAGAATCATCATTATTCCGCTTATTCATATGCCCGCTTCTGAGGCAGACAATGAACCATCTCGTGTTCCCGTTCTTCTCTTCAGGCTCTCCTTAGAATTCTTGAATAATGCAGTGGCATTTTAAATGTTGATCCCAGCGCTAAGGACCTTCCAGCATACTTCAATTCGAAGCGAGTAAAATGCCAAATAATTTTGTGAAATCTCATTCAAGGCTTTTAACAAAGACCAATATATTTATAAGACCGCTTGGAGGGAACGAACACATGCAAATTTTTTTGGTTTGACGCTGTGGAACGCAACGCAATTTAAGCAATTTAAGCAACCAGTCACTTCAATGACCAGATTGGAAATTTGCATTGGGCCGTAATTAAGAAACAATTAAATACAAATTAAGAGGCGAGAAAATGTGCCCGAAAACCCCAAAGACGCCGATATTTCTGATTGGCGGCGTTTGCTTTGTCATCGTGCTAGTCGTCATCACCGGCATCACGCTGATCAACAACATCAATTTATCCAACATCATTCGGCTGAACGAGAAGGTCGCCAGCGACAGCGTCAGCGCCAGTGACAATCAGATCAGAGAAATGAATTACGCCAACAATCATCCGAAGAATATCTTCAAACTCAATTCGTTAGCCTCATCGTCGTCCACCGTTAAACCGCATCCGCTGCCGTCCTTCGACGACGACGACGACATGGGCGACACCCGTAATCCCGAGCAAATCCGCAACGAAATGTCATCGTTAGTGGCGGATAAAGATGCCGACAGGAACAATGATGTTGACGAAATGAAGAAGTCAGTCGATGTGGCCGCTGCTGCCGCCGCTCCCAAAGATTCTGCGGCGCTGTGGCAGAATGCCAAAATTGTCAGAAGAACCACGGCAGATGTCATCAATAATGCCAATTCGCTGGCAATTGAAAGTAAGACGCCGCCACCGCCAGCTGTGAATGCCGCCTCAACCGCAGAGGTGGCCGCAGAGTTGGCCGTAGTAGTGGCAGCTACAACGTCCACTGCCACTGCAGCTCCAACGGAACCCATTCGCACAGAAGCGGCTCCGGTGGGGACGTTGCCGGTTAAAGACACAAACACCAGCATGATTGATTATGTTCGGCGGGACCAAGTCGTGAAGGTAACTTTGAGGCACCGCCTCGGTTTGTTTATATTTTATTTTTATTTATTTTTTGCAACACTCGAATGCATAATTTTTCATGTTGGTGAAACAACCTCCAGGATAAACAAACTGATAGACTGAAAAGATTATCATCGTTGAACAAATGATTTGAAACCCCGTGCAATCGAATCCTCTGTTCATAATGATTTAAATATTTAAATGTTGCCGGAACTGAACCCGGGTTCCTCGAATTGTAGAACAGAATAAGACCTAACTTATTTAAGACTATAGAAATACCTGAAAGATTACCATCCTTTCTCAGATAATTTCACTACAATCGAATTCCTTGTGCCACAATAAAAGGCATTAATATCGGCTTAAATATAATCAATTGGGAAATATGGAAACAGTTCTCTTTCTCTGGAAGTCTTTCCTATGAACTGGTGGCTGACGGCGTCTTTTTCAATAGAATTTCTGGAATTATAGTCTCTGAAATCAAACATCATAGTTTCCCGAAGTACTACTAGAAAGATTGGGAGTAGATCTTTGTATCGCTATCATAAAGTAATAATTATCAAGGAAGTGTCCCGAGTCAGTTTAATATATATTTTAATACCATAACTCTCCGTAGCGTTTCCAGGTGTTTTAGTTCTGGATGTCCCTAAATGATCTATCATAGTGGTTCTGTACAAAGGTAGATGATTTTCAAGACTAAAGTCGCTGTAATAAGATACTCCAATCATAGTCTTATAAGAACTTTTGGGTTGTTCAATGCTAGAGAAACTCATGACACTTTCTAAGACTGACAACATCTATCTGTGTAGAGTAGATGGAATTACAGTTTACAGACACTTCATTATATAAAGTTACCTCAATGATATTTAAGTTCTCACCAAGTCTGCTCAAAAAACCTGATTCCAAGAGGACACACCCAAAGCCAGGATCAAACATTGTCGTATTGTAAACCACTCCTAGACACCAAGAAGATTGTTTCCTCATTATATCTTCATTTCTTTCCTCATTTCTTCCCTTGCTTAACTGCATTCAACGGAGGTAGGTTTCCCGATTTCTCTTAAAATCAGAATACCACTAATTTTGTCAGGTTTCGTCTTGCGTACCTCCGGTTTAATCGCAGATATCACTGCCCAGTCATCATTGGAATAGCTTTATTGTCATTATTCCATTGATTACCTCCGCATGAGTTCCCCATACCGAGTGCGTTTGATGAGTTTGGCCCTAATTGACATCTTTCTACTTAACTGGCTTTTCCATCCACTCATCGACATGGCCTTTGACTGGAACTCGTCGAGTTCGACAGCTAAATGCGTCGCATGGAAAAGGTCACGCAAATTGTTGTGTGCTCCGTCCGCAGCACGAAACAAAAGTCTCCCTCCCGTATCCTCACTCATTTGTACGATTCCGATTCGACCAAAAGCCTGCATGGACGCCGCTGTAACAATTTCATTGAGCTGTCATTCCGGCTGTCAAATGCCAACGATACTGCGCCACTCAGTGCTGGACGCGCTACTTCATTATGCCGCCGTGAGTTTGAATCAATTATTTTTGTCATCCAGTCTGGATCAATGTATGCAAAATTGATATGCAATTTCGCAACTGAATCTGAATGGCGGATGTTTCAGAAGAGTCGCTTTTGTTGTGATGGTGACGCACACGCTTTGTGTGTGTTTTGTGATACAGGGAAGAACTGGCGGGGTTCTGGTAGTACCCGAATATTGGAACCTCTGAAATCATAGTTATACAAATAGTGGAACTTTTCGTCAATTTAGTGTACAACTTCAGGAGTCTGGAAGGTTTCCAGATATTCCCAGAACAATACGGGAGTTTTTTTCATTAAACATGGGGTGGAAGCATAAGTGAGGGACCTAAATCTGCAATTTCTGGAAGTACCTCTAAAAATTCTAATGATTCCTTCTTTAGTGTGTTTTATGAAACCAGGAATCAGACAGTTTTTATCCTAATTTAGGACATTACAGTGAGTTGCTATTGAGGCCTGTTGGGGGTGGAATCATACTTTGGGATTCAAGTAAAACACAAATAAAATTTGAATTATTGGAAATACAATGGAAAATACTGAAAAATTCTTCTCCAACTTGGTTCACAACTTCGGGAATGCAGAAATTTTTAATCTAATTTCAGAATACTATAGAGAGTTTATATTTCTCATGTTTTGTTCGTGATGGAATCATAATTGGGGATTTAAGAAACACCCACAAACTGGAACAAATGGAAAGACCTTGAAAAATACTAATAAAAATACCTTTTCTGCTTGGTTCACGATACCAGGAATCAGGAAGTTTTTGTCATAATTCCAGAACGCTCCGAGTCAATCAAGCTCCAGTTGATAGAAGAACAACTTCAAGAATGAAAAGTACTCAAAAATAAGCAAAGCTCGAAATACTAATAGGCAAAAATTCCACCTCCATTTTATGGCAAAACATCGGCAATCTCGTCAAAGCTTGATGAAATTCCAGAACAGATCTTATGAAAATCATCTATCTTCGAGCTGTTCCGGTTTCCGCATTCAGCTCAGAAACTTATCAATCAATTGCTTCTTATATGGCCCCATTTTTCTGCCTTTATTTTTTTTTTCTTCGATTTTTCAACTCGGTGTTGATAGTTTTTGCCGTTTGTGTGCTTCTAATTTGCCGCTTATCACAGAAGTTGTGCTCCGCTTCCACGTCATTGCGGCACGTTTGACCCGCGGCAGGGCCTTCAACTGATAATGCTGCTGTCCACAGGCTTGAAAACGAATTTGTAACAGAGTTCCCAATTTGACTGAGTTCAAAAGTGGTCCATCGCTATTGAAGAAATTACTCGTACTTGGAAATATTTTTCTTTTTCCTTCCTTAAAGTTTTCCCCAGTATATTTCTTCCGTTCTCCCGCAATCCTCCCAAAATATTTGCCACCGCATTCAAGTGCAACATAATAATTTTTTGCGGTCGGTCTTCCTCCTTCGTGCGCCTGCTGCAGTTATGGCTGTGTGTGTGTTTATGTGTGCGTGGTGGCCCACCACACAAATGCACACATAAATACGCACTCCCCACCCCCACGCCCCTTTGGTGTGCGCAATTGAACAATTGCCTAGTTGCAATTATTTAAGCCTCAATTGGCAATACTTGCGCTGGGTCAACGCAGAATTGCCCACATTCGACTTGGTTCGTGGGTTGTTCTGGCCTTGAAGGAGCTTTCCGCAAGCTATTTAAAATGTGGAGAAAGAAAGGTTGCAAAGCCAACCAGTGGCGTAGCATGATTCCGTGCACCCGATTAAATAAACTACTGAAAAGGGGTGAAGTCAAATAAGACCGCCAGTCGTGCGGGAGTAGCATTCGCCCTCTTGAGTATGTGTGAAACTACGTACACAGCCACAAAGTAGGCTTGTGCGGTAAATGGCATTGATATTAATATTGAATATACTCCTAACTTGCCGCTTAGGATGCCTTGGGAATGGCCAGGAAAAATAAAGACCCTCCAGTTGGGGACATGTCCTTGCATATTACCACTAAGACGGCTGTCGGATACCACAAGCAAACTGCGTTGATAAATGACCATATCTGGGAGGATTTTTGTCTGTTATCGAAAAAATTCGATCTACTCAAGTCCCTTTGGTTCACTCCATTCTCTTCGATCTACTCAAGTGTGCTCCGGTCTACTGAAATCCCTTCAATCTACCTAAGTCCCTTCAATATATTCAAGCCCCTATACGAGTGCAAATATTTGTATCTTGGTCAACACCACTCCAGTGATTGACTTTGCATTGAACACTCCGCACTTGCGAAGTGGTGCAATTCGCTCGTAGGCAACTCGCAAGCCCTCCATCGTCCTTTCGTCCAGTCACGCCACAGCAGGAGCGGCCAAAGTGGCGGGCGTGAACCCAAGACATTATTGCAGTGGTCTGAATTGAAGAGCTGGCAAATTATAGCAATCAATAAAGTGTGGCTCCCAACAATTTCCAACTACTTCTGTTGTTGTTGCCTGTTGTTGTTGTTGTTGTTGTTGACTGCTGTTGTTGTTGTTGTTGACTGCTGTTGTTGCTATTGGTGTTTATTATTCCACTTGCGGTTGAGATGTAACTAAATAAAAATGTAAATAAAGGTGGTGCAGACTGCTCCAAACGCAAGGCACTTGTTTGCATGCGAGTTTACGTGTGTGTGTGAGTGGGTATTAATGTCTGAACGCGAGAATGTGTGTGTGTGTGTCGGTTGGTTCGGTTGAGGGGCTCTCATTTCGTGCGGCTTATGTGTGTGTTTAGTGGCAAATCAATTAAGTGAATTGTTTGCTGGTCGGATCGGGGCAATTGAAAGTGGCTCGGTTTGGAGTTAATTGCCTCAAAGTGGAACTTGTTATGTGCTGAAGCCAGGCATTAAATTTATGCGAGCATTGTTCTTAAAAGTTCGCTGCTACTGCATGCCACACGTCAGACGCGAGCAGTAGAAGTGTTGAAATAATTTATAAAATATTAAAAAATTATTTCTTTTAAAAACTTAAACAATAGTCACGGCACGTAACGAGTTAGCACTGGTCTCGAACTGGGTTTAGGTGGCATGGCAGGTAAATTAATAGTCACAATTTCTGTTGGGGTGTTCCATCGATGCCCTGACCTTCTTAGAATCAGACATCTTCCGCTTCTCTGCATTCTAGTTTCAACACTCAATCTATCAGTGCTCATATCCTTTAAATCGGATGTGACGCTCCTCACATTATTGTGTATCGCGAAGGAACTGAACGAGTTCTCCAAAACTCCAAAAGTATTTGAAGGCAAAGTAGGTTATCTTTCGTGAAATACTCATACCGCCCACCTTAGATATTCATACCGCCCACCTTCAAGTTACCCAAAATGGTACTCAGTTCCTGGCGTGCTATGCGTTTGAACTATTTCCTTTTTAGCCCAAACTTCCTTAACTATTTAAAACTAATTTTGAAACCCTTCCTTTTGTTTCTTTTCAGGTAAGTTTCCAACTCCAGACGTCACTGTCCCACGCCATCATGGCTCAATCCCTCCCTGCACTATTAACAAGAGTTTCCTGTAAGTATGTAACACTTGGAAAAGGAAGCACTTTTTTATTCCTGCCGCCTTTAAACAATTAACTCAATGAAACTTCCTACGAATACTTCTCAGGAGGCTCCGTTACTTCAAGCACCACAAAATACAACTGCCTTCATAGACCCCCTCCCCCCCCCCCAACCGTCAAAATGTGCGGCATCAGCGAAATTTCCCAATGCCTCCTTCCGCACTGCCTTCGGAGTAGTCCCGCTACATCGCAGGCATTTTGCTCGTGAGTTTATTTTGTGGACAGACATTTGTGCCGCAAGTGACACGAATTGACCACTACTCCGTAATTTCTGTCTGCCAACACGTGCTCCCAATGAGGGTCAAGTATGGTTTTTCAATTTAACAAACCAACTGCATTCTGGGAAAAGTTGTTCTTAAGGGAAAAGAGTGGGGATTTCTGTGAGAAGACCCGAGACGTCGAAGCAATCTGTGGCCTCTTGAATTCTATTTAGGGATTTCGTAGAACTGGGGCGTGGATTTGTTGACTAGTGCCTCTCGTCACTCATTTAGTTCACGCTCATTATTTCCTTTAATCACTTCATGATTATTATCATCAGTATTCAGAGATAATGCGTTGAGGGATGGAAACTTTTGTGGTCCTTTTTGTAAACCGCAATAGGGTGGTTTTTCTTCTGAAGCGAATTTCAAACCAAAATTATTGCAAATGAAGATTTCAGTAATGTCCTGATTGATTCTTTCCCCTCGACCCTTGTTAAGTTGCTCAAACTAAAATGAGTGCAAATGAATTTTTCAATAATTTTTGATTCCTTGCCTTGATCCTTGTTAAGTGCTCCTATTAACACTCCTGGTTTTGTTGAAATAGTTTCAAGGAATAGAAGTGTGGCCTTTTTATCCTTCAATGCAGTTTTGGGGCAGAGTGTAACTTCATTCACATGCTGTTCACAGCACCCAACACGGAAAGCAACTCAGTAGCTACTCTGTTATTTTGCCTTGAATCTCTTTTCAACCCGTATTAATTTAGCCTTTCTACCTCCCGCCTCTGCTTCCCACAAGTGATTGCCCAACTTCCACAAATCGACAGGAGTCGGCAGCAGTCCTTAATCATTCCATAACTTACACCCTTGTGGAACCACGTTGCTCTGTCGAACAAGCGTATGCAAATTTATTTCCCTCCACATTTAATGGAAAATTTTGTATGTAATTAACGCAATAAACCTTGACCGCATTGAGCACTTCAAATTTACTCCCAGACTCGGTGCGGAATTCGCACTGCGTGGAGTGCGCTGGCATTTAAGCATCCTTTGCCGCAGGTGAACACATCATGCCTGAGTGAGTGGCGACAGTTTGTCTCGCACCTTCACTTATTCTGCGTTCTGCATTGTGCCTTGCGCCACTTCTCTGACGCAGACACCTTGTCATGTGGGTAAATTTAATTGTTGTTTTTACAAGTGTAGCGCACGTCACAGGCTCCTCAGCCAGGACACGCTCGCTGCTACACAATAAATTAACTGAAACGCCAGCAAGCGTGCAAGTTAATTAAATTTTTCATGTTTACGCTGGGCACTTTTGCTCCCTTTGCTGTTGAAAATTTGCATTGTAAAAATTTGCAATACCCAAATAAATTTCAGGCATACTCAGCCCCCAGTCAGCTCCCTCCTCCTGGCCTGCCGCATGCATGCGAGTGTTTCGGACTAGTTCGCTTCTTTTGTCAGGGAATTATAAATCATACGGAAGCATAAAACAGTTCGGACGCACACACTTGTGTCGCCCTGGGTCATAATTTAAGTGCAGTAAAATTTGTTGTGGCGTAGCATTTTTATGTCAGACACTCTACAGTCGGTACATGAGGCAGAGCTACTCACCCAGATATATGCGGTCATACTTTTATCAACTTGGTACTCTCTTCCAGATTATCGTCACGCTTCCATACACAGATATAAATATAGAACAGGCAGATGCAGTTATGCATTTCTCAACTTGATACTCTCTTCCACGTAACCTTATCACTTCCAGGCACAGATAAGAATACATTAACACCTGGAAGTATGCTGCATTTTTACACTAATTACGTGTAGAAATTTCATATATACTTTATAGGAAAGTTTTCAACATACATTTAGGTGCCTCAAAATTCCTAAGTTACTCCACCTGTATTCCCAACTATTTAGTCTCCCAACTATATACACATAAGCATCAGTTGAAAATTTGTTTGCATACATTTAGGCGCATATTATTTAAGATACGAAATGGCACTTAGTGTTCAAAGTGTAGATTGACGATTCCTCAAAAAGTACTAAAAAGTCTCATGAATGTATTCAGTGTTCATTTCTGGCTCATACTAAACAACTTTGCACCTAAAAATATGCAACAGAACTTTCTGCGTTAAAATTATTTTTAGTTGTCTATAAGTTTTGTTGGGATTTTGCAGTTATCATCTCCCAAACCTTGTTTGCATGGCGTCAGAGGCTTCATAAAATGAGTTCCAGGAAAATGTGTTATTGCATTGAGTATGTTAAAGTATGAATTGCCCTTTCTGACAAGAGTCCTCTTATTCCATTCATTCTAGGTCTTCAAAACATTTGAAATGCCTCTGTGATGAACTACACCCAGTTCCATAGATTTGCTTCAGGATTCATCTTAAGAGTACCTCGTTTTATGACTCACATTGCTTCAGCACCATTGGGAAGCCACGGTCCCAGTGTGTAGGGTGTGCACGAGTCCCTCCTTGTCCGTTTTCAGTTTTGCCCCTCCTGTTTACTCCTCAGAGGAATGGCTTTTGTGCTGTGGCCACTGCTATGCACTTCTCTCGCTCCACGCCTCGACTTACTTGGTATTTTTGCAGTTAGTCGTGAGGCGATTTAATTTATCATGAAAATATTTCGCTTTTCTTCTTTTTCCACTCTCCTTTTTTGTAAGTTTTATTTATTTTTTGTTTATGTTTTGGTTTTCGCAATGAAATGAAGTGCTTTTTTAAATATTCCTTTTTTGCGTTGGTTTCTTCCTTACAATTGAGCAGAATAAATAAAATGCATGAGAAGAAACTGGCTTGAAAGCCGCTTCTTTGTAAGTAAAATTCTCCGCTTTTCCATTCAGTGCACAAACGTAATTTTAAATATTTTCTTCAGATAAATGCTTTTCTTATTTTCTAATAAGCCCCTCATATTGAAGCGGATTTTTTATCGCATACTTTTAGGCGTTATGCTCTAACATTGCACACTCTCCACTTGCAAATTGGCTGCTTTCTGCGATGCAAAAATTAATTAATATAAAAATAAAAAATAAATAAAGTAAAGAGTTCGTTTGCTGCAGAGATGCACAGCGAATGCATTCATGAGTCTGTTTGTTAAACTTTAAACTATTGAAACATTCAACATGACTAACGAACCACACAGAGGAAGAGTGAGTCACACATTTTTCATATATCAGAGTATTTCTCTTCAGCTAATTATTTCGACACATTCATGAGCCTTTTTTGATGCTTTTTGACTATATTCTTGAGCCTTTTTGTACTTGTTTCACTTTCAAGACTTTTTTTACATATTTATGAATACATTCGTGAATCTTTTTTATACATTTTGTGCACAACAGTGAGCTTCATTTTGCACTTATTCGTGAGCCTTTTAATACTTTCTTTGACGCATTCATGAGCATTTTGGATACCTTTTGAAAATATTCCTCAGTCATTCTAATACTTGTTTGAATGCAATCATTCATTTTTTTTAAACATTGGTGAGAATTTTGATACTTTTTTAGACACCGTCATGAGCTTTTTCAAAGGAAGTGCAAAGTGCAGCATACTTTCAGGTGCCTCAAAAAATACCGAAAAAGACTCATAACTGTATTATTTCATATCAGAATAAGTCATTTACAGTAGATTTGTATGCGATTGAACACTCCAAAACTACCGGAACACCGTTTTTAACGCCTCATTTGCTGCTCCCTCAAAGATGATGTTGCATTTCTGCTCACCAGTCTCAGTTGGAGGCAGTTCCTCTCTTGCTGCTACTCTCTCATTTGCAAATATGTCCAAGCTTGGTTCTTGTTCTCTATATCCTTCTATCATTCCCGAGGCCCCTTCTCGATATAAGAGTATTCCACATCACCTATCGCACCACGCTACTCCACACACAACGTTGCGTATCCTGGACGTGATTTGATAAATCACACTTTGAACTTTTATTACGCGTAAACCTTTTAAAAGAAGCTCCTGCATTAAACATTAAAAGGGTCATCATCATCATGCGTTTTAATTTGCACAGCAGCAGCGGCAGCAAATGAAACGGAAAAGGAAACCGTGGCGGCAATAGCGATGGCCGCGGTAATGGGTGTGGTAATGGCAGTGCTAATGGAAACAGTATGTTGGCGGCGAAGGGGGCCATTAGCGGAACACATACACATATATAAACGCTTGTAATGCGTTTGTTGCCGCTGGTGCTGCATTTTGCGCCTCCATAAAAAATGGTGTCGAACTTGTTAAGGAAGTGTCGGCAATAAAAACATTTTATGTGTGGCATGTGTCGGCCTGGCAGCAGCGCACAAATCTCCGCAATCGCTCGTGATGCTGCACCACGCAATGGCATGATATTTATTTGATGCGAGCCTTATGTGTGAGTGAGCCTGCGTGTTTGCGTGCTAGTGTATGTGAGTGAGATTGTGTGATGTGCGGCGTAATTTCTGGCGGATGCCAAACTAAACTCCTGCAGCAGCAGCGTCCAGTTTGACTCCATTTCACGCGAACGACTCTAAGACAGGATCAATTGTACATTTCGGTTATGTTATTGGAAGTGTTGTTTATGTGTGTATGTGTGTGTATGTCTATTTGAAAATAAGCGTGTCTGTGTGATTCTGTACTAACCCACACGTCTCTGCTTCGCCTCTGAATATCACCACGAAAGGCACTGGCGGCTCCCTCCGTATTTGCCCCAAGCATTGCGAGTACTTAAGCTGCTTTGTCTACTCGTGTACTTGATTCCAGCATTCTTGTTAACTCCACAACACATTTCCCCAGTGTTCCACTGACATGCTTAATTTTCTTCTTATGTAAATTGAGAATCCCAATTGCGTAGTCGCTGCTGGAGTACTGCTTATTGGATCCATATGTGTGGTATACATGGTTGTGTGGTATACATGTGTGTATGGTATTCATGTGTGTGTTATTCATATGTGTGTGTGTGTGGCTGAGAGTGCTGTCCCCATATGTGTTATTCATATGTGTGGTATCTGTGTGTGTGTGTGTGAATGTCACTACTTAAACCGTCCCTCGGAAATGGAATTTTACTAAAGGATTCACGTTATTAATTTTGGAGCTGATTATCCCTCTGTTATATTTGACTTTTACTTCCTTTTCTGCTTTCGTTACAAAACAATGACTTCCTTTCCTTAACTCCCCACAATACCCATCAGTCAAGGCATTACTTCCCCCTCATTTCTTATGTAGGTCTCTTCACCACTCCTTTTGATACGCTCACTTTTGACCTGTTCTAGTTTTCGCTGGGATTATTAAGTTGTGAACAGCCTCTTTCTCTCAACCTTCACTTTTTTATCTCATCGGAAATAGTCCTGAAGACGCGCTATGTCCTTATTGACTTCAACAGGTACACCGTTGCGACTTCTCCCAAGTAATCCTGGTCTACTATCAGTAGAGAGCTGCTGCTTACTTTATAATTATGTTGCTACTCATCTAACTAGGAAGCAGAGCGACATAAGCACCGCTAGAACTGAGCTGGCTATGGTATTGTTTCTAGCGCATTCTCATCTGTCACCTGAGTTATTAGAATTATTTTTTATATATTTCCTATAATGAAAATGACAATAAACTGAGATTATAAGCACTAGCTACCAGGGCTATCGGTTGGCACATAATTTAAATGAGGGATTACTACAATAACGCATACCCTTCGCTAGATGGTGAGGCATCTCAGCTCCCTGGGGGCCACTCATTAATTCCGCCTCTGTTTGACGTTCTGCTACAAGCAAGCCACCTTTTCTCGTTGTCTGCTGCATGCAACGTCTTCCAAAATGTTTGCTATAAGTATTTCTGCTGAAAATTACTTGAAAGAGCTACAGAATAATCGCAAGTCTTGTTTGATGCAATCATCAGCAGTTTATTGCATATTTTCAGGCGTACAGCATTTAATTTAATTAAACGTCAATTAAAATTATCACTCCTTAATTGTTTCTTTTTAATCACAACTCCATAGTAAAGTAGTTTATATTCAAGACTTCTGCATTCATTTCTCAGCAAACATTCACAAAGCAGTCAAATCATTAACTGTTGCATACATTTAGGCTGCCTCACAAGTACACTTTCGTCTTAGCGCCCACTCAAAAGGTTTTTCTAACAATTTGCACAACTTTATGAAGCAATTTTCTTTTAATTACATGGAGTTCACTTGAGGGTGTTCGCACCACCGCTTCTGCGACTGCGGTGCCACAAGGAATTCCCCATTTTTCGCACGACTTATTAAGCGAGAGTCGGTTCTTGCATCATGCCGGAAGGGCTTAATGCACTTATGCTGCATTGTAATTTAATTTTCGTTCAACAGCCACACCATTTGGTGGTGTTCGTTATGGTGTGCGACCGTTGGTGGCATTTTAGTGAATCCATATGTGAAAATGTTTAAATGCAGCCAACCCTCCCACTCAGCTATTTATGTTCGTTCACGTACTTGGAAGGTGGGAAGAGAATTGTGTCGCGCGCTGTGGCAAATCTTATTAAAATTATGTGACATTTACTAGTGCGTTCCTTCATTCATTTTGACTTTTCTTTACTGCCCCTGGAAAAGGAACTGTTGCCGACAGTAACCCTCCATATGGTGGGCTATGACTTTCTAAGGGTGTTGTACAATTTTCCAGCAAATCTCATTTAATTATTGACGAGCCATCAGAGATTCATCCTTTCCCTTAGTAAATTGATATTAAATGAAACTACTTTCCAAAAAAATCTGTCAAATGGTTGTTTATTACTTCACGGACACTCAGTGGGTCCTTCAGTTCGTATGTCCCGGGCATGGTCTCGAGAAGTTTTTTTCTACATAATTTTCTCTTCGGTCGAAGTCCTTAATTGCTGGAAGTCATTCCCTCAGCCAATTGCAGACATAATTAATTATGATCAGAATACTTCCCCACGTAATCCAGTGTTCCGAACTATTCTCTTAAACTAATTTTCCTCACCATATCGCATTACTCTGTAACAACAGCTCGCGATTATTTGTGAGAATTTGTTCAACTTTCCAACGCTAGAGATCACAGCGCGCCTTGTTTCCAATTAACACAGATAAGAAAATATGAATGGCAAAAAAGCGAATGACGCCACTTGATTGGGTTCACGAGATGCTCGGAATCGTATCGAGCGCCGGCCTGTGGTGTTATTGTCCTCTCCAAAGCAAATTTAATTCACTGCGACTTTGGATATTGAAATTAAATTGCGCACTTTCATTGACGTCATGCGACCCGGACCCGCACTCGGACGGAGCTACTGCATTCCATCACACTGACTACACGGGCAAGACCATGTGAGGAAGGGTGCCTCAGTGCAATGGCGACGGAGATTGATTCTCAGACTGGGACTACGACTGAGACGGAGACGGAGACGGAAACTGCGACTACGACATGACTGGGACTGTGACTGAGGCTGCGATTGGGACTGCGACAGAGACTGGGTCTGGGCCGGCAACGAGATGGGCAATTAAACAGAATCCATTAAGACGAGTTGAGCTGCGCCATAATCTCGACAAGAAGCCTTCTTGACAAACAGACGCAGTAGAACTGCACTAATTGAGTGGCTCGGCAAGTGTGTGCGCTGGAATGTGAGACGGAAATGTCAGAGGTCACACGCATGTCAGTGACAATGCTAAAAGCAAAAAGGATTAAAATGAATTTAAAAAAAAAGTTAAAAATAAAAATGAAAATAAAATAAGATTAATGAAGACCCCATCACTGGCAGAATTCCCAAGAAACGCGTGCACCGAAGTGGAGCATAAAAAGCGCCAAAAATCAACGCCACCGAATTACGCGCAAAATTTCAAAAGAAAACAAAGCGTAGAGGCCAAAATTGTGGCAAAAGTTTATCAACGACAATTAAAAAAACCATTAAAAAATAAAAAAACATGAAAAAAGGAAATAAAACGAGAGCGTGAGCGAAAAAATGGCATGATGGAAAAAAGCGACTGAATAAATAAATAAATGTCAATTAAAAGCAATTCGTAAACGAATTTAAGCAACAATAGCAACAACAACAGACCACCAATTACAAAGACAATCAACACAACAACAATAGTAACGAGAGCAACAACAACAACACGGGCAACCACCCAAGCAACGCAGTCAAATTCTCAATGGTGAAATTTTTTGGGCATTTTTCGAGGAGGTGGTTGAGGGACTACGCGGAAATATTGATGGACATGTCAAATTATTTGCTTTGGGAGTTTTACAACGACAATAAAAACAACCACAACAAAAATAGCAACAACAATAAAACAACAACAACAACAATTAAATGGCTTTAAAAGGAATTATCAAAAATTTGCCACAATTTTGAAAGTGGTGAAAATTTTACACACTTGCCTCACAGCGCAGTGATACTATGCCCGCCCACAGAAAGCACAAAAACAGCAGCAACAACAGTAACACTAACAACACCATCATCACCACCAACACCACCGCCACCAACAACAACAACAATTAAAAGTACAACCAAAATTATATATTAAAATTCTTGGCACTGCCACAAACTTGGAAGAGAGACGTTGCTGGAAACTAAACCGCGGTTGCGAGAAACTTTGCGCGCGGTAAAAGTTTGCACCGAGTCACTGCAGCAGCGCACTCATAGTTTACCAACACCCCCTCCCCCCTCAACACTCTTTCACTTACCACTCTTTGAATGAGTGAAAAAGTTCGACTATGCGAAACATGAAATTACGCCGTGACAAAGCAGCAGCAGTGGAGCAGAGTGGACTGCAGTGCTCGGATTTGGTTAATGGCACCGAATTCGCATAAATACTGCCACCAGACTGTGCAGAAGTGCTCTGTGCCAGTCCGAAAATGTTAGTAAAGTTCATTGAACAGTGCAATGCAGTGTTGATGAAAATTCATAAAGCACTGCTGTGGCGTTTTATAGTCTCGAGGGGCGTGAAATTTACGATTGTGTCGTTCAAATATATGAAAATCAATTACGCGAGGATTTATGGGCATTTATTTAAATGGCGGATAATTAAATTCGCACTTGTTGCAGCCTTGTTGCCTCCTGCCACTCGGCGCTGATGGACTTAAAATTTTATGGAACTGCAATGAGTGCATTAACAGCATGAACAGAGGTGGGAAAATAGAAGAAACGACATCTCGACAAACGGCAATTTCGGCCACAAATTATGGGGTGATTTACGACTACGGTACAAGAAGAGAGCCTGGAAATATCACGGAATTCTTGTATGAAATCTCAGTGAGAGAGAATGGCAAGAATGAAAGAACCACTGAAATGGTCTATCGAGATATAATTGGCCGTTACTTTAGTTATTCGGGAGGAGGAACAAGAAGCGAAAATTACTTTTCCTGTAATTTGATCACTGGATTGTGTCAAGTAATATAAAGACTAATATAATATAAAACTAATAAAAATAATAAAATTTAAAAAAATTATAATTAAATTAAAAATAATAAATCTAATAAAAAACAAAATAAAACCAACAAAAAAAATAAAAATAAAGAGGGTAAAAATAATAAAAAAAATATATATAAAAGTTATTAAAATAATTAATAATAATAGTATAAAAAAATAGAAAATAACCACAATAAAAATAATTAAATTAAAAAAGACAAAAATAATAAAAATAAAAAAGAACAAAAATAAAAATAAAAAAAGTTAAAATAACAAAAATAAAAATAATTATAAAAATAATAAAAACAAAAAGAATGATAATGAAAATAATAAAAATAAAAAGAATGATAATGAAAATAATAAAAATAAATCATATACAAATAATAAAAATAAAAATAAAGAAAACAATAAATAAACAATTTTAAAATAATTAAATAAATAATATAAAAATAATAAAAATAAAATGGCTTAAAAAAAATAAAAATAAATAAGAAAACTAATAATATAAGTATTAAAAAATAAAAAATAACATAAAAATAACGAAAACTAATAATAATAGCCTTCAATTTTTTATTTTTTTTAAATTCAATAATTTAATTTCATGTATACTCGTACTTGATTCTGCCTCTACTTGAACCTGATTTTAATGGGTCCATTATTTATTTAAAATTTGTCTCCAATTTACAACAAAAATAAATTCAACACTGCATAATCTCCATAGAGGAGTGACGAACGCCAGTGCTGAATTTCAACTGCGAGCAAGGGTGAAAGTACAGGCGCCTAAAAGTGCACTACAGAATTCCACGTACACCGCGAATGAAATGCAAATAACGCATTCCAACTGCAAATTATGCAAGAAGGCGCTCCAAAATGGCAGACACACTCACTTAAACTCTCTCACACATACTCAGACATCCTGACACAAACACACACACACACACACCTGTACAGACACAGAAACATTCCTCACGTAGCCAGGCGCATTATTTTACACAAACAAAGTAGGCGCCCGTGGACACGTGACTTGCAAATTAGACACGTGCGCGTGTATCTTCATCCTTGCTTCTTTCAGAAATATGTGCCCAACTCGTAATTCCGCAATTTCCAGCACGTGGAGTAAAAAAACGAAACGAAACGATCGATCCACCTCAACGGAACTGCAGTGACACAGTACTCTGTGCAGTCGAAGGAAATTTGAACGGAGATTTCATTACTCCCTCTGAGAATAGTGCCTCTCTACGAAGACTGGATGAAGCCCGGCTCAGTTCATTGAAAGCGAGGAAGTTTCTCCTCCCCCAGTTACCTGCAGGAGCTCACTTAACTCTCACTGGTTCTCGTATTTTAAGGTTCTAAATAGAACTATTTAATTATTTCTATCAGTGTTCTATTATTCAAATGTTTATTTTATGGTGGCAGAACACTGTACAACGCCTGAAGGAGTGCTTTGCTGTAGGTTGGTGTTTTCATATTTTAATAGCACACATTTCTGCACGTGTTTTTATTAAATTACTTTAAACTTGTTTAAGTGGTACGTGACCCAAACTTGCATCCTGTTCGTTTAAGCACTCTCATGTCCTCACCTTTCCGACCCCACTTCTGCCCCCGTCAGCATCGCCACATTTACTGGCGGAGTTTTCAGGCAGCAGTTGCGTTTTATCAATTATTCGCAAAATTAATTACCAGAAATTGAGTTGTTGTAATTATTTTTATTGTGTTTGTTGTTTTCATGCTCGTCTGCCCCTTTGCGCCACTGCAACCACCGCCATGGCTCACTCACTGGGTTTGTTTTTTTCCCATATTTTTCTGTGAAGATTGAACAACGCTCCATGCCCCCTCCCCCACGTGCGGTATTCCGCGGCGTGTGCATGTAAGTAATTAATAAGCATTTGCCTGCATTTGCGGCTGAGCTGCTCTCAAAAAGTGATTAATTTTTATTTATTATGACAAGGAGCAAATTTGCATAAACGCCACTTAATCCCAAGCGGCATGGCATGGGAATTTTCATACTGAGGCAACCCCTTCAGCAGGTTTGGAATCCGCCAAAATCATGAGTACTTCATAATGGTGGGAAAGTTTTCGCTGAGGGAGATGGAAAAAGCTACGCACAGTCGATCCAAGGCTGCAGTTCAGAAGGGAAAATGTGTTTAGCACGAGGAGTACAGCAGAAGGTGGATTTGTGGACCAACTTTAGCCAAAATATTACTCAGGATGTAGTTCAAAATTCGTATGACGGTGGTACTGGTATATGAAAGTGCAAAGGAGGATATTTTAGACTCTATTAGGTTGCCACAGCCTCCTGGAGCTGTGAAAATGCCTTGTGGCTGAATGGAAACAAAAATATGCCTCAAGGTGAGCTCAAAGGAGGTGGTTATGGCATAGGACCCGAGAAGGATATCTTGAATGTACTAGAACCTTAAAAGTACTAGAACCTGGCGGCATAGTTCTGGCCTCTTGGAATATAACAGGAAGAACCAGAAATCGTTGTACAAGGCAAAATGCTCCACAGCAGGTTTCTACCGCATTTTTCTGTGGTCTTCCCCATGCTTTTACAAGATACATCGAATCACTGATTTATGAACTTCCTTTTCTCCACTTATCCATACTTTTGGTATGTAGTTGGGTAAGTATAAGGGCTGACAAACCCTTGGGTCGTCTTATTTGGCACCATATTGTTGTTAATTTCCATAAACAGTTTTCAGTTGGCATATCTCATACAAACTCTTCCTGCAACGAAGATTTCACTCCTTCATTTAAAAGGTTCCAAATCTGGCCTCCAAAGATGGGATATTTTTGTAGGTCAACTTCAGCGAGCTATGCAGTCAATCTTGGAATTCAAACATCATTGTTTAATGCATAAAAAGGGGCTTCCGGCCTCTGAGTCAGAAAGAATGTGTGACAAATCGATTGTGGCAAAGCCATCCTTCATTTCATCAAACTTTCAGGTCGCCATTCAATTCACACGGCGATTTTTTAACGAAAATATTTTATAAATTGTCCCTGAGCCAGAATAAATTTCTCTCTTAAGAGCTTTAGGCACAGTTCGCCCCCTTCATTAATAACTGCTCCATTACTAGGACTATCTTTACTTTGCAATCTGCAGTCCTATAGCAGTGTTAGGAGGACTTACACACTCCATTGGCTATATGTCCTCCATTGACTATCATGGTAATGAAAATATTGAACATGTTGTAACCAAAAAACTCAGTCAGTTGCCTTTTATTAGCCCTGACATTTAATGGGATTCAGCATATATCGTATATCCTTCTCAGTTAATAAAGCTAAAACGCAGAGAGTTCGTCTAAATACGCACTGACCAGCACTTGCAAAGAATATTAGAAATATTTTTAAGGAAATTGCGAAATTATTCGTACGTGTTCGGCACTGCTTGTTGGATGATTGGTAACAAAATTTGGAGTTAAAGTGTTTGTTGTTCAGCTCTCCGGCATTGATTCTGTTGGTGGATGGCATTAAGTGATTTATCCGAAAGGTCGCTGAATCCTTCTAAATCGGTGCAACCTTAAAGCTACCGGAAGAATCTTGCAAGGCATTGTCAACGCAATCTCCAATAAAATTCTGTCAAGACTCCGGCGGCATAGTCCGCAATTGACCAGAAGGAGTCCTTCCCTTTGGTGACAGAGAGGAGCTAATGCCTTAATGATCCATACCCAACAATTAACCAGGAGACAGTTACGAGAAGATACATGGACGAGGAGAATACAAGAAGACGCTACAGTTACAAGAAGAAGATACCTGGACGAGGAGAGAATATATGTACGTGGGGAGGATACCTGTACGAGGAGAGGATACATGTACGAGGAGGGGATCACAATTGCCGGCAGGTTTTATTCGAACTGGGCTGATTTACTCGTACTTCCCCGTATTAAACACCAAATTTTCAGGATATACCTGCATTATTTTCCATCATCCCAGCAACCTGGCTCACATACTTCGCCATTTCACTCTTTCAATTGCGGATCTGCCACCCTTCTTACATGGTAAGGAATACCTTGATACCCGTGGCTACCTCCGAAACTCATCTTCTCCGCAATCTCCGCCGCTTTGTCGGTAAGCATGGGGGCTAATTACGTTTTACATACTCATATCTGAGTGTGTATGTGTGCTCCTATATGACCACATTCTCCCTTTGCACGCACTCACACATCCTCGTGACTGTTTTTGACATTTGAAATAATTATCCCAGCCTTCATATTATTTATTTGAGAAGTCTCTTTGAAGCGGCAGCCAAACCAACTCTGCCCCAGCGCACATTCGGCTTTGAAAGCACGTGAACATTGTAAGCAGCCGCAAAGTATGCCGCAGTAAAGCAATTAAATGCACCTTTCTACGTGTTCCAAAGTGGCGCAGAGACAGCAGCGTGGCGCATTTTATTTGTGCAAATTGCGCATAGCCTTGAAATTTTAATGAAAATGCCACTTTAAACGAAACTATCGCACTCGTTTTGGGGTTGCTTTTTCAGTCTTAAGCATAGTATACTTTTAGGCTATTTATAATTAGAATACTTCGCTGCCTGCGAGTATGCAGTGTGATTTTACACCAAAAATTTGCATACTTTTAGGCGTTACTTATGGAAATATAAGGTACTAAATTGTTTTTATTAAAAACTATAAAATTTTCGTGGGATTGCTACTTAAGTTGTGTGGATGACCAGGAACAAATTGTGTGATAAATGCGTAAATTTTTAAGTTGTTTGGAGTCCTATTAAATTTGTTTTTGTGTCTCTGATATTTCATAGTTTTTCCGTGTTGTTGTTATGTTTTTTTTAAACTCAATTTCGGAGGTCCTTCTTCTAAATTTTGGAGGTCCTTCTTCTAAATTTCAGATGTGCTTCTAAGTTTCGGATCTTCTTTCAATCTTAGGAGAGTTCATACAAATTAACTACTCGAGGAGTACAAGCCTTTTTCTTAGTATACCACTTCGTACGTCACCACTCGTCTTCATCACAGGTTGTTTTCAAAATTGGTGGATGGGGAGTGCGGGGCCTCATCGCTAATTCCGAGTACAATTGCCAACATAGAAATTGTTAAAGCATAGGCGTCTCCTGTTGATACTCATAAGTCGAGTAGCAAAATGAAAGTAGCAAACCCCTCCACCACCCCTGCCTTACGGGTCTCTACTGCTACCACCATTTACTTCACTGCTACTTGTCAATATTTTTAGTGCTTTTCCTTGTCCAGTGGCAATTTGCATTTCCAATTGTCTGAAACTCTCGTATTCTTGTTGATATTTTGTTTCTTTGATTTTGTTGTTGTACTTTGTTGTTTCGTCGTCTAAGTCGGCACGTCCTTGGGCAACAATTTCAATATTGCTCCGACCACAAAGCGAAGCACACTTAAATCACCTCAGGGACAGAAGGCATAAGCCAGAGTGACCACAAATGCAACAGCCAGAACGACACTCCACACACATTGCGCCAAGCACGAGCACTGTGTGACCAAAACTTCAATCCACTTGCACTTCATGCAGAAACACTCACAGATGCACACAGACTCCCTCACACTCAGACACACACCCTCACACCTAGACACACGCCCACTCGCCACCTAAACACACACATTTCCCTTCCACCGTCCCACACATGTGAGCGAAACTGCAAACACTCACGACCATTGTCAATACCACTCTCGATATTCGATACTTTTGGTTGTTGTGGTGGTTGTAGTTGTTGTGTGTGTTGTGGTCGCTATTCTGGTTGTTATTGTTATTATCATTGTTGCCATTTTTGTCGCTGTTCTTGCAGACTCGCATCACTTTTCCTACACACCAACATGGGCTGCGGCCGTGCCTCGTCTCTGGTGACCGTAGCCCACTTTTTGTCAAGTTTATTGCGACGCGTTCAAACTTTTTTTATTTTAATATTTTTTGTATTTGTATTTTATTTTATTGTATGTTTTTTATTTTATGTTCTTTTTTTCTTTTTTTGCTGCAATTGTTTTTTGTTGCTTGTTTTTTATGTGCACTTTTTTATATTTACCCTATTTCAATGACGTTGTCAAGAACTGCGATTAGCTGGGAAAAAGTGGCTTATCACGCTTGGTTGGCTTTTCTGAAGGCACAAACTTTTCCGATTCGCTTTGTTGTCATTGAAAAGTCCGTCAATGCAGTGCAAACTTGATTTGTTAGCAGATTAATTGAATGCAATTTAACTGGAAATTCGTATAAATGCCACATGGGACCTCTCTGTCATGATATGTGCAATGATATCTGCATTCTAAACTCGTGATGAGCAGCTGGAAGCTCTTTCTAACCTTCACAGTCTTTTACAAATAACGCAATCAAATACCGTTATTCCACCTTCCTTTTCTTAATGTGCAGGGTGCTGGAGGACATTTTTCAACCTCCTCAGATCAGTCCTGTAGAACCCTTTTGAAACCCATTTTAACGCCTTACACGATCGTCGCAAAGAGTATGCAATCTTCCTCCTTCTTACAAACTAGTTTTGTTCTATTTCCTGACCCCTCTTTTTGTAGTGCTGCTGATATTTGCTTTGCTGGAGCTTTGATATACAATATATCGGCTTTGATATATATTTCATTCAAATGATGGAGCTTTAAACTCAACTTACATCGATTTAATGTGATCTGACATGTTTCCAGTTTTCAAAGAAACCCCTGCCTGTTATTTATCACCATTGTAGTGCCTGTTGAAGAGTCTCTTCCTACAATAGATGTTAGAACGCTATGGACTTAGACGTTAATAGTCGGTTAACATATTTTTATGGTGAACTGGTGAACACGCCTATTGATGCCATGCAGATACTCAGGAGCAACCATGATACAAGCTTGGAAATGAACCTTAGTTTATTGGTAAATCTTTGACACTGCCTAAGAAACTCTCTGCGCAGGTTGGAAATTAACAGAAGCTCTAACAAAGCATCCTTGTAAAACTGGCCTAGTTTCTGTTTCTAAGCCATACTGAAGTAAGAACTGGATAAGAGAAGCTGTACATTAATGATGAGGAAGATTTGAGGATGAGGTATTGTTGCCCTGCTGATGAAATAGTGTCTCACGTACACTCATGAACATTTGTTGATGGGGATTCTTGTTTTGGTTACCTGAAATCTTTATAAAGGTAAGGGAGATGTAAGAGCATTGATTGTAATAAAGATATATCATATTATAGTTGAAATTGGGTAGATCGGGAACCGCCGAAGAAGGAGACCGAGAACTCAGGCATTGATGCCCATGGTGCTTTGAATAGAATAGAAGTGAGGTAGGATATTAGATTATGTATTATTATAGTTACTCTGTTGTAATGAATTATTGTTGTTCGGCTGACGATATCTTTTTATATTTTCATTAAAAATCGTTTGTTCTTTTTGTCTATGAATCCTCCTACCACCCTACCCTTTTTATAGGTAGGAATATTCTCCTTTCCTTAAATACTTATTTATTTATTTTTTTTCCATCCTACGAGTATTTAAAATGAAGCCCATTTTACAGGACGTTAGCAGTTATACCCAGACTGTACCTTAGTTTACGGTTGGGAAACTTTTTAGGGTCACTTCAACAAACTTATAGTCGTACCGCCTTTGAACGGCAGGTCTGCTTCAACCTGGTTGAAGTCAAATGTTTACAGTCGAAAGTCGGCTTCATTGGTATTGAAAAAGCTCGTTTGTTTTTCACGCTTTCACATTTTCCGCTGCTCCACACAATTCAGAATTTTGTTGCTTTTGCCATTATCAGCAGCTTCCATGGCTGCGGGTTACGTTGCATTGGAAGAGTATCGCGCCATGCAATTAACTGCAAAAGTCGCCGACTATTGATGTTTGCTTTGCAAATACTCGCAGCCGAGGGTGTTGTCCAATGCGACATTGGGAGCTCTGTTTCGCCTTCTGGCGCTGGCACTGAGTGGGCATTTGGAGGCGCTCACCAATGAAGGCAATTGTCCAAGCCTTCGTCAGCAGAGCGCGTTCAATGTTGACAAAGTTCATTTCATTTTCAATAGCGGCGGCCTCCAGCCACGTCAAACGACGTCATTTTGCGCGAAATTTTAAAGCGTTTTTCCCACTCACTCTTTTCTATTTATTATGCCTTTTTTATTTATTTCCATTTTCAATTGGCAGCCTAATTTAATGGCCTTCACTGTGAGGTATCAATTTAGTTTGATCGCGTCTGTTGTTGGCCTGCAATTTGTCCAGCAAACTGAATTAATTGAAATTTATACGCGACGCTTTGTTGTTCTTCCACCGATGAATATTGTTGTTGGTGTTGGTAGTGTTGTTGTTGTAGTTGTTGTATGAGTAGTGACGTTAAACTCTTCAATTGAAACTGAGCTAGTCGAATCAGACATGGCCAACCATTGTGAGGCTTGCGTTGTGCTCTGCCAGCGGGCAACGGAATTAATTCATTCATGAATTGCAACTGAAATAAACCCATTCCATTGCAACAGACACTCCACTTTTTTCCCACACTTGGCCACTGGAGCATCGAATTTCATTTAAACTCTGGGTGCACCGTGCGTATGAGTAACCACTAAAAGACTTTAAAGCTATTATGCAGACCAATTTCATGCTGGAGGTTCATTTCAATGTATTCACCGCTTTATAATATAATATATATATTAATATCACCGAAACAAAAACCATAGGAAAGTCTTATAGCATGATTATAAAGTTCAAAGTTTACTAAAACGGTTTCGCGTAATTTTTAACGTGTTTATAGCGTAAATATAGAGTTCAAAGTTTACTAAAACAAGCTCGCATAATTTTTAAGCACTTTTATAGCGTGATTATAAAGTTCAAAGGTTATTTAAATGGTCTCGGGTGGTTTTTAACTGGTTTATAGCGTGATTATAGAATGCAAAGGTTACTTAAACGGTCTCCGGCGATTTTTAACTGATATATAGCGTGATTATAGAGTTCAAAGATTATTTGAACGGTCTCGGGAAAGCTTTATAATGTTTCTTTAAAAATGTTCCCAGATTACCATTATAAACTCTATAAGGACTTAGAAAAGTTTTATACCGTTTCATTACAGCTGTTAAATATTAGGAAAACTAACTTCATAAGAACTTTGACAACTTTATTTTTAGCCTTTATAAAGTTCAAATTGGTTACCAAAACAAGCTATGAAAGGTGTCATAACAACATTTGAAAAATTGTAAAATTAAGTCAATAAAAAAGGCTAAAAGAGTTTATAGCGTGGCACTACAAAGATAAACTATTTCCGAAATAAAAGCCATTATAGTGTAGAAGACCTGAAGGTATACTTTTAGTAATGCCAATGTAAGAGTTTAAACATGTATAAAAACCTGTTTACAGAGCCTGTATACAATGGTTATAGAGTTGCAATCATGAAACCCTCCTTCCCTTGCACAAAATCAGAAAATTTTACCATCTTCGATTCTCTTGACTGCTTTTTCCAGATGATGCAACACGCTTGGGACAATTACAAACTGTATGCGTGGGGTAAGAACGAGCTACGCCCTCTAAGTCAACGTCCGCATGTGGGCGGCATTTTCGGCGCCTACGATTTGGGCGCCAGCATTGTCGATGGCCTGGACACGTTGTATCTGATGGGCATGGAGAAGGAATACCAGGAGGGTCGCGACTGGATCGAGCGTAAATTGTGGCTCGATAACATTAGTGCCGATCTGTCCGTATTCGAGACCAACATTCGCTTCGTGGGCGGCCTGCTCACTCTCTACTCCTTCACCGGTGACAATATGTTCAAGGAAAAGGCTCAACACATCGCCGATAAATTACTGCCCGCCTTCCAGACGCCCACGGGCATACCGTATGCGTTGGTGAACACCAAAACGGGCACGAGTAAAAACTACGGCTGGGCCTCCGGCGGCAGCTCGATTCTCTCCGAATTCGGCACTCTGCACATTGAGTTCGCATATCTCAGCGACATCACGGGGAACCCCTTGTACAGGGAACGTGTGCAAGCCATAAGGCAGGTACTCAAGGAGATCGAGAAGCCAAAGGGACTATATCCAAATTTCTTAAATCCGCGTACTGGTAAATGGGGGCAGAGTAAGTGTCGCCGGTTTGGATACGCGACTATGTCCTTTAACCAAATTTATTTCTCATTGTAGTGCACATGTCTTTGGGCGCTCTTGGCGACAGTTTCTATGAATACCTACTAAAGGCGTGGCTGCAGTCCGGACAAACCGACGAGGAGGCCCGCGATATGTTCGACGAAGCCATGACGGCCATCACCGAGAAAATGGTGCGCACCAGCCCCAACGGTCTGACTTATGTGTCGGACTTGAAGTTCGACCGCCTGGAACATAAAATGGACCACTTGGCTTGCTTCTCAGGTACTGTTCCCAAAATATAGAAGAGCGGGAAGTCTTCGGAAAATGGAGTTCGAATTGATTGATTTCCCTTTTCTGTATCAAATAGAAAAAGACATAAAAAGTGAAAGTAGGGGGTTCCTCTTTAGAGAGCCTTGGCTATTCGGGGGACCGCAGGGGAAACCCCTTTACTCTTTTTGATTTTGAATTATACCCCGATATACTCGGAAAATCGATTTTTAATGCCAACCATTTCTCCCGCCAGGTGGACTCTACGCCCTTGGAGCCAACACCCGTCAAAACGAGCATTCGGACAAGTTTATGGAAATCGGCAAAGGTATCACCAACACCTGTCATGAGAGCTACACACGCAGCACTACTAAACTCGGACCAGAAGCTTTTCGGTAAGCCTACTCGCCGATCCGATCCATTGTGAACGAAATCATCACCGACAATTCGGTTTCTTTCTGATCCCAACAGCTTCAGCGACGCTGCGGAGGCTCGTGCCTTGAAATCCCAAGAGAAGTACTACATCCTCCGGCCCGAGACAATCGAGAGTTACTTCGTGCTGTGGCGCCTGACGCACGACCAGAAGTATCGCGACTGGGGCTGGGAGGCTGTCCAAGCGCTGGAGCAGCACTGCCGCACGCCTTCCGGGTACAGCGGCATCCGAAATGTCTACCAAGAGACATCGCAAAAGGACGATGTGCAACAGAGTTTCTTCCTGGCGGAGACGCTAAAGGTAAATAAATAATTATTAAATGAATAAAGAAGAAAAAATAAAATTTTATTAAATAAGGAATACAATCTATTCGGCAATCAAATTAAATAAATTAATAATTAATTAAATAATAACAAATTAAATCAATAAAAACTAAAAGCTATAATAACAAAAATCTATCAAATAAAAAAAATACTAAATAAAAAATTTATTAAATAAATAAAAATAATTTTAAAAATTTATTACATTAATAAGTAACAAAAAACGGTTTATTAAAATAACATTAATTAATTCAATAAATTAATTTAATTAATTTATTCAAAATATTAGTTTAATTTTAAAATATCTTTCAATATAAAGTTAGAAATTAAATACATAAAAAATACATTAAAGGAATAAATAATTTTAATAAGAAAATTGAGTATAAAAAAATTGAAATAAAAAATTAATAAAGTAGTAAAAATAGAAATACAAATTATGTTATAAATAAAATCAAGTAATAAATTAAAAAATTAATTAATTGAAAATTAATTTTTAAAAAATAAATTGATTTTAATAGAAAACATTTTTTTTAAATAAAATAAAAGTAAGAAAGAATTAAAAGAACAAATTTGATTTTATTGAAATATTATTTAATAAATTCATAAATAAAAAAATTAGTTAAATAAAAATAATAAATAAAATAAAAAAAGTAAAAATAAATAAAATATATAAAGAAAAAAATAATAAATGATATAAATGAAAATATTAATAAAAAATTTAAAAATTAATTAAATTGTTTAAAAAAATTATTAATTAATTTATATAAAATAAATTAATACAAATAGTAGGCAAAACTGAATCAATTTCTCAAAATTATTGAAATGATAAAATAAAATGTAAATAAATATAAAATTTAATTAAATTTATTAAATAAATAAACATAATTAAATGCTCAAAAAAATGTATTAAATAAATAAATAATCAAGTCTAATAACAAATAAAGAGACATATAAAAAATTAATTAACTGAGAATGATAGAATAATTAATTAAATAAATAAATTTAATCAAATAAATGAAAAAACGACAAACAAATTAATCAAAGAACTGAAAATAATAAACAAAGTTATATAAAAAACGGACAAAATAATAAAAAAATGATATAAAATGAAAATAAAGAAATCAAAAAATCATATAAAAAACTAATAAAATAAATAAAAATATATAAATACAAAAAGTAGACATCAAAAATGATACTAAATAAAATAAATATTCATATAAACAAATTAAATTATATAAAAAACTAATTGCATAAATAAAAAATTATATTTAATACAAATAAATATAAAAGATAATCATATAAACAAATATAGAAAACTAAAAAAATTTATTTTAAAAATTATATTTTAATAAGTATAAAAAAGTAATATAAAATAAATTAATTATGTAAAAAATAATACAATAAAAAATATGATATTGAATAAAAAAATATATATAAAAAAATAGTCATATAAAAACATAATAAAATAAATAAACAATTATGTTAAATGAAAAAAAATTTAAAAAATAGTCATCAAAAAATAAATTATATAAAAAACTAATAAAATAAATTTTAAAAAATATTTAAAAAGTTATAAAAAAAACATAGTTTTATAAAAAATATAATGAAAAAATCTTAAAAATAAATAAAAATTAAAAAAATCAAATAAATGTAGAAAACTAAAAAAAAATTATATTAAATGAAAATAAATAAATAAAAAGTTTACAAATAAAACACTAATAAAATAAATTTTAAAAATTATATTAAATAAAAATAAATAAATAAAAAAATCATATAAAAAAACAAATAAAATAAATTAAAAAAATATATTTAAAAAAAATAAATAAATAAATAAATAGTCCTAAAAATAAATTATATTAAAAACTAATCAAATAAATATAAAAATTAATTAAATAAAAATAAATAAATATAATAAAATTCAATTAATTATGTTATCAATATTGAACTAAACAAAAATATAAAAAATAATGAAACAAATAAAAAATCATATTGAATAAAAATAAATAAAAAGAATTATATAAAAAACTAATAAAATAAATTTAGAAAATTAATTAAATAAAAATAAATAAATAAAATAATCGAAATAATAAAGTTAAATTATTGAACTGAATAAAAATAATATTTTCCCTCCGTTTCAGTATTTATATCTGCTCTTCTCCGATGACTCGCTGATACCCTTGGACGAGTGGGTCTTCAATACCGAGGCTCATCCGCTTCCAGTTAAGGGCGCCAACATTTACTACCGCCAGGCGCCGACGCCCGTGTCCGCTACGGCCGGCGCTTAAGATCGCTTCCAACGCGGCCGCGACGCGGAATCCTCTTCGCATTGACTTTATTTATGTGACAATTTAAGCATTTTTCCTTAAATATGCTACTCTATCGTATGTGTCCACCCCGCCCCTCTTCGAACACACACACACACACACACGCACTCGATTCTCTTTAACTTCGTTTGTTTACGCATCGCTCATATATAATGTGGATATATATGACTATTGTTACTTATATATATAATTTTAATGAGGGGCAACTTTTTTTGATTATTTTAAAGTTTAATTTTATAGGCGTGGCCAAGTCGCTAAATTTTAAAAAAAATTTATTTGCCAGGATTTGTGTTTTTTTTTTTGTCGCAAAAGTGGAACAAAGAAGGAAAATGTCCTTTATAATTTTTTCAAATTTGAACAAACAAAAATTAATTGTACATTTTTTATATTCTAATATTTTTAATGATTTTCTTATGTCTGCAATCGTAGCAAATTGTAATTAATTATTAATTATATTATAACTAGAATTATAATTTTTTTTTAATAATTGTTTTTTTTATAATTAATTAATTATTATTATTAATTTTTTTTTTTCTTTAGTTTCTTATTAGTGCAACAAATTTTGTATGACCTGGCATAGATGCGCCTCTTCCAAGCGCTGCTTTTGTGGTCCTTAGGTGGGATTCAGGTGGATTCAATTACTTTTCAAGTACAATTAATTTCAAGGAATTATTGCTATCTTTCCTGCAAGAACTTACCTAGATGTAGCTTCTCTATCTGGGAAAACCAGAACCAAAATGTTAAAACAATGCTTGACGAGGGGTCGGAAAGACCACCAAAGAGCGTAGATGAGTCTGAACCAATTCAAGGAGTACAGGTCAAAGGTTGATCGTTCATGACAGCTTATGCTGATGTGAAGAATTCTGAAAAGAGATCCAGCCCTCTTTTTCAGTAGTCTTCACACCTAAGCTGCATTAAAACTCCCAGCGTAATTATTCTCCTTTCCGTACACTATTCTGATGTGTGACACAAAAAAGGTTCCTATGTCCTTCGCCTACGAGTACACTTGCTTCCTAGATTACCCGGATTTACCCCGGAATTACCCTGGAATTACCCTGAGCCTCTTTCCCTACTCCCACTTATTTTGTAGATGCACCTCTTTCTTGGTTGTACTCATTCAATCTGAGTGAAGATGCTGCCAACGGGTGCCACACCCATTTTCTGGGCGTCTATGTTCTCGAAACTTTGAAGTGATTATTGCCGATATTATGTAAATTAAATTTATAGTTTGTACCTAATTTTAAGAAAGGAAACACCTCCCTCCCGCCCCCGCGTCTCCTCTAAGTGAAAATGTTGTTCATTAAATAATTGCTTTTAATATTTAACTTAAAAGAAAAAGTAACTTCAAATTATCAATTTTCAAATTAATGATTTTTTTGTAGTATTCTTCTTTCAGTTTTTGTCGTATTAAATTTTTTTTTTTAATTTTTATTAATTCAAAATATTTTTTTTTCCATTTTGTGTTTTATTAATTATAAAATTTTTATTTCTAAAAATTTGCCTAATTGAAATCTTGTGTCAGTGTCTTTATATTTAAATTTTTTGTTTGTTTGTATAATGATATTTTTTTTATAAATAATTATATAAAATATAATTTTTGTGTTGTGTATTAATAATTATTTTTTTATTTTTTATATTGGAATTTTTAATTTTTTATATAATTATAGAAACAAAAATATTTTTTCTATTTTAATAATAGAATTTTTATTTCTAATAATTATAGAAAAAAATTATTCTGTTTTATAAAATTTTTTTAATAATATAATTTTTTATTTTTTTTATTAATAATTATATAAAATATAATTTTTGTGTTGTTTTAAAAATTATTTTTTTATTTTTTAAAATATTGGAATTTTTTCTAATAATTAGTTTTGTGTTTTAATATTAAAAATTTTTAAATTTTTTATAATTTTTGGAGTTTTTTCCTTTTTTTATAAAAGTATATAATTAGTTATTTTCTTTTTATGGTTTGATTTTATTTTAAATAATAAAGAAAAAATTTTTTTAAATCTATGCAGGAATCATCAATATCAATTATTTACTTGTTTTTGATTCTTTTTTTTTTGTTCCACTTTTCTCGGTTTTTTTTTTTGTTTTTTCATTATTATTTTATTTTTAATTTAATTGTATTTTTAATTTTGTGTTTTATATGTTTTTTCCATCTTCATAATTTTTTCTTATTTTATAATTTTTTGTTTTAAATTTTATTAAATATTTAGTTCTTAGTAACAATTTGAAATGACTTATTAAATTATTTTGTGTCTCACTTAAAATAAAAATTTGTAAATTTTATTGGCATTATAGCGCTTTTTTAATGGCATTATAGCGTATCGTATAATTTTTGAAGCAAAGTTGACTTTTGAATTATTTTTAGAAAAACAAAAATTTAAACTAATAAATGTGTAAATAATTAACAAGCAAACATACAAAAATATTAACATAAATAAACGAAAAAACAGGCGTTCATGAATATTCGTGAACGAGGACTTTAAATGTAACGATCGATTAACACAAATCATGATTTAGTTGAATTAATCAAAGGAAAAGAAGTGTGATTCCCCGATGAACAACAGAATTCTCAAAAAGTAACTAAAATGATCATTAAAAAATATTTAAACATAAATGAGCAAAAAAGAAAATGAAATTTTGTCAAAGCGCCGTCAACTTTTTTATTTTTATTAAAGAAGTGACGCCACTCCATCCCCTGCCCCCAGACCCCCAAATGAGATACTTATCAAGTGCATGCACACTGCATGCAGCCACTGTACACGTGTATGTGTTAGAGAATATGCGCAATGTATCATAAATATATACATAAACATAAAACAAAAATATTTTATTACTTGCATCATATTTAGTAATAACAATATTAATAAATATAATTCTAATTATAAAACTAATAATAATAAAATTAATTATTAAATGTTTATAATTAGTTTAAATATATTCATATATATAAATCTATATTTATATATTCGAATTGAAGAACTAGTTGCAAATTTTGTAGTTTTAGACTTGCGTGATATTTTTTTCATTTTTTTAATATAAATTTATTAATTGTGGTAAGAACGCGGAGATAATTAATTAATGATATTTACATTTATACATACATTGATACAAATTAATATATTTGTGTATAGATACATGAGAAGTTATTAAAATTATACAGCACACTCACACACACAAACACACCCACACAAACAAACACAACAACAATAACAAACAAAACCAACAATGTACGTTTTTTTTAGTATATTTAATTAATTAACTGAAAATATAAACGCGAAAAAATGTCTTTTTGCATTGAATTTATTTAAATTTATAAACTAAGCGAATAAAAATAAATTGATTGACATCCATAATTATAAAAAATGAATTAAAATAAATAAATTTATGTAGTTTTGTTTATAATTAATTACAATTATATAAATTTTTGTCACATTTAAGTACATTATATATTTAAATAAAGAAAATTGTAATAAAGTAAAAGTATTAAAACCAAAATATTACGTTTTTATTGATGGAGGGGCCTTCCCATTTGTGAGCGGACGAAAAAGAGTTTAGGCTTCTGGTGAACGGCTGATTTTAAACCCGGACCGACCACGACTATAGTCTGACCGCATCGGATCGAAAATGTGTGCTTCAACGGTTTGAAGGTTTAGTGCTAAACCCGATTTTGCAATCAGCTGACTGCAAAATCTTTGATATCGGACAGGTGCAATAGTCTGCAAATAGTTCAGGAGAAGAATGACTTATTCCAAATGATGGTATGAGGAGTTGTTCCCAATTAAGTTCTGAGAAGTTAGTTCAGTCTTCCATTATTTTCAAGTAGAAATTTTTTGCAGAGTTTTGATTTTCTTTATAACTTGCACATCTCTACCTGCCATCTTTCGTTTCTGTCGTTCATTAGCAATTAATAAGAAATCATTGCAAAATTATTACAATTTAAAATATGTAGGAAAATTATTGCTAGTTACTGTATTTATCATGGGAATGAGTTATGTTCGCGGCACATGAACAAGCTGCACTTTCTGCCCTAAACTGTGTTCGTCACACGAGTTCATTAGCTCTTTATTGTTCGCGTCGCAATCGTCAAATTACGGAACTGAAGAGAACTGAAAGTGAACACGCACTGCACGAGTTCATGCGACGCGAACAAACTTATGATGCTTATATACCAGTGAGATAATTTTAGTTATATTTAAGCCAGTGAGATAATTTTAGAAATAGTTGGGCTTATTTGAACTTCTTTAACATCAAAAGGCCCTTATACACAGACACCTTACTTTCAGTCCCTTTGGTTATGTATTGAAAGAAAAATGTTTTCCGCTAGAATTAAAATGAGAGATCGTTATTACATAAAAAAATAAATAAATTACATCCTCCTCTTATTTCCATACACTTAAGTTAAACTCTATAGTAGGTATAAGCAATATAATTATCTATCACTAAAAGAAGCAATAATGCAATAGTTTACATATGTACCTACGCTTAGCAGTATCCACTAAGTAATTTATACTTTTAAGCCTTACCTTTAAAATTATCGAATTTAAATATTTATATTATATTATATCCAACTATTATTTATTATATAAATATCAGGGAGCTGAAAGCCCTAGCAACTAGTGCTCCTATATATTGTATGTAGGATAAGAATGCATTCTTTTCTTTCCCTTGTAAATAAATAAATAAATACTATATTTATTTTTTATTTATATTTTATTGTTTAAATTTTATTTTATTGTATTATTTAAACTTTATCTCTGATCTACTATATAAAATTTATGTGATTTAAAACGAACATTTAAAAATATTTTTCTTGTCTTTCTTTTCTTCTGAACTTTAACGAAAGTTTTCCCAATATTTGTGACATTTTTCTGTTCAATTTTGAATCATCTGAAACAAACTTTAATATCTAGTGCACTACGCCTCCAAATTGCTCTGATGAATGCAGCCATAGCCGCTGCTCAATATAGTGACGTCATTTGATTACATTTTCCTTTGCTTTATCAATGAAAACAATGCGTATAAAAACACCACAAACCGGCAAAACAAGTACAGAGCCAGAACAACAAAGAATACAGAATGAACCAAAATATGTTGAAGAACAACAAAAGCGAAGAACCAAGGAAAACAACCTCGGAAACTGAAGAAGCTTCGGGTACAAATGGGAAAAGGTAAACAACAACAAACGACGGCAAACGAGAAGCAACCCGCTAGAAAAAAGCGATTTATATATTTACGCCAAGGCGCTCTGTTTTCATTTTCAGTACATTTCTACCACTCGGAGAGACAAGTTTAGATACCAAGCAACGCAAGTGAAAAAGTAATTGAAATAAAGTGAAGAAAAAAACGCTCAAAAACCTGTACAAACAAATACACATTGAAGTAGAAATAAACAATAAGTTGGCTTAAATTAAAATCGTCTGAGCAAAAATCAACAGAGGACAATTGCATACGACGCAAAATGCCGTTCCCAACACATCCACCAACACAAATGCCGTGTCCTCATTGGAACCACTTTCCCGTATCTCCGGGCTCGGAGACGATGGTGGGTGCAGCCGGTTCACCGCCCACCACGCCCGACTCCTATATTTACTGCAGCCAGTGCGGAGCCAAGAATAAACAATGAGGACACCAGATAACAAACAGCCTGCAACAGAAACGCCAGCAAAAATGACAACAACGAAGAATTTGTGGGCGTGTTGGCCTGACAAGGGAGTTCACGCTACTACGCACTTCCATTTGGCATTTTGAAGCGACGCATTTCCAATTACGAAGGAGCTCTGTTTTTATTTACCCAATTAATTACTTTCCATTAACATAACAAACCATTCACAACTAAATTTACGGAGCTCTGACTGCAATTAAATTTGCTGTAGTCCTATTTATTTTTATACACATAATTAAGTGTGTATTCATGTGTAAACTTGGAACCTTTTTTCATTTTTACCTACTCTCAATTTGGACATTTCTAGCATTTAAGTTTCATTTCAACGCATATTTTTAGATTAAAGAGTTTCAAGACTTTACTTAACAATTTTACTTTATAAGTAATCAGCATGTAAGCACTTTTTATATGTTTCGTACTTATACACATATGTACTTATATAATATATATGTACGTACATAATACATTCAGCCATACAAATGTACGTATATAAAGCATAATAAAGTTATTTTAAAATTATAATCATAAACATTGCTGCTGAATTTCTTATCTCGCGCTGGTACAGTATCGTCAGCTGCATCCGCTTCAATAGAAGTACCCTACATGTGGGTCATAAGTTCATGGCAATTGAGTTTATGTGCACGCAAGCGAATGTTTAGTTCAATTTTTCATCAAATTGTATATATCAGACAATTATTTACTTAGCTTAAAATTCTTTAGAAGGCATTATAAAATATTAAATATGGTGTCTTCGATGATGTCTCTTGAAGGAGTACAATCATCTCTTAAATGTTTCAGTCTGTCAGGTATTAAAAAAATGGCTCAGTGGTATCAACTTCTCAGAGGAATCTTAAACTCCTCAGAGGATTCTTAAGTCTCTCTGAGGGTCTTAAAATTCTCGGAGGAATCTGCAATTCAAAAGAATTAGATAGTCCTGGGAGAGTTTATGTTTAAGAAGACATTGAAATAATTCAAATCCAGTTGTTAACATTTTCCACATGGAAGTGTCTCCTGAAGTTCTTGTAATATTCCATTTCCACTTTAAAAGTGAATGGGGAAAAAATATTAAAAATTAATTTAATAAAATAAATTGTACATAAAGACACAAACGTTCACTTTGTGTACAGAATTTAATATAATTTTCTCGTTTACATAAAAAAGAATTGTTTGATAATGCATTCAATTCTGAGGCGCTTGCAGCTGCGTGGCTTGTTCGCTCGGCTTACGTCATTCGCTGCAGATCCAGTTTCTACATGGCGATATCAAGCTTCATGTACTTGCTGTGGAGTATTCATGTACAGAAATACTTCAATGCAATTTATTTATTTCTTCAAGAGTGTCGCAGGCAGTTCAAACTGGAAATGGTAGAACAAAAATATCCGGGAGACCAAACGGTTCAATTGTAAAGTAATTGTAAACAAGTGTTACCTTCCAATGGTGGAATTACTTTCAATAAATTGCAACACGCCGGTTGACTGCCGTGTTCCACTAATGGTGCTACCATGGTGCTATGTAGAAAGGTGAATTCACCTGAGAGATCGAAAGAAATTGCATTCGAAAATTAATGCTTCTTCTTCCACCATAAATGTATCGCATTTATACCTTACTTCTAATTATAATAATCCTTTTTCTGTCAAATGAAATAAGTGCGTCTGTGACTGATATTCACCAAGGATGATAGAATCCAAGATTGCATTAACATCAAATATTCATTAATAATGATAGAACTCAAGATTGCATTAATATCCAATTCTGAGACTTGACCAAGAATGATATAATACAAGATTTCATTAATATGCGATACCTTGGAGTTCGGGGTTTTGACCAAGATATATAGAATATAAGATTGTATTAATATCCAAGACACTCGTGTTCAGAGACTTCTACAGTCTAATCTAGAATTGATTAATACACCTATATACGTTCAAAATACCCTAAAGCAAGGTCTGCAGATAGATCATACATCATTTGTCATTTTGCTTATATGGCATACAATTATGCTTTCTCAGTTTACCATTTGTAAGTCTCTTTTTCATTCACGAATTACAGTGTTCTTTACTTCTTTAATATGTGTCCATATTTTGTACCATTCACAACACCACAGGATCCATCTCCTTGTTTGTAATCAGCGAAACTATGGCAATTGTCTGATTCGCCCTATAGAATAATTTAAACCCTGGAACAATTTTCTGATGGATTTATAAATTGAATAAAAAAATTATATAACTAGAAAAAGTTGATAAAATGTTTGTCATTATTGAGTTGTCAAAGTTTGAAATAGTAAACAATCGACATTCATTCTAAACCTAAATAAAAATATATATAAAAATTGTCAAAATCATGCTGTGCGTCATGCCCCACCAGGCGAGAGTTCTTGCAGCGACTGATAACACGTCACAGCGTCCGCCCAGCTGCTTATCGGGTGGAGGTAAACATTGTACGCACTTATTTTGAATACGGCAGCGTTGTGACGTGCTATTCGAGGCGTGCTCTCATTAAAATTGAAAGAATGACACACAAATTTATTAGCAGAATGAGCGGTAAACAAAGAAAACATCTGCTTTTGTGTTGTTGGTGTAGTTCTTAGGTACCTGTTTGTTGTTTACCTGGTACTATTTCGAACAACAACAAAGTAGAATAAACAAACAAGAAGATGGAAGAAAAGAGAAAAAAAGATGCAGACTTGTTTTGGAAAGATGACGGACAATTCGTGTGTCAACAATAATAAAATGGAAAGTGCTTGGCTAGCAAATCCGCCTATTTGTCTCAGGTAATTAAATTGTACACGGGAAATTCTATGGAAATTGCTCCTGTAGTGCAATTCCTTGGAATTCAATGAACACACAATTCAAGGCAATCGATAGTGAAGGCAGCTGAGAATGAGGGTAGGAGTAAATGGATAATCTCAAAGATGCATTTTTAGAACTTCATTAAACATGATAAAATATGATAGAAAAATGGCGCTGCAATACATTAACAAGGTCCAGAGTAATTCGTTACACCTGCGAAGAGTAAATAAGAAACTTGTAGCCTCAGCGTAGACAGTGAGTGAGCGAGTTTTAAATTCCAAAATAAATGGCATCGAAATAAAACGCCTGACGTATGCTACTTGTGCTCTGTTCGTCTGCCAGAGGTAACTTTGTCATTGTGGGAACAACCAATGGAGGAACCAACCATCCATCTGATGTCCTAAAGCGGAACGCCATGAATGAATTTCCAACCAAGTATTCGTTTTATCGGTCAAGGTTTTCATTTTTGTCATCATAATTATATCACAATATTGGTAGTGTTATAAAATCGTTTGTAGTCATTTAGTTGCCTTTAGTGACGTAATCAATTGTCTGCTGAGGATAGAAATGTTAACAATTATTTTTTATTTTCCCTCAAATACGTTCCAAATCAAAATTTTATCATACTAATTTAGATTCTAATTTTAAAGCAAGATAAGAGCGAAAATTGAAGTGCTGCAAAAATAAACCTATGAAACCTCAGACCTCTGCAACAAAAAAAGCACAACAACCAAAACACAACTACAAACACACAAAAAAAAAAATAATTAGAAACAAGCAATCCAGCTGATAATTTATGTCAAATGAACATTTTGAACAAATTTGAAAGCATTCAAAAGCACCCTACAGAGAGCTACGAGAACATTAGCACACTGAAGTGAAGCCGATAAAATTAACTAATTAATGATAGTCACGCAATTTGTAGAGGCGTGCCACGGGGAGGTCCGTGGAAGTATTTGTTATTGTTAGGCATGGAGCAGTGGGCTATAAACCTGTTTACATAATATTCAAAGTTCACCTTACCCCCTCGCTGCACTACTGACCGTATCTTCATGCGAGTACATCCATTAGAAACCCCCTAATAAGTTGTAAAACGAGATTCATGCTAGGCTCGCACTGAATGTGCGTTTTTTTGTCAACCACATTTCGTATAACGCTTTAAATACTACGTGACACACAAGAAGGACCAGGTGGCACACAGGAATGACAACTTGGCACATAGAATGACCACTTGACACACTGGAAGGTGCGATGTATGACAAAAAGACCCTGCAGTGTGTTGAGGTTTCATGTGAGCGAAGTGCAGAGGAAAGATTCTCCAAGTGGAACAACCGACTTTGAGTCACTTTAATGTTCACTGCACTGTGAAGTTGAATAAAAAACATTCCTATTCCTGCAGGTGGCGCCGAGTGATTTCTCCTCAAATTCGTCATTTTTGAAGCACCAGGCGCACAGAAATGCGTAGCAGGTGTCACAACCGGGCAGTTAGCAAATACAAGAACCGCATGATTAGCAGCTGGTTGAACCGAATTGCTAGCATTTTTGTGCAACGGTTTGTATTAAAAAATTCAGAGTATGCTTTTAGGGATAACGTGAAGAAACACCCCAAAAATTTGTAAGGAAATAAATAAAACAAAGGAATGAAAAATAACAGTACGAGAAATGGGTCTAAGAATTTATGATGGATTTGCAAGCTCAACTTCAGTTTTTTTTTACATTTTCTTATTAAATAGTAACAAAAAATGTACGTTTTCCTCTTTTTATAAAGCAAATTGAAACAATTTGAAAGAACCTGTACCAAGTTGAACATGGTGCTCAACTTAATAAAAACAAGGCTAATAAAGAATTCTAGTAAAATTTATTAACTAATTTTAACACAAATTAATGTACAAATAAATAAACATCATTATTTTGGTGCAAATTAAAAAGGCATTATTTTTTCATGTAAATTTCCATAATTGAAACTATTTCTTTAAAACGATTCTCATTAATTTTGTTTATGTAATTATAAATAATATACCTTAAATTATGTTCGTATGTTTACAATATGTGTCTTCCTTCCCTCGTTTTTCGCCCATTAGAAGGGTGTTTTGGAGAAGCAGAGGAGCAGGAAGAGGCGTGACAAAATTCCACAATTATAATCAAATTTTAAATTTGAGTGTGGACTAAAATTGTTATGAAGGGACCGGCCAGAGTTCTACAATTGTTTACACGGCTAACTACACGGATGACAAGAATTTTATTTATCTGGACGAGTTCATAAGCCCTTTAGAATTCCTCTGAATATGAGTCCGCGGAATTTCCAGTACGCATACATATAAAAAGTACGAGTGGTGCTGTCCTTGCGCTGACTATCACCATCCCAAGTATGGGAACCTTTTTAGTCAGTGCTTGAACGGCGCCACACCGTGGTATCACAATGGGCCATTATGTGTGCTCAAGTGTGCTTTTGGCAAACTGGGCGGCCACTCCTACCTAGCTACCATACATATAAAAAGTACGAGTACCTTGAAGTTACTTTCCTACGTCATCAGAATAAATTCATTGAAGTACTCCAAGTGTGCAGTTACTCAAAAGTGTAGAGTAGGATCATTCAATATAAAAGACGCTCCGTCTAGTGCCTTGAAATTCCTATTTCAAGTCTGAGTCATCGAAAATCTACGCTAAGACTTTGAGCACTCATACAAAATATGAGCTCTAGCAAGTGACCTTGGCTCGAGGGGGTGCAACTCGAGCACCTGAGTTATAATTACTACTGGAAGCGCTACAGAAATATCACTTCAAGACAGTGCACAGTCGTCTGGGAAGTGCAGATTAAAAGTATGAGTAAACTTAATCAGTAAATAAACATAAATACACTTGAATTTTCCGCAATGTCCACAAACTCGTATTAAGCACATTTTTGGTCTTTGCTTATAAATATTTATAAAAATTCCGTCAAGTTTACTACGATCAAATATTAATTTCTAGTTGCAACAATAAAACTTTAATGCACCTTGGGGGAACCCGTAACAATTTCGTTGGCTAAATAATTCTAGAAGCCTAGGAAGGCAACGTGGCAAGGCAACTTATCGAACAATTTACAAATGTATAAAAATCGTTTGTGGGTCTTCAACTCTTCGTTGTTGCTTTGTCCAGGCAGTGGCGCTTCGTAGCTGGTCCAGCAGTCGCAACGGCGTTGTCTTTGTGGTAGCTTTGGTCGAGCATTTCCAAGAGCGTGCGTTGCCGGGACCGACTGCAGGAGGGGGTCGTAGGGGTTTTTGCTCTACTGGCTTCACGTGTGCTGCCTTCGGGCTTGGGCGCACCTTCCGTTGGTAACGCGTCATCTGCAGCTGCCAGTAGGAGAGCATCCATCTCACTGTCATCCGAGATGAGTATGCGTGTCGTGGACGAGGCTTGTGAGTTGTTGACGGAGGTGGTGGCGGCTATGTTGATTGGTGCATCCAATTCGTTTTCCGCTTCGGATGAGGAGGAGGCAAAAATGTCTTGACTCACATTCATGGATTGGGGCGAATTTTTTTCTTTATCGGTAGCGCCAGAGGCTTGTGAGGATTTGGTGTGACCAGCAGTTTTACTCTTCATACTAGTGCCGATCGTCTGTTGCGTCTTTCGGGAGTTCGGACTGCGCTGGAAGCAGAAACGAAATTAAAAATGACACTTCAAAAAAAGCGTTCCGGTTTGCTACAAGACGCATACCAAGTACCTGCATACCTGCTCCTTTTTGAGATGACAACTGTATATGAAGTTGTACAGCTCGGTGGGAGCCAAACGCTGCGCCTGAAACGCTTTCAATGTGGCCCACAAGTCCTTGACCAGCACTTTCTGCTCACGGAAGAAGGTGTGCATGCGGTGCACTTCGTCTCGCAATTCCTCGTTGCCAAAGGTGTAATACACCAAGGGTCGTTTGGTGACTGTGCACACCATCAGCTGCAGCAAGGCCTTGAGAGTAGCCTCACCGCCGAATGCCCCACAGCCCCAGTTGCCAGACGCTACACCAGGCGCCGGAGTCACCAGTGGGTGAAGGAAGCCCACGTATGCTTTATTCAGTTCACGTAGCATCAACTCCTCTCGGTATTGATGGCCAGATTGCACAAAGGACAAAGCATCGATCGCCACAATGTGCGTCAGACGCCGGCGGCAAGTGTCGCATGGCGTGTTGTCCTCATGATTGCCTGCCCACTGAAACGTGCTGGCATACCCAGTGTAGTCGCTGTAGCGCTCGCAACCTACCATCACCAGCGCCTCTGTGGGTCTCAGGAACTCGGTGAAGAGTTTGGATATCAGCAACTCGGGGCAGATAACGAAGCGGATTTCTTCCTGCACACATCCGGAACCCAATACTCCTCCTCCCAGATATTTATTTGCGAAATCAACTTGCAACAGACCCATGCCCTGATCTTCAATCGTGCCCTCGGAGTTTATGTGAAGCGACGTGGCTCCAAGAGGCGCTGGGCACTCCGCCCATCTGGGCATATCCGCGGCCACCAAGCTGCGGCGTGTGAATGTCATGACGCCGGTGGGCACGTTTGAGTTATCACATTCCGTAGGGCAAACACGTTTGAAGTAGTGGCAAATGCATTTGATCTTCTCCAGGACGGACTGACCAGATGATTGAAAGAGTCTACGGTGAACGGGAAATTAGTTTTATAGTAAAAGAAATATACCATGCCTACTCCTCCTACCGATTGAAATTGATGTCAGGAAACGTGCTGTACTCAGACTTGCGTTTGAGTGTGTTGCGTCGTGGAAAAGTGCAAAGAAAAGCGTTCGCCAATAGACACGATATCTGCTCCTGAGTCAACGTAATCGAGTGCGACTCGCCCTGCTTAAGCAAGGGAATCGGCGCCTGCACTAGTGCCGGCAGTTGCAATGCTAAGCGTATAATGCGCGGCAGGAGATCCTCAAAGAATATGCGCGTCTCGCTCTCGTCCAATTCCTCTTCGAACAGCCTGTGCAAGGCGCGAAAGGTCCACTGGCCTTCGTATTTGGAATTGTATGTGAGTATGGCCGCCTGCAGCTCGTGGCTGCTGTTGATGGGCTGCAGCAACGCTTGTTCAATCATTTCCCAGCGCGACTCTATCGTGGAGGTGCCATCTGGTGCACTCACTGGATACTGACTCTTGGCTGAACAGGGCAGACGCACATGCAGAGCATCCCATTTGAGATGACTTTTCAAAGGACGCGGCGGCTTGTCCTCTGGCTCGCGTATTGGATAGTGGTGCAGCACCGCATGTGTCTGTGATGGCCGCACCGGCTCCACATGCTCCAGCTCAAACTCGTTCAGGAAGCGATGGATCTCCTCCAGCGAGCAGCCACGCCAACTTTGATCGGACGACGAATTCGGCGAATCCATTCCGCGAAGCTGACCCTGCGTCGCGACCAGAGTAAGTCGCCTACAATTAATTGTAGACTCCAATAGATTTAAACAGAATTTGCGTAAAATTTTGACTTAGTTTCCTTTGGAACACAATTTCTAATATTTCAATGTATAAAATAAAATTAAAAGTAAAAAGCGGCAAATGAAAGTGCGGCAATTCCTTTCCCTCTCTCACTTTCTCATTGCCGCTTGACAGTTCACTAGTGATGTAGTGTTGTGGATTGATGGAAGTCATTTCGAGTACTAGTTAGAATATCTGCAAGAATGATAAAATAGAAGATTGCGCCATGCGCAGGTCCGCTATTCCTCTCTCGACAAAAACTCAGCACAGCTGATTGGCTGTGACGTCAGGTAGCACTTTCAAATATTTTGTGATATGAAAAATGCATACACAAAGGCAATAATTTGTATATTGAAAGCTTTTTAATTATTTTGAATTATATATAAGTTAACAAATGCACTTGCAAGTAAGCGAGTACAAATTATTGAAAAACTCTTTCTAATCTCTATCACTTAAGCAGCGGATTAAGCGGATTCTCATGTTCCAAGAAAGAAAAAGTGAATTTGTGTACTGATTTTATAAATATAAATATATTAATATCATATAAATATACATACATTTAATAAATATTAAAATATTTAATATTAAACACAAATTTTCACATTTCTCACACAAAAATGTATGCATTTTGGCTGTTCTCTCATTTCGTATGTGCGTAGTGACGAAGTGCGCAGAGAGAGGAAATTTTCGTAGCAGCATTGGCGCAATCTTCTATTTTATCATTCTTAGAAAATCTGTAATATGTTGAATATGTTAGACTGATAGTGCTGATTCTATTATTAATTTTGTTATTAGAATTATACCTTACAATATAATAAATTATGTCTGCACAAGTTTGGCGGAATGGGTAGTAGCTCCTGCGGCTCTCGATTCGAAAAGAAAAAAATTTAAAAAGAAACATTTTTGAGGCCATGACCGGGACTTGCAATCTTCAGTAATCGAGTAGCTAAGCCATAAAGGGTAAGATTTCATTCCCACTTCTTAGGAAATCAAGTTTTATGTGGAGGTTGCTGAAGATGCACACACTCAGCCCACGGCAGGACACATCCACACACCAGTATATTTTTTTATGGTGCCTAATTCTTGTATCAAATTGGAAAAACGTCGAATAAACATAATAGTTCTGAGTCGATTACTTGAAAATTGCTCAAATTGAATATTCCAATATTATCAGCATCAATTAGGATATGCATATACACCGCACCAATATACTATAAATTCAAGGTAGTTATAACATTCCATACATTTTATCATATATATACATTTATAACGTTGCGGAATTACTCTTTAATCACACCTTTTATGGCTCAAGTTCCAATTCATGTAAAGGTTGGCTTTTAATCCAAGCCGGCATATTATCTGGTGTTGAGTTATTTTCGTGGAGGAAACTGACAAATTGGCCTTCGGAGGCAGCAAAAACACCTGACCTAATATACATCTTTATAGCAAAAGGAGTATCTATGTACATCTTTGCGAAGCAGAGGAAAGCTTTGATCCTCTCTGATCATTCACCGGTATTTTTGATAAGTGACCGATTTGATAGGAATTTTTGTTTTTATTAAATTTTATTAAAGCAAATTAATAATTATAATAAAAATAATTGACAAGACACACCATTCGACTAATTAAATAAACTATTATTGCTCCAATTCAATTTATCCATTCATAACATATTTAATTTAAAGCAGTTACCGTTTCGTATTCGGTTTCAAATGAACTCGTCAGAGTAATCGTAAATATTTCATAGTGTGACGCTAGAGGGCATTAATCTCAATTATCTGTCTCCCATTGAAGGCTGAAGAAGTGTGTTCAATGAACATTTTATTTATTTTGAAAACATCCACACGTAAGAGGGGCCTGCACAAGGTGTGTTCAAATCAACATGTGGAAGTTTTTCCATGTTCCAAGGAGAACCCACTATGCAACTCGCTATAACAGCACATAGCATGTTGTAATCTCATCAGCGTGTGCTAGACGACATGCGGTAAGTCCCCGTTCTCACCCACTGACCCCATTCAAATATAAACAACGTGCGATTTCTATTTTTTTTAGACGTTTTATTTGTTACTGTTCGCTTTGTGGTAATTCAATAACATTTAATTAAAAAGATATTTTACAACAGGAGATTTTATTTCTTTATGGAAAAAAGAAAAAAATTAATACAATGTTTTCTCTTAATAACTTTTGTTTCATATAAAATGATTTAAAAGTTTAAAAGTGTGTTTATAAATGTTCAATAGAAACATAAGAAAACATTTGGAACGGAATAATTGAACTTTCTGTTTGTTACTTTATTTGTTGTGTTACTCGATTTTTTGTATTTTTTTGTTTTCTCAGTTTGTGGCAGGCATTTTATTTCGTAGTTTGTAAATTGTTTGTTTTTATTGAATTTGCGTAAAGAACTTAAAAGTTAATAAGAATTAAAAATAATGTCGACTGATACATAAAACTGAAAGTTTTGTTGATTTATATGTTTGTTAGTTTTTTTTTTAAATTTTGATTTTGTTTTTTCACATCAATAATTTTAGTTTTAATTTAAAAATTGTGTGTAATATTTTAGGGGTTTTGTGCTAAATTTTACGTTTTAAAAATATTTTGTTTTTTGTTTTTGTTGTTTAATAAAAGACACAAAAGTGAAAGAGGTTTAGGTTTTTCGTAATTTCTTACAATTTCTCTCAAGTGAAATTTATTTACTCTTGTTTTTCATTTCATTAGTTTAGTTTCTTTTGTTTTTACGTAAGTTTCTTAATTTTAAAACACCAAGATTTGCCCAAAAATGTCTTTTATGTATTTTTATAATTTATTGAAATATAAATTTTTTGTTTAGTTGTCTAAAATGCTTAATTTCGTCATTTAAAACACCGAAAGCTTAAATTTAGAGTTTTCCTAATATTTAAATTTTTTTTACAATTTTTATAATTTTTTTAAGTTTTGTTTTTTATTAATTTCTCTGTATTGCCAGCTTTTTAATGCAAACCCGCTTTTCCTACCTTACTCTCGCTTAAAACAAAAATAACAGAAGTATGTATGGGAAAACTGATGATTAGGAAGGAAATTGTCAAAAATTGTGTGGTAAACTGTTTCAATTTCATGCGTTTCGTTGGATTCTTCAATTAATATATTTTTTCTTTTTGCAAAAATTTAAAAACAAACTTTACGTTATCACATTGTTTACGTCTTTGTTCTTAGCACCTTTCTCGTTCAACTATTTTGCAACGAAATAAAAGTGAAATTATACTTTTGCCACCTAACTTTCCTGTTCCGTTAATCCTTCAGATGAGACGGCAATAAATGCAACTTCACTTTTATTTAAGCAAAAATGTTTGCAAAGTTGAAATTTGCAAACGTCGCCCCAATTTGCCTACAATTTTCGCTACACTTACACTTAAACCTTTACCAATGCCCTCCGTATACTCATTCCATTCTAATTCCAATCCATTCCATACCATTTCAATGCATTCATTCCTGGTAACCTTACAACTAAGTTCTTGCTTACACGCGCGCTTGCTTTCTTTCAGTTATTATCACAAATATATTTCTCTGTTCCATGCCCACTTATCCCTAGACTATGTGCTTATACTATTCGTTTCGTTTCATTTCAATTCAATTCATTTCCACACACCCATTTCCAACATTCAATTGCTTTTGCTTTTTCTCACTCGTTTGTTTTTGTGTTTGTTTTTTTGTTTTGTTTTTACCAGTTTACGTAATTTTAAAACAATGTTTAATGTTATGAAAATGGAACTTTTATAAATTATGGTAATAAGGCTTCGTAGTTTGTGGGTAGAGTAGAGTGGAGTATTAATCGGAAATATCCCTTTAGTAACTGAGTGGAGACTGTGAACGAAATTATTTCCAGTTTAAGCAAATCAAAATATTTGAAACATTCATTTCATCGTTTAACCTTTGTAATCTGAGTATTTTGAATTCTAGTTGCGCTCTAACATTCAAGTTTTCTTTTGTTATTTTTTATGTAAAATCAGTCTCTATTGCTGTGTGTTAATTTATGTTTGATTAAATATCTTCGTTTGCACCTGTCGATTCGAAGATGTTTCGTCATTTTCCGTGCTTAATTGAGTTCTTCCTTCTGACAACGAGGATTATGCTAAACTATTGTTTTCCATATAAAATTGGCTCACTATTTTTTTATTAATATTATTTAAATTTTTGTTTTTGGCTCTTTTTATGGGATCATTTCATTATTGTTTTGTAGTGTTCGCTCAATAAAAAGTACTTTTTTGTATTGTTGTTGTATCTGTGTAAGTGTGTGTGAGTGTGCCTTAGAAAAATATCACATTCTTACTTCGTTCGATCGAGAGACAATTTTTATAAAGTTTTTTTAGGTTTCTTTGGTTTTTTTTATGTTTTGGTTTAAAAGTTACAATTTCATGAATGAGTTTTTATAGTATTTACATTTGATGGTTTTTCGGTTCATCAATATTAAAATATATAATGTAAAATTTTATTTGTAATTATTTAAAAAATATTTGATTGAGGTCATTTTAGAATTATTGCTAAATTGTAGAATTTTTCTTTAAATTTAATATTTTTTTAAATAATTTGTTTTGTTTTTTAAATTTTTAATTTGCTCTAAATTTTACGCGTAAATATTTGTAGACATTTATATATAAAATTAATTTTGAAACATTTTAATTTGTTTTTTAAATTTTTTTGTTAAATTTTTGTTGAAATATTTGTTTAAATTTGTTGTATTTTATTTAAGAACAAATTTGAAATGGTTTTACGTGTGGCTAGAGAGAGACAGAGTTAGAGAGAGATGGAGAAAAGTTAAAAATATGGCTCACAACATCAACAGTAAAATAGTTTATTTATTTTTTTGTTTGTTTTGTTTTTGTATATTATCCAAAAAGACAACTAACACCGAAAAATAGATATATAAAATTTAATTTCTATTTTAAATAGTTACGAGTATGTATACATATATATTTATATATTATTTTTACATGAGATAGTTTTTGTTAACAAGTACTTTGATTTAATTTATAGTTAAGAGCGTTTTAAGAAACCACTAAAATTATAAAACTAAATAATAACATAAAATTAGAAAATTTAATATAAAAAATATATTAGAAAATTAAATAATAACAGAAATTAAAAATAAAATATTAGGAAACCAACTTAAAATCAGAGGGGGGACAAAAGTTCTGTTTCATTGGATTTTTGTAGGCTTTTTAAGAGGTATTCGAGATCAATTGATTTTCTTTATCAGTATCGCCATAGTTTGGTATCTATGATACAATAGATCTTTTGGGTCGCAATACTATACACACCTCGTAATTTATATCGCTACGATTCCATTTTGTGGGCAAGTCGTAACGTAATTTCAACCAAAATGAACAATTTTTTTGTCTATTACATAAAATTAATAAATATTAAATTAAATTAATAAATTTTGGCAAATATTGCATACCAAAAATGAAGGAAGATACTATGTTCCGAGATACTCCCAGTCCATCTTTAATAATATATTTTACGGACCATTGCGATACTTACTTTGTACCTACTCGGTGTATAAAAGTAAGGGCTTTCTTTTCATTAAGATATTTGTGGTTTGTTGGTTTTCATTTGTCTTATTTGAAATTATTATTCAGGACCTACCGAGTACTATTTTCATTCCATTCATTTTTCGCATTCTTCCTATGCCTATGAATTTAGATGCTATGATCCAAAATTCAATTGAAGTGACATCACTTGGAAATGAGTTATTACTTAATTAATCCCCAAAAACGAGTGAACAGATTCTATTTAGTATTTAGTATTCTATAAAGAGTGATTATCTCTCGATATGGCGGTTAAAAAATCTCGTGTGGCTTTTGAAGCCAGAAGTTTCCCTTCCATGCTAAATTCGTGCATGCGCCGCTGTCATTTAACGCGACTGTGTTGAAACATGGCGAACTGTTACACGGTGAAGTCCTTGGAAGTAACTCTCCCATTTAAATGAGTGAGCACACTCAATTGGAGCTCTTTTAAGCAGGTGGTTGGCAACGCGACATTGCAGTCGATCGCCCACCCTCTCACTGAACAGGTCTCAAATTTGATACTCGGTGTTTACTCGGTGGCATTGCGGTGACGTTAAACTTTAAATTATAAATTTAATTTAAAACATTGATAAGGAAACATTTATAAAAATATTCGTCTAGAAGCTCCTCACGTCACTGGGACTGCGACCGTAGTGCAATCTAATTAGATAGCAACAAAACAATTTTAGTATAATAATTAAAGTTAATTTATAATTGTAAATAATTACGAATACGTTATTTAAAATATTACTGCAATTCAATGTGTTTGTTTTTGGTAAATTGCATTATTGAAACCTTGAAATTGTCATAAATTTCACAAAAGAGGGGGTGAAGTGAAAGTTTCTTTTTGTTTACATTTATTTTTGTTTTGTTTTTTCTAATTTAAAAATATATAATTGCGTTTTGCTTAGTTTCAAAATTTTGATTATTCATAGACACTTAAAAACACTCACACCAATTATATAACTTTTACCTTTTGTTTTGTTTATCTATAAATATATAATATATTGTATGTATATTTAAAACGCATTAATTGGTAATGCAAAAATTTCGTTGTTATGATTTTTTGTCGCTTTTGTTAAAATTTAAATTTAACAACATTTCAACGGAAATGTTCGTTTATAAATTAAATAAAATTGTACAAATTTGCAAGTGTGGAAATGCATTAAAGACGCTTCAAATGAATTTACACACAAATAACTTTAATACAATTAACTCCTAATATAAAATTTAAATAAAAGTCTATAATTCCCTCCAAATTTTGAAGAATTTTTTGTGTTTTTCAGTTTTTTATAAACACATTTTTTACAAGTTCACATTTATAATTTTGAAAAGTTAAAACTAAATTTAAATATTGGGTAGTTAATTAATATCAATTGTATTTAATCAATATTTTTTTATATATATATTTATAGAAATTGGACACCAATCGAATGCAAATTGTATAATATTGCTATTTTTATTTATTTTTTATTTTCAGCAATTTCTTTTTGCTTTGCTTCTGTATTTAATTTCAAGTTTTTTTTGTATTTGTAAATTTGTCCATAATTATGGATTTATTATTATATTAATTTGATTTTTTTTTTGTACAACATGTTGCAGTTTAAATATACAATAAGAAAATATATAACAAATATATACAAGAAAATAAATTTCTGAAAATGATTAATTTACAATTTAGATTTTTTATTAAAAATTATTAATATTATATAAAAAAGAGAAGGCAGAGGAAGGTAATAAAAGAAAATTAAAATGAAGAAAAAACAATATTCTTATTATATGAATGACCAAAAAAAATTATTAAAAAATTAAAAAATATTATAATAAAAAATATGTATATCAAAAATTTTCATTTATGATACTAATTTTCATTTTATTTTGATTTAATAATTAAACAAAAAGTGTTGTCAAAGAAAGGTATAATAAAAAAAATTGTAATGAAAATCAAAAATAATTATAATAAATAAAAAAGAATATTAGAAAATAAAAATAAAATTATAATAAATAATTTATATTAAATATTATAATTAATATTAAATTATATAGAAATAAAGAGAAGGCAAAGAAAGGTATAATAAAAAAATTGTAATAAAAATAAAAATAATTATAATAAAAAAGTGATAATGTATATACAAAAAATATAACAATAATTATAATAAAAAGAAAAAAAAATATACCTAAAAATTGTATGGAAAATTTTTTATGAAAAAATATTATAATGAAAATAAAAATCAATTAAGAAAAAATGTATGACATAAAAAAATGGAAGATAAAATTATATAAAAATTCAAGATAAACAATTATATACAAAAATAAAAAACCATATTTTTTTCAAATAATGTTCATTTTATTAAAATAACATTTAAATATAAATATTGTCAACTAAGGTCTACGTAAGAATTGCTTTAAATAATAATAAAAAATTTCACAACAGTCACAGCATTTAAAAAATTATTTATAAACAATGATGTTTGTTCTCATTTTATTTTTATTAATATTAAAGCAAATTGTTTAAAGTAGAAAAAAAATTAAATAGAGTTTTATAAGAAAAAATTGTGATGCTAAACATTACAAATAAGAAATTTTTTATGTGGAGAAATAAACTTCTCTTAAAGTAGAGCTGTGTATGTTTAAAAAAAGGCAGTGTTGTTGTTGTTTTTGTATTACAGCGCGTGTTTGTTATCATTTACAGGGTGTTTTAAGTTGAACACCGTGGCTCAAAGAAGCAATATAAATTTATTATGAACAATTTGTATTGCTTCGAAGAAGTACTCATAGTGTTAAGTGTAAATATATAACATATTAAATTATATGATCCTGTGATCATTGAAAGAGCGGGTATTTGAAGCAACGCCTTCGATACGCCTCCCTGGACACTCGCTTTAAGGTTGGCCACACTGTTAACCAATGTGCTGTCCATATTGATAATTTTTATATCGAAAAAGTCTTATTTTAGGCACAAACCATACAAAATCGAACTTGGCAACTCGCAAGTCGCTAAGTCGTTAAAAATAACGCCTTCGCTACGATTTGTTTTTGTCATCCTATCAATTAAGAAATATTTACGAGTTGAGGCTGACGCATCCATCACGGTTTTTAATCCATGCCCACTTTAGTAAAGTACATGTGATAAATAATTATTGAGTTACGTGTCAACTGATGCACCCTGTAAAAATACGTCACGCCCTTTGACATGGTGCAAAATACTACAAAAAGTTCGATATTCAAACGGTAAAAAAATTATTTTTGAATAATTTTGCAAATTAGAAAACAGCTTGCGAATATGTTGAAGAGGAGTTAAAAATCCACCTCCGCTGACAGTAGGGTGAAACAGAAAACCATAAAATGATAGAGAGAGAGGGAGATATATACAGAAGTATATTCACTGAAGTTGGGTATCAGCGTAAGTGTGAAAATCGATCTTCAGTGTCAGTGGGGAAAATCAGCTGAGGATATTGTCAGTCCGAAGTCACTATAAAATTTTAGTCCTTGTACTGCCTGAGAATAGCTTCATACAAAAGCTACGAACGCTCAGGCGAGACAAATCGTGCACTGTACTGGTTAGGCCACTGGCGTCCTAAGATCACTAAAATGTCGGAATTGACCTTCATAATTTGACGTTATATTTGCATGTATTTTGAACTGCTTTTTACTACATTTTCGTTTTGTGTCAAATTGGTTGACAATTTTTGAAGTTAAATATGACCGTTACATTTTGTTAAATTGTGAGTGAATCATGACACACAAATTTTACCTCGTAGTGTTATGGTTCCTTGCGCCACTGGGTGTGAACGTAAAGATATCTTAAATGGAGGAATTGACCTTAATAATGTTACTTCATAGTTTGAACTGCTTTTCACCGCCTTGGTGGACATTTATAGAGGTTAAAATTGATCGGTGGAATTTGTAGTTACATTGCGAGCGTACATCAAGCTGCCTTATGCCACTGGCTGTGCCCTTGGAGGTAACTGAAATGTGGGAATTGACCTTAATAATGTTACGTCATATTTGAATGTATTTTGATCTGCCTTTTGTGACAAACTGGTGGATTGAGCTTAGAATTTATCGGTCAGTGTAGCTCGCAAGGGGTGTGTTCAATGTAGTTAGTGCCCAGGACGCACTTATTCGCAAGGGAAAGTCACTCTTCTTCTTGATCGCTATATACGTTCTTATATTTTGAAAATTTTTTTTAGCGGTCAGTTTGTTTTCACCTAATTGAAACTTCAACTGACAATTAAATTTAATGAAAATATTGTTGTAGACTTGTTTTAGCCATTGGGTAAGTATAGGTAGGTGGGAGTGGCAGTTTAGTTTACCAAAAGCACATTTGAGCACACCTAATGGCCCATTGTGATACCACGGTGACGCTGTTCAAGTACTGACTAAAATTCTCTTACTTAAAGATGGTGATAGTCAGCACAAGGACAGCGCCATGGCTTAGTGTAAGTTGGTCTCCTTCTCTGTTGTCTTATTTTGTTCTCTGTTATTATTTGTACTGCAACCGCGATTGTTCTTGTTTATTCTGGTACGTCATTCATAAAATATATTTAGCTACTTTCATTCATGGGATAGGTACTACACCATGTGAACACATTTGACAGTTGCAATGCCAAATGTATCAACTCTCTATACAACTCCACCTCTTTCTCTTCCACCATGGTTATTTTTGACTTCTCGTACTTGAATTGTGCTCCATTTGCAAAATTATTGAGAAAAGTGTGAAGTTCATATTAGGAAAAAGAGAGAAATTACAAATAATTATAAAGTATCACATTACGGCATGAACACTTAAAGAAAAATTAAAAAAAAAAAACAAACAAACAAACAAAACGAATTCAATATTTAATTAACTTATACAATAATAATAATTACGATAATAATGTCAAATCATGTTTATTGCCTTCTATATTACTGCTTGCTTGCTTCACTGCTTCTAGTTTTGATTTCTGTTCTTGTTCTTGTTATTTCGCAATCGCTACACTCAGAGAAATTAGTATGGAATTTAGTTCACGAGATTGCATGGGGAATTTTATACCGGATTTTTCTGTCTAAATTCCATTCATATTCTTCGAAGTGTTTCTTTGAAAATTAACGATTTTGTGTTTTGTTTTGATTTAAGCTTCTTTTCTTTTCACGCTTCTGCATTTTGTTTCTTTAACAAGTTTCTTCTTCTTCGTCATTTTATATATATTATGAGGTACTTTATATTTTTGGCACAGTGAAAGTTTTTCTCTCTCTATTTTTTCTTTTGTTTTAATAATTATTAAAATGTTATTTTGGTACGGCAAAAATTTTTTCCACGGCTATTTTTATATATACATTATATATATACGAGTACATATATGTATGTATATATATACATATATATTTTATTTAGTTTTGTTTTAGTAAGTTTTTTAAATATTACAAAAATTAAAGTTTAGTTTTTTAAATAGTTTTTTGTGTTTTTGTTTTTTGTTTAATAATTATGTTGTATGCTTTAATAATTTTACGCTTTATTTTAAGTTTTAGTTTAGTTATTTAATTTAATTCGATGTTCTTGGTTCAATTGTTGTAAATTATTTTGTGGTATTTGTTTTTGTGGGTATTTGTGGTGTTGTTGTTATTTGTTTGTTGTTGTTTGTTTTTGTTTGTTTTTGTTGTTGTTGTTTGTTTGTGGTGGTACACATTTACTATTATTATTGGATTTATTTATTTGATGTATTTACATTAAAAATTAAACGAACAAAAAAGTAGTGGTAATAATAAATTAATTATTTAAACATAAACATAAACATAAAATAAATAATAATTCGTTACAACATTTTTATTAATTTTACTATTGCAATGTTTCAGCGCTTTGCTTTTGCGTTTGCTTTTGCGTTTGCTTTTGTTTTGCTTTTGTTTTGTTTTTGCTTAGTTTCTCTCTTGCGTAATCACAGTTATTTGTTGTTGTATTGCTATTGCGTTTTGTTTACTTGTTATTGCTTACGGGGGGTTGTCAATTTAACTATGGGCGGTGGCTATTTTAAAACTATCAAGGTAGATTATGAATAATTATTCTTTATAGTAATGCGCTTTGTGTTTAAAAATATGCTCTATTTCCCGTGCGGCGGCGGTTTTCCTAACTAAATAATAATAATAAATTTCTTTCTATTGTTTATTTGTCGCTATGCACGCCTCTTTAGTGTTTAATTTAAAATTTAACTATTGCTATTTACTTTTTGTATTTGTTTCGTTTTTGTTCGCTTGTAAATAGTTCATTTAACAATAATATTGCGCAATATTAAAATTGTACAGTGTTTTGCTATATTATTCCGTAGTTGCAGTGTAAAAATATTTGCATAAAAATTAATTAATTTGTCTATTTCGTTTGTAAATAAAAGTTTTAAAATTATTTTAATATTTTCTTCTTGTTTAAAGTTGTTTTTTGTTTTTTTGCATTTTGTGTTTGTTTTGTTTTTTGTGTTTGCTTTGTTTTTGTTGTTGTTCTTGTTTTGTAGGAATTCGCTATGTTTTGCTTTTGTTTATTGTTCGCTAATTCGCGCTGACAAAAACAGTTCTTGGCAGAAAGCAGTGTAAAAAATACAGACTGTAGGTAGTTTCATGTAGTTTCTCTTGTTGTTGTTGTAAATACTTTCATAAATTACGCTCAATGAGTTGAATTGTTCATTAATACTTAGTTTTGTTTTTTTGTCTTGTTGAAACCAAAATAATTGAATGATTGCATGATTGATTTGCTTATTTTCTGTGGTGTATTTTTTTCCGTGTATGTGTCCGTCCGGTTTGTTTCTAAGAAAAAACTCCCAACTGTGATGTTTCCATATATTTGTGTAAAATTTTGGATAAATATTTTTAATATTAAATTTAATTTTCCAGCACCAAATATTTTTAGAAAAAAATTCAAATGAAAAAATAATTTTCAATAAACTAAAGTGAGTATATTGCAGGATAATTTTGGACCTACACCCAGTTTCACAAGATCTCTAGAACCTTAGAACAGAAACTCAGAAATCTCTGAAGACATTGCATCAAATTTTGAGGTGGCGAGGTGGCAGAATAAACCACCACTTTCAACTGAACGTATATCGAAGCACAACACTAGACTCTTGACAAATTGTAATGGATACTGAACACCAAGGGCATATACCACAGATGTAAAGACCCATCTGCTTTCTTTACGGAAACACCTTTGCAATTGTATCCCCAAGTCTAAAGCTACTAAGGGAAGTGCCAGTAGAAACTCAGTTGAGGAACTATTCAAGTAAATGAAAATTATGCCCATACCCCCCGAAATCTCTGAAGTATGTTGGAGGCAACGATACGAGTGGCGAGATGAAACAATGAACCACCTTGTAATTGTAATGGATTTAGACTACCCATGGAACATACCACAGATCTAAAGACCCATCTGCTTTCTATACGAAAACACCTTTGAAATTTTAAACCCATGCCTGAAGCTACTTAAGGAAGTATCCGTAGAAACTCAGTTGAGGAACTATTCAAATGATTGAAAACTATCCTCATGCCATGCTTCATTCTTTGTGCATTTATATTTCATATGCAAAAAAATTTGTCAAGAGCCTGTTCGAACTCACGAAAATTTGTCAGGTGTTTGAAAGACCACGCCTCTACATACTGGGTGCAGCTGCCAAATAACTCGCTGGCAATACCACTTAAAACGAAATATAATTAAGAAAAATTAAAAATTTTTAAAACTTATACAAAAAAGTGATTTGAAATTTTTTGATAAATTAAAATAAAATAATACCCGTGATTTTTTGTTCTTGCTTTTCCTTTTTCCTCCCTTAAACTAATTCCAATTCATTCAAATTCTCCCCCACTACTAAGCGGCCCTGAGCCTCCTATCCTTGGGCTGATCATCTTTAACTACATATCTTAGCTTCCCTCATTACTTTTCTCCCTTTCTTTTTCCCACCTTACGCGAGACCTTTCATTTCAAGTACTTTTAAACTTTTTTTTATATTAAAAAATAATTAATAAAAAAATTCCTATTCACATTTTAAAACAATAACAAATTTAAGGGGTAAAATACCTCTAAAAAGATTCCTGTATTGTAATTATGCCTCATTTGTATGTCTCTGTTTGTGTGTGTGTGTTTGTATGTGCATTTGTGTATGTGTGTGTGTGTGTGTATGTATATATAAGCATATTTAAATGTGTGTGTTTGTTCGTGTCTCTGAGCGTTTATAGTTTCTTTTCTCGAGCCACGCCCCTGGCTGCCATAGACTGACCTCCTGCGCCTGACCGCCCCACCCACCAACTCACACACTCATCAACTGGCTCCGCATACGAGTTTATTATCTGCGAAGGAGTCGTCTCCTTCGCGCCTCATCTCAGCGCGGCGCGTTGTGGATGTGCGTCGTGAGGTGCTTCGACAGGTAGTCGGCGCGAGCGAAGCACTTGCCGCACGACTCGCAGTGGTAGGGGCGCTCGCCGGTGTGTATGCGCAGATGGCGGGTCAGGTCCGATTTGCCGCCGAAAGCGCGGCCGCAGAAGAGGCACACGAAGGGACGCTCGCCGGTGTGCTTGCGTACGTGCAGTTTGAGGTTCTCCTTGGAGCGTACGCACTTGCCGCAGAATGGACAGGCGAAGCGGGATGTCGGTTGCCTGCATATAATAGAGAAGGAGAAAAATTGCCATTTAAAAATTGCATATTAGAGATGTCGAATGTGACATATTTCGTAACCCGGGTACATGTAACGCGGGTACTCGTTACCTTCGAAATACATATATGTAAGTAGTTGGTGGTAGTCACTCGTTACAAATCACAATAAAAGCAGTACCGTTTATAAAAGCCTAACTTAGTCCACAAAAGTTGTTCAGTGATGAAAAGTTGTTCAGTTAATGTAAAAAAATTCACGAACCGAAACTCTCCTCAGTAATGAAACTTAGTCCTCACATAAACTTGGTACAGTAACGAAAGTTCACCAAGTAATGATACTTTACGCCAGAAATATACCCCAATAACGAACGTTACTTAGTACACAAAATTTCCTCAAGAACTAAAATGAGCTCAGTCCAGAAAATATTCTCAATAATCCAAATGAACACAGTCCAAAAAAGTTCGTGAAAGGTTACTCAGCAAAAACGAACGTTATTCAGTACGCAAGTTCCCTAGTAACGAAAATTAAGTCAGTCCAGAGAAGATCCTCACTAATGAAGTTTTACTCAGCAATGAAAGGTCACTCAGTCCAAAAATGTTGTATCAAAAACAAACCTTGGTATTAAGAGTTCCTGAACTCTTCACCCCAGAAAAGTAGTTTATTAACGATACTTCCTAAAACGTTACTTAGATAAGGACTGCAAAGTAACTAGCAACGAGTACAGAACCGAGTTCGACATATGACATCACTATAAGGAGCCACACTCACCGTTTGTCCCGCTGTCGTTCAGCTGCGTCCACTCGCAGAAAGTTGAGAATTGACGCCTCCTGCGGGTTGAGACCCAGAAATTGTTCGCTTGGTATGCGTTCGGCATTGATCAGGGATGTGATGGAGTTGAGCGAGTTCAATGAAGTCATCGATGTTCCTGCGGCGCCATGATGCGGATGAGGTGATGGTGCTGGTACAGCGGCATGCAAGTGCGGTGGTAGCTGTTGTTGTTGTTGTTGTTGTGACGTTTGCTGTAAGTGATGATAGGAGGGATCCGTTTCCATGTGTGGAGTTGTAAGAAGACGAGGCTAAGGACAAAGAAAAGGAATCATAATGTATGAAAAGGAGTACGTACGGAAAAGGTTTGAAAGGAAATTATGATCCCTCCAAGATGCCTTTTTATTGGGATTTGGTTAAGAGACACATAAGTTCCTTGTAGCAGAGACCTGAAGAAATTTCCACACAGGAGGATTTCTCTCAGTCATCTTTCTTGTGGTCTTCACATGTGAAACAACTTTACGGATTCACCCGCTCACACCAACAGATACTCACCCAGTCCCCACTTACCCTCTTATTTGTACTATGAATTACGTCCGAGCTGCTTATATTGGGCTCTGTGGCGCCGCCGCTGGTGGCCGCCGAAGTCGACGAGTTGTGGTCGTTGTAGTGCAAGATGCTCATTCCAGCCGAATCAATGGTGTTGTCCTGCTCCTCCTCGCGCTCCTCATCGTGGCGCTCGCGTTTGATGTTGATGCGCAGATCTTCGCCGCCCTCGTCGGCCATGGCCTCCTGTGAGCTGGTGACCACATCCTGTTCCGAGTGGGCTGAGAGCACATGCTTGCCGCCGGCACCCTTCTTGCCGTGGAGGCGTTCGAGAGCATGATTGAGACGATGCTTTTTGAAGGACTTCAGATAGCGGAACTGCATGCCGCACACGTCGCAGGTGAAGAGCTTGTCCGCTGGGAGCCGAGCTCGGTGGTTCTGCTCCTTGTGCTTGGCGTATGCTGAGCGGTAGCGATACGACTGGCCGCACTGCTCGCATATGAACGGTTTGTCTTCGCCAGGGCCGATGTGCGGATGCTGCAGAGCCGCATGCTGCTCCAGCAGCCAAACGTTCGGAAAGTGGGCATTGCAGACCACACAGCGCGTCTCCTCTTCGATGGGCTCGCCGAAGAGCGACGATTCGGAGGGGCTCTGCAGCATTTGGCTCAGTTGTTGGTGTTGCGCCAGTAGCGCTGAGGTGGGTGGTGGCGTTGATGAGGTAGACGAAGAGGAGCTCTTCTCCTTGCAGCTGGAGGTGTCGGTACAGCTGGGCGTGCCCGAGAGCAGCAGCTGCGAATAGGAGCGCAGACAGTCGCCGCCCAGCGAGGAGCTCGAGCGACGACGCTGCAAGAGCTGTTCCAGCGAATCTTTGTACAGCATGGCAGAGGTCGTGGTGGAGTTGCTGCTGCTCTCCCGCGTTGAGATCAAGTCGTCGCGTGAGGACAGCTCAATGACAGTGGCATCGTCATCGTCGCGTGCAGCGGAGACCTCGGATTTGCGCTTAAGCTCCTCCAGCAGAGCATCGCGACTGGGCTGAGTGGAAGTAGAGGTGGCAGTTTGGTGAGGCGAAGGCGTGCCCTGACGTGCCTGCTTCGATTTTGGTTGTTGCTGCTGCTGCTGCTGTTGGTGGTGGTGAAAAAAAACCGCCGGTGAGGGATAACGTATGTTGAAAGGCTGTTGTTGTTGCTGTTGTTGTTGTGGTTTGTACTGTTGTTGGTGCAGTTGTTGCTGCGGAGTGGAACGATGCTGCTGCTGCTGCAGCAGTTGTTGTTGTTGTTGCTGCTTGGCTGAGGCTGAGGTTGTGGCAACAGAGAGCAAATCGGCAGTAGTGGAGTTCAATTGATTCTGGTGGTAATCCTTGGAGAGCAGATCGCCCAGTGGATTGAAACGTTGGGCAAAATCTTTCGGAGCGCAAAGCAAGCCACGACTTCTGAAACAGCAGAAGATGAAATATGAGTGAGAATCGGTGGAAGTCGACGTAAGTAGACGGGTGTTACCTTAAAGCCTCTTCGGCTAGCCAAGTCTGGTGATGCAGCATACTCAATATTCTGGACGGATCGATATCGAAGAGACTTAAGCCGAGTGGTGAGAAGGGAAACGCGAACGGCGTGGGACAACGAGCAGCAATGGCGGCGTTGCCACCGGCTCCCATGGCTCCAAGTGAGGAACTGAAGTGCCGGAACAGCTGTGAAGATCAGAGATAAAGACATTGGAATTCAGTGAGAGTTTGAAAGCGAGCGGAAGACTAAACCGAAAGAAATGGTTCTAGCTCTAAAGCGGTATTCAACAACTACGTTTACAAGCCAAATTAGGAGTTAGCATGCCGATACTGAGAGAAATTGACAAGCAGTACATATACAGAGGTCGATTTCGGACTTTAAGAGAGCTCTATGACGGATTCTACAATATTGCTTACATTTTTTTGTTTGCTTTGAAAGTGAGTTAAAATTGCTTACCAGGTTATTGCGCGAGTTCTCTGTAAAAATTGTTAAAGAACAATGAATGAATAACAAAATTATGAAATTAATGGCTTTGCAGCTCACTGCTGAAAATCATTAGAATAGCGTAAAAGAGTCGATGATTTTTACACATTGCCTCTTCAGAGCGGGCCTCTGGATCCCGCATATTACTTCTGAAACTCAAGGAAATAACATGTTTGTATATAAAATCTATTTTGTTCCGTTATATGATCCCTTTAGAAGAATCCCGAAAAAAATAAGGATTATACGGCACACTTTCTGATGCTTATGTCACACTCAGCTCTTCAATTAAACTGCAGATGGAAATGGTTCATCCAAGCCCTGCCTCTCAATCTCTTGAACGTGAAACCAACCCAACATTCATGAGGAGTTCCGCGTATAAAGAACCTTATGAAGACGTGCTTTTACTTTCGCTTAGAAAACAACCAAAAATTATCCTCATATAAAAGAACCGAAAAATTATCCTCAAAGAGGCGGTAAGATATGGGAACAATTCAGTTTCCTTCATAAATAAGTGTTTCAAGAGGTAACAAGAATTTGGCCATTAACAGAGGAACTTCGAATCAAGGCCTCGTTAAATCAGCTGTTTTCGAGAACTTTAACCCTAAGTTTAAGGTAGGCCCGAGAAAATAAGGTGACTTTGAATATCTCTTTACGGAAAGATATAATTGATTTTGAGTTCAGCCTTGAATCCACAAAAGTGATGCAGAAATGTAGAGCAATGAAGGAGAATATATATAATAGGTACTATATTCTGAATGAAGGGGAACACACAATGGGGTAAGGAAATAAAATTAGTGTGCTTTGATTTTGAACTAGAATGAATCTCTTTGATTTTGCAATTGAATGAATCTCTTTGATTTTGAACTTGTATGAATTTCGTATGTTTCTGTTAATTATAACGAAGAGATCTCAAACTGCTGAAAGCTTTATAATGGGAACTGTAAGCTTGAAAAGTACAGCATCCTTTCAGGTATGCATGAATGAATGTGTTGCCACATAAATACATATGTTGTTTGCTCTGCATATTGAATTGTCACATGTGCTTTAATTCTCATATGGAACTTGTGCTAAATTGTGAGGTTGGTCGTGACAGTTCGCCTCTAGGAATTTAACTGAAGAGCGAGTTGAGTGGGCCTTTCTACAATATTACTTAGGGAGCTGTTCTTTCGCTCCTCCAGAAATAAAACACGTTTGCTTTCAATGAATTTTTTTAGTTTTTTTTTAGTTTTTATTGGGTTTTTTTATTCGGTCATTCTTGCTATTTTACTCTGTGTCTCTGCTGCTGTTGCTCCTGGCGAATTTTTTAAAAATATTTTTTCTTTTTGTTTCCTTTTGTTTTCAAATTAATTTTGTTTGTGTGTTTTGTTTACTCTAACTTTACAGCATTTCTTTTTGTTTTTCTCTTGTCTTTGTTTTCTTATTGGGGGGTTTGTTTTTTTTTTGTGACTCTTTGATGCAACAGTTTGATGGTTCTTTTTTATTCTTTTTTGGTGTTTTTGTCGATCTTGATCTTTTGTTTCGAGTTTGTGTGTCTTGTTTTCTTCTTACTGACTGCTTGAAAATTGCATATATAATTTTATAATATTTTAACTCATTGTTTATGTTTTTAATAATTTACAACTATGATATGCATTCTTTTGTTTACATGTTCTCTTTTTAATTTTGTTATTCAATAAATTTCTGTGTGATTCTCTGTTCGACTGCTTAAAAGAAAAACAATTTTTTTAAACGCCTAAAAATATGTGACTTGGAATTTGAATATGAATTGTGTTGTTGTTGATTTACTTTGCGTCGGCAATATTCACAATTGCCGCACAGTCATCAAACTCCGTGTTCAGTTTTCAACTGGAATAGTTCAAAATTGAGTTTTTTTGTTTGTTGTTGTTGCTTCAGTTGTATTATTAATTTTTTATATAAAATTTGTAAATAATTTAAATTATATTCCTTTAAAAATACAATTTAATATTTTTTGTTTTGAAATTGAGTTCAGTTTCAGTACTATTTGCAAATTTTAACCTTCTTCCGAAATGTTTGTTTATAATTTGTTGTTGTTGTTGTTTTCAATAAGAATGATTTTCAAGCTCTGTTGTATTCAGTTAAATTAATATTTTATTTTTTTTGTAAAATGCTGTTTTGTTGGGGGAAACTAAACTTTAACACTATAAAAAAATTAAATATAAATTAAGAAAAAAATATTTGTTTTTTTTTAAATATATAAACAAAATAATAAAAAAATAATAATGGAATATTTGTAATTTTTAAAATAATTAAAAAATTAAATAAATATTAAAACAATAATTGTGTTTTTTTAAGTAATGAAAAATTTATTCAATAAAAAAAAGAAAATAAAAAATAGTAAAAGAATAGTGTTTTTTTAAAATAATTAAAAAATAAATTGATTAAAAAAGCAAAGAAAATATAATAAAATAATGTGTTTTTTTTTAAACAAAAAATTAATTAGTTAAAAAAAATAATAATAAAAGAATGTTTGTATTTTTTTTAATAATTAAAAAATTATTTAATTAAATAATTAAATAAAAATTAGGAAAATTATATTTGGTTTTTTTAAATAATTTAAAAAATTAATGAATTTTAAAAAAATTTATAAAAATTAAAAATATAATACTTGTTATTTTAAATAAATTCTATTTTAACTATATATTTTAATTTAAAAAATAAACTAAAAATTAAGAAAAGATTATTTGTGATATTTTAAAAAAGTTAAATAAAAATAAAATAATACTTGTTTTTTTTTGTTTTAAATACTTTATATATTTAAATAAAAAAAAATATATAAATAAAAAACAAAACAAACAAAAATTAAATAAAAAAATCATAAAAGAATAGTGTTTTTTGTAAATTTTTAAAAATTAAATAAAAAATCAAAGATGATTTGTGTTTTTTTTAAATAAACTTTATTTTAACTTTATATATTTTAATTAAAAAAATTAAATAATTAATTATATAAAACTGGAACTTAAATTTCGTCTTATAGCGTTTGTTTATTAAAACTAAGAAAACTAATAAAAAAAAAAATAACTTAAACCAATCTAAACAAGAAAATAATACATATAAAAATCTGTTTGGAATGCAAATATATTAATTGTGAGAATTTCATAAATAAAGTAATTATAAGCAAAATAAAGTAAGTGAAATAAACCGTTGAACCCGCCCTCCTCTCCTGCGCCGTGTTCGTTCACTCGTACTCATAGCTTTATAAGCATTTCTCTATGCTGCCTTAACAATAATAAACTTAAGTTTACATACTTATAAGTAGAGTATTAAAAAAAGTAATTTAGGGAGTTTTGTTCTTTTGTTATTTTGTTTTTTGTTTTTGTTTTTATTTTTGGATTTTCCGTATGTGTTTTTACGCATTTTTTTCTTTTGTATATTTATACTGGTTTTGTATTCTTGCAGCTTTAGTGGAGTGTTGCTTATGTAATAAGTATTAAAATATATTAAAATATATAATATTGTAGGAACATATGACGTAATTAACGTATTGCAGCTATTTCTCTCTTCTGTTCTTCTTCACTGTGTTTTTATCTTTTCTTTTCTCTTGTTTTGTTTTGTTTTCTTTTCATTTTGTTTGTTTGTTTAAATATTTGAATTAAATACATTAATCGAAATAAAAACGAAACCGAATGAAACACAAAATAAACGAAAACAGCGAATTTAATGCGCGAACTGCTGTGAACTAAACTTAAAGAGCTCTCGAATCATCATTTCAATGTCTGATTTGTTTGTATTTATTTTACAGTAAACCACAATATTAATTACTAACTTAAAGTTAAAAAAATATAAAAATAATTATAATAGTAATTCATTTAATTTTTTTTGCTATTTTTGTTGTTTTTGTTTTGTTTTGTTTTTGTTTCTAATTTAAATTTCATCTCAGCGGTGCTATTGTAAGTAAAAATGAGCCTCATAGGAAACTTAAAATTTCAACCATAGGTACTATTTTCGTCTATTTTAATTTATGTTATGTCTTCATTATTTAGCTGCTATTTTATTGTATAAAAGCGGTTAATTCTATTAATTTGCTAACAAAAATAATAATCAATAATTATAATAATAATAATCAATAATTATAATAATAATAATAATTATAAATAATAATGAGAATGAAAATAATAAATGTTAAATAAAAATAAACAAAATCAAGAACGCAAAACGCAAAACTTTAAAGGAACAATGATTACTTTTCTTTTACTAACCGGTTTACACGTGAGAGATTTGATCGAAGCGAAGTCGGGATCTCGGCTATAATGGAAACGAGGATTTTGGCAGTTGTTGTTGTGGTCATTCACAGATAAGTTTGGGTTTGAAGCTTGGTATTAGGTCAGTGACGAGCATTTCTAAACATCAATCAGTTTGGGTCTGAATCTTGGCATTCAGTGAAAGGCATCCTATATATCGATCATTTAGGGTCTCCATCTTGGGATTAAATCAGTGAAAGACATTTATAAGCATCAATAAGTGATATTCTTGGTATTAAATCGGTAAAAGGCATTCCTATGAATCAGCGATGCTCAAAGCTTCACATGCCTGTGAAAGTTGTTTTGAGCTTTCAATTCGAGGTATGTGGGCATAAAGCGCCAGATTCACAGATTGCCTATGACTGAATGATTGCTGGTTTAGATCAATGAGGGATGTTTGTATACAATAACACTAATTTGAAGAACTCATCTCCAGCGTATGGATATTGGTGGATTTTAATGTATCCTTCGCGAAGGATCACATATTGTGCGGGACATTAAATAAGTGGTACGAACAGAAAAGGTTTAGTTTCGCAATCCGCGTAACATTTTGAAGGAATTTTAAAGTGAAAATCCGATGCTTTAATATAAAATATTTAAAATAATATCCACAGTACGGAAATTTAAGAGGGCAGTAATTTGAGTAAATCAAACTGAATTGTAGATACTCGTCATGTAAGCGTTAGGGACGGTCAGAAGCATAATTTTAGTTCTATATAATTTCCAGAGTTAGGGTCATGAGCTATGAAAGTCAAAGAGATGCACCCGTAGTATATTTATATATATAATGCAATATAGAGACGCTCAACGGTTTATCTTCATGTAAAATACTGTTTTTGAGAAGTAAGTTCCATCAGAAATATTTCACGATATATCTGGATAATACGAGTATACGTTGGTAATATAAGCTGATAGAATTCAAGGGACTTTGTGAGCTGATAGAAATCCGGAAGCAAGGATTCCAATGCGGAATAGTCCACAGTAACACAAAAATATGAGAAGTAATTTATCTGTGCAGTGTACGGTGAAGATGCTCATGGGGTCTGGGGTGCAATGTGCAATACTTTATCTGAATAATGTATGCTGAAGATGTTCGTTGGGTTTGGGGTACAATCTCTGGATAATGCGCAACACTTTATCTGCACAATGTACGTTGGAGTTGATAATGGAGTCTGGTGTGAAATGTGCACTACTTTATCTGAATAATGTACGCACTGAAGATGCTCATGGGTGATTCAATGAGAATTGCTTGAATGTTTCGATGAAATACGCTGAGGATGCTCAGTGGGCCTGGGGTCCAGTGTACAATAATTTATCTGGATAGTGTGCAATACTTTATCTGGATAATGTGCAATACATTATTTGGATAGTGTGCAATCCTTTATCGGGATAATGTACGCTGGGGATGATCTTGGGCAATCTAACTTCGAGGTATTCCGGGGGTACGTGAGTCGAATGAGAACAATTTAATTACTCAAAAGGGCAATGAGAAATATTAGCTTGTTCAAGAGTTCAATGAGAAACATCAGGTTTAGTATGAAATAGGCTGAGGATGCTCATATAATCATATCAGAATCATATTATAATCATGTCATCATCATATCATAATCACATAACCATAGCTAACTTCAATGGGAAATATTTTACCAAGACTTCAACGTGAAGTGAACCGAGTGTGGATGGGTATTTTTGGCAGCAAGTCTGAGACGTTACGGAAGTAGTTTTAGGGGGTGTTTGACAGTGTGTAACTGTAACTGTTGGTTCTGTTGATAATAAATAGGTATCTAACAAGCTTTCGATCAAATCTCTGAGTTATTTTTTTTCTTTTTACAATTAAATTATAAATATTAAAAAATAAATAAAATATATTTAACTAAAATAAAATAAAAAAATAAGTATAAATATAAAATATGTTGTTCTGGTTATTATTCATGTTCTTCTCTTTCTCTGCTTTACTGTAATAAGCCAACTACATTCGGGAAGGTTAAACATGGTTAAAAATTAAATTTATGTATATATGTATACGGTTTTTTTTGTTTTTTTTATATTTAATATTTGTTTACTTTTGTAATATTTTTCAATTGGTTTTTGTTTTTGTTTTTGTGTCTTTGTCGGTCTGTTTTGGATATGCAACTCTACTTTGTTTTTGTTTTTGTAACTTCAGTTGAAGTTTTCTTTTTGTTTTTTGTTTTTTGTTCATATTACTACATCATAAATTGTTTTTCATTTGTTGTTATTTATTTTGCCTGCCTTTCAACGCTTCTTTTGCTTCTCATTCACACTTTTCACATTGTTTTTGTGGTGTTGTTTGTATTTGTTTTTGCTTTTTGTTTTTGATTTTTCTTTAATGAAATATTGTGTACACATATGTCTATTCTTTATCTTCATCATAATTATCATCGTCATCATCATCGTCATCGTCATCGTCAGCGGTTTAAGGTTTTGCTCTCTAAAAACTATTCAAAAACTGCTTCTTTATTCATTTTTTTCCTCTTTACTTGCGTTTATATTTTTATAAAATAATATATATTTATATATATATGTATATATATATATATATATATATATATATATATATATATATATATATATATATATATATATATATATATATATATATATATATATATATATTATATATATGTAATATAGTATATATATAATTTTTTTAAAGGGGATTAGGCACTACAGTGTATTTTTTCTCCAAAAATTATCTTTTTGTTTTCTTAAACTTTCCGTGTATCCTTTTTGTGTGTTAATTGTTTTATAAAATAAGCTAAACGCTATTTATAAATATAAAGAAATTATTTGCTGTTTTTCAAAATGATTATTTGAAAATATATATTTTAAAATCAGAACTGACCTGCCTAAAACTATCTTTTTGAGCATATTGTTATAAATTTTTTATATGGAAAGGAAAAAGCAAATTGTTAATGGTATTAATTATTCTTTTGTTTTTGTTTTTGTTGTAATTTCCTTTAGCAACGCAACTGATTTGTAAATTTATTTGTTTAGAACCAAAACTATGCGCGCTTCTTCAGCTAAAATTCAGCTTTGTTTATGTTTGTATTTTTTTGTTTCTTTTTCATTTTACATTTTAGTATAAAAATGCATTTAACTGTTAAAATTGGTTCTATTTAGTTTACTTTTTTTTTTGTTCTTTTGTTGGTTTTTGTTTTATTTGATTTTGTTTTTAATTATAGTTTTTTTTATATACAGCGCTGTTTTAAATCAAAAATTATTTATTCTTTTTTTGTTCACAATTAAAAGAATTGTTCTCAATTATGTTCACCTCACTCGCTCAAAGAAACTGTTTTGAGGGAAAATCGGCAAAAATTCAGCATTGTTCGCTCTTTGAGTGTGTGAGTGAGTGTGAGTCTGTGTGTGTGTAGCATAAAATTAAATCAATTGATTTTTAGAGTTTTGAAATATTTTATTTACAATTTTTTTGTTTCTTAATGATTTTCTTTTAATAGCTTGGCACTCAAATAATATTTTATATGTTTATTTTTATGACTGATTGAATTTTTGTTTGTAAACAATAATTATTTCCTTATTTTATTTATGTTGTTGCGATTGTTTTTGTTTTCACTGCATTTGAACATAACAAACTTTATTCAAACTTCATTGTCATTTAGTTTGTTGCTTGTTTTGTTGTTGTTGTTGTTGTTGTTGTTGTTAAATTGAGCTATTTCAATAGGTTTTAGTTTTATTTTATTGTAAATTTGCTATGTTTATATTGTTTTATTGTTAATCATGTTTAATCGGCTAGTTTTCTATATAATATATGAATACAATTTCAGGTTGTTCCAAACAGATATTCCAGACTATGCGAGTCAATTGAAAGGAAGGGGGGTAGAAAGAGTAGAAAGAGAAGAGAGAAAGAGTGGTGGAAAGAGAAAAGTAACTGAATTTATGGTCAATTGCTTTCTCCAATTATCTCTCAGCTGTGATGTAGACGATATAGAACCTGATCGAAAAAGCTTCGGAACCAACATTTTATATATAATATTTGAGGGTTTATGTAGGCACTTGCGACAATTCAATTTGAATATTTTTATGTTGGTTATGGTAGGTTTCTTTCTGGAGAAATAATGTCTTTCTGGAAAGTATCGAATAGTTATGGGTATGTCACGAAACTCTGGCTTAAAATATGTATCAGAAATACAAGAATTGACCTGTGTGGGAGGTGCTAAAAGGATTTTTCCCTCTTCTGAATATTCGAGCTGCTCTTTATTCCGAATCTATAGATTCTGATATACTTTTGTTCCTTACTTCTGTTCAATAAATAATAATTTTTCATTGAAAAAGTTCGCTAAAAAGATGTGAACATTTTGTTCCCTTCAAGTTTGGTAACAAGCTCCTAACTCTCATGTAGATCTTGAACCGTTTCCACAACCAAACTATTGGCGAGTTAATTGGCCCCTAGTATATTCTGGTTAGTGTGTTTTGAGCGACTATACTGGCTGGACCATGTCCATCGTATGGATGAAGCTCTGGCGAAAAAGGTATTCGAAGCGAGAAGCGAAGGTCGACGACGAAGAGGGAGACCGTGCCTCCGGTGGATAGACCAAGCTGAGGAAGCAACAACTACCCTTGGTGCGACTAACTGGAGAAAGCACGCGTGCTCAAATCGGCCATAACCCAACTACGGGTTGTAGTGGCTACCTAAGAAGAAGTGTGTTCTGGTATTTTTAAAATGGTTATAGATAACGATCGGGGAGTTTCCATTCCTATTTAAGTATATATCAGGAAGGCACACCACTTTACGATCTAATCGAAACACCTGGAGAGTGGTATCCAGTAATTTTTGATCGGGAAGTAGGTGTATTCCTGGAAACAGTTAATTTGAAACTTTTGAAGCACCTACTGTCTTGACTAATTTAGAGCCACCGACCGGGAGTTTCCATTCGTGTTTAGGGTATATTTTTGCACCATCATCCATGATGAGGATGAGCCGTAATCAGGCATGCACACCATTGCATGAAACCATCGAAGGACTTGGATATAGTCTGGAGTAATTTGATTGGAGAGTGCTCTACAGTAACTTAACTGAGAAGTCTCAGAAATCGCCTCTCGGAATGCTGGTGTACCCCTGGAGACAGTTTGAAATTTGAAAGGAGAAACTGGATTGACAAATTTACTGCCAAAGTATCTCAGTTTCCGAGTCTGTCTGAAGTCTCTGTATCCCTGAAGTTGGTCACTTGAATTGAATTCACAGTCTTCAGAAGATATTGCTTTAGCATTGTTGAGTAATTTGACAAACAAGTCTCTCAAGTTATTTACTGAAAAGGTTTGTTTACTTCTGAAATAATTTAGTTCCCATTTTCAAGAGCTGCAAGCGAAGAGGATGGAGAGATTTTGGTCGGAGCTGTTTACGAAAATTGATCTAAGTAACCTTCTGGGGTCTATCACTGCCTGAGTGCTTGGAGACCCCCTCTTCGGTGGTTTCACGGCCCAGCCCCTTCTGGGGTCTATCAATGCCTGAGTGCTTGGGGAATCCCTCTCGGTAGTTACACGGCCCAGCCCACTTCTACTTTAACCTTCTGGGTAAGTTGGCGACTTTCAATGGAACTGCTCAGCTGCGTAACAGCCTCGAGTATCTTTGTGGAACAACCCGTCTATTGTCTGAAACCAATTGGCTTGTGTTGTCCTTGTGAGTGAGGGTGGTCACTCAGTGGGGGCGCATTTTACAAGTTTCTGGTAACAAGAATGCATACGTAATTAATTAAAATAAATGAAAAATTGCTTCTTTTAAATATATAATAATAAAATTGCTATCGTTGGTGTAAAATTATTTAGTTTAAATAAAACAAGGCGTATTTAAACAGGGTACTGGTACTGGTACTCGGTACTCGCGCGTTGACGAGTTCGGTAGAAATTAAACTTTGCTTTGTTTTATTTTGTTTTTACTCTTTCTGCTTCACTTCTTTGTTCGTCTTTGAGAAAAGGCATTTTATTTGTTAGGTTATGTTTTGCACTATTTCATTTATATATAAAAAAAATCATATTTTTATGTTGTTTTTTGGTTTTGTTTTTGTTTTTTTGTAATTATTTTTACTATTGTTTGATTGTAAATAATTTGTATATAAATTTTTGTTTAAATATTTCATACTTTAATTAAAAATATTATTAAATATTTTTCACTATTTTCTGGTACTATTGCGTTTGTATATGTATTTGTATTTGCATTTGTATGTATGTAGGTATCTCTATATATGGTTGTTATTGTATTGGAAGAATCTGTATTACCCTGAGCCTTTTGCTGCTATTTTATTTTTATATATTTTTGTTTGTTTATTTGTTTATTTGTGTTTGTGTCTGTGTGTGTGTGTGTTTGTTTGTTTTGTTTATTTATATTTTATATATTTAGGGTAAAATTAATTAATTAAATTTGTACGCTGTCAATAAAAATGAAAGTAATTAATCAAATAATTATTTATTAGCCGAAAGAAATGAAATTTTTGTTTGCCGAAACTTGTTTTTGGTTATTTCAAAAGCGGTTTTCTTGTGGATTTTGGATTTTTTCTTTGTGGATCTTTTTTTGGTAGTTTGGAATTTTTCATAGTTCGTTTTTTGGTTTTTGGTTTGTTTCTGAAGTTGTTCAAATGTTCGAAGATCATTGAATTTTTGTTTTAGTCATTTGAAAAGATAATTTTATGTGCCAACGCGTATTAAGTTTTGAGTACTTCATTTTTAATAAAAATTTTGTAATTATTTTGTTTTTTACTTTCTATTAAATATCATTTCTTTTTATTATTAAGTTTTATCATTGAAGATATTCATTTAAAATATCAATTAGCTTATCGACCTTGTTTAGTTTAATATTAAATTCGACTTGATGACTTTTTAGCGTATTACAACTTATTTATAGAATAAAAGAACAGAATTGAAAGAAAAGGAAAGCCAATTTACAGTTCTCTAAGCAAGGAACAATGAGCACAGTCCTCCTACATGGTCAAATCTATGGACCTGTCTACACGAACACTCGGCTCTGACACTACATCGCGGTCTAGGACGCACCGTTTAGAAGGTACAGGCCTTTTCAGTTTGGCTATCTGTCATTTTGGATTCAGAGGCAGCAGAGTTTATGCCCTATACCTGAGGCACGAGTACTTCAATTTGCCACAGGGTTCCTCGACATACCGGTGAAAAGTTACAAGTACTTGAAAATTACATGCTTTCATAGGTCTGTGCGGCACAGTTTAGATGTTACAGGCCTCATTTTGACCCAGGGGCACTTCACACAATCTCTGTTACAGCAAAAACCGATTTTGTATGTATTCTGACAAGTTTTTCGCCTTGTATCCTAGAATCCTGCCACAAAATCAGGAGATTGGAAAGCGTCGATGAGGATGTGTCTCTTGAATCCGAAAGCTGGATTAGTCGTAAAGAACAAGGATCTTGTGGAAAAGCAACTGATATGGGAAAAGTGGATATTAAAATCCAAACCACTTCAAAAGGCAACCAAGTCCGAGAGCTTTACATACTGAATGAAGAGAGCTTTACATGCTGACTGAAGATAGCTTTACATGCTGACTGAAGATAGCTTTACGTATTGAATGAAGAGAGGTTTATGAATTGAATGAAGAGAGCTTTATGTACTGAATCAATACATTGTGAATGAATACAGCTTTATGCACTGAATGAAGAGAGATTTATGATCGGAATGAAGAGAGCTTTATGTACTGATACAAGAGAGGCTTTATGTGGCCAATGAATGAACATCTGATAAAACAGCTGTTTTCTAGTTGCCAAAGCCCTGTGAGTCATACAAGCTTCTTGCGCTTCTTCTTGAGCTTTGTTTTCACGAGACTCCATATGAAATTACAGTTCATGATTGGTTTTTTATTGATCATTACATAATTTAAAGTCACTAAAAAATGGCTCCTCAAAGCCCACATCATAAACCGGTCTTTCTACTACGTTCAAAAAATATGTTGCGAGTCCACTAAAAATTGTTCAGTTTACAGACAAGAAACGTCAGCAGCCAGATACATTCAATCTTTTTATGTGTTCTAGTCTTAAAGACTGCGGACCTTTAAGTTGCCAAGCAAAGCGTCAGAGACACGGGGGGGCTTTTAATAAAGTTAGTGATTAAAGTACTCTTCACTAGAAACGTCAGCTGCCAGACTCAATCGTGCTTTTTATGTGTTCTGGTCTTAAAGACCGTGGACCTTTAAGTTGTCAAGGAAAGTGTCAGAGATTTGTGAGATAACTGTTCTTCGTCGCTATTATTCTCAATGAAAACTTTTGGTAAATTTTTATTAGCAAAATTGATTCGAAATTTTCTCATACATTTTTTTTTTTTTTATAAAAATATATAAATATAAATTGAAAAAATGAGTAAGTAAAATAGTTTAAGAAGCCAATACTCAATATACACCGAGCGGCGGCGCTTGAAATACGCTAATTCGAATTTAGTTGATGTGGAAATGTGTTCCTTGAGAGGCACTCCAAGCTTTATTTTATTGTATACAATTTCAAAATTCATTTCCATTGTTCATTTCCGTTCAAAAGTGTCTGAAACTATATATAAATTATATATACTTATTTAGCTGGTTCAAAGGTGTGTGTTTCTTATATTTCTTGCTGTGTTTAAATTGATATTCTTGTGTAATTAGGTATTAAAGTTAAATATTTTTCGTTTGCTGTACAAATTGCGGAGCAGTCATTCCGTTGTTATTCTTTATATATTTTTTAATTTATTTATTTATAATTATAATTAATTAATTAATTCCTGTTTTGGAAAATGCAGTTTGCTAATGATATTTACCGTTACTTTACTGTGCTCTTCTTTTTGTTTTGTTGAATGTTAAATTTGAAAAAGAATTGTAAACAAAAACCAACAAAATGTCCTTAACTGGTTTGCTCTTCCTGCTCCTTCTGAGGGGTATGGGGTGGAGGAAATGCCGCACTTAAGTAACTAAATTATACGGGGTGTATTTATATATGTACTCGTATATGTCATATGTATGCGTATGTGTGTGTGAGTTTTAATCTCTAAAAATAATTTCGCTAACATTACCACGGCTCCTTTGTTTTGTTTTTGTTTTTTGCTTCATAATTGTTATTCTGTTGTTCGGTTGTTGTTGTCCTATTTCTAAATACTCGTATGCTTTGTTTTTTATACTATTTTACTTGATATAATATAAAATTTATGTTTATTTTGTAAAAATGTATTTTTGTTTGGGCCAAAAATTACTTTCTCTTCATTAATTTTACTTTTACTTTGTTTTTTTCTTATATACTTGCATCATGTAAATGTATAAATTTCTATTTATGCTCTAAAATGTTTTTTTTTTTCTTCCAAAAATGATAATTTCGAGGTTTCCCCAAAGTTTTTTATAGTTTTTTTTTCATAAAATTTTCTCTAAAAATTTTAATATAGCATTTCTTTCAATTTTGCTGACAACAAGGCAACGTATTGTTAAATAATTCCAAAAAGTTCCTAAAAGCCAAAAATGTTCTCTTTTTTGTTTTGTTTTATGTTGGGTAAATAAAGCAAATTCCAAATTAATTTTAAACGAGGGCGTGGCATTGAACAATTGTGTTTGCTTTGCAGAAAATCCTTTTCAAGGAACTCATAATTATAATACGAAAAAACAATATTCATTCACTAAAATATAATTTAAAAAAAAAATGGCGTGTTTCGTTGAAATAAAATTTCGTTGATGCGGGGAACCAAGGCTAAGGAACTTTGTATGAACTTATAAACTAAAGAAATTCATAATTAATTACACGCGAAATTAGGTAACTAAGAGCGCGCAATTGAAGGAACTTAAATGTAAATAAAATGACATGAAATGTTGGTGATTGAAATGGTTTACGAAGCTTTTCAATATTATTTATTGTACACAATTTTGTGGAACTGCTGAAGCTGCAAAGTCGCAGGCTGTTTTAGTACCAGGACAGGACACAAATGGAAGCAAATGAAATGAGTGTTAATGAATTGTCCCATCAAATAAATCATAATGAAATGAGTCATATTGAAATGAGTCCTAATGGAATCACAGACGTAATGAAGTGAGATACAATGAAATGAGACATAAAGAAATGAGTTATAATGAAATGAGTCAATGAAATGAGTAATAATGTAATGAGTAATACTGAAATGAGTGATAAAGAACTAAGTCACAATGAAAAGAGTCATTATGAAATAAGTCACAATGAAATGACTCATAATGAACTGAGATATAATGAAATGAGTTAGATTAAAATGAATCACAATGAAATGAGTCATAATGAAATAATATATAATAGTCATAATGAAATGAGTCGTAATGAAATGAGTCATAATGAAATTACTCATAATGAAATGAGACATAATGAATTTACTCACAATGAATTTACTCACAATGAATTTACTCATAATGAAATAAATCATAATGAAATGAGAACATAATGAAATAAATCTAAATGAAAGGACTCAGTAGATATGAAATAAGAGTTCTAAATATCCCTTACAAAAAGGCTTATGAAAATTATTTATAAAATGTTTTGGGATAGGAAATATTCCAAACAAGGCTAATGGATATGATGAAAAAGTGTGGCAGATTTGAAGAAGTTTGAATATGGAAATGATGCGGTGATGTAAAATGAGTGGTCGTAAAATAAAAGGCAGGTATGATAAGAAAAATGTTGAATATTAAAGAAGTGTGGTAGGTATGAAAACAGTATGGTAGATATGAAAAAAGTGTGGTGGATATGGTAAAAAACTGAAAACGATGTGGTTGATGTAATAAACTGAGTTGTAGCACGTCATTAAATAAATGTTGAATATCAAAGAAGTGTGGTAGATAAGAAAAGAGTATGGTAGGTATGACAAAATTGTAGTATATATGATCATTGTTTGATATATATGATAAATGTGTGGTATATATTAAAGGCGTTGTACATTTTATAAATATTATAAAAAAAGTATTAAAAATAGAAATTTGGTAGATGTTAACGTACGTGGTGAATATGTAAATTTTAGGTCTACAAAAATGTAGGACATATGAAAAGTTGGTAGATGACATAAAAAATAAATAAAATACATATAAAATGATAAGGATGAAGTGATAGTATGGTGAGTATTTCGGATAAGAAAATTTCAATGTAGGGATAATGAAATAGAAAGAATATGAATACTAAGAACGGGAAGTGGAGATGAACAACATTAAAAATGGATATTTTATAGTGGTGAATACGGTATTTTGAATAATTTCTAAAAATCTGGGATCTGGGTTACCACTATCATGGTAAAATGGCAACATTGGCTGGTCGTTTTGCTAGGTCCGCTAAGAAATAATCAACATGAAATAGAGAGTACATTTGTGGTTTTACAGTGGGAACATTGTCACAAGAAAATTAAACGGAGTCGCTTCACTTAAGTAAAGTATGGCATACACGAGGGACATGAGTAGCCAAGCTACTTTCATGACCTCTTCGTTGAGTCATCACATACACATGGTGTAAACGGTGGACAGTTACTTCCAACATGTATTTACGCTCAGAGAGTTCCAAAAATATTTGCGAGCAGTCAGTCTCAAGGTTGAAACCTTCATTCAATTGTATCCATTTGTTCTTAAGAATTTTCTCTATTCCTCAGAAAGCTGAGTGCTTCCCACAACATAGAAAAATATTGTACCTAAGGTATGTACTGGACAGAAGGTGTGTATAGGACTTAAGATTGTATATCACACTGAAGGTGTTTAAGGTGTGTACCAGACTGATAGTGTGTACCGTACTTAAGGGATATTTCGTTCGCTTTTTTGCTGTAGCGACTTCAGCTGTGCTGCCAAGTCCGCTTTTCCATACGAAACTAACAATCCGGACAGTGCTACCAAATTGCCAACATTATCGGATTTTCTGAAGGGGGATTTTTCATAAGGGAGTAATTAATTTTTAATAAATTATAATTGTGTAATAGTGTAAATACCCTGTATACACAAAATTATTTATAATAACAAAATAAATTTTAAAAAGCTTCGTAAAAGAAAAATGTTTTGTTGTTGTTGTTGTTGTACAATAAAATGATGTAAATGAACACAATGAATTTTAATGACACTATATGACAAAATGATTTGTTTTTCTTGTGAAATTTTGCATGAGTAAAAAATAAAACCAAAATAATATAAATCATATTTTTAACATTTTATTTTCTTTTTTCTCCTTTCTTTCAAATTGTTTTATTATTTGTTTACGTTTTTTAATAACAACTTTTTTTGTTTTTAATTAGTTTAGTAATTTTTGTTCTTATTACATTACAAATTCATTGTGTGTGTTTAAAAGCGGACAAATTAAAATTTATGTTTAACACAGAAAAAATGTTTTGTTTTTGCTAAACCGTATAACAGTAAACTTAACATTTCTTAACATTTTATTTACGCATATATAATAATAATAATAAAAATTATAATATTAAAAAGTGATCATAATTAATTTTAAGCAATTTACAATTTAACCGAATTTAGTACACTGGTTTGCTATTGTTCTTCTTCTTGTTTTTCTACTTTTAAAAATATGAAATTTTCAAACAAATTGTTTTCCACAAAAAAAAAAAAAAATATAATTAAATTCATATTAATTCTAATTGCTTGGAATGTTTATGAAACGCATGAAAACTGAAAACCTTCAAAGTAAATAGCCCAGCAAGCCACGCTTCGGGGCGTCTTCGAGGGAATCGAGTGCCGTACACTTGTGCTGAAATAAGGGAACTTGGGAGTTGCTTTGGTCGAGTGACAACCCAGTCAGTATAAAGCTTTTGCAATCAAATTTGAAGCTTAAAGCTCTTTCTATACGCGGCCAATGACTGCTTTAGATTGACACTGCTTTAGATTGTAATGGGAAGCTTATTAAGTTTTCAAAACTAAGTTGCTAAAATAACATTGATTGAATTTAAGTGGAGCTGTTAAGGACTTTGTGGGTTCTCTTACCCTTTTGACCCATTTAACTCCATTAAAAAAAATCTTTTTTCTATTTTTATTTTAAAACTGACTGAAGAAACTTTCTTTGATCCTGAAAATGAAGAATTTATCCCGGCCCCTCTCCTCTCGAAAACGTTGCTGAGTCACTTAAAATAAAATAATTTTCAAACTTCCTCTGGAAACTTTAAATTTTGCTTTCGTCACAACTAAAAATTTTGTCTTACGTAATTTTAAATTTAAAAATATACCGAAATTCGCTCCAAATAGTGGCCGCGGCTCTGGGGCCTTGAGATCGCTTCTTTTTTGTTTTTTGTTACAATACAGCTTTTGTTTAATAATAATACGTCAATAATCATAAAAAACACAAATAAATATTTAAAAATAATTTTACTTTGTTTGTGTTAATTTTCTTTCACATTTTCAAGTTGATAACTTTACAACGACTCATTTGCCAAAAATTCATGAGTGTTAAAAATTTTTAAATTTTATTTTCATTTTCAATTTTTTTTTATTTTTATTATAAACGTTTTTCTCGCTTGTTATAATAATTATTATTTTATCTTTAGTTACTTAGTTAATTTTGTTTTTCTTCAAAAGGCCGAAAATCACAATTTTGGTTTTATATTTATTTTTTTTTTTAAATCTTCCTAAACGTTAAATTTTGTTTAAATATTTTTTTGCATATTTTTTATTTTGCAAAGTTTTTTCCGTTTCTTTTTTTTTTTTGTTGGTTGTATTAAATTTGAAAATTTTTAACATCACATTTTTTAATTCACATTAAAAATTTTTAATACTGTCTTAATTAATTAAGGCCAAAGAAAAAAAGGTTTGAAAAATTCGAAAAATTATTTCTAAAAAATTTCGTCTAATTTTTGTTTTTGTATGTTTTTGTTTTTAACACTATCACAGCCAAATTTTAATCCAAAAAGTTTTATGCCAAAAGTTTTATTAATTTTTATATGATTGATTTTGTTCGATTTCAATTTTTGTTTCCCTCTTTTTTGTTTTTTTTCATCGTTTTTTTGTTTTTTTGTTTTTAGTTTTAGCAATTTAGAATTTTGAATTTTGTCTAAGCTTCTCCAAAGTTTTGTTTCCTAACATAATAATAAGTTTAAAAATAAAAAAAATCGCTTGCAAAATTTAAAGTTTCCATTTCAGCGATCAATCAATCGCAGCGGTTAAAATTGTTGTTTACGTTCATTTTTGAGATCGGTGCTTCTGCCACTTCAATTTCTGATGATGATCGCCAAGTGTTTAAACTAAAAACGAGCTAATGCTGCTGCTGAACGAAACGAGTGTACTAAATTCATCCAGTTTGCGAAATTTCCAATCAAACGAAAAGAAGAGAAGTCTCCTTCAATGGCATAAAAGATTGATTGTTAGCTTAACTTAAGGACTAAAAAACTGTTTAGAGTAAGAAAAACAAAAAGTTGTTTGTAATTAAAAATAGTGCGACAATGTGAAAATATTTTAAATTATATTTAACTAAAATTAACACATTTAAATTTTGTTTTTTGTTTTGTTTTTTCTCGTTTGTTTTAAGTTTAAAAATAAATTGTAAGTAACAGTTTTGAATTAAATTTAATTTAAAAAGGACTTTCCTTGACTCAAACTCTATTCACTGCACGGCAACACTTCCTGCGAAGTGCTCCCTCTTTATCGCTATGGTTACTATATGTTCGCCCTGCCCTGCCCTGCCCTCTTCTTACACATACATAAGCACAACGAAATCGAATACGAACCAAACAAAAACTGCGCGTGTGTTGTGCAAATATTCATGCTGGGTTTTACTTAATAACTTTTAAATCTTTTTGTTTGTTTGGGATCTGAATATATATATATATATATCTTTAGTATATTATATATTAAATATGTGTATATGTGTGTGTGTTAACTTTCTTGTCTCTCACTACTTAAATATGTTTCATTTTGTTTTTCGAAAATCAACACAAGAATATAGAAAAAATGTCTCAAAACTTTACAAAAATCAGTGACAAAGTAAAAAGTAACTTCATACTTGTGAGTGTGTGTGTGTGTTTTTTGTTTCTTTCAATTTTCTTGCAACTACCGTATTTATATATATTTTATTCTTATTATTTTTACTTTATAAATATCGTTAAGATCACAGATATTCTATGTAATTATTTTTTCCTCATGTTTTTTCATATTTTCTTCGCATTTGTTTTTTTTTTGTTTTCTTCTTCAGTTTTTTTTATATTATGTATTTATTATATGCATGTGTGTATGTATGTATAAAGTATATAATGTATTTTCCATGTGTTTATATATAATTTTACAATATATATATATAAGTTAAGATTTTTATTAAATCATGTTTCCTTTTCTTTTTGTTGTTATTTTCCAGAAGGGTTTTTTTAATTCTTTTTCTTTTTTGAAATAAGACAGAAAATCGTTTCTTTTTTCTCTAGAAATGGGGTCAAAATCTTCGTAGACTTGTTGTACGTCATTTTACTGTGCTTGTGAAGATAAATTTTCAGTGTGTTTGCCGTCAAAACGTAATTTTTTTGAAAATATTTCTCTGTATTTGAAGAGAAAAATAATGCGCTTTTTTGGTAAAAATAAAAGAAAAAGGTTCATGGTGCCGAAAGCGTGTCTTTACACTCATTGAAAGGTACTCTTGACTCAATCATACAAATTATAGTTCGTACCACAGTACAATCACTCAATGTGACACTCACTCATATAAATGACAATCACTCACACAAGTAGCATCACTCACTCAAATATGTGTCCCATGCATTAAGTGGGGTACCCACCAATAAACTTGGAGATATATGAGAGGAGTGTGTATAGATGCAGTGGCGTCAATTGAAAGCTGCTCATGAGAGTAACCAACTGGCGTGCTTGACAAATTCTCAACAATTTTCCACATTAAATGAAGGGTTTTGAGGTATCGGTATAAACTATTTTCGCCATGGTGGTGAACCGCTCTCATAGCTCAACCAGTACAGTCAGCAAATCAGAAGTGTATTCATGATATACTCCGGCACCAGACCTTACTTCATGATTGAGTCAAGTTGTATGAACAATAAATAATAATAATAACTCATCGCAAGTCAATCCTTTCGGTGGCACAAGAAATATAAGTGAGTGAATGGTGGGACACTTAATGATGTACCTGGTAGCTTTGTCTCGAATACATCTTCAATGAAGTATTTCTCTGACATCATTGCTTCGTCACATGTCACTGTGGGAGAGTGTTACAACCGCAGGGCTACTATAGCCAGAATTTTACCCAATAAATCAATTGAAGTTGTATTTGAACCAATTGAGTTAAATACAATTATAATGAACTGTAAACAGATGAGATCCAAGTGGGTTCTTTGAATATGTACTTGTTCTATGAGTGCATCAGAGCATTCAAATATGAAGACTTGAATAGCTCAGAAGGGAAAGTCCGCATATTAACATTTGCATTAAATTTGTATCTTCTTTGCATTTGCTCACCTTTATCTATTCATATCAAATTTTAATAGAAGTGTCATTGAAATCAGCGCAGTGGTTGTGAAGTTATATTCCTGAATAAGAACAAAAGTGTCCTTGAATTAAATATGGAATATATTGAATTGTCTCATGTGCATATATAAATATGCAAATAAACATATAACAATTTGCATATACGAGTATATGACAATTAAATGCCTATTTCATTTAAAATTATTAATGCTCATATTGATCACATAAGAACTTGAAATTTTGGGCTCGATATCAGCATAAAGGTTGTGATATCACACATATAAGGTGTGATTGATAAGTCCGCAATGATGCAGAGAAGAAAATCACTTTTGAAATGAATTTTATATGGAAATCCTTGTAATTAACGTCTCCTCTACGGTTATGAAATGAGAGTAGGGTGAATTTAGCTTACTCCTTTTTCTTTTATTTTTACTAAAAATATAATAATAATTAAAAAATATTGTATTTAATGAAACTGCACTTGGGTGATTGTGGTATATGTAAAAATTCAACTATTTCAATTGGTTAAACAATTATAAATAACTGCGTCCTTGCAGTGTTATTTTAAGAATAACACGAAAAATCTCTGTAAATGTAACAATGGGGATCAGGGTACTGTTTTTAAGGGGTGGACTGAAACATTGGAGCGGCTCCAAATTTTCATATGCAACAATGTAAAGAAAATCATTGTGAAAACATTGTTAAATATTGTAAAACATTGTTAAACATTGTAACCATTTAATATGATTTTCGTCACTTTATGTTCGGTTCGGTTGGGTGTGGTAGATTTAAGCTATTTATTATTTAAACAAATTAATAAATTAAGTGTAGAAAGAAACAATTTTTATACAATTCAACAACCAATTAGCTAGACCCCCACCACCTTGATGGGGCGGGAGGAGTTAGCGTAGTAGTCATAAAAAATTAAAGAAAAAGGATCACATGAGATCTGTTGTGTGTGTGTGTGTGTGTGATAACTGTTTGTGTGTGTGTGTGGGTGTGCTACAAATTCATAATGAAAGCAATGATGGGAGAAAGTTTGTGTGCCGTTGAGGCTCAGCTCGCCTCCGTTTAACGTAGTGTCACACACGGTTTTCACAGTTTCTGGGCTTCTGTTGATCGTAGTACCCGCACATAATTTCTACCCTACTGTCTGTCTTCCGGATTCTGTGTTATACGTTAGAAATATTTCTTTTTTTTATATATTTAACTTTACTTTTATATAATTTATAGTTACATCACCGTTCCGCTGTTCTTTTGCTGTGTTTTTCTCCTATTTTTCAGACCCTTTTGAAGAGTCGAATTGTGTGTAAAAAAACACACGCGTTTACCACAACATCATTGTTTGTTTTTCACGTTTATAAATTATTAAATTCTTAATTAAAAATACATCTTCATCATTATCTCGATCATGTTCATTGGCATGATCGTCATTATGTTTTTGTGTTTGTGTATTTACTTAAATTCTGTTCTTCTCTGCTTTACTTTTCTTCTCTAATTTAAAAAAATGTATATTAAAATACACACTTTTAGCCTTAAACGTACACGAAAACAAAAAAGTTCATAATAATAATAAAATTGTTCATTTAGGTTACTTCTCGTCTACTCCGCGGCTGTGCTCCGCTCCCCGCAAACGAGCCAGCGCATTAATCGTATTCAGCGTTTGTATAAGTTTAACAATATTTTAGGCATTTCAACTACGGTGTTAATATTTTACATACATATCCGTTTGAATATTAATTACATTTAATATATATATATTTTTATATATGCATTGTATATGTATATATATATATATATGATGTATGTATATATAATTACAATCTTTGTTTACTTAGTCATATGTCTGTATATGCGTGTGTTTTGTTTGTATATATGTTCAATATGTTTAGATAAGTATATAATTGTGGTTGTTGTTGGTTGGTTGGTTGGTTGGTTGGTTGGTTGGTTGTTGTTGTTGGTTGTTGGTTGGTTTGCTTGCTCTCGCTTCAATTTAATGTCATTTATAATAATTAACATTATTATTATCCTGTATGTTGTAGTTGTAGTAGTAGTAGTAGTAGTAATAATTTAGCAATAAACCAAAATCTGTTCACTATTGCGGTAGCTCATCCTTTGTGTCGACAGGACTGGGGGACAGATACTTTCGCACATACTTGGGAAAGTGTGTTTTCTCATGTGCTTTCAGTATGGTCGACCGTGAGAACGTTTTGCCGCACATATGACAACGGAACGGTCTCTCTCCTAGACATGTCGATGTTGGTTTATGGAAAGAAATTTCATTTGATTGTGGTTAGTATATTTTTGGTTAAAAATGTGAGCGGCTGAAAGGGTTTCTTTTGTTGAATATTTCATACATTTCAAACCAGAGGCATGAGGTAGGGTTCTATGACAATATCCTCTTTGAAAAACCCCAACCCTCTTTGAGAAGCGTGAGTTAGGAGTCTATGACAACAACCTCTTGGAAGAAACACAAACCCCTTTGAGTGGCGTGAGTGAGGAGCCTATGACAACATCTCATTGAAGAACCCCCAAACTCCTTTCAGAGGGGGAGTTAGGATCCTACGACACCATTCCCTCAAATTCCTTCTAGAGGCGTCAGGCAGGATCCTATGACAATATCCCCTTAAAAGAATCCCAAACCCCTTCTAAAACATCCCCGTAAAAATATCCCAAACCCCTTTCAGAGATGTAAGTTAGGAGCCTATGATAATATCACCGTTGAAGAACCCCAACTCCCACTTGAGAGGAGTGAGTTTAAGGTCCTATGACAACATCCTATTGGAAGAACCCGACCCCCTTTGAGAGGCTTGAGTTTGGAGTCTATGACAACAGCCTCTATGTAGAACCCTAAACCCCTTTGAGGGTATAAATAGTATAGATGGATATGTTTCGCAGACGGAATTACTAATGAGTTAGTAGCTCCCATGGACCAACGCCCTCATGGAATATACCAGGGAAATCGTGTGCCACAACAGAACAACTGTGAACATGGTAATGCCACCATTGATGAAAGTATTAACCACATCATTGTTACTGTCGACGGCAGAGTTTTCAGGGAATGACATATAATGGTGTTTTCTTCCAGCATTAGACGAGTACTCAATTTAGGAAACCTGAAAGAAATTGTGGAACCGTCTTCGTCAAAATAGTAATTTTCTGGGAACCCCCTTAAAACGTCAAATTTAACGTTCCAATTAATATAAGGGTATATCGTAGAATCCAGCTATGAGGATGGATGAATTTGAGCCCACAAGTAAATCTGAGACCCCGGAATGAAATTTTTAAAAACATGAAGTTCTAATTTCAATAGGAATAGGATCGACATCAGTGGGACGAACGGATGATTTAAAGCCTAAAATAAATCTGTTCTTCGATTACAGGCCAGATATAAAAATGCGAGATCAAAATATTGATAACTTTTTGAGGAAGGTCGGTAAGAATCTCTGGACAAAAGTTACATAAACTGCGAGATCAAAATATTGATGTGTTTTTGAGAGATGTCGGTAAGGATCTCTGGAAAAAATATGTACGAACTGGGATCTCAGAAATCATATATAAGTCAAGCGGATTGTAAGGATTTCCTCATCACAACAAACCACGCTTCTCCCACTAAGTCTCCCCGGTAAGTTCGTCACATATGTTTAATATGGACCTATTATACCTGGGTCTGTGTGAAGCGTGGATGCTTTCAATACGTCCTCTACTGACTAGGGTGTCTTGTTTAAATGATGAATTCAACCGAGGGTAGGTTTCGCCCACTACTGGGTTACTTGGGTTATTTGGGTTACTTTCCTTAGCTTCTGCCTTTGGACGGTTTGTAGAAATATTCAAGAAAATCACCCCAACATCCCCCACCTTGGCTGAAGGCATTTGAAATGTACTGGAATGGGTACTTACCCGTATGCACGCGACAATGATCTTTCATGTGGTGACGCAACTTGAAGGCCTTTCCACAAAACTCACACTTGAAAGGTCGATCACCTGTATGTACCGGCAAATGCGTGATAAGTGAGGCAACATCGGGAAAACTTTTACCACAGAACTTACACAGCACTACACTGTTCGGATCACTCGACGGCGACGAGCTGAGTAGCGCCGAGGATGATGAGGCCGCTGCTGCTACCGCCGCCGCAGCGGCAGCCGCGGACGTTGACGACGAGGACGAACCAGCGCCACTCAGCAGTAGGCCGCCTCCGGATCCGCCGCCGCCCCCAAGGCCGCCATTGCCCGTTGAGGAACTGCCGCCACGACCACCACTGCCACCACCGCCCACGCTAATGTCGAGATCCAGACCGCCGCGCCCCCCACACCCCGACATACCCGTGAGGGCACACCCACCGGCCGCAGCGACCGCCGCTGCGAAATCCATCTCGATGGCAGCTGCGGCTGCGGCCACGGCGGCCGCCTGTTCCTGAGGATCGCCGCCGGCCGCCATGGCGGCGTTCATTTGGTAGGCGAACTGCTGCGGCAACGGCGCCATATTCAGGTCGTGCGGCAGCAGGTGCGGATGCAGCAGCGGATGCGTGGCGGTCTCGCGGTACTCCAGCGTTTTCAGCGAGTGCGACAGTATGTGACGGGTTAGTTTACTTTGATGCGGGAATGCGGCGCCACAGTACACACAGGGGTAAATGGGCGGTGGTGTTTGCGGCTGGTCGTGCGCCGTGGTGGAGTTGCCACCGACGCCGCCACTCCCACCACCACCGCCGCAGCCGTGTGGCGATTGGGACGTTTCCTGGAACAACACCAAACAAAAATCCAACATCAACTTCTTTCTTCTCGCTTAGGTTTTGTTTTGTTTTATTTTGTTTTTCTTTGCTTTGCTTTGCTTTACTTTGCTATGCTTTTCTTTGATTTATCAATTACGTTATGCTTGTCTTTCTCATTTACTTTTGCTTTTGCTTCTACGCTTCTTCGTTTTCTTTGTCGTTTGACTTTAAAATTTAGTGACTAAGATTTTAAGGAGTACTTTTAAAATAAAGGAACGAAATATTCTGTACAAAGTATAAGGCAAAAGTTACTGCTTCAAGAAATTACTTGGATTGGGTTCTAAAAATTCGTAATTAAGAGAACAAAAAACAGAAAAAAAAAACAACAAAAAAAAAACGATAAAAAATCATAGAAAGGAAGAAAATGAAGATATTTTTTATAAGTTGCACAAAAATATGTTATTCAATATTTTCTTTGTATTCATTTTTATTTTTAATTAAATTTTATTTAAGTTTTAATTTATAAATATGTTTAATAAGTGCTAGTAAAAAATTTTGTTACGCTTTAGTAAACGTTGCCAAAAACAAGAGGGGCTGGCGACAGCGCAGCTTTCTTTTCAGTGAGCTTTCCGTTGTGAAAAGCTTTTGTTACCACTTTTTGTTGCTGTGGCTTTTGTTGTTGTTGTTGTTGTTAACTAAATTTGAAAACTAAATAAAATTAATATTTTCTTTTTGAATATTTCTTTTTATTTTGTTGCAAGAAGTTGAATTTCGATTTTTGTTTGGGCGTTGTTCGAAAACGTGTTTCTTTCTTTCATTAATTATTATTTTTTCTTTCTTTTGTATCTTTGCTTCTGAACTAACGAACGCTTTGAATTTAAACAAAAATTTGAACTTAATTGCGACGTGAACGTGAACGTGACGTGAACGCCTCCCGTTTGAACTGGCGCGCGACATGGACGCATAGAAAAAAATTAAATCATTGTTAAAACACAACAATAAAAACAAACTTGATTTTATGTCAATAAATGTGAAAAAAGAGCGTTTATTTCATGTGTACAAATTTTGGAAAAAAAATAATAATTTTGTTGTTGGAAAAATTTTGTCTGCTTGCCAATTTGTCTTTTGTGTAAAGGACCAAATGATTATTTTATTATTACTTTGTTTGTGCTTAAATTAAATTTGGGCAAAATTTTGAAAATTTTCGAAATTTTTGTTTGAATTTTTTTGGGCCGAATAATTTTGTTGTAATGCAAAAAAAAAAGAAAATTTTTATTAAAAAAATGTTTATATTTTCAAGAAGTTTTTCCACTGCGTTTTTTTTCTTTTGTTTTTCTCTTTTGTTAATAATATTTTAGTTTTTCAGTTAATAAATTGCTGCGTTGCACTCTTTTCCCACTGATTTGAAAGCTTCGAATTCTTTTTAATTTTAATTTTTTTAAGGATTTTAAGGATATATGTAAAATACATGAAAAAATATATATATAAATTATATATAGCACAGCCATTTCCAAAAAACGTAGATCAACTTCTTGACAATAATATTAAATAATATTAACTCGTTAATTGCTTTGTTTTTGTAATAATAATAAAATATTAATTTTTTATTTGTGTTTTCAGATTTTGGTTTTTTTTTATAAATTAAATTTTTTAATTGTTGAAATGTATTTTCTGTTTAGTTTTTTTTAAATATTTTTTGTGGATATAAAATACTTCGTTACTTCTCCTCCTAATCAGGTCGCACTGTATAAAATACGCAAAATCTACTTCTCCTCCTCGATTATGAGCACGCAAGTTGTGTAAGACACCATGCCCCCTTTTACACCAGAGTTTGAGTGTGGTACGATTTTCTGCGAACTGACGCTTTCGCAGAGATGCACTTAAAAAGCTCCGCATTTGCTCAGGACTTATGAATGTGAGAGAATTCTTTGTATGCAATTGAGCAGAAAAATGGTCCTGACGGTTTGGGGTACTAAGGACTGAATAGTTTAGAACTGTGATGACTAGAATAGCTTTGAACACTCTCGCTCATAATACACAATATAAGATAAACTATCTACCGATGGTCATAGCGATAGTCGTCAGGTCGAAGTTTCGTATCCCCCAGGGCATCATTTACCAATATTTCTTTATTTCTTTTAGTTCTATATCGTTTAAATTTATGTTCTCTTCTCCTTTTTCTATATAGTCGTTCTATTTCTATTTCTATCAGTTTCAAATAACTTATTTTATACACTTTTTTAATATACTTTCCTTGAACGTCCCCTTTTATCCTATCATCCTTCCAGTGTTTCCTTCTATTTTTTCCTTCCATCTCAATATTTTGTTTGTGCTACCCTCTTTTACACTCGCCTACTACACCCAACTACTATTTACTCCTTCTGCCACTTAATTCTCTGTTTTACTTTATTTCTTTTTTCTTTATTTCATTCTATCTCTGATTCCTATCTATTCTTTATTTTTCTTTTTATCAAATCTACATCGTAATAATTTTATATCTTTTATCTATTTTCTCGATTTATCTCTTCCTCGTTATATATTTTTCGTTATACCTCCGCGTTTTCTTTGTCTTCTTTCTATATCGGCGGTCTATCTTTCGTTTCTATCCCATTTCCAAATCTTCTTGTTTCTACCTCTTCATTTGAAATTTTCTTTGTATCTCTAACTTCTTTTTCTGCATTTTATGTCTTCTTTACGTCTTTTCATCCTATGTATTTTTTCCATATCTTCATACTTCTTTCTATTTGTTCGTTCTATCCCCAAATCGTCTCTTTCTTCTATCCTTTCATCATTCGATCCTGCATAACTTTTTATATTTTCTCTTACTTATTATTGATTCAATTTCTTCTTTCTATCTCTAATTTTACATACATTTTTTTTTAGTACCTCTTTCTTCCTTATATCACTTTCTACTATAGTTTGCTTCTATCTGTGCTTAATAACACTTGTTTCGATCATTCTTCTATCTCTTATTTTTGTCTATTTCTTTACCTCTGCCTTCTATATCTCTTCCATCTATTTCCCTTTTGTTCGTTTTATCTTTTGTTCTTATATATTTTCTTATCACTTCATTTTGATCTTTCTTGTTGTTTACATCACTTCTTTATATAGTTGCTTTATATCTATCGTTTTCCTTCTTCTATAAAATATTTATGTTTCTTATATGTATTGTTTCTATCTCTTGAATGATTTATACTTCTTCCTTACATGTCTTCCTTAAATCCTTTATCCTTTATATTTCAGCTCTCTAATTTTTCTTCCTTATCTTTTGTTTCTATCTCTTCTTAATATATTTAGTTTCTACATATTAAAATATAATTTGTCTCCATCTTTATTCTGCCTATCCTTTTACTTCTTCTTTCTATGTCTTCCTTCAGTTCCTGAATACTATCTATTTACTAGTCTATCTATTACATCTACAACTTTTTCTATCTCTTCTTTCAATCTTTAATTACTATTTATAACTTCCGCCTCTTGTTTCTAAGTATTTTCTACACATTCTCCTTCGTGTCTTCTATCTCCTCCTCATACTCATACTTCTTATATTTTATTTCTAAAAATCTTCGCGAATCTTAAAAAGGTCAAATTTATCGCTTCGAAGGGGAATAGGGGTAATCTTTTATCAGTTTAAAATGTTCTGCGTTTCATCGCGTTCTCTCTCAGTTCCAGTATTCCTATGCTTCATTGTACGATTACTCTGTAAGGATATTCTTTACATTCCCTACTTCAGTTAGTAGGAGAGACAGAAGGTGGTGTAGTTTAGGTTAAATTTAAGTGGCATTCTGGAGTCCTTTAAGAATAGTATGATCCAATTTGATGCCATCGGATCACAACTCTTCAAGGTTTACGAGGTTGTTAATATGGACAATAAGACTGTCTGCTAGTATCCTTAACTTTCTACCAGAGTCTGACGCAAGTACTCGTATAGGAGACATGAAAACAAAATAGTTTGAATTATCATTCAAGGTACGAGATCATTGAAGCTTTCTGCAGATGCTTCCTTTACCATATATAAGGATGAAACTATGTCGAATCTAGATTCCTGACATTTAGACCAGTGGTGGGTGTTGAAATGCATGGCAAGAGCTTGTTGAACTTTGGTATTTGTTTGGTTACTGCCAAGTTTCAAGTAGTTCTGTAACTTATATGTTTGGATTCGTGCATTCGAAGAATGGAAATTCGCATTAAATGCCCCATGTCTGATATAGACTGTCTGACATAGTATACCATAATTTAGTGATAAAGGGAAAGTAGATGAAGTATTGATAGGTGTAGTTGCACTGTGATCAGAACAGAAATTATCTTCAAACAAATTGGAAATTTTTCTGATTAGGTCTGATGTCACTGGGTCCTTGAAATAAAATTCGAACTCAACTTTGAGCACTTTAATCGTTCCTTTTTAAACTATTGTTTCAAAAAGTTATTTTGAATGAACTCTTGATGGCGATATCTCCATTATCAAAGGATCAACATTTTGACCCAAAAATATATTCTGTGAATAAGCATAGATATATGTAGATCAAAAAGTTAAGTATAAATAACAAATTTTAGGCGCTTTTCCCCGAGAAACTATTGTAAGACATGTGTATATAATAAAATCTATCGGTAATATATGGAAAAAATGCCTCGTGAGTTTCAATTAACCCAGAACAAATTGTATACAGAATAATTAACTATCAGAATCCTCCTACAGCTCCCTCATCTATACTTGGCAATATCATTTACACTGTACTCATCTTTCATTTATCGAAATACTCGTAATAATTAACTATCCCCATAATACAACTAACACCTAGAAATATTACTTACTCTAGACCCCCTTAACCTTGATCGAAATATCACCTACTCAGGCATATAATATAATAATTAACTATCTCCCCAAAACTGAATATTCTGCTTTAAATATCACTTACTCTGGACTCAAATCTGATTAAGATGTATGTAGAATAATTAACTATCCCCATAACTGAACATCTAGAACATCTTAATACTAGGTAGAATAATAAACTAATAACTAATTTTTCACGTGAAAATCTGATTTACTCTGGACTAAGCTCTGGACTTCCGTAACCTTAATCGAAATTTATATTGAAAATTAACTATCCTCCTATCCGTAAATATCACTTGCTCTGATCGAAATATCACTTACTCTGCATTCACTTAATACTGAATACTAAACATTCAACTAAATATACAACTACAAATATTATGTCTCTATACTTAACCCTGATCGAGATGTTTTTTGAATAATTAACTAATCCCAATATTTAAACCAACATCTGGAAATACTTACTCTAGGCTTACTTAATATTGTTCGAAATGTAATTAACTATCCTCATTACTCAACATTCACCTGGAAATATCATTTACTGGAGGATGTCAATAACTATCCTCATAAGTGAACAAATACTTGCAAATATCAGTTGCTCTGGGTTTACTTAACCCTCATCGAAATATCTCTTACTCTGGATTTACTTAACGCCGATCGAAATTGTCTCTAGCGAACTGTCCACATTATAATCTGGAAGCACACCGGAACACAACGAATATTTATATCCACAAAAACACTCCGAGTTGTTGCCTTTTCATATATGTATGGATATGCAAATTTTGATTGATAGTTTTTGTATAAAGTTCTTTAAATGCCAAATAACAATTACAACAATAAATTTATGTATATAAAAAAAATACACCAACATTGAAGAAAAGTAAACACATCGATATATTTAATTAAAAACAATAAGAGATAAGTTTATACGCATATATAGTAAGTATATATACTGAATACACACAGAGATAGTTCGAAAAAGTTCATCGTATAAATAAATAAATGATAAGTTAAAAAAAACTAAAAAAATAAACACATTTACCATTTACATAAATAAACAACGATTTATGTAAAAGCGTTCCACATTTAGATAAAAAACTGTTACGTAACAAGTGTATAGAATTATTATTTTTAAATTTTTGGTATAAGTTTAAAACATCAAAAGCTTTTCTTTCTATAATATTCAAGATGAACAATTTGTTTATTTTGGTTTCTTGGATTCTCACTGCACAACGTTTTGAAGACTAGACCCCTCTTGTTTTTTGTTCAGCATTATTGCATTTTACTTTTTCTTTTCTTTATGATTATAGTTATTTTAAAGTTTAAATTGAAGGCAAAAGTAAAAATCGAGGATGTGCATTAATCGGGTGGAAATTTGTTTTTAACTTCAAAGTTTTTAAAGGATATTTTGATTTAATTCTTTGTTTGTTTTTTGTATGAAGCAGAGGAAAAATAAAATTTGCAAACTAACGTGGTTTCGTTTTGGAAATCTTTTTTTTTTATTTGTGATTTTGTGGGGTAAGCTTGGTTTTGATTGTAAGTTTCAATTAAAATATATTTCTGAACAAATCGGCCAAATGGTTTTCAATGTGTATTTCGGAATTTGCGAGCAAAGTTCAGAGTGCATAAATAACCTAATATTACTTTCTACTTAATTGTTTTTATAATAGCTACTTTATAATTTTTTACAGTGTATCTGAGAATACTTAAAGTAATAATAAATAAATAGATAAATATACATTAATATAATATATAAATAAATATACTAAAATATTTTAATAAATAGTTTATATTTTGTGGAACTAAAAAATGCTACTTTAATGCCACTATAATACGATAAGAGACCTAAAGGACTTCTGGGCATGCCACTGAGAGTGAAAGAACCACACTTCAGAACAGAAGATGAAATGGAAGTAAAAAAAAAAGAAAGGAGCTGTTCTAAACAGAAAATGAAGGAGCTGCCTTTGAAGCAACAAAAAATCAGAAGTATGAATTTGGGGCTCAGCTACTAGAATTCTACTATAATACAACAAAGAGACCTAAAGGACTCACCTGAGATACCGAGGTAAACGTGAGAGAGGCATTCTTCGGAATCCAACAGAAGATGCAATGGAAGTAGTAAAAAAGAAAGGAGGTTGGTTTTACGCAGAAAATGAGGTACTTGAAGGTGGAGTGAAATATGAAATATGAATTTAGGGCTCAGATTATACCGAAAACCTAAAACATCCGCCAGCCTTCTCATATTACATATCGCACTGAACGTGTTGATTAAGACAGTGATAGTACTGTAAAATACTGTGAGAGATAAAACATATTTCAGGGACTACAGTCTCAGAAGAAGACGATGAGAGATCCCAGATAACAAATTGCGATACTGGAACTATGAGAAAGAGGACTGAAAAAGACTGTAGAATTATGATCTGCCTCTGATTCCCAGCCTGAACTTATTGTGAAAGAGAAACTGAGAGATCCCAGTTTGCTAATTGAGATACTGAAAGGAGGAAGAGACTGAAAGGGATTCGGTAGATGTCATCCGACTCTGATTTGTAGTCTCAGAGCTTACGATGAAAGAGACGTTGAGAGATCCCTGTTTGCCAAATACGACGATCATACTATGAGAGAGAGGAAGACTGAAAACGACTCGGTAGAAATGTGATCTGACTCTGATTTGTAGTCTCAGAGCTTACGATGAAGAGAAGCTGATAGATCCCAGTTTGCTAATTGAGATACTGGTACTATGAAAATGAAGACTTAAAGCAATTCGGTAGATATGTGATCAGATTTAATGATGAGGGAGACGCTGATAGATCCCAGTTGGCCAATTCTTATGCTGGTACTGTGAGAAGGAAGAAGACTGAACACGACTCGTTAGAATTGTGATCTGATTCTGATTCCCAGTTTCAGGTTTAGTGGATGTTGCCTTTCCAATCTTCAAATGAAAAGAAAATTTTTTCAGTTGGTCGCAGAGTATGTGTGGCACCTTTCTAGTTGAATCCTGAAACCCTGAAAATTTAGGCAACCATATTGTATAAAGTAGTGCTACAAGGTTGTTTTCGTATGTCTGCCGACAGTTTAATGAGTGAAGCTAGGAAAATTACTTCATTTCAATATATGAGATCAAACCATGCATGGGATATCAATACAGTTTTGGACCATCTTAGGTGTGGTTGAACTTAAACTTGGGTGGTGTGTTGATTAGTGTACGATAAGTTTGTTTAATTACTCGGTTTATTTACAAACGCAGTCAGGTTTCCTCAACAATTGCAAGCCTAAGAATTTGTAGAGAAACCCATCTTAGCACTGGGACATGAACGCTCAGTCAAGCTGTTGTGTCACTGGGTACTGATCATGCCACCAATAGCATGAAGAAGAACAGCTTCATAAGAAGATTCCGCCTTGTGTAGACAATGGTCCACTTTGATGCTCCGCTTTCTGTAACTAATTCGAAAATGCGGTTTTTATGTTTGTGTCATTGCTGCCGAGTGATTCAAGGCGGAAAGGCCCATTAAGGGGATTCATCCATCATTATTTGGTCGCCAAATTTAAAGTAGCTGTGATGCTAATTTGCAGTTAATTTGCAGCTCATTTGCTGCTGCGGCGGCAAGAGTGCTTTGCCGTGTTTGCCGTACCACAAATGCACATATGCCGCATCGTCCACGCTCGTTGTGTTGATAATGGACAAAAGTGCCGCATAAGGTTGTCAAATCGATAATATCCACTGACCAACTGACTGGGATTGGCAGGGGGCCGCTTTCATCACCTGCCTTTCCAATTTCGGCGCTTCGAGTCCAAAAGTCCATTAACTAAATTAAGCCGAAATACGTGAAATTGAAATTGGCAGATTACCGCAGCCGGTGCTGCAGAGTAGGCACATTTTCATTTTTCAATCTTTGACCAATGATGGAAATTTGGGTCACTGCTGGCAGGCAGTCAGTCATTTAGGCACCCGGTCCTCAGTCAGTCAGTCAGTCATAGACAGAACAGCCGCAAATGGACAGCATTGAATACAAAAATAGCCGCACAGCTCACCCACTCACGCGACGAAGAGGTAAATTAAATTTTCATTACCTAAAATGTCATTTGCGATGATGCGAGAGTGTGCAGCAATGACGCAAACAGTCAGCAGCAGGACATGCGTATGTGGGACATGGAAAACTAATGCCAGCGGAGGAGGAGGAAATGTGCCCTGGTCACAATAAAAATCAATAAAAGTCATTTTGATAAATGCGCTGCGACACTGCTGCAGTTCAATTGATGGAAATTGAATTTTAATAACATTTCACTACGTATGCAAATGGCATTTGCATGTTGTCTGTTGACAATTGCCGCATAGATGCCAGCAAGAGCCAAACCAACAACAACAACATCAACAAATCCATTGGCACAGGGCCTGCATGCCTCGACGACTTCTGCTTCTAGTCAGTCGGCTCTGTTGGCATCAAATTAAATTCATAAATGAATGAAGTCTACAAAATAATCAACATGTACAACTGCGGCAGAGGCAGCGACGGCGACAGCATCCGCAAGTGTTGCAGTGTGGAAAGAAAACACAAGCAACAACAACAACAACAACAACGAGAAGAACAAAAACCACCAGAATGTGGCAAATACAGCTCTTCTGCAGCATGCGAACACATATCAACGGCAACGACTTGCCACCAGAAACAATAACAGGAGTAATTTCGAGTATGATACATCAACGCCAGCTTCAGATCCAGCCACAGCCACTGCCACAGCGCCAGGAGCACACATCAAAACATCAGCAGCAATAAAACTACATCCAAACACACCCAGCCCAAACACTCATCCTCACCCACGAAGCGCACAGAGGGAGCCACAAAAAAACGTAGTAGACAACAACTGAGCAGTGGCAATTGATGAATTGCCCATCCCACCCAAAAAGGCTGCGTACGTGCTGCGGCTCCCGGCGTCCGGCACTGCAGCTATGCCCCCTCCTGACTAGTACGACTGTTTGCATATGGCGTAAACCCATTTATGCAATTGCCTGCCAGAGCAAATGGTCAAAGAGTCCTAATAGTCCATATTTAACTCGACCACACACACACCCACGCACACACCCACACAACCACCCACATACACACCCACACACAGAGCAGCCAGGCACAAGTCCTACATAGGCAGAAACACGGCTGACTGGGTGGCCTGCTGGGTGGGTGGGCAGCACTCCCGTCCACCATGAATACCGAATTCATAAAGCCCTGAGCAGCCAAGTTGCTCTGCTCCTCATGCACAACACACTCATGCACCGAGTGGGGCAGGGAACAGTTGGAGAAAGATTGCCTCTGCGGATGCTGCCGCCACTGTTGCTGCAGTTAGAAAACTTTCGGAAAGTTGTGGAGCAGAAAAAATAGTGCCAGTTTTTTGTGTGCTTTCTGAGCTCACATTTCTAAGCGACTTTCACTCATGGCTTCTAAACACTGTTAATGGAGTAATGCGTTCGGCGGCCAGTGCCCAGTGCCCGGAGGCCAGTGGCGCCCTTGCTGAGCACGGTGGAAGCAAATTATTAGCATGTTTGGATGGCAGCGGCCTGAGTAGTTGTGAAAACGATTTGACCGCAAAACTGCAATTTTTTCATTGTTCGTTTTTTTCAAAGTTGCCGTTGTTGTTGTTGTTGGCGTTGTTTGGATTGTTTGCTGGCACTACTGGGAGAGCGGCTGCTGTTATGGGCCTTAAGGATATTGGCGCTATCACTTATTGAATTTTATTGGCACTCGCATCCGTATTTAATAAGTTGTCGGTTGATGATTTGCTCTTCTTTGCTTCTTTCTCTGCTCGTATCTGGGAAAGTTGTGTTTGTATTTGCAGCAGTTTCGATTGCGGAATTACGTCTCTCTTAAATTTCCCTGATCTCATAGAATTTAGTTAGGTAAATATACTCCTTGAGAAGCTTAAAAGTCAATTAAATGGGCCATCCGCAATATTAGGAAGAAGCGGAGGCAGTGATAGTCACATAACAAGATTCGGCCAATTACTGCGAGCAATGGGAGGACTAGTTGGAGTACATTCCTCAAAGATAAGCATTACAAAAATTTTTCACCAATATCCATGTGAACCTAAAGGCAGTCTAGAGGTGGGGTGTGTACTTGGTGAGTGTGGATCTCAATTTGTCTTCAGATAACTGCAAAGAATTACAAAACTGACAATTCTAGAGTAGGAAATCTAACTACAGCATAACATAATCTGCCCTCCTAACCCAAACTAACATCAACGCATCACAATTTCATACTATTCCTAATTCAGCCTACTCCCACCCACTTCATCTAATTCCCATTTCATCCCATTCCCACTTCATCATAACTTCATCACAACTTCATCAGATCCTAATTTTATTCCAACCCAACTTTCTTCCATTCCAATTTCATCGCATTTCAACATTATTTCATTTCATTCCAACTTCTTCCCATCCTACTTGTATGCCATTCCTAATTAAACATTTCCCAGTGTCATTGTTTTCTAACCTAATTCATCCCTTCTCAACTTCATTCCATCCCTACTTATCTCATTCCAATCTCATCCCATGCTCTTTTATGTCATTCCCACTTAATCCCATCCTAGCGCTTCATTCTATCCTAACTTGATCCACAATTTCACCAAGTGAGCTAAACGGTGGTCATCTCTAGTTTGAATCATCGTAAAAAGCATCATTGGGAGTGATTTGACGGCCACCTTCAAATTATTTCAACACTAAGTAACTAGGAAGGTAATGATATAACCATGGGCCACTCTCAACTAATCCAAGAATAGGAGGCATATTTTAATAGAAATGTCTCGTCAACTCACGTATTCAGGTAGTGTGACACAGTGGCTTAAAATGCGAGTCCTAAAAATACTCCTCATGAATTGGGAGATGAGTATAACAGAATTTATTAAAGATCAAGGAAGAGTGAGCTGCAATCTGTCAACAGGTTAGCATTATTCCATATCTGTCTGGCTTTCTGAGCATAAATAGGAGATAGTGCTATAATGGATAAGAACACTCTCGGCTGAACTCTGGTACCCAAAAAAAGCCAGTTCTCAGATGAATTTTTAGAGATGGAATCTTTCAAACGTACTTTCTGAGATCTATACTTGAAAGAGGAGGAAATTATAGACCTCGGAATATACTTAAATATTTATATAAATATTTAATAAAAAATGATTTTAATCCAAAGCAGAGTGAAGGGAACTCACATGTGACCTGGCCACTGGGCGTATACTCGACAACTAATTCGTAGCTCATTCGTACCCAAATCGGATTGATTATTAATCCCTTTACACACACACACACAAGCACACACACGCACTCACTCTCTCGTCTAAACTGTTGACAGACTAATTTCAACAATCACTCACACACCCACGAATTTGTACTTCGCACAATAAAAGCAACAAAATTGGGCAAGTGCGAATGTGCGCACCCACAGGGTTCATTGCACGTCTAAAGCGTTCGAAGTGAATGAACTTCAAATGAAATGAAAGGATATCAAATAACCAGCAAAGCTGAAAATACAAAAAAAAGAATTGGGAAAAGAAATCAAAAACACGAAAGGAAAATTTGTCAAACCGACAGTTACGCAAACATTTGCACAACATTGTCTGCAGTTGTACGGACACGCAGTAAATGTGAAGTGGCTGCAGTACGAAGCCGCTTAGACTGGCCCACACACACAGTAAGGACCTAAGTGAGTGAGTGTTCGTGTGTGTTGGACTGTTTGACCGAAAATCTTATACAAACATTTGCGCCGACCCAGCTCCGCGCGCCGTACAACTGCCGAAAATGAGTTTCTTACGTCTGCGTTGGCGTGCTCGCAGCGGCGCAATTGCCTGGCCGCACACACACACGCGCCGCACACTTGAAGCCGCCTGGCTTCCTTGCCAGCCAATGCCCCGAGGGGCGTGCAGTGCTGGAGTGGCCCAAGTAATGCAAAAGTAATAATCAAATATCGATCGGTGTGCGTCTGGCTTTGATATTTTTGGAACTGTTGCTGCTGCTACACTCGGTACTATGCTGCTTGCTCGCAGGCTTGCCGGCGAGTCAGCTAGTCAGTGAGTCAGTCAGTCACCTTTCAGCGTCTTTCCATCTTCACTTCATTGCAGTTCGGTTCTTTTGCGCAGGCTGCGTTTTTCCATCGCATCACACAAAAACGAGAGACGAAAAAAACAAGTTAGAGCACTGCGTCCTGCCAGGAGGACGCACAAAGTGTCTAACGAAATTTGCGCTTGTAGGCGTATTTGGCTGTGGAGGAGACGGATGCTGGTTTGGAGCGGCATGAAGCCATCGAGGACTGCAGCTGCTGTGTTTCTGAAGATGCTGTCGAGTTGTGTTGCATTAAAAATTTATCCGCATTGCCAGCGAGTGCCGGTGGGAGTGGGAGTGTGTGCTGCCAAAATTCACTTGGGTATAGTCGCAAGGCGTAGCGTCGTAATTGATTCGAACGGAGTCAGTTTTATTTTGGATTTCGTTCTTTTTTACTGCTCCGAGTTGATGAAGTCTAATTGAATTGTTTGCTCTGCAAACAGAAACTGAAGCAGTTGACTCGAAAAAGGGAAATTTCATCAGCTCTTCACCTGAGTGGAGGAAAATTTTTTTGACTGCAAATATACAAGGCTCCGAACTATACAAGGAAGTACCAGTTTTTGCACCTCTGCGCAAAGCTTTAATGGTCTCTTACATAATCAGAGGACACCTTTAAAGTAGGCTGATTTGATATGAAGTGGAACCATCATAATTTCCATTATACTTGAGAAAAAATAGGCAAAAATATAGCTTATTTTTAGGGTGCCGAAGTGCTTTAAATAGAGGCACTCGGCTCTGCTGAGGAGAGCCAGAAAAAGGCAATTAAATTTCAAGTGTCAGGACCCGTCACCAGCTGCAGGAACTTTGCCACATTTTGTAGGACTATATTCAAGTTTTGCGCCTTCTTAAAGATAGTTAGATGAGTGAGAAATGTGAACTTCTTGAGAGGTATACTCTCAATATTAAAAATGGAACAAACATTCGGTTCATCTGACATGCAATAATGATAATTCCTAAAAGCAGACTTCTGTAATGAATTGTAACATACTCGAATTAACATACTTTAATTAATTAGTATACTAGACTATGTGATCTGACTAACTTGAACCCTACTTTTGGGATGAAAAATTACTTCTGTAAGGGCTTACGGTGGCATTCTCCTCATACCTCTGGTAGAAAATAACTGTTGCCCTTAAAATATTGATGGTTTTTACTTCATTAACGCAAAGATGGATAACTGAATAAAAGAGGGAACTAATGTTCAGACCATCATTTTCTTCAGTCTTTTTGACTACCCGTCTGCATCCCTAGGACACTTTTTTTGGAGTAAAATAATCCTATTAAAAATGTCCGCTTTATTTATTGCAAAAAATTATCTGCTCAGCTTCCTTGGATAGGAAAAATATGTACAAATTTAACCGTCGTTAGTCTACGATGAAATTCTGTTGTGTTATTAAACTCCATTTCATTCGTTCGTTCGTTCGCTCGCTTGTTCAGTTCTTTTTGTTTTATATCTCTGGCAGATTTTTTGTTTAAATCCTGCTTATAAAAAAACAAGTGGAGTGGAATTTTTTGTTTTATAATCAGCGCTAAGAGAGGCGACTGACTGCCTACTCACAAACCAAGCCAATATTAAAACAAACGCATCTGAAAGTAATCGGTTTTTTTTGAATCGTTACAGGACCCACAATTGTGTTGCATTGTAATTTTGGAGTGAAACTCAAGCAGAAGGACTCTGATAGTTGGGTTCAGATTAGGAGACATTCGTTGCTTAGTGGAGTGGGACTGTAATGGTTGAGTTTAGATTAGGAGATATTCTATAACTCTTGGGCTAAATAATTAGAATATATATTATTTGGTTTTGAAGGAAGTACAAAAGCGATTTGACTCTTCGCGGAGATTTTGGCCTAAATGGTGTTTTAGCAATATCCGAATCATATTTGGAAGGTCAATTTTGTTGCTGGGATATAAGCATTCCTACATCAAATCTCAAATTATCCCTTTTGAGGATGGACTTATATTATTTTAAAAGAAATCAAATTCCTCATCCCACTGAATTCATTAAAGAAAAACCAGATCTATTCTTAGTTTTGTAGAAAACCAATTTCACCCATAAAACAATCGCACTATTAAGTCTCAATGTAATTGGTACTCGGTAGTGGCTCCTTGCACTTAACCACTCTGTGCGTCAATGTGTTTGTGTGCGTAGCTTTTCCGTAAATCCTGCAAAATAAAAGTAAACTCCAACAAATCCCAAAATAAAAAACAAAAAACAAACTTTCAAATCTTCTTTTTGGTGGCAGGGAGGTACGCACACACTCACTTGCACACACACTCTTCCACCCACCCAGTCAGGACGCACAATACGCCCATCAACTGCATCCGCAAAGTGCAGCTAGCCCCAACCTCGCTCCAGCCGCCGCTTGACGCAGCCAGCTCGGCACAACTTTTGCCCGAGAGCGCTTTCCACATTTTTCATTTTTCAATGCCAATGTGAAAAGCTCTTAGCATGCATTGCTGCGCTTTTTGTATTCCTTTTTTGGCGTTGCAGCATTATAGGCGCGCATTTTCATTTTTATTTTCGGTTTTTTCTTTATTATTTTTGTAATTTGTATGACTCGCCCAGTTGTTTGCCAGTCCCCACCCCCCGCGCCATTTATTTGTACACATTTTTTTGTGTGTGTCTGTCGGAGAAAGAGAGAAATTGCAACGCACCGTTAGACGCGGCCAACGTTTAAAGAACTAATTAAAATAAACGTCAAAGCAAGTGTATGCGCCTAAATGCACACACCACGCGCTTTTTGTGCTCTGCTCTAGTCGCGTTTGTTTTTTAGGTTTATGTACGCTGCATTTTGGGCGACTGGGCTGCCAGACAGATGCATTCAAACGCATCGCTGGCTTCTTTGAACGGCAGAGCTCGCTTTTTTCGCTTTTTTTGTTGCGTGATTTTCGAATTTGACGACAGCCGCCGGACGGGGCGGGGGCTGCTCGCTTTTCAGCCTATTCTGTGCTCATTAGTGTTAATTGAGGGAAGTGCGTAGTGGTGAGGGGGCGTCTGTCTCGGTGTTTATGACTGCCTGTCTGTCCACGTTTTTTTTGGTTTATTAATTTTCAGGAAAAGGAAATAAAATGTTTTAAGCCAGCAAATTTATTAGAGTGAAAGTGAGAATGTTTTTCTGCGCTGTTTGAATTTCTAAAGACAAATGCTCAAGGCTCGAATTGAATGCAATTCGCAGCAACATAGTCAGTTAACAGCAACAGGAGCCTAGATTAGATGACTCTGAATGGCATACAGGGCCGGAACTTCTCTAAAGAGGGGTCGCATACATGCATATCCTTGGGGTGGAAAGGAATTTGTTCAAGAATATTGTTTTAATTGTGATTGAAGGAATGTCGCAATATGTTCTGAGCTTAAACCATTAAAATTACGAAAAGAAACTCGAACTCAGATTTTAGCCTTGTATTTAAAAGGACTCATTTGGAGTTAAGGTTTGTTATTACCACCCTTTCACTGTGGCACATTCCGTCAAATAAACGCCGAGATTTAAGAAGCCTGCGTAAATGGTAAGAAATAATATGGCAAAACGTTGAGGATTTGTTAGGAAGGGCGATATGTCATAGGTAATGGGTCTGCCATCAACTAAACACCGTTAAATAAATCCTGAACCCTGTTAAATAGATCCAAGCGTTTGGTGTTTTCCTTTGTCCCAAGGCACCCACTACGCTTTCTAGTAAGATGGACTAGAATATAGAAGATAGATAGAAGTGGTGTAAGCCGGAGAACCGCCGTATAAGGCACTCAGAAAATGATGCAAATTGTACTGAGTAAAGGATACGGCGTGAAAAGCTCACCATTTAAGTTTAAAAGAGATGGCATAGCTTCTGGACTTAAATCCGTTCGGACTTAAATCCGCTCTCAAATCCGTTCGACATATTGGACCAAACAATGAGCCTTGGAAAAAGCAACGTATTTACCCTAAATGTCCCGCATGCTCGTTTTCTTGGTTCCCACAGCTAAGTCAGCACTTAGTGGAAGACGTTTTGCACTCATTCAAGACATACCAAAATTTCATTGAAGCCAAAATCCATTCGTAGAATGGAATGAAGTGCTGAGTGAGTTATTCGGTGACATCACAGTAACCCATCCAAAGGGGTATATTTGGAAGAGGTCAAACCTTTACTTAACTGAATGAATATTGTGATTCACGGAACAATTCCCGGTATTTGTGTGACAGAATGATGCGGATAGTTATGTAGGAACATAGCTTTGAGGGAGTGAGTTTCATTGGATAATTATGTGTAACTTTGAACTGACTGTGCCGAGCGATGTATTTAGTAGTATTATCCAGACTTATGAGACTGATGAAGACCACTTATATGGAAACATAGCTTGGAACGAGCTTCTTTGGTTCATTGCGGCCTCTTTGGAATCATTGTCCTAGGCTTCCTTTTATACTCGCATCATTCAGCCATGTATTTAGTAGTAATAACCAGAAATCTTACCACCTCTTTGGTAGAATTCTATGTGAGGTTTTGCGGTTGTGATAAAAGTAACTAAATTAGGGAGTTCGGAACTTTGCAGGACCGATTGTGGTATGTTTCCTTGTTTATAGTTCAGTTAAAAGTTCGGTATTCTGGTGTTGACTTAGAAAGGATCTATAAGAACCGTAATCGGATCACAAGTGAGACCCTGATAATATCAACTCTTCCCCTTACAACTCTCTTCCTTCTTTCTTCTTAACATATCCCACTTACATTTACCAGGTTTCTAAGCAAGTGTCCAGCAGGTTTTTAACCAAGTGTCCAGATTTATATACAAGATCATCAGACGTTTGTTATCCCTACAATAATAAGTCAAGAAGGGAGACTCAGTTTGGTTTTATGGTCCTGTTAAGCAGCTGTTCTGCCTGTAACTGGGCTTGAGGTGGAGTTTCCAGAAACACCTTACCCTATGATTGCCTCTCTGGTCATTGTAAACTTTTCCTTGTGGATATACGCGTATTATTCTTCTCCCTTTCCTTGTAGTATTCACGTTGTTCTGAGCTGCAATCGGAGTTCCCGCAACTGGGAGCGATTATCTAATGTGAATATTGGCATTGGCCGCCGCCTGTCATAAACTTATTAATTTAATTGCTGCTCGTATTATGAAACTTTCATGTGAAGCACTCGCACTCTCGTATCCCAGACGACTGTGCTCCGCCTGGGGCCGAGGATTTTTGGATGTGAGTCGCTTTGCGGCCAACTTGTCTGCTGTGTCGTCCCACCAGGAGTCATTTCTATAATTTCAAATATTTTATATCAGCACTCGTTTTTGGTTTTGTTTAATATTCATTTTTACCGAATGCACTCTCCCCCACCCCCGCCCCTAACGGACTTTTGCCGCGGGGTTTGCATTTGTCTAACTGCGGAGTGCGAGTGCGGATTTTAATTCTAACAGAAATACTCGTGCACTTTTTGCAGTTTTATTGCAGTCACACACACACAGGCACACACTCACACAGCACACTCTTACGTCTGGCAGCTCTGGATTTTTATGTAATGCCAGCACATTTCGTATTTATTTTTGTTTTCGCTTTTTTTCGGAGAATATTCATAAAAATAATAAGTAAAAATTTTTTCATTTTTTGCCGCCTTTTGTGACACGCGCCGTGCGCCTACGTTCGTAGGCGGGGTCCTTTTTTGACAAACTAATTTTTTTGCCATTTCAGCAGCATTCGCGCTTGTTTTGTGCTGCTCTTCTTCCTTGGTTTTTTTGTTTTTAATAAAAAGGACACTGCAGGCACTCAACGCAAAATGAAACGAAAAAAGTTTCATTACAAAAAAAGGAGCCCGGAAAAAATATTGAAAAACGCATTTTGAATGTTTTTTAATTTATTTGCCCGCTACCGCGTATGTGTGTGCGTGAGGGTGCGAGTGCCAGCAGCAGAGGGAGTGGGAGTGTGAGTGGGTTTGTAGTGGTTTTATGATGCCGCAGCACAAAGCGGACAGAGGCTGAGGCTGAGGCCGAGGCTGAGTTTGAGTTACACAAACACCAAATACAAAAGTTATGAAAGTACTTAAAACTGGAAATTGATATTGCAGACACCAGCGGAGACTGGGAATCAGCGCAGAGATAGGGACCGGCAGAGGTCGGTAGAGTGAGCGCTCAGAGTGCGAAACGCGGAAGACCAGCAGCAGCAGGATGCAACATTATGCGCCATTACGATGCAAGAGTTGCAACACGACCGCATCACAACCCAAGGTGTGGGCACATTTTCGAAAAGTTTCCGTGCTTGTGATTGACAGGCGCACCAGCGCGGCCTCTGCCACGCAGGCAGGCGGCCGGAAATTTAAAGCTCTTCTTTATAGGAGAAGCCGGTTAAATTTTATGACTTTCGAGGATTTTAGTGTCAGAGCTACTGGGTCCTTAGTCTTAGAATCGTAGTCATGCTCGCTCAATTGTTGCCAAGCGGAAGCTTACAAATGTTTGTGTGTGTGTGTGTGTAAAAGAGACCTGCAAGGAGCAGTAAGGACATCTTTCAGCATCTACTGAATAGAATGGATCTTGTGAAAAGAAGATGTGATGAAAAAGATCAATGTCCTCTTAGGAGTAGAAACGACATCCTTCTGCGAAGATTCTCAGTGACCTGCTAGGAGTAGAAAGGACATTTCAGATACTAAATAGTGTGGATCCCGTGAAAACTCTCAATGATCTGTAAGGAGTATAAAGAACAGCTTTCAGATACTGAATAGAATGGATTCTGCGAAAATTTTCAATGATCTGTTAAGAGTAAGGACGAGAGAAAGTAAGTTAAGAGAGAAAGGACGTCTTGAGATACTGAATACAATGGATCTTGTAAGAAATCTCAATGACTTGTTAGGAGTAGAAAACATGTCTTTCAGATACTGAGTAGTATGGATCCTGCGAAAATTCTCAACGATCAAAAACAGGCTATAAAGTTAAAATCCCCTTCTATAGATCCATTTGGGGAAGAACGGAGTCAGGGTTTTAGCACCCAAATATGGTATGCAATCGTTTCAAACACAGAGACCCAAAATTCTTACCAAAAAGGAAATCTTACAGGCAATTATCTGTCCACTGAACGTTCCAGGTCGCTTGATGGATGGTAGGTAGGTAGCTTTAGCGGACGCCAGAAAGATACATTTAGGCAATGATTGACTCTTTGTGATACCGCATTAGAAAGAAGTCCTAATCCCATTCAAAGATCCGTCAGCTTGGTGTATTCTCAGTAATGTTTTTTTATTCAAAAAGTTGTTCAGTCGAAAATGGAAAAGTTGCTGAACCTCATATTTTGGTATAAGTTTGGGGTAACAGAACAATAAGAATAATCCCGATAGGGTTGAATGAAATCAAGAAATTGATAGACTATGCGCAATAGCAGATCTTACAGAGACCTTATATGATTAAAGTTATTGAAGCTATTATAGCTCTGACCATAATTAATCAGGACTGCAAGGGGTTGGGGAATGAGTTCTAGCACCTGAAGGCTTCAACTCGAAGAGAAAATGAGTTAGAAAGAAGCAGTTTTGAGATCATAACCGAAGCAGGTTTCGAACTAGCCACCCCCATTGAAGAGAATATCACGTTGCCAGATGAAACAGTCATAAAATCCGAACAACCCATTTAACAAATCCTGTTTCTCTTTAGCCAAAGTTGTGGCCCTTTGCTCCCCTGCGTAACCATAGAAATTCTTATTATACAAAACTGTGCAAAGTTCTGTGACAAAAGTCTTTTTTCCGTAATGAATTGTCACAAGTGTAGTAGGAAACGTTAGCTACATGCAACAATTCCATATTCACTTTAATTTTATGTATGAATAATTAGGAAGATTTAATAGTGGAATACTTTATGATGGGTGTGGGGGAGGGAGGAGGCCTTCAATATGGATATTCTTATCTATTAACCGATGAGATACGCCAACATAGTTTCTCCACACTTTCGTTTGCTTTTTTCTTAAACAAATTTCCGTCTGAAAAATGCGCTCATCAAATGAAAATGATCGCAAAGGGGGAGAAGGGGAGGGTAAACAAGAAGAATGTTCATGTGTCAAATACAACGTAAGCAGAGGCAGGAGTATCAGTGACAGTGATAGCAGCAGTAGGGGCAGCAATAACAACAACTTCGACAACAACAACTGCAACATCAATGACAACAACAACTTCGACAATAACAACAACACGACTTTCAAGAACATAAAAAGGTAAATAAGATAGAAGTGAGTGATGGAAACAAAATTGAAGAGAGGAAATTAAAAATCATTGCACAAAAAAGTTCACTTTTCTGTGTAGCGGAATGGACAAAGGCGGAGGGCGTGGTGGGGGCAGGGGAGGCCCCGGTCACATCTGCAACGCAGGCAGCAGGGGTGTCGAATGGGACAAATGATAATGTTAGCAACATAAAAATAAATGCGAGTACATTCGTTGCGCACCAATGGAAATTTGTTTCGTAGTTTATTTCTTTCCTTTTTTGTTGGTTTTTATTTTGTTTTTGGTTTTACGTGTTTTTATGTGAAACGAGTTGAATAAATTGTGTTTTACGAATTTTTCTTATTTTAACAAATACAACAACGGCGCGGTGTGAGAGACACAAATGTGCAAACGTGGAGAATGGTTAAACGTGTACATATATTTATATACAACATACGTGAGTCTGTGTGTGTGTGTGTGTTTGCAAATGTGTTTTCCATGTGAAAAAATAACAACAATGAATTAAATGAATTTCATTAAAAGTAACCAAAAAAGAAACAAACGGAGAAAACTTTTGCTTGGCCAGCACAATTTTCTTGTTGCAACTGCCAACAACTGTAACAGCGACAACAACAAAGGCGACAAAAAGAAACCACCTCCAACAAAAACCAGCAAGAATTGCATTGCAGCAGAGACGCAAACCTCATTTCCCTCTGCTCAGTTCAGCTCAGTTCAGCTCAGCTCAGAACGGCAGTGCAGCTGGCTGGTTGGTTGGATGGTTGGGCCAGGCATGTGCTTAAAACCAAACCCTAAAGGTATGCTACGAAAAATAAGCAGCAAAGATACCAATATTGAAGCCAAGCGGCTGTCTTGTTGTTGTTGCTTTTTTACTGCTTTTTCAGATTTTTACGTTTGCGTTTGCGTTTGCGTTTACGTTTGTGTTTTGTTGTTGTTTTGCATGGTGTTGTTTTTGTAGCAAATGCAACGCGTCCGCAGACGCAACCAACATACAAAAAGAACTTGCTACGAAATTAAATACGCGCCGCTTAATGAAATGTGAAAAAAGAACAGCGTAAATAACAGAAAAACAGGAAAGCAGCAGCAAAAAAGAAATTGTGCAAAAAGCTTTTCGAGTCACATGATTTTTTATAATTTTATTTTTGGCGGGAAAACTTTACTCTTCTATCCCCGCCCCTTCTCCCATACAAATAAAAGTAAGTAAAGGAAAATTACACGCTTCGGCTGTTGACTGACTTCGTTTTTCGTCGTTTTTTATATATATTTTGTTTTTTGTTTTGTTGTTGTTTTTTGGTGTTTTTTAGTGTTTTTTTGTGGAGCTCACATTTAAAATATGCCGCATTTATTTTAACGAATGTGTGCACGTACCTGGGTGTGAGTGATTCAGTTGAGCTGAGTGTATGCGTGCGGGTGACTGAATGTGTGTGGGAGTGTGTATGTGTGTGACGCGGCAAGTGCATGTAGCGAACTTCGTCAAGCGTTGCGAATGTGAAGTGCGTTTGTGATGCTTACTGCTGCTGCCACTGCTGCGGCGGTTCTTGTTGTTGTTGTTGTTGTTGTTGTTGTTGTTGCGGTCTTTTTCTTTTCTTTCTTTTATTTTTTGGAAGATTTTTTCATTTTTTCTTACATAAAAAGCTTCAATTGAAAGAGGATTTTTTTACTTGTATACTATGTAGAACAATATTTGTCAAAAGGTTGTATGGGGGTGGGGGACTAGAGCGGTTGGGTGGGGTGGTTGGATGCTGGTGACAGCATTGTGCGTTGCTACTGTGGGTTACTCTGCTCGCGGTACGATTTGGGGAAAAGTACAGTTGGAAACGAGGCTTTTTAAAAATATTCTCTTGAGCGGTTTAAGCAAATTTCAGTATCTGGTTTTAAAGAAAACATTCAAATTCATAAAGCCGGTGTTCCTTACCTTGAGACCACAAAAAATTACCTAGAGTACAAAAAAGTTCCTTTTAATATAGAAAAATTATATTCGTTTCATAGAAAAGACGCCATTTTCGGTACCTAAGATTCCTGACCATATTTACAATTAAGCATATAAATGATAATGAAAATTACTCAGAATTTGAGATATCCATTATGCCTATTAAAAGTTTGATAGCTCTGGCAACGTTTGTTCTATCAAAATGATAATGACGATGAATTAAAAAACTAATAATTAAATTTCATCCCGGGGTCGACAATCGATTAACAATAAATATTTCGTTTATATGGAAAAGTCCTTAGTCTATGCACAAACCAATAAAAATTGGACTCGCTTCGGTAAGTGACTTTGCTAAGCTGTTTGTTGCATTTCGTACAAAATTTCAAGCTTGTAAATATGTGTCTTTTATATGTGGCAACAGTTACTACTTGCTTCGGTTTATGAACTGGAGGTCATCTCCTAAAACGATGAAGAGCCCACGTTATGGTATATGGGAAATATCCGACAACAAAACCCCATTTTTGTGTTGACAAGTGACAGAATATTCCTCTGGCAGACATAAACTCTCAACAAACTTGGGCCTCATATTACACAGCTCCTGGAACAGTGTATCTACTATATTTTGATTGGAATATTTGGCGACTTCCATTGACTACCAATAGCATGTTATTTCACAAAGTTAGACTGCTTTGCTCATTATGCAAGTGGAAGTCTTCATCAATGACTATTGAGTACAAGTTTAGAGAGCTACCAAGGACCTGTGTGGGTACTCTGGAAGATTTAGTGGCATAACACAATGCCCTCGTACCACATTATAAGTGAGAGTATGTTCAAATCATATTGGCTAATTAAATTCAGTTTCAGTTGAATAATATAATTCTATTGTACCAATGTCCACATTATAATCAATAATTTATTTGATTAACATTGAATAATCAAATAAATACACTGAAAAGAAAGTTTATAATATATAATAAAGTAAGTTTATAACATACGATTATATCTAATCTTTCTTAAAACTAATTAAATGATCATGCGTAATATAATTAGGCAGCCTTATGTAAGTCAGTACGATTCGCCAACCTAATTACTAGAAAGTGGCTAAATGTACAGAGTGGTATAAAGCAAAAACGGCAGCAGAAACATAATCCAGTACATAAAGCAGAAACGTCAACAGGAACAGAATTCAGTACATTTTCAAGATTACATTTCTGTCGCGTTTCTGCTTTACGCTAGTTTGCACCTTAAGCCTGTGTTTGCTTCCTAGGCAACTGGCAATAAATATTCTGTCGATATTGATATTTTTATATGAACCAATTCTTAGTCTATGCTCAAACCACAAAAAATACTTGGCAGCACGGTTACAAACCGAAGTCGTACTAACTCGTTACAACAGAGGTTCGTTGAGTCTTCCTGTTGTTGTGGTAATATCGACATATAGCGAGTGGAGGCTGGCGAATTGCACGTGACGAATCTTAACTAAGAACTTAACTACTTACTCACTAACTTACAAGTCTGAATTTACAATGAATTTACTCTGAATTTACTCTGAACTTTGCCTTTGTGGTTCTCGAATGGACTAACAAAATTTTGTTTTATGTTTTGTTTTGTTAATAAATTTCAAAATTTCGTTTGATTTGCGTGGGGGAATTTTTTTGTATTTTTTTCATGAATTTTTTGAAGCATTTTCTTTTCTTTGGTTTACTTGACCCAAACTTAAATTGGAAACATGCACAATTACGAGTAAGTATGTATATAAAAAATGTATACAGTTTGTACAAAAAGAATTGGAAAAGAAGAGAGCAAGAAATAAAAACCGAGTACGAGTACATAACAGGTGAAAATGCTATTGTCAAATAAGAAAAAATAACGAAAATTGAGGACACGGAAACATGCGACGTTTATCAAATCAAACACAGCGAAAGAGCAAGTGTGGAGTGAGTGAGTGAGAGAGAGTGAGGGTGAATGCAGGGGGATATTATAGAGTGGGAATGGGAAAGCTCCGGTATTGCGTTCGATACACATGCAACACTGGCAAACGGAAATTCAAAACTCAAACTAAAATGTAAGCAATTTGGAAAAGGGTGTGTATACATAGTGGGGGGAGGAGTATTAGGAAACTTAAGGTTGGACACTTAAAGCGTATTGGAAGCTTAATTCACGTATACGAGTAAATCATAAAAAGGCGGTGTTGGTAAATTGAGCTCAACAAATATATTCGTAAAGTGACTATGGAAAAAGTTAAATAAATCAAATCAAAACGATTTCATAGACAAAGAACACGACGAAGAGCAAAATTGTTTATAAATGGAAAAAAGGATAGCAAGTAAGGCAACTGAAAGCAAGCCACTCACCGATTCGTGGGAGACGCGGTAGTCGAGGTCCCCGCCAAGGCCGCCGCCTGCCGAGGCAGACCGCGGCTGCATGTGTCGACTGCTGCTGTTGTCGTCCTCGCTGCAATCGATCTCCTTCTTCAATGACTGAAAGCAGAAAAAACATGTAGTCGAAGTAACGCACCGCCCTGGGGCACGAGAGCTTACCAGCGGCACTGATTGCACGGGTCCCAGACCGGAAGGACCTGCCAAGGGCTCGTTGCCGACCCCGCCGCCCAACGCACTGGATGACGAGGGACTAAGACCGCCGATCAGCGAGCCGGTCGCTCCGCTGGCCAGGCCGCACACGCCGCTACTGCTGAGGCGTTCCGCGGCAGTGTGGCCGCCGCAGCCATCGCGTGAGCTGCGCGACGCTGGCCGCTGCGTGAGGTCGGATGGTATGACGGAGCTGGCTGTGGCCGCTGGCGTAGATCGGGCTGAGTCGGCATCGCAACCAATGCCTCCGCCACCGCCGCCGCCAGGGACGCTGCCACCAGCTCCGAGTGGCGATGGTATAACCACAGCGGCGAGACCCAAACCAACCGCACCGCCTATTTTCATGTTGAGGCCCACCTCGTTCGAACTGTTGTCGTCGCCCTCATCGTCCAGGTCCATCTCCTCGTCATCGTAGTCGTCCACGTCCTCGATTTTCTCCACGCCGCTCGCCTCCGTGCACGACGCCGGGCGCTCTGGCGAATGGAGCAGCTGTTCGCGCTCGTCGCCGTTGTTCTGTGTGTTGCTGGTCCCACTGGCGCCGCCCGGCGTATTGCTGCGGTTCTGTTGGTTTGTGTTGATGTTGATGCTGATGGTGCTGCTGGCGCTGCCAGCAGCTATGTCACTGCCACGCACTCGCTCGCTGCCACCGGCACCACTCTCCTCGGGCTCGGTGGCGCGTCTTTGATAGAGATCTAGCGGTAAAGGGGAGTCTTGCTCTGCCGTTGTTTGCAGTCGCTTCGGAGGCGTGGGACTGCAGCGTTCGTTGGCTTCCCGCTTGAGCGTGGATGAAGCCGTCGCCGCTGCGGTTGTCGCGGAGGACGAAGACGCCGCTGCCGCTGCTGCTGCTATGGAGGTGGCAGCCGCATTGGGCACGGCGCTGGTTGTTCCCGTTGATGAGGAGGTGGATGACGCTGATGATGTTGAGGGTCCCGCTAATGCTGCATCGACGGGACTGTCACAAGTGCTTTTGCTCGGCTGGGAGTGTGGTCGCAGGCGATCCGGTTCTCGTTCTGGTTCTCGCAGTGTGGTGTTCTGATTTGTCATTTCTGCTAGACCCTTAACCTGCAAGAGACAGAGAGAAGAAGGAGAGAGAGAGAGAGAGAGAGAGAGAGAGAGAGAGAGAGAGAGAGAGAGAGAGAGCGGGTGCGGGAGAACATAGAAGTCCGTGGTTAATGTGGTTGGATGATGGAAATAGGGTCCCGTCACTTACCTTTAATGACTCGGCCGTCTTCAGCAAAGCCGACAACTGACAATATTGCACGTTAACCTCGCCCTTATACATGAATTCGACTAAAGTTTGCAGCTCGGCAAAACGGACGTCCTTCAATATCACAATTGGATGTCTTTCGGGGTGGTCCAGAAAAAGGCTCTGGAAATATGAAGAACAGGCCGAGAGGACCACCTGCAATGACAGCAAAAAAAACAACAAATTTAGAAATAAGTCAACAAAATACACAATTACAGTTGATAAACCAAAATTGAGCAAATTTCATGAGGTGTGGGGGTGAGGTGGCAACATGACGCACACACATTATTTAGACGAACGATTTATGTCGAAAGCTTCATGGCGCAAATGTAGCTCGCAATTCTGACCATGTTTCATTGGTCACATTGCCCATAAATACACATAATAACAGTGAGTGGCGAAGAGTCGTGGACCAAATCAACACCACCAATAACACAAAGAACAACACCAACAACACCAATAACACCAAGAACAGCAGGAACACCAGAAACACCCGCGACAACCACATTGCCGCAGCATCAAGCACGAGTCCGTGTCGTCCATCGTCCATCGACGGCTGGAGTGCGATTTATTTTAGGAGTAGCTTTGATTTAAATAATTCGCGGTTGCGCCACAGTGCTCTGCACTTCTATATGACAAATAGAAGTGCATATTCTTAAGTTTTTGTGTGAAGCAAACCTGACAGAAGATCTTTAGAGCTATGCTGATCTATTCGTAAGTATTTCTGCGAAGCAAACCTGTGTGTGTGTGTGTGTTGTGTGTGACAGAAGATATTTAGTTGTACCCTCATATTTTAAGTAAAAAGGGGGTGGTTAGCGATAAACACCTTCACCTTAAACCTTATTATATAAGTCTGATTTAATATACTGGGTGGTTAACATAGAGTTTCTTGTGTAGACCTTTTAAACCGTCCACATGTAGTACGTCGTCAACCCAAAAGAGTTGTAGGAGATGACTCGGCACTTGTTCTAAGTACCCAATCTTAACCTTGCTTGTGAGGCTTTAGGAGCACAGCGCTTGCTGTCGCTTTAAGTAGTAGCACCTTTTCTTGAATCCCCGTTCTCGCAGTGAAGCTACTATTTAGAATTTTATTATAATAATTTATTTTTATTATTAATAAGAGTTGCCTCACGATTTCCTTAAACTGCTCTTTCGCTGGAATATGAACAAAATCGTTGCATACTTTTAACGGCCGTAATTCTTGACCGCATTCTCTGTATACATTTGGCCTGATATTCGCGTCTGGTATTTCGTTCAATTTTGCATTCATTTTCATGGGTCACAATACTGTGTGGTGCGGCGTTCTTCGCCCTCCTCTGCCAGCTTGCCACGGTTACCCGCGCATCACAGCTTTTAGCAGAAAAAAGGAGTGTTGCTGGCGAAATATTTTATGATATGCGAAAAAAAATTATTAGATTTACGATTTCACTGCGAATCGTAACAGAGACACTCACTGCGCTGCGCACATTCGGCATTCGCTGGGCACTCTGAAAGCTGGCTGCTCTCCGCCAGCGGCAAGCGAAGGCGTCAACACTGCAATCGCATGCATGCAGCAAGTGTGCAACTTGATATCTGACGGACGCAAGTGTTGGCGGGCGGCGGCTCGCTGTGTGAGTGGTGCACTACTTCTTTCTAGCTACGTAGCCGTCCGGCCAGGCAGACAAGGCAGTCATCCAGCGGAAAGGCAAAGAGAAAAACCAAACATTTTGCTTGGCTAGAAAAACCCTTTTGGGCATTTCATGCATTTCGGGCCGCCCGTTGCGTTGCTGTCTCTCTCCATCCTGCTCCCTCCATCATCCTTGTCATGTTCCTCTGCTTCTTTGCTGCTTCCCCTGATACGGACACTTCGTGGTCTGCTGCTGCTGCTTCCTACTCGCATTTTTTGGTTTCTTTTTTGTGGCCTGGCCTATGAAATGTTGCCTATTGCTGTCGATTTTTATGTGCGCATGCGCAACGCATAGACGAAAATTAAAGTACAGAGCGCAGCGCACAATAGTCAAAGCGCCTGCGGATATGCAGTGATATGCTGCATTGCGCATATTTCGTGCGCTACGGGTCGAGGGGGCGGGCGCTGCACGGCTTGTAGTGCGGCTGCGCGTGCGTGAATACTGAATGTGCGCAGGCGCTAACGATTTGTTGAGGTTGTAAATTTTCGGTGCGGCGGGAAATTGAATATATTTTTCCATTTGAAAATGCATTAAAGTGGAAATTTGTGGCGGCGAGCGAGGGAGCGTGCTCGCAGATTTGCTTAATTTAAATTATGGTTAATAAAGTGGGACAAACGGGTACTCCATGAATAAGAGACGAGAGGGGGATCCGGCGATGAATTTTACACTAATATCATTTGTATATGATACGCCTTGCAAATTGGAAACTGATCAGTGGACCAGGAGAAGGTGCGGTGGGGCAAGGCCTGCAAATGAATTATGTTGCGTGTACAGAGCAAGCCACGACGACTTCCCAGATCATTCCGTAGCGTACAGAAAAGCCTCACCTGAAGTTGTATGCATGGTTTTAGTGGGGGAAGAGGAGAGTTACACTGGAAATCCTTGGATTTGTGTGATTAGAAGTCAGAATCCAAAATGTTTCCAGTACCTGGTAGGCCTATAAGAGAGGCCTATTGTAGACCCCTCTAATTGAAAATATTTTTAAGGAAGCTCTCTAAATTTTGTACAGAAAAACCTCAACCGAAGTTGTATCCGTAGTTGTAGTGAGGAAAGAGGAGAGTTAAATTGGACAACCTTGGATTTGTGTGACTAGAAGTCAGAATGCAGAAGTTTCTGCAGTACCTGGGAGACCTATTGCAAACCCCTCTAATTGAAAATATCTCTAAAGAAACTCTCTAAATTTAGTGAGTTCTGATATGCCACCTGCAGCTGCCGGTTGTGTTCCGTTAAAGCTCATAACTTATTTGAAGAATTTGCCACTCTACAAACTTAAAAGTCAATTTAAATGCAAATCATTGACACACAAGCAAGGCAAACCACTGCACCAGTAGGTAATCCAGCGCCAAGTGCAGGGAAATAGGTGGTGAACAGGTACCGCTCAGCTCCCAAATGAACATCGTAAACCTTTCCGCAGTTCCGCAGCAATTCGAACCTAATAAAAGACGCTCTAATGGCATGCAATGCAATACAGGCGGCAGACGACCGTAGGCAGCCAGACACTGGCCACTTGCTGCCGTTTGCTGCCGTTTTTCCATTGCCACTGCCACTGCCAGCGTTACATCCATTAATTACTTATAATTACTTGCATATCCAATTCGAGAAATGATTTATTTGAATGGGCCGCCATTTTCACCTCATATGTCCGTACACAACACAAGAGCTGAGGCTGGAAACTGCGAATGCGTGCCAATATATTAATAGCAATTCTGCTGATTTTCCTTGCCGCTTGCCCAGTGCTCATTGGTACATTGGAGGCAGCCACAAAACAGCAACCAAAATGGCAATGAAAATCGAATAAAAAGGAAGAAAGATTAAGTGAGCGCTTTGTGGCGTTTTCATTTGCGCCAAGTGCCCGGAAAGAAAAACTCTTAATTTAAGTAAAACGGCAGCAAGTGCGCCTGCAATTTCGTCTTCGACTGCGGCTGCAACTGCGTCCTGGTCTGAGCTAAATTAAAGCAACCGAGAGTGCGCATGCGCGCACACTTTTTTTAATTTGATGACGATTTTATGAGGCGAAATGGAAATTGCAACGCCTCCAGACACGCAATGCAGATGAGATGAGGTTCGCTTCGTTGTTCTTTTTTCCCATATTTTGTGCAATTGCCAATTGGCGGGACCCGCAGATGGCCGCTTGGCACAGAGATTTGGTATTTTTATTCTCTTATAATGGTAGCACTGAAGCAATTTTCAGTCTTTAGTCAAATTACTTTTGTTAACTAACACGTACTTAAAACACAACAACAGCAACCACAGCTCAGCTGCGAAACATTGTCTAATTGAATGGGAGTTCATAAGCCACTCAAGTTGCTAGATCAGTTGTTTCTTCTTTTGAGTTATGCCATGTTCACACCGGCCTGTAGAAGGAGCCGAAGTTCGCTTAACTTGTGATGAACATGACATTTAAGTGCTGAACATGCTTAAGTGCTGAACGTGTTTAAGTCAAGTTGTTAAATCAGTTGTTTCATTTCTTGAGTTATGGGCATATTCACACCAAACTGTGGAAGGAGTTTATATCGCTGAACATAAGTGATGAATATGTTTAAGTACTAAACATGTTTAAGTGATGATAATGTTTAATAGATTAACATGTTTAAGTGATGCTCGTGTCTAATAGATGCAACTGTTGAAGTGCTGAATATATTTCACCAACTATTGCTGATCGGGATCTCAGAATAAATCTAGAAATAAAATTAACTTAAAGCAGGGTTGTTGTTGGGCGTCGAACCGATCTCATTATATGAATCAATCAACCATACTCTGAAATTTAAAAATGTTTCTTAGTATGACGAAATAGCCATGAAACATCAGCAAGCGTGTGTTACTATTTATTTGCGGTGCTATTGTCATGTCCTTTCCGATAATGCTATACAAGTGACCAGATTTAAGTGATCTCTTTCTCTCATACTGTAACTCAATAACGAAGAATCTTCGATAGTGCTTACGAGTCATCGATAGTGCTTATGAGTCATGGATAGAGCATACGAGCCATCGATATTTGTTACGAGTCATCGATAGTGCTTACGAGTCATCGATAGTGCTGTCATGTCAACACATACAAATTGATGTGAAATTTGTTGGAATTGTACCAAAACCAGCGAAATTTAATGCTATTGTGATGTAACAGAGCAGTTCAGTCGTGACTTGCAAACAGCTGTAATATTGAGTGAATTGGAAACAGCAAGGACGAGTACTGGATTTGAAATAGCTTAAGTAAATGATGGTTCAATTGGTGATCGAAATTCGCATATTTATTAAGGCTAATATATCAGAGGAAGATTTTTTATTACTAAACCCAAAATCCAGTGAGACGCACTATTAGCCTGCACAAATTTTCGTAATAAGCTTTCATTCCAGATAATACATTATAATAATGTGAACATAAAAGCTCTTTGTAAAGCTTTAGAACTAGTATCAAAGTTCTTCCATCAAACTCTACTTTATTGACGAATATGATGTGAATTCATTCCAAGTGTGTATTTCAAGCTTTGAGTGGCTTTCGAACGTATACGGAGCTTTCAGCATTACTGTATTCGAAAGAAGAGAAACAGTCAGTTTATGGGATTAGTGTGAATACTTCACTTAGGGGACGAATCAAACCTTGGACTTGAAACGAGGCCGGTGAGGACACAACATAATTTATTTCATTTTCCTAATTCAGTGTTTCTATTATTGCTGTTGTTGTTGTTGTGTTTCTTTTAACAAATTGCAATATTTTAACTGGTAATTTAAGCGCGTGTGAATTGCCTGAAAGAGTTTCGGTGCCGGGCGCATTTGTAGCCAGTGGCGTTCATTAGCTCACGGGGCGTTATCTGCATTATTAACGGCGCGATCAATTAAGTGTTGCCCATGCAACTAGCTGCTTGCCTCAATTTGCCCGAGAGAACGACGTGCACAACAACAACAACAACAACAATAACAGCGAATCAGGAAATTCGATTTTGCTAATGGTAGCGTCGTTAGAAACGCAAAATTTATAACGTGATTACGATGGCGCTAGAGCGCTTAAGGGGTGTTGTGACAACAATCATAATACCAGCTAGAATTTATAGCCAAACAAACGCTTGCAGCGCGCGCAGAGCACACAGGGGCGGCACACGGTAAGGTAAGGCAAGGCAAGGTATGGCCAGGCAATTGGCAGCTAGCTAGATTGGATTTTAAATAAATTGTAGCATAAACTGACTCTGGCAGCTGTTATAAAACACTGACGTCGACGACTGGTTGCTTAGTGCGCTGCTTAGTCATGGCGTTGGAGCGGACTTTCCAATTTTCAACCACAGTCGTCCGGGCAACACAGCTTCCTCAGCGCTCGCGCTGGTCACTCTTAACATTTGCGGACGCTTGTCTCCCACTGCGTCAATTTAAATGTAAAATAAATACTTGCATAAGAGTGCATAAAAAATAATTTGACTCACGAAGCGAACTAAATCGAGCGAGAGAAAGGCTCAAACGGCAAACGCAGCAGAGCATACGGCCAGTCCAGACACTTCAGTCTAGTCAGCCAAAAATATTTGCCAAAGCACAGAAAAGTTGCCGTCAAAACAACGCACAGTGGGTATAAATCTTCTTCACATAAAAATGCGCTTTATGTGTGCACTACAGTGAAATACAACACTGCACGCAGCCACACTTAAACGCATACATATACAAATGCCAATTGCAACAAAAAGTACCACAACGACAACAACAACAATAACAACAATAACAATCTGGAGTATACGGTTACAGATCATGACACATTGATGACGACGCTGAGCGGCATAAAAACGTAATGCCATACCCATTTCGTAGACCATCAACTGCAGTCACCTGCACCCCACACCAGCCCATCCAGCAACCCGAGGAACAGTACTCCGTCCAGAGTGCAGAAATACAAATTTAATTTTAATAAAGGTACGGTACAATTAGTTCGTAGATCAACGCTTCACGAGGTGAAGATATTAATATTAACATTAGTTATATTAAAGGATCGTCGTATAAAAGCACCAACCCCAAAAGTATGCAACGATTTTTTGCACTTAAGCCAGGATTTTGGTTAGGTAGGTAGGCAGGTAGTCAAGGGTACAGCCAGAAGACACACTTAGGCCATATACAGGCCGATTGTGATACCACAAGTGAGGGGACAAAAATACCATTTCCTCAGAATCTGTGTGGAGTCTTACTGCAGCCACTTTGGCGTTAAAATTAAAATGATTTAAAAATGAATATTTAAATTTTAAGATTTTAAAAATGTAATTAACTTATAAAAATATAAACAATTATTGATATTTCTACGAATTTTATTTATTAAAGTTTTGACGATTCTTCACGATTTCACACAAATTACAGCAAACCTTTTATGCCCTCGTAAGAGGACAGAGTACTGTGCAGCAGTAATTCCGTTCGCATGAAAAAGAACGCATTGCACTCAGGCTCTGTATGCAGTGACTTTGTGTGAGTGTGTGTGTGTGTGTGTGTGTACGGAATTCAATACTATTCTCCAATTACTCCCATTTTAAGTGTAGCAGTCGCCACAGCAAAAACAACAACAACATCTGAAACAGCTCTGGAGTACTCACTCGCGGCGTCAGCCTTTGCCTTAGCTTCAGCCTCAGCTTCAGTCTCATACACAGTAGAGGGAAGTCACAGTCAGCGCTGCAGTCGAGAATAGAGCAAGAATAATAAAATTTATTGTCGATCGTGACAAGTTCGCAAAATTTGTGCGCATGCGGCAACGCCATCGCCACCTCGCCACTTCGCCGCCAACAACAACAACAAAAACTTCTCCTGCTGCACATTAAGATTAGTTTGGCTGGTTGTTGAGGCAGTTGTGGGCTTTCTTCTTTATTATTAGATCTCTGCTATTTTCCTCTCCTATTTTTGTTCATAGTTTATTTTTCGCTAGAATTTTTGAGGCAGCCTACTTTTCCCTTCCGCTGCTGTTGTTGTTGTTGCTCTGCTTGTTTTTTCAGTTTCTTTCTGTTCTTGTTGTTGTTACTTTTTGAAAGTCGTGCCAATTTTTTTGCGCACGAATCATGTGCATCCAATGCAATGCGCGTTGCTCCAACTTAGGCCCATTGGTACGTTCCTCCGTCCGTCCGCCCGACCGTCTGACCGTTTGTCCGTCCGGTGCGGTCTCATCAATTCATTATTATCATCATGGGAATTTCGCATCTTTTTCGTCTGTGCAGCAGGGCAGAATTCGTGTGCAACATTAGTTGTGCGAAATTGTTGTTGATCGTTAGAATTGTGGCCACGATTTTGCCGCAACGGACACTGGAGCTGCATTCTAATGGTCAACAGCAGCGTAGTGCGAAGCTCCACTTTGGTTCTCATAGGGAATTTTATGGTCTTTTTGTTTGGCTTTTTTTTAATGATTAAATTCAAATTGATTAAAAATGGCTTGGAGGGCATCTTCGGAAGTGTGAAATTTAATGGCAGCCCAGCTAGCATCCAGGAAGTGGCTGCAATGTTCGCCAAAAGGACATGTTTGAGAGGCACTGGCAATGAAAATGGCACAGGCACTGACAAAGGTACTGGCAAAGGAACTGGCCTGGCACAGTCGCAGGCATTGGGGCAGGCATTCACACGGACAGGCATAGCTATACAAAAGTCAACTAACTGGGTGGGGAAGACCAGCCTCGGCATGGTAGTGCCTTGGTGTAGTGTCTCCTACTCGGGGAACTCTTTTTGTGGTTATTTTGGACCAAAAATTTTACAGTAAATAAACGGTAGTTGGGAAGAGTCACATTTAATATAATAGAGTAAATTAAACACCAGCATAAACGGCAATTGTGAAGTGTTAACATTTAATCCCTGGGACAGTGAAGGTGTCATGATATATAACACCAAAGTGAAAGGAAGAAGCTGACCAAACACCACAGATTTGTCATGAAAGCGACTAAAATTGGGCTTAGTATAAAACAACTTTATTGATGTGGCCTCGTCGATCAGCAAAATGTTTGCTATATTTGAAGGTACTGAACGACTCTTCTTTATATCGCACCCAACCAGTTCTGTGATTTGTTTAGTTTTAACCAGGCCCTCAACTAATTTCAGTGCCAGTTTGTATGCCAAATATTTGCTTGATATCTTCCTCTTTCCAGTCTCGAAATATTATAAGTATCTGTTTTCTCAGGGTATAATTGTCCAATGTTGTCGTCTCATGCCAACTTTTAGTTGTGCCTCTCCTCACTGTTAAGCGAGCTAGCTGATGATTGGGGAGCTTGTGGCACACCTTCTGTTTTCATGGTATGAGTAGTCCTAAGGAACATTTCTAGAGTCCCTGAGCTCTCCAGCCATAGAGACGGTCGGGTGAGATTGACAGATTCTCTCAGGTTATTTAGAGACAGTCATACGGAGTATTCCTAAGGCAGACTTTTTGAGTCTCTGGACCTCTCCACCATAGCTTCGCATTCAGTCAAGTCGATATATATCTCGACATACTCGCGGGAGAATGGCAACAGATCCACATGCAACGTGATTCGGGCATCTCTAAAACCATTGCAAGTGCACAATCGTACGACGCTCCTTTCATTGAACGCGGTTTGAGTGCAAACGAACGAATTTGTTGGACTAATTACATCTGGAAATGTTGCTCAGTGAAGTTGCCAGTCAGTGAGTGAGTCTGCTCCCCAGCATAAATTACAAAAGAGGCTCTGCTGTAATGCAGCAGCCAAGTCGTAGCCAAGTCGCAGCCCAGCCAAGTGCAGCCAATCCAGTTCGGTGCGGCTCAGTTCTGTCGGCCTAATCCCGCTGCCCGTGGCCATCAATTCACGAAATCAATAACTCCAAATTACACGACAATTTGTGAGTATTTGCCATAAAATTTATGGCTAGATAACATTAATTTGTAAACATTATAAAAGAGTTTTTTCGCTTTGTTTTTGTAACTTGCTGGCGATTTTGTTTGTTTTGGGGTTCGCGCTCATGGAAAATTACAATTTTAAGACTTAAATCATATTAAGACATAAATGCGCGCCAATACGAGCAATTTTCGCTGAAAATGAATAAATCCAAGCCGCGAGCGCATGAAATATCAATAAAACTTATAAAAAGAAACCACAACAACAAAAGGAAAACTTCGCGGCGGGCACAGCAGCGGCGCATATGCCCGCCAATCCAACAGCACACAGTGCAAGGCACAAGGCACAAGGCAGGAGGCAAAGTCATGTGAGCGACCGAGTAGTCAAATCATAGTAATTTGCATACTGCAACGCATTGTGGCGCTGAGGTGGCCACTCGAGTGTCCGTCCGTCTGTTCGTCTGTCTGTCCGCCCGACCACGCGCGGGTAATAGAAATGTTAACCTTTGGCATTCCGATCGTAAACTACAGAAGAACTGCCCAAGATGGACTAAGATGGGTAAAGATGGGTAAAGATGGGCAAAGATGGGTAAAGATGGGCAAAGATGTCCAAGGAAAGATCCAACGCGAAGACGCCTACTGTCGTTTGTGTGTATGTGTATGTGTGTCCGTCCATGCAGGGGACTTCTTTCGCTCTTCTCCTTTGCTGACTGTTTTTGTTTGGTTTGTTTGCGGGCGAGTCACACCCTAAAATTGAGCTCTGCTGGGTCGCAAGCGTAGCGCTGCCACCCTCGGGGTTGCATTGTAATTGTTGCTGTTGTAGTTGTTGTTACTTGCATCGGCAGCAGCAAGTTGAGCAACTATTTCTGCTGTCTGCCGTTGTTGTTTTTGGATTTTTATCTACGCTACAACAATGAGAACGAAATACTCCCAAAGTGGCGCCGAGCGTTCACAATTTACAATTCTATCAGCATTTCCAGCACTATTTGCCTAGGTAAGCAGCACACTACCTGAGCCACAACGGAGAATAGTATGAATTTGCGTGTGTATGTGTGTTATGCATGTGTGTGTGAGTGTGTGTGCTTTGGCTGGGGATCTAGTTTAGCTGTAGAGCAGCAGAAGCAGCAGCAGAAAGTTGCAAATCTTAAAGATGCCAAACGAAATTGATTACTTGCGTTGATATCAATTGAGGAAGTGCATCTTTTGTGCGGTAGAAAAAGGAAACAGCAGAAGAAAGGTAGAAGAGGGGGCAGGTAGTGGCGGAAAGCGAAAGAGAGGTAGGTTAGGTGCTAAGTTGCTGGGAAGTGTGGCTGGGGTATTTCTGTACAAACAAACATAAATTTTGATGTCGAAAGCTCGTGTTGAATGTGGTATAAGACCCTACCTCCCAGCAATAACAACAATTCCAGAACATTTTCAAACAGTGGTAAGAATGCCTTTGTTCAGTTGCGGGCGGGATTTCAAATTGAACTCCTACAGAACCCGCACACCACGACCATTCCACTTGCTTATCGCACGCAGAGGTAGAAACAATTTCAGGCGGCTCTGTTCACTTATCGCGGAGTGTTGTCGATCCATCTAAGCACCATAATAAAGGAGAACGTGGTAGAAAAGCACACAACGAAGCTTGGATATTTTGAAATAAATTTCGTTGGCACTCGTATTATGATTGGGGAGATTAAAGACGGGGTGGTTCACCAAGCTTTGCTGCTCTAAATGTCCTAGTATTGTCTTAGAATACTCTTGCATACCCCCCTCGATATGTAAATTATATCATTTTTTACATTAAGAAAATTTTAGGTAGAAAATATGATAAATATGGCAGAAGTATGTCAAACTCTATGTTGAAAATATCAAACACCATGTAGAAAATATCAAATAACATGTAGAAAACTCCAATGTAGAAAATATCAAATCAATGAAGAAAATATGAATTACTCATGTGGAAAATATTAAATACCATGTAGAAAATATTAACTAACATGAGGAATCTATTAAATACTATGTACATAATATCAAATACCATGTAGAAAATAATAAATACTATGGAAAAATATCAAACACCACGTGGAAAATATCAACTACTATGTAGAAAATATCAATATAATGGAAAGAGTATAAACTACTAGTAGAAAATAGCAAATACAATATAACAAATTTTAACTCTCACGTAGAAAATACCAACTACCATATAGTAAATGTCGAATACCATGGAGAAAATATTAACTACAATGTAGAAAATATCAAATACTAAGTAGGACACATCAAACACCACGTAGAAAATATCAACTACCTTAGAGAAATCATAAAATATCAGATACAATGCAGAAAATATAAATATTTTAAAATTTCAAATACAATGAAGAAACTGACAACCGTTAGTAGAAAATATCAACACCCATGTAGACACTATTAAATACAACGAAGAAAATATCGACTACCATGTAGAAAACATCAGATACAATGAAGAAAATATCAACTATCATGTAGAAAACATCAGCATATAGAAAGTATCAACTACCATGTAGAAAATATCAAACACAAAAAACATATTCCAAACATCACATAAAAATATAAAATACTATGTAGAAAATATCCAATATTATGTAAACATATTAAATATTTTGTAGAAAATATCAAGAACTATGTCAGAAATGTGTATTGTGTAAAGGAATAGAGCTGTTTAAAATCTTGTTATGGAAATCAATAAATAACTAAACAAGACATAGAAATCATTACACACTTATAGGCAAGCCCAGCTGATTCTTCGAGGCACATTTTATAAATCAGACTTGCTTTCAGTGGAAGTTTTTATAGTTATAGAAACTAATTAGTTCGAATGTGATTGAAAGATATTCAGGAAATTCTTCCCCATGCCAAGATGAAGTATCTTAAATGGGGAAGAGAAAATCTACTTCTACTCAGAACCGAGATGAAGATTTTGTGAACAGGACATTCGGTTCCCCATCAGAATTCTTTAGAGGAAGATATTCCTTACATAGCAGAAGAAAAGTATCTGAACTCCACCGAGAAGAGCTCTTGGGCTTCATGGGTTTACCCGACCTTTTAATTTACCCCTTGATAATCTAAACTCCTCCAGGTGGCAACTCTCTCCACTCGAATTTGTAATACAAAATGCGAAACTTTTTTCGTGGAGGAGAGTGTGCAGCTGCGAAAAAAGACAAAACGCAAGAGAAAAAAACATAATTAACAGCAACTTGGAGCGTTTTGTTGCTGTTATTGTAGCGTCGCCGATGTTGTTGTAGCTGGGAACTTCTAAAAAAAGCGTAAAACCAGATACTTTGAAGCTAATAGATACGTCACGCTGACCTTGATATTCCGCAGCGGGATCATAAATAAAAGTCGCAGTCGGTCGCAGTGGATGCAAAGCATATGCTAACTGAGCGGCGGGCAGTGGAGCAGAGCGCTTACGGGCGGTGCGTGAGGGTGGGGACGATGATGATGGTGATGGTGGGGAGGAAGATGAAGTCAGTGACTATGAGGAAGGGAAAGGCAGTCAAATGAAACGAGTGAAAAGACAGCAAGAACACCAACAACAGCAACTAAAGAACGCTCGTTCACACCAACGTAAATAAACAAATACAGAGCTCCACAAACGGCAGAAGTATTAAGCAAATACAACCACAGCAACAACAACAACAAACAGGGAAAACTTCTGTTCCTTTTTTTGCGCAAAAGCCAAACAACAACAAAGCCAACAAATGCAGCAACACAATTTAAGTTAAAATAAAATAATAAATAACGAAAAATTATCTCATCAGTGCTTGGGGCGCAGGCAGAGGCAGAGGCAGAGGCAGAGGCAGAGGCAGAGGCAGAGGCAGAGGCAGCAGCGACGGTGGCGGCGGCGGCGGCAACGGCGGGTGCGTTTTATGGTTTGCGTTAATTTGTTGGCAGTGGTGTTGTTGTAGTTGCTGTTGTTGCCTATCGTTGTTAGCACATTGTATGGAAGTGTAAAAATAATTTCAAGCATGTGGGCACACAAACAAACTGCAAGAACAAAAAAACATAAAACAAATTAAGTCTACACCCGGGGTAAATTACGCGTAATGTTGGCAGAAACTGCACGAGCGAATCTGAAGAAAAATGTTAGAACACTTCATTAAAACAAAAGAAACATTGCAAGCTTGGAAAGGGAATCATTTGAGGCACTCAATGAAGCAGCAACGCCGAATTTATTTGTAGAAGTTACGATGGAGATAAACTGTGATTATTTGGCTTTAAACCTTCCACAAACAGTTGTAAGTGGTACAATGCAAACAAGGAATAGCAGCTGGTTATCATCATAAGGCCATCATAAGTTTGGCAGTCATGATAAGTCTATGACCAATCCAACCACTTAATAACTTCCTCACATATCCTTTCCTTCATAGTAAATGAAAAAGGGATATGAAAAAGTTATCTTTAAGCTAGGTAGATGGATATATACACCTTCAGATTAGGAGTTGAGCCAACAAAGTAGAACAAATCTTCTGAATACTAAATCTGTGTTGCCCAACTTAAAGAGTTTTATCTCCCTCAACTCTTTGAAGATACCTTCCCCACATCCCCTTTACTTCATAGTAAATGAAAAGGGGATGTGAGAAAGTTATCTTCAAGTTACCTTCAGATTATTAGCTGATTAGGAAAGTAGAATAAAACTTCGCTATCCTAAATCAGAGTTTTCCAACTTAAACAACGTTTAGCTCCCTCTGCTCTATACAAGGCAACAGGCAATATTCATATAAGTGGATGCTTTAACGAGGACTTATTTATCTTCAGATGACCCTGACCTGCCATACTTCCAGAAAGTTCTGCTCTAATTGTGGTGGTTGTGTTGCCTGGCACGCTCTGTGTATGAAGCAATTTGGTGAATGCTTTGTTGTTTATCATTGAGTTCCACAATTCTTTCGCCCCTTCAAAAGCAATTTACATAAAAATGCGAGGAAAAGTTTTAAAAATTGATTTTGACAATTTCAATCAATTGCCGCAATTCCTTTTCTTCGTGTGGAAGTGGCCTGGGAGCTAACAATGAAGCGTGCTAATATTGTTAACTCTCTGCTCAGCTGTTGCTATCAAACCTATAATCTCCTCCACTTAACGATGAAAAAACTCATTTTTATCCCACTTAGCAACAAAGTCAATGAAGACCGAAAATTTCAATTTCAATTAAAAAAGTAAACAAAATAACAACAAAAAAAGAAAAGAAGAGGAAATTACCAAATCGAAAAAATATCGCACATTAACCCAGAAACCGGCCCCCTCAAGCGGCGACGTCACGCCGACTGCCGCCACACTCAGCGCTAAGCAATGTGTTAACAACAAAGCCTAACAATGAAGCTAGAAGAGCGTGTGACGTTTTACGCGGCCCCAGACGCATGTTACGCACATTACGCACAGTACGCATTGTGCGTGTGCCGGCGCCAGTGATGGATGATTCATGAGTTTGGTGCGTGGGGATTTTGGGGATTACCTGGCGCTGACTTTGAACTTGAACTTGATTGGGAATTCGAAAACGCGTCTGGTGTGTAGATCCCACGCACTATTTTGCTTTGTGGTGGTAGTCGATTTTGCGGCCAAGGTTGTTGTGGCCGTGGTTGTTGTGGTTGTACCGCGCTTTGTTAGTTGGCTTCGCTTATCTTATCGCTGAGTGGTTGCATACAAAGTGTGAAAATATAATCACCGAAAGTGCGTGTGGCTGTGTGTGTGTCTGCGCGTATGTGGTGCGAACAGCTGCTCAAGCTTTGCCATTTTTTGGCAGACTTTCTGATCTGTTACTAAGCGTAATTTTTTTACTTTTTTCAATTGTATTTTGTATGTTTTTTTTGGAATGTTCAATTTTGTTTTTTGTTTAATTTTGTTTCTTGTTTAATTTTTGTTTCCTCATGCGTCAATTTGCGTTCACTGCAAACGTTTCTTTGCGCTGTTTGCCACTTTATTTTGAAGGTCAGTTCGCAGCGGCGCAGCGTAATCAGTCAAACCGTCTGACGCACAAATTTTAAACTTGCCCGCAAAGCTTCCGCCAATTGCATTTTAATGATCGTGCGCCGCTGCCGCTGCCACTGCCGCTGCTTCTGCTCCGTCGTGGTAGAAGCGATCGTTAAAAGATAATTCAGAAAATGCGAGAGCGATACGACTGTGACTGGCAACATTTTTACAACGCCGCAAACTAATCGGCACCGCTTTTATGACTACCGCACCAGCAGCGCAAGGCGGAACCATATCAGCGTTGTACGTTGGGCTTCGCTATTTGGCCGCCGACGCCGCTGCGACTGCCGCTTTGAAGTCACTTCTATTGAGATATGAACTTGGTTGGGGCAGCAAGCGCCAATTTGCTACAAAGTAGACCTGAAAACTCGCAGCAGCGCTCATAAATAGCGACGATTTGCTAACGAGTTGTTTCGAGCCAAGAGCGGCCCGATTCAAGGGCGCAGTCTTCAGCAAGGAGAGCTGAAAGCCTTGAGCCCGAACACGAGCTCACAATTTGCGGGCCAGAATTCTAGCCATAAAGTTGGTACCTGCGACAAAAGTAGCAAAATTTATTTGGGAAAAAGCTGCGACTGCTCCATTTTAGACTTTTGATTATATTCAATAATTTCTCAGATTGCAGACTGTTCAATGAGGCTACCCCAGATTGATTTTAATCAGAAGTGAAGGGACTAAAAAAAGTAAACTCCGAAACGGACTCTCAAAACCCTACTCCGATATTATTTATGGACCTTGGAAAGACTCTGCGCTGAGACCTGAAATCTTCATTGTACAGTAAACCGCTATGAAACCGCTATAAGAGGCTAAAATCGGTCCTCCGTCGAGCTTCACCAGCTGACTGAGGCTGTGATGTAAGCACATACACTTAGTATACTTGCATACACCACTGGATATGTAGCGACTCTTACCAGTAGGATATACAAAGAGTCGCATCATAGTTCTAAAGAAAGCAGAAACGAATGAAGCAGCATTTTGATTCAACGAAGTGGCCGGAATAGTCACAAAATTCATAAGGTTCCCATTACCAGAATGAGGCTCCAATTTTGCACACTCGGATATTTTCAGCTATCTCTAATCAGTGAATATACACTGTGACGAGGACGCGGGAATATATTTGCATAATAAACTGAATCGATTTAATTAAAGTAGCTCTGCAGCGCTATGAGGTGTTGGGGCAGTTTGGAGATTCTAGAGAAGCTCGGTTTGATGCATAATTCAAAGCGTGACTTATTAATTCTACGGCATCAGTGGATACATTAGGGCAGCCGCTCTAAAGGGACCCATCACTGCCTCACATTTATTCTCGCATTGCTTACTTATTCAACTGAGGAACAACTCAACTGGTTTAATTAATTAGCTGTCTGGACATTGAATCCCTTGGAGCGCGTTCTGAGGCTGACACATCGAGGCGCTGGAATCGTTTAATTTTAATTGTAAATTGTAATCAATTTGCTGCCAGTAATTGCATAAAATTGCGCCTTTAAAGGTGGAACAGGAGGGCAAAAAACAGAAAAACACAATTTCATGTTCACACCTGCGCCGCCGAGGGATTCCAATGAGTTTATAAATAGCCGTGGCGACTACTCGTACTGGCGATGCCAGAATGCCAGAGCAAAAAGTGGCTAAACACATGCGCCAACATAGCTGGATTAAACAGCAAAGCAAAAAAACGCTCCTAGACAGACATGAAGACAGACGACGGAGAGACAGAGGCAGGAGCAAAGTAACACAATGGTGTCTAAAATATTTCCGGATCTGCTCATTGTGCACAATAAAACGAAAATGTAAATGAACCAAAGAGAATGCCTAAGCAGAGTAGTTTGTTTGCCCAACTGATGAACTGCAAAGACCCCTACCACGGAGGCTTCCTCTCGTTGTTTGTATTTTTGCCTTTGTTTGTCATCATCAACGCTCACGCAAACGCATGTCATCAACGATAAAATTTCCGAAAACAAACAAACAAACAGACAAACCAACACAAAAGGACCTGCAACGTAAGGACATGTGTGGAAAAAAGCACAACTAAAATAGGCAAAAAAAGCGAATAACAAGGAAGACAACAACAGGCAAAGTGAACGAGCGAGCAAATTAAAATTGTTTAAACACGCAACGATCGGGGCCGCAGGTAGTAGCCTGGAATGGAGATGTGCCGCTCGCTCGCCAGGACTCACTGCTCGCCTGCCCGCTGCTGTGGGATTACGTGCGTGGTTGCGGTCACTCACTGCGGTCAGTGTGTTTAGAACAGAGCGTGTTTCACTTGTTCAGCTGTTTTTGCCTGCGAACCTTCTGCTCGCAAAATTGCTTTTGCGGTTCTTTGACAGCGACAATAAAAGACGCACAGCAAATAAAGTTTCGGCAGTGACGGAATGAGAGGAAGCAGCAGACGACTGAACGAACTTGACCCAAATGAGTGGCTGCGGAGCTGTTCACGCATACCTCAGCACATGTGCCAGGTACGATTCAGCACGGACAATGGTCACTTTTTGGCTACCTGCACTTTATTGGTCACACTGTCTCCGCCGTGTGGAGTTCACTTCTAAGGCAGCCCCAGCACAGCGGACGTGGGAAGCAGCCTCGTAGCTAACAAATTTGAAGCTTGCACTAGTTGTGGAAGCAGGAAATGTGTGGGAACGAATTACGCGCAACTGCACAAAACAGCGCGAAGAACCCAGACGGGTTTTTTGGCTGAAACAGAGGATTTTGTGTACATTTTGTGACATTCAGACGGGAAATGTTGACGACGCAAATGTTGATGAGACAGATGTTGATGAGCAAATGTTGATGAGGCAAATGTCGTTGGTGAAACAAATATGAAGTGAAAGTGAAGCATGTTTCACCTCAGAAATGGTCAAGCAACATTTACTTTTAAGGCAACTTATTTGCAATGGAATTAATATACAAGTAGACAAATGATCGAGACGGACCCCTCTTGAGGGAATTCTCTCAGAATCATTAAGAAGAATAATTATGTAAAATCATTAAGAATAATGAAAAGCAGTTGTTTACAAGACTGAAGAATAACACTGGGAGACACATTTCCCTCAGTTTGGAAAGAACACGCCTGCACAGCTACAGAGACAGAAAGTGAGATTTATTGCTTATGGTGTTGACTCAGCGGCCCTGCTAGCGACTTGCACAAAACAAGCAGCCACTCACCAGTGGGTATCCTTCAGAGGCAATGCTATAAATATATTTTCTGCACACATGCTGCATAATCCATAATCGTTCCAACAAATCAGTTGAAATGACGCCATCAAAACAATAACAATAACAGCAAAAACAGATACGCACACACACAATTCATAAACACCCAATTCGCAATGCAATAAGCGCCAACGAAAGCGATTGCCGCAATCAAAACTTGAGTGGCACGGATACTTGCCAGCGCCGCAAACAGGATTCCTCTCAACACTCACTCACTCACTCACTCACTCACTCACACGCACGCACTTATCCACTCAAGCATACGGACTCATGAGAGTCTGAATACAGCCATCTGGAGACGTTGGAAGAGCTGCTGAGGAACAAGTTTAACAGCACACAAAAGAGTTGTCAGCAAAAGGGCAAGTTTCGTTACTTTAGCACTCGTTTTTGATGAATGGTGGAAGAGACGAGTAGAGTACTCGTTACACTTAATCGCTTCGCATTGCAAGTTATTGTTACTCTGCTGATTTTACACGCTCAATTTATAAATAGCAACTGGTTTCACTCGCTGATATTGTCTTTGTAAGTTGTCGTTACTTAATTTTAAAGTAACGAGCTGGCAATAAAAATTAGTCGACTACTCGTTACTTCTGAAATATGCAAGTAACGACTAAAGCATCCGGTATTATGGCCTCTCAATACAAAGGACTTGCCAGTATTCTCGTTGAAAGACAATCTTACTCTGCAACGAGTAGAGAGGAACAAGTAACGAGTAGAGAAGAATAATAACATGTAGAAAGGAACACATAACTAGCAGTGAACTGCAACGAATATTAATGTCATATGACACCACTACTCACACCACTACAACAACAAAATCAGTGCGAACCATTTAAGAAACGGCGACTTCTTATATGTGGGTGGCTGTGGCACTGCGGCGCATTGCTTGGCATTTAGCATTATTTTGTGCAGTGAGGAGCTGCGGCGATGCATGTGCAACATTATTTAATTGACTTGCAACACAAACAACGCCAGCAACCACAATGACAACAACAAGAACAACCAGCAACAAGTAGAAGGGAAAACCAAGCGCCTTGCCGCATTGTTGCGCAGCTGATAGGCGCACTCTGATACAAGCGCTGATAGCGCGCATGCGTGGAGCGGCGTAGCTGGCATAGCAGAGTGTGGCGTGGCCACGAGTGGCGACTGTGGTGGGTTGTGGCGGACCCGGGCCGGTCTGCCACCGCCGCTGAAAGGTCCAATGCTAGGCATGAACGACGATCGCAACATGAGATCAAACATGCGCTTTACAACATTTAAATTTGCCCAAACGATTGCGAGGTGGGGGTGGGGTTTTGTGGAATTAAAATATTTGCTTAGAATTCCAGAATAAACTTTCCAACTGCTGCTTGGTTACTGAGAAGCTTTCAAACTACGCCAGTACTCGTAGTTCCTTGCGGTTTAGTTAACACGCCTCACCAGAGTCGTGCGCATTGCACACAATTGTCTTATCGCAGATGCCAGCAGCTGTAGCAGCAGTAGAGGCGGCAGTTGTAGCGCATATTGAACACTACTTTGCATTGTGTGCAACCTTTCCTCCCTTGGCCCGAGCTTTGTTAGAATTTATTATTCGCTGGCATTGGCGGCGGCAAGTGGCAACTGCGAATTGGTCACTTTGGCTGCAGCATGCAACCACAGCAGACAAGATCGCAGAGCGGAGCGGCCCAGACCCACCGACCACAGTGTTTCTGTCTTCGCTGCTGTGGTTGTTGTTGTGGTGGTGGTTGCTGGTGTTTTGTTGTTGTAGTTGCCGCTGCTGCTGCTGGAGTGTCAGTGTTGGCGCAAATATGAGTTGTGTTGGCTCCTGCCTGCCTTGTCCGGCTGCGTGTTTACCGCTGCGAAATTGTTTTTATCTTTTTGTGTTTGGAATTTGTTCAAAATTATCGCATTGTGTGCGGACGACGGAAACTGTTGTCTGTCTCTCTGTCTGTGTGTCTGTCCGCGTGTGTGCTGAAGAGGCTGGAATGTGCCTGCGCCTGCGCCCGAGTTTTCGCCAATTCGTTTCGGTCAATTTGCGGTGCATGCAGCAAATTATGAAACGAAATCATGCAATGAGATCACATATGCGCATATTAAGCAGCCCACAAGTCGGGCCAACAGGACGCAAAGTTGGCTGGAAGGGGCAAATCGCGAGCAGAGCGGACGACTAATGAGAGTGCGTTATAGTTCCACTTTAAGTTACTAGAAAGTATCAATCTGTGATCACTTTATTTGGGGGTCATTTTTGCAGCTTCAAAAGAAATTTGTCAAAGAAGCCTACGAGCTCAAGGAGTAGATAAATATTCCTTTTCAAGACTTCTGCAGGTCACTGGAAGCAGTGAAAATACATGTATCTTTTTTGGTGACTATGTGACTGGACATATCCGCGAAGTCCGCCCCGAAAACTTAGAGATATCATTGCCTGCAGCCGGTTGTGAGTCTGCGGCTTTTGTTGTTAGGGTTACAGGACTATCTAGGCGGGCAATTGCACCCGAATATACCTTCCTTTGTTCACCACTGACCCTCTGATACATTTACGTTGTGGGAGATTTGTTACACTAAACAAAACTTAACTAAAAAACTAGCTATTAAGGCACTGGAAAGAGCAGTGTTACCTTTTGTAACTTTCCAAGAGTGACGTCACTTTTAATAATTGGACAGCATCCGCCAAACAGTCTTAGGTATAAACTTCCACACCCCCAAAACACTCACCTGTATTTCCGGCTTCTTCTACTATTGTTCAGCCCCCGTCTATTGCATTAGAGGCAGTTACCTCGCACCTCCTGGTCCCTCCCTTCGACAAGACGAAGCACGCTCTCAGCACTGAACACTGAACGCTTCCTGTTGCACACGCTTTTGGCGTAAAATTTCAAAGATGCTCAAACGCTGCGAGTAGTGTGGCATTAAAAAGCAAATTAACTCACATACACACACTCACACATATTCGCACACATTCGCACACACATGTGCGCAAACAAACACGCGCAAATTTCAAACAAGCGTCGTCGTGTCGCACCTGACCTTGAATAAAAGTTTTAATTTGTTGCTGGTTTTTTAATTTTAGCATTTCTGCTTAAGTTGCTTGCGTTGTGCTGTGCTGCCGTTCAGATGAGGAGGGTGACGGGGCGAGTTGGGCTGCGGCCACTTGTGCAACAATTACAAATTCTATAAAAAAGTTTCTAAAGATTGTCTATCTTTATAAATGCCTGGCTCTACTCTGCTCTGCCCTGCCTTGCCTTGCCCTGCCCGCTCGGCCGCCTCTCTGCAAACCCTCGTGCGTTCATACATTTTATTACCTGAGACTGCATTTCTAAAGCAGCAACAACAATAACAAACAACAAATATAAATACACAATAGAACAAATTCGCTTAGTTTAAAACTATGAAGATATAAATCTGCTCAACTGTACTCGTGGGTACATAATTACGTCTAAAGCCACAGCAGCACCAGGAAAAACTACGACCGTACACCTAACTAAGCGCTCGCTCTACAGTGGTTCACAAAAAATTATAGGCAAATTAAAATGGTGTCGACGAATAGCCCCAGTTTTGAGTTGAAGCTCTCCAGTCACATAGGAAGGCTCGTATTCAATAACGGGGTGGCTGTGGTGGATGTGGTCTACAAATATTTCCTTACGGGAAAGTGTTCAAGGTATCTGTGTGAAATTCCAAATTCTATCATTAGAAAAGTGCTGCTGTTTTGTTGTTGGTTAGACATCCCCGAAACTCCAATTACAATAGAACCCATGAGAAATAACTGCCTATACAGTCCTATATCTGTAAATTATTTTTACTCGCATTTCATTTGAGTGTCCGGATCCGGTCCAGAGAAATTCATCACAGCATTTTTATCTCATTCCTATCCATTACGTCCTCATCACTTCCTCATAACTTCAATATTACTTCATTACTTCCTCATCATTTCTTCATTTCATCCTCATTCATTCCTCAGATCTTCCTCATATATTCTTCATATCTTCTTCATATCTTCCTCATATGTTCCTCATATCTTCTTCAGATCTTCCTCAGATCTTCCTCATATTTCTTCATATCTTCCTCATATCTTCCTCATATCTTCCTCATATCTTCCTCATATCTCCCTCTATCTTCCTCATATATTCTTCATATCTCACTCATACTTTCTTAATTTCTTTGATATTTCTTCCAAATCTCTTCCTCGTTTCATCCTTATTCCTACCTCATTTCTTCTTCATATCTCCCCCATACATTCCTTGAATCAGTTTGGAGTTATTCTTGATTTTCACCCTTCCTCCAACCAGCCTTTACAGCCAGACTAAGTTCGAACTATTGGACGAGTTGATCTCATATATTTCAGAGTAATGATTGGAGTCATGAAACCGGTTTTTTAACACCTCTCTTAGTCTCAGCAATTTTTGAGAGCATTTGCAGTATTAACCAAGAGTGCAGGGTAACATTTCGATCCTTAGCTTCCAGTGCCTCCGATTGTCTGCATTTCAATACACATCCATTCACCATTTTCACAATTCACGAAGTCAATATCGGCACCCACCCCCCGTCTCAGTGCACACCTCTTCACTGTTTATTAGCGACAATTCCGCTGATCAACTTTGACGTCGTTTGAGATAAAACAGCAATTATTGCCATTAACATGACAATTTTATCGGGACTTAATGCAGCAGCTCTAAGCGAATGCGTGAATTGTTTCGCGGCGGCCGCTGGGGACGACAGCAGCGCCACCAACAACACCACTGACACCGTCAACACCGCTAACACCATCAGCACCGCTAACACAGTCAACCCCATCAACGCCACTACTAGCATCAGGACGCAGCATCAGTTGCAGCAGCTCCAACATCAGCGCCTCCAACGTTTGCCGCCGCTGCTGCTGTGCGCGCATTTTGCATTTGGCGCGTGAAAACGTGACGCTTCGTTTATAGCGTATTTATAGCTGGGCTACGTAATGGTTTATAGCGCAATTGAGTGTTTCGTACAAAGCCAGCGTTTCTCTTGAATGCCGTTGCGAATACTTTTGTATAATTTACCAATTTAAATTAACTTTTGTGCGATTTTCCCAGGCCCCGACGCGCTGTGCATGCCAAAGCGGCCGATCGAGTGGGGCCCGAGCCGCACATGGCATGACGCGTTCTCGAACGTTTCGGCGCTTTGCCGCTTACGGGCCATTGTGTCTATTGTCGTAAATTATGGCAGCAATAATGTAATCAATTGATTGTTAATTGATAATTATGGCACATATGCAGGTAATTTTCTGTAATTTTGTGGGCGTACTTCAACTGCATTCGATTGAATTCGACGGGTTTAGTCATGGCGCGGCTCGTGTAGGCAAAACTATCTATAAACATTTTTAGCAACAATTTCTGCGTCGCTACGAGTATTTACCTGCTATAAACTTGCTATAAATGTCACTTTTATTGCTTGTATTCTCAGACGAATGCATTGAAATTTCAACAAAATTAAATAAATTAAAAACTTGGATAGGCGCCAAAGTGCGGCAACATTCAAAACGATCAAAATCACAGAAATCAACATCAAATATGAGTGGCAAGAAGTGTTGTTGTTGAATTTAGAGGGGGCAAGAAGGGCTTGGTTGTTCTTCTGGTGATGTTTGACTGCATTTTAATACCAGAAAGCTTTCATAGCTGCTTTGGTGGGGAATTGCGTCGCGTTTTAGGACAACACACGGAAACTTTTTCTCAGAAAATTTGACATAAAATTATGTATAGGCGGAAAACATAGGGCGTGGTTAGGAGATTTGGGCAACTAGTGATTCATGGTTTTTGTTTACAATATCAAGAATTGTAACAAATGCGAATTTTACAATGGGGGCAGTCGCCACGTAGCAACAAACCCGATTTGTAATGCAATAGAAAAATATCACTCTGAATAGAGTGACACACAGTAGGCAAATATCAATCTGAGAATAGTCCTTAAAATAGTTCTCAGCAGGGAAATATCACTCCTAACATAATCCTCAAATTAGGAAAATATCACCCGCATAGTCCTTAAAATAGATCACAGTAGCAAAAGTCACTCTGAGCATAGTCTTTCAAATAGTTCAGGATAATCCCCAAAATAATTCACTGTACGAAAATGTCACTCTGAGTAGAGTCCTTAAAATAGTTCACAGTAGCAAAATGTCCCCCTCTGCATAGTCTTTACAATAGTTCCCACCAGTAGCAAACTATTACTCCTAGCATAGTCCTTAAAATAGTTCATAGTAGGAAAATATCAATAAGTTCCAGTTTACAACAGGAAAATGTCACTCTCAGCTTAGTCCTTAAAATAGTTCACAGTAGGAAAAGATCATTCTGTTCTAGTTCACAGTAGGAAAATATCATTCTGTTCTAGTTCACAGTAGGAAAATATCACTCTGAGCACAATTCTGGTGGGCTTTGATCCTTAACAGCTGGTTCATTATGAATCAGTATCCACAAAGTGAGTACTACTTGGAATGACTCAAGAAAAGAATGAATATCCTCTGATCTCTGGGAACGTGTCAGTTTCTGCCACTGTAACTGGAAAGTTGCGAACGGACACTCCCCAATTGGTGGGTAACAAATTGCCCGCTCGAGCGTGAACTTTTGTAATTGAATTTAATTAATTTCTAATGTGATCGCACTCATAATGTCGACGGCAGCAGTGCACTGCCCAGTCACGTACCTACCCAGAAGAGTATTATTAAGGCATATGTTATAGCTTGAAGCCGCGAGTAATTGAAAGTAATTAGAAGGTAATGCAAGGTTTCTGCACTTACAGCCGTACTGCATACTCACTCGATAATCTTGAAGCTGGTGCATGAAGGGAAGGAAGGAAACAGCCGCATAAACATTTGCGAAAGAATGTGGAAAACAAAACGCATACACGGGGTAATTACGCAGCCCAATTTTATGTTAGCAAGCAATTTTATGTTAACAAGTTTGAGAGTGCAGCTATGCGAAATTATCTTTCATCGCTTGGCAGTCATAATTTCAACAACAACAACAACAATCAAAGAGGGTAAAACATAAAAAATTAAAGTAAAAAAGTATGAAACGAAACGCAAATGTTGAGCATGAATTCAGTCAGAATGAGTGCGCAGAACACGGGCGCAATAAAAGTCGCTGGAGCCAGCAGCGGTGATGGTGGTGGTGGTGGTGTAGGAGTGGCGCGCGTGCGCATTTTCAGAAAAAACATAAAATGCGTTTGCATATTCCGTTCGTGGCTTCAGCTGTGTGTATGTGTGTGTGTGTGTATGTGTGTTTTTGTGTGAATGTGGCCAATTGATTATTATTGGCAAATACGAATGCGCCGCTGAAAAAAGGTTAAAGCGTCAAACACAATATTTAAAATGTGGCTGGAGCACAGGCTCAGGCTCAGGCTCAGGCTCAGGCGCTGGCGCAACGCTCTCGCATTGGTAATAAACACTCGAAGCGCTTTTGCGGCTCTGTGGCAGCGCAATGATGGCTGTGTCGGTGGCGGTGTTGGTGCTGCTGGCATTTTTTCTGTTGTTATTGGTGGAGTGCATATTTAAAAATTATTGATTCCATTCGCAGATAACAACCACAACAACTGCACCGGCAACAATAGCAATCACATCAGCAACAACAACACCAGCAATTTAATGTGCAGCTCTAGTTTATTGCGGCAATTCTTGTAGCTAACTTTGTGACTGAGGCCATGCTGTTGCTGTCGGTGGATAAACACACACAGAAAGGAAATGAATTAATGCTAAGCGGCAATTTGACACAATTACGAATGCGAGCGCGCATTGAGCCCAAGCAGCGTGCCACCAGAACAGCTCCAAAACCTCTTTCAAGGCAGCTTTGTCCATGTGCCTCGACAACAATTGCTGCACATGTTGCTGCCTTTGATTAATTATGCTGCATGACAATAAGTTGCGCAACGGAGAGCAAGCGGCGTACTCATAGTTGCACTCTTTTTGCTGCCTGTGTGGCAATGTTGGCAGTGTTGGCAGTGTTGGCGTTGTTGGCTGCCTTTGAAAAATGCCAAATCACTGCCAAGTGTCAGAATTTCATTGCAAAAATTATTTAAAAATATTTTTGAGAAGCCAACAACATTTTATTTGTGTGTCGTCTCTGCTTCATTAACGCACGTGGCGGTGCAAATGTTTGAACGCATTTGATTGGCAAATGTTTGACATCAACTCAACTTATGCAAACGCCCTCAACATGAACGACGTCATCACAGACATCATAATCATCATCATCATCATCACCGTTATCACCATCATCGTTGTCGTGATGTTGGCAGTGTTTACGCTGCAAATAAATGCAAAACAGTAAATTTGCTCTTCCAAAACATCAACATTTGCCTTCATGTGTCTCAATTATCCCAGTGCGCGTATTCGTATTTTTGCTGTTTACCTTTCTGGAGCAGAGCGCGCTTCAATTTCAATGATATTGTTTAAATTTTCATAAATATACTTTAAGAAATATATTTAGTTTTAAATATATTTATTATAAATAATCCCTACAAACTAATATAATGAGAATGAGACCCTCGAGAGATCAACAAAAGTTATTCACTTGAATCAACCGCGACTTTCACTCCCATCCCTACTTATTTCCCCTGTCTGAAATCAGAGAGGAGAGTGCAGATATAAATGAAAAGGTCCTTTCACATGCTACTTTATATGAGGGGCTTCCAGGACTCATACGAACACGGTTTTGTGCGAAGCTTCCAATTGAATATAACTACTTTTTGAAATCACTGTTTCATCTCAATATCAAGTGCGAGGCTCTGTTGAATACTTTTGATTCTTTCTTATTTCCTCACTAGGAATCTATTGGAGAATTGCCACATCGTTTCATTATTGAACAATATTAACGACATTGCCTAAACTAGATGGGTGGGACAATATGCGCAAGCAAGAGTGATTTTTGCTTCCTTCACAACATAAGGCAAATATATACAAGTATGCAGGAGAGATCTGGAAATGCGGATTATGTATTTTTTTATCCTATTTGATTGCTTTTATAAGGCAATTCATTCTTAGCCTTCAATTCTATGCAGACTTATGATGAAATCAGGCAAGAAATAAGCAGAAAGGTGACTCAATGTACATGGATTATAATCGTAACTACAAAAATTATGTTCTTCCAATCAAATCAATAGCAATTCACTCATTAAAATAGATGATAAAGTTTAATAGATCACAGTTTCATAAGCTTCATATTCAACAGATTCAACAGTTTCATAAGTTTCATATTTGCTGCTTCCAAGTCACAACTAACTACCTGTTTGCACCGGAACTCCCTTTTTACCATGTTCGCGGCTTTCAATAATATACCAACAAATTGGAGAATATTGTCGATAAGTACGAAAGAGGTAATGTGATTGGAGAACTCATAATTATTGTTGGTGTCTAAACATCGCGACTAGGTTCAAAGTAATCCTAGAACAAGACAGAAGTTACTAAGTCCATAGTAATACAGGCTTCCATACACAAGGACACACTTCAAAGCATTTTAGAATGCATTCCCTATCAACTCAGCCTGTTGCCTATATTAGCAGCGGAAATTGCACATATTCCGAAGTGTTCGAACCTAAAACTTATCCATGTATTGCACGCTCTCTATGAGTACTGTTCTGTAATGCCGTTCAATATACTGTTCGTAGTTTAACGTGGCGTATAAGCAACAAAAATAGTTTAATTCTTCATTAGTTGTATTAAAAAAGTGTACTAGGATATACAAATATATAGAAAAAAACAAATGTGTTTCATTAACAAAAAGTAAATAAACAAAATAAAAAGCAGGTAGGAAAAAATTGTGTAAAAGTCAACTGAGATAAGGCAACAACTCAACAGATGTCAAAACTAATTAACAAATACACATGTATACACGTAACAGTTACACACAAGCACACACACACACACATACTAATCCACAAACACATTCTGCCAATATGGCTTGGGAAAAAACTGTCAATTACGCTGGCTATCAATAAGGAAAACTGGCTAAATTGATTATAGCTAACAGACGTATTGACTCGGCGACACCAACAACACCAACAACACGAACAACACCAACGCAAACACTCATAAAAACACCCGCACTCAAACTCACACTCACAGTTGCACTCACCCCCACTTAAACAACAGAAACAAGTCATGAAACTTTCCTCAAGTCAAAACTGAAAATACCAACAGCCGCAGAAGAGACGCAGCAGGGGCGGAGAGGAGTGGAGTGGAAAAAATTGCAACATTGCAAAGTGTGGCAAAAAGTGGCTGGAATAGAAAAACGGGCAACACTGCATAAAGTGAAAACTGTTGTCCATGGGAAGGAAAAAACAGAAATCAGCCTCGGTAAAAAATGTAACGAGATAAGTTGCAGCAAAAGTGATACTCCAGCAAGCGGCGCAGAGACACGCAGCGGGCGCCCATCGACACTCTTTCGGGGAAGCGCCGGTCGAGCACCCTGCAGGCCTGTTCCACTAGGTGGGGATGACACTCACTGGCAGTGCCACTCTGACCAGTGCTTTATGCGTCCAATAGTTTTTGTTGCATCACCACTGCCACTGCTGCTGCTGCTGCTGCCTGTGTCTTGGTCAGTGTGCAGTGTGTGGAGAGCTCCTGGCTGGATGGCCGGCCTGTCGCCATTTTTTGTGCGCCCAGCAGCAGCTCAAACTCAATTTAAGTCATTTATCGCATGCCCAGTTGAAATTTGATGCGATTTGTTCTGCTTTTTGCTCCGTTCAGTAAGCGCTCAACACATTGTAGCATACTTTTAGGCGCACGCAAACACACACCACTGCCAAAGATATGCAAAATGCGGGGCTACACAGAAAAAAGGAAAACAAGGAAATAAAGGAAGAATCATCGTGTGGCTAAATGCCTTCTGATGCGTTAGATTGCAATGACTTTTGGTCACTTCCATGCTGAAGGCAACATTTGTAACAGCAGCGCTTTGAGTGGCCACTTGGGTGCTTGGCTGCTGGGTCCATTTTTACTTTATTGCCATTGACGTAGGTGGCTGGGAAGTTCCATTGGTGTTCGGTCAACTAATGAAGTTGGTGATTTTTGCATGCAAGGCTTTTGGTTTTCTGCATATATGAATTTTGTTAAGCAAACGGCGTAGGAATTGGACTACTCTGGAGAGATTTAGGAGCGCTATTCTCTTTAAAGGCGGCTTTATAGTGACTCTTAAGTGATTTGAGTTATCATAAGGAAGCTTCAGTAAACTGCAGCACAAGTGTTCTGATTTGGCCTCCAAGGTCCATGAGTGAGTATACCAGTGAAAGCCAAGATAGTGTTTATAAGGCCAAGTATTTCTGGATGTGATTGAGGGTAATTATAACTCCTCAACTCTGAAAGAACAGGAAAGTTCACTCAGGAGTTCAGTGATCCGCAGAGGAACTTCACAACGTGATCTAACCTGGTAGAGCACATTCTGACTATCAAAATGGCACATCAGGACACAATGAGAAGGCAACATGGCCTCCTACAGGAAACCTATTTCTTGGGAAAATTATCACACGGAGCACATGATGCCTCACTTAATCCTAGGGTACATGATTAACGTCAGAATCTCAGTGCTAATCGCACTGTGAAAACAAACCAAGCAAAACGAATGGATTAGCACAGAGGTAAGCCGTAAGAACAGTTTCAGGCGAAACATTTGTCAAGCCCGTAATCCGTCTAGAAGCGCTTCTTATGGAGCTTCAGTGGAAAAGATATCACCAATATGTATAAAATTCCTCCGACTAACCTTGAAGGTATTTCTCACTGCTCAGCTAGAACATTAAAAGATTGAGCATATTTCTCACAGCTTAGCTTACCAACTTTACCATAGTCCAATTAGCATCAGGATATACTCCCATCAATACGTCCCAAGTGTAGAATACCAATCACGCCACTACTAACCACAGGGCTCAAGTTCTCCCACACTCTACTAAACACACACACGCATATAAGCGCCAGCATGGTGCCCCTTGTATGCGCCTTTGTGGCACTTGCTGTTGCCCACCTGTGGCGCTACTACGTATATGCCAAGCTCGCACTACCTCCTCCCATTGTCACTGTTGCATTGTTGCGCTGACATTGTTGAAGTGGCACTGCTGCAGCCATGGGAAAAAACTACAACAACTCAATTGTCAGCGCACACATGCCTGGCCACATATGGACGCCGCGTGCTGTCTGCATATGCCCTGCAACAACTGCGCGTATGCCCAGCGCAATTGCGAGTGGTGTCATAAATCCTCGCCTGTAATGGTCGTGGTCCATTATTGTCATTAAATGACATTGGCGCCTAGTTTGGTGGCCACTTTTGTTAGAAAGTCAGTCAGTCAGAGCGCTTTGTTGTCTTTGTCATCATTGTTGTTGCAGGCACTGAGGTTGCAGTCAGTTCGGTAGCAGTCAGAGAGGTTGCCACTGCCTGTTTGGCCAGGCATTCATTCATTCATTCAGTCATTTGCCACTCGCCAATATGTCGCAAGTCTAGTGACGTCGCTTGACAGATGAATTATGCAAACCATTGGCACTGGAATGGCAGCATGTATGAGGAATAGTGTGTGCCAGCTGAGGATGGCGAGGAGCGCAGGATGTGGCAACGTGTCAACTGTGAGAAGTGTGTCGAAGTGGTTGTCGGTTGGCGCTGCTTGTGACATTAATAAACACAGCAATAGTCAAAAAGGTCCCTGCCATGGAGTAACAGAGAATTGAAAATGGTTATGCTAATGGGTTGGTTAGACGCATTCCTCCGCTGCGGAATGTCAAATTCCATGTGCGGCTCATTTACATGCCAAATACGAGCGTCGTTTTCAAACACATGCAGCACAAAAATGCCGCTTATGTAAATATTAAAAATTTACGCTGCCATTTAAAATTCTATTAAAACTGCTCACAGCGCCAAGCGTAGCAGTGGAAGCAACACGAGCAGCAGCAGCACCAGCACCAGCAGCAGAGGAGGAAAAAACGAGTTGCAACTTAAACGCATAATAATTGATCAATTTACTAGTTTACAACGGCAGCAACAACAACAGCAACAACCACCGCACGAAACGGCAGCCCCAACAACAACAAAAATAACCGCTTGCAACTGCAACTAAACGATCGGCAAAAATGCGAGAAAATTACTTTATCAGTTGCAGAATGTAACGCAACGCAATGCGCCGACGGTATTATGTGTGCGCCAACAACAACAACAACAGCAAATAACAACAAAAACCACTACAGCAACAATAAATGTTTTCCGCTTAATTTAACAGGAATTTCAATTGACAGCAGCGCGCATTGCATGATTTATGCGCGGAGCAGAGCAGAGCAGCGCACTCACTCGGTTTCTGGCGAGCCACTCAATGTCTCTGGCAGGGCAGGTGACCTTGTCAACATGTTGCCGCAACACAACACACAGGCGAGCGAAAATGCTACGCGCCGCGTTAAGTTGACAATTTGCTGACAAATGCGAAAATTGTCGTCAAATTGTTTATTAAAAATTCATAAAAAGAAAATAACTATAAACAGGGGTGTACACGCAATCAGCACAATTGTGTAACGGTGTAAGTGACTAACCAATTAAAGCCGAGAAGAAATCTGGGAGACAAAGGGGAATGAATGAAGGCGTATCACATCAAAAGTGTGGGGATCTCCACCAAAATAAATGTGGTAAATATTTAAGAACAAAAAAATTAATAATTGTGAAGATGACAAAAAAGTGAAATAAGTGTGGTGAATTGTATAAAACATAGAAACAAGTTGTGGTAGATATGAAAAGAGCGTGGTAGATATGAAGAGAGTATGATGGATTTGTATAGAGTGTGATGGATATGACGAGAATGGAACTCGTAGATTTGAATAGTTTGGCGGATATGAAAAGAGTAAGGTGGATATGAAAAAAGTAAGGGAGATTTGAAAAGAGAGTGGTGGATTTGTATAGAGTATGGTGGATATGAAAATAGTATGGAGGATTTCTAAAGTGGGATGGATATTCAGAGTATGGTTGATTTGAATAGAGTATGGTGGATTTGAATAGAGTATGGTGGATATGAAAAGAGTATGTTAGATATGAAAAGAATATGGTGGATTTGAATAGAATGCAAAAATACTTAAGAAAAACGCTTGGTAGATTCAAAAATATTTTCACATCATATTCATTTTTTATATATTTTTTATATTATTTTATGTTATTTTTTTAGATTGTTATTTATAAGTTTTTTTATATTATTTTTTTTTATATATTTTTTATATTATTTTATAAATTCTCGTTTGTATATTAATTTTTTTACTAGTTTTTTATAATAATTTTTTCCTTTTTTGTTATTTTTTAATATGGTTTGTTTTTAAAATTATTTGTAAAAATATTTTTCTTTATGATTATTTATAATTTTTTTATTATTCGTTTAATATTATTTTTCCTACATTAATTTTATTTATATAATTTTTTATATTTTTTTTATATTAATTTTTTTACATTATTTTTTTATATTATTTTTTATATTATTTTTTATAACTTTTTTCACATTGTTTTTTTAAAGAAATTATTTAAATACTTTTTTATTTTTTATAATTAATTTGTATGTTATTTTTTACCTTTTTATATATTTTTATTATTATTCTTTTTTATTATTTTATTATATTATTTTTGTATATTATTTTTTTTATTATGTTTAAAAAAAATTTTTTTTTATACGGTTATTTTACTTTATTTATGTTATTTTTGTTGTGGTTGTTGTGTTTTTTGTTTGTTTGTTATCCTTCTGATCTGGCCCATGAACTCATCTCATAAGGCATGTAAAAATATATTTTCTCCTAAACAGTTTGCAAAGCAAAGTGACTCCTTACGAGTTATAAGAACCCAAGAGTCTTGATTGGTTCAGTGTACTCTGCTGAATATTTCATTACTCTTCAGCGTGAATACCCTTAATTGAGTGGCATAAATAAAAATAATATATAAGAATAGAAACTTAGAGAGAAAAGTAAGTACTCACCTTATGGGCTCTGATGGGGGCGCCCTCTGAACAAGCTAATGTGACGTCCACCAGACTCTCGTCCTGTAGTAATTGACTAAACACCCCTAACAGGTTGGATTGATGATTGTTCCACCTCAAGCAGTAGTGCTCACTGCCCATGTCGGTGACAGCTTACGCTGCTGCAAGTAGACAAGAGAAAACGGGGCAGAGTGTAAGTAAGTATTTTATTAGTCAATGGTGCGGATAGATTAGTGTGGAGAGATACTTGTATATTAAAAATAAATACGCGTTAAATATGAAAAGCGTTTTCTGGCGTGGCATTTCGCATAAATTGCAAAAGTGAGTGTGCTGAAGTTCGCATGAAATGCAGCTGGGCAATAAAAATCACGGAAGTTGTAATTCAATGCGCTGCAGCAAATGTGGCGCATGCGCGTGCTACACACACACATACGCACCCAAGCGGCGAGTTGTGTCGTGTCGTGCGGTGTGGTGTGATGCGGTGGGGTGCGGTGCGTGGGGAGCGGGAATACGGCGCACGGGACAGGCTGCTTGACATCTTGGAGCGCCTGCGTAAATTCGGTTTTAATTGCTTTGATTTTGTTGTATGTAAACAACGTTAGCGTAAGCGTTGCAGGCTAAATTGTTTAGCGCCTTTTAAGCTGTCACGGTTTAGTTGGAGCGTGAGCGGCCGCATTGCAACGTCATAACAGACTCGCAGCAGAAACCTCAGGGTAGCAGTATAACGAGTTGATCGGTGAGTAGGTTGAGCTGGAATAGAACACACAGTTGGGCAGAGTAGAGCGCTGATTACCATGTGTGAGCAGTTCTATATGAAACTGAGTGTTCCATTTGAACAAAGAGGTACTTCATGTTATAGAACGTTTCTGCAAGAACCGATTCTGACAGTCCCAGAAGAGATCAGATCAGAGTAATCGTTGAACGAGGCTATTTGCAATCAACTCATTACTTTGCTAATAAATGTTAAGTATTCAAAAATTACTTAAAAAATAAATAGGGCGGTAAACTAAAATAAATAATACTGCAACTGGAAGAGCAAAGGATGCCAAAGGATGTGAAGTAAATCACAGAGCTCAGTTATACGAAGTAGGAAAGTCCTCCCACAATTATATCAGTAGCTCTATTTCGACTGATGCAAAAAGGACCAAGATACTCGTATGCTACAAGAGAGGTGCCACAGTAGGTCCTCCTTTTAGAGTTTGTAATCAGAATAGCAGTGAATTATGCTCTCTCTTAGGACCTCATTTTTTTAATCACAAGTCCTTGAAAAATTTAATACAAATCACGGCCTTAAATAAATTCAGTGTCCATTATTTGAACTTATTCTTAAGCATGAAGAACGCTTTACAGACTCAGTCTAAGTATGGATCAATGGCTCTGATCAGTCAGGATGCGAATGTTCCTGTGAGGGCCCTGCATAATTTACACCTGGTCACTTGAAGACAAGCCAAGTTTACACACAATTCCGCGGTCTGTGTCTTTCAACGCGCAGAGTGAAATGCATCTCGTATGCGCAGCACAAGTGCAGCTCGTGTGCGCATGCGCTCGCTGTGTGTGCTCCGTAATTAAACATGTTCGTAGCATGTGGTAACGCGGTTTTTGCTGTTGCCGTTGTTGTTGTTGCTGTGGTGGTTGCAGGAGTAGCTGCTCTGTTGTTTGTAAGTAATTGTTGAATGCAATTTGATTCATTTTAATTATGCGTGTATGTCTAACACTGCGTGTGTGTCCGTCCAGACGAGCGAACGAGCGACCGATCGCCCAGCCGACCGGCCGTCTCTGCTGCGTCTGTGTTCAAGTGATTGCAGTGCAACCGCAACAACAACAACTGCACAAAAGCAACAACTCGCCGAGACGTGCAATAGTTCAAAAGCGGCCTCAAATTACCAACAACACAAATTCTTCATACCACCACTTCCCTTTCGTTGCTCGGCTCTCCATGTTGTTGTTATAGTTGTTGTACTGCGGTACGTTGCTGCTTTGCGGCTTGGCTGGTAGGTTTTTGCGTATAAATGCATTTTTAAATGCAACCTGCCACGTTGCTCTGCACCGACGCGCACGCTACATTTAAATGCGTTTCATTTTTCTTCCCTCGCTTATCGTGAGCGCACAGCACAACTTTTGACCCTGGACCCCAGACCAGACCCCCATGACCAATCGTCTTTATTTTTATACGGTGCACGTTGCCATTTACCTACGCCGTTTCTGTTTTCTGTTGGGTTTTTGTGGCTGCAGTCGTTGGTGCTGCGTTAATTGCTAAATTAATTTTGCGTAACAAAAATAAAAAAGGTGCGTCCGTCAGTGCCACCAGACCAGACGCGACCAGACGCGGCCAGAGGAGGCCAGCCAGCCACAATTTAGCAAACTTTTTATTACGTTGCATGCAAAAAAGCCACTAAATTAAGAAATTATTATCGCCGCCGCTGACACACTTGGCCGGGAGGCCGTCGAGCGTTTTCATAATTCATTAGAGGCAACGCACTTTTGCCGCTGGCGGTCTGCCGCCGACGGTGCCTCTGGACCCAGTTGTCGCCGCTGTTGCAATTATCAAATTAGTCAAGTGCCTCTCTCGCCCTCTCTCGCGCTCGCTCTGCCCCGATGATTATAGTCATTTCGTAATTAAATTTGATAGATTTGTCAATTTATGCCCAGACTATGTGCGAAATTGAAAAAGTGTGGGAAAATTGCCTACGCAGTGTATGGAGTGAACTGGGAAACTCGCAGAAGGAGTGCAGCAAGCACAGCCGCTTGGCGGTTATGGGACTCTTTAGTAGAGATCTCCAGCAGTGCACTGAAGTCTTGCGAATGTGTGAATACACTCCTAATTAAACACGAATTTCAATGGGTGAAGGGTGAACGGAAATAATAATACCGGCGTCGATTGCTTCCAGCCACTTGATTGCTCTCCTGGTTGGGGGCTCACTTTATCAAGTAGTTATCTACATATGAAACTATAAAGAACAATTTAATTGGCCTCTTCTACATATATGATTCAGCACATCATTCCGCGGCCTCTTCCCTATATGTGAATCAGGACATCATTCCGCAGCCTTTTCTTCGTATGTGATTCAGCAGATTATTCAAAGTTCCGTAGTATCAAGCATTCCAGTATTCATATCGCTGAGAATTATAATACCAAAAAAAGTCTCCGAGTGCTTCTTAGTCCTCATCTTAGATGATTTCTATACTGAGAATACACTTATGCCAAGCGCGTTTATACCAACAAATTATAGAAGAGGAAATTATAGAAAAGAAGGATGAGAAAAGTTTGCCTTGCCAACCTCTCTATATGCCATTTATTTACTACTGAAGGCACGAAGATAAACTGAGGATAAAACTAATTGCTTCTCCATGGATGATAGCCTTTGTTTATGAAGAGGAAGACTAAAGATCTCATGTATTATGACAGTTAATTATAAAAGCTAGGAGAGAATGTTTCCATTTTTGTCCTTTACAAAACTGGAAGTGAATTGACTTAAGTATAAAAGTATTCCGATAATCTTCGTCAGGCATTCTCATGAGCGAAGAACACGTTTCAAGAACAGAAACTCATTCATGGATTTCTTCATAACTTGATAGCTGTCTCCAGTACCTTCTAAGCTGCCATCCATGATAAAAGTTTTCAGTTTTAGAACGTGCTACAAGGTCTTTCAAATGAGTCTGAAACTGGTGTCTCTTAGCGTCTCCTCAAAGAAACTAGCGGCCCTTCAAAGAAACTGGCGACTCCTCAAAACTAGTGTCTCTTCAAATAAATTGGCATCTCTTCAAGCAAGTTGGAGTCTCCTCAAAGAAACTGGCGACTGTTCAAACACATCATTTTAGAAATTTCAGTTCCTGAAATAAAAATTGTAAATATCTATTTGAATCAGGGCCACTGGAGACACTTAGAGGTGACGGCAAGGGTTCATGTTTCATCTCTAATTGCAAAACCTCAGCAGGGGCTTTGGTGTTTTTCAGTGGGTTTCCAGTGGGTTTTCATTGGATTTCGTGCCATGTTCCGTATATTCCTGAAATCAAAATATGTTTACATACATTTTAATGAGGCGAGGCTGTCTTTTACTTTTAGTCCTCTTGATCCTGTCCTACTCTAACCAACTTCTTTTCGGAGGCAGAGAGTTTTATGCAGCAAGTTTTAATGAGCTCTTTCTTCAGGAGCAGTAACTTGGAATGCAGTCCTTCATTTTCTTCTGAATGATTTCCTCACTGAGCTTTTTCTTAAGGATCAGTAATTTGGAATACAGTGCTTTATTTCCTTCTGAGTGATTTCCCCACTGATCTTTGTATTAGTTAAATATGTTTTGTATCCGAATAGATTGCTGCGTGATGCTAGACCCACTTCAGCCACATGTAACCTCATTCACTTAAGCACTCTTCCTATGAGTTTTCCACAGCTGCAGCCTCCGGCACTGGCGTACATAAATGTTAAAGACTCTTACTTCCCTGTGCATAATTTCCTACATGCAAGTGACCTTCCTCGCCTCCAGGTAGCAAAGCAAGGAAAAAAGTGTGCTTAAAAATAGAACTTCACTTCCTGCTGCCATAAACAACAAATTCGCATATTAATGAAGCAATAAACGGCAAATTTCTATGCACACAAATAAAACTTTGATTAATAGCAGTACGCACAGCATGCGTTGCGCATTGTACGCGCCAAGTAGCAGGAAAGCAGCCGCAGAACAAACTTTAGATCACGATCGGATCGAAACAGTTAAGTGGCCGGCCAACTGGAAGGCGATGGTGATGACGGCGAGCGGGCAGTGTGCAGCGTGGAGCGACGAGAAAATTATTGCCGCCGCGCACTGCACAAACAGAGTAAGAATTCAATTTGTGCGTCGCTAAAAAACAACAACAACAACAACACGGACCACTGGGCTCATGAAGTGGGTCTCTCAGTGGCCTCAAATTGTATGTGAGCGCCTGTGTGTATGGGTGAGTGTTTTGTGCGATCAAGATCGCAATCGTCGCCAGCGCAATCGCGATCAAGGTGCAAGGTTGGGCCACAGCAGCACTGCAAATGCCTGCCGCGAATTTCCCATAGAGGCGACTCTAACTGCAACTGCCGCGGATATACGCACATGGGGCCGCAATAGAGGGTAATAAACATTTTTTATAATTATTCAGGGGCACTGCCACCGAGCGTAGAGCTCGTGTTGGTGGTGTTGGTGCTGGCACCGAAAAGGAAAATTGTAGCGAAATTATTATTACGAGTACCGTATGCGGCAGCAACAAAAACCGCACCACAACAAAACAATAATTTACTGCACGCTATGCAAAATTTAGAAATCTGCACTAAAATTCACGCTTGCTGCAAATGTAAATTAAATTTGCATGCAAAGATTCTGTTTGCGGCCCGCTCGCTGCACCACGCAGCGTATGAGCAACATTTGAGCTCAATGAAGGTGCGCTTGTGTGTGTGTGTGTGTTGTGTGGCTTTTGTGTGCCAGCGTAGTTCGCATGTAAATCATCCAACAACCAGCGAGGCAACAACAACAACAACCAACACCACGCGAATTTTGTTATTTAAACCCGCAATTACTGCAGCAGCCCCACTGGCAGTGGCAGCGTCAGTGGCGGCGGCACCAACAACCGCAACAAGAGCAACGCCAGCATCGAACGCTTTATTGTTTGTTGTTGTTGTTGTGCGCGCACGCATGCGTTAATTAACGAAATTAGTATCCCACGCCTGATTTATGAATTAGCGTTGCTGCTCTGATCGCTGCGATTGCCACCACTTTGCCCGAGCATTGATGGCAGGCATGGTTGCGGCTTCACTTGGCTTGGCTCTTCTCTACCTTTGTCGTTGTTGTCTTTGTTGTTGGTTGTATTTAGTACTGACATTGTTGCAGCTACTGTTGCCCAGGCAATTGACAGCTTGGCGAGGCGAGTAGGTGAAATTCTAACATATTTTCTTCCGCAATTTCCACTCTGCTTCATTGTTGCAGCAGTGCCTACAATTTAGTTGTTGTTGTTGTTGTGGTGGTGGGGATATATGCTGAAGCCCCTTGCTAATTACTTGAGGAATGTTATAAGTATCTGTTTTTGGCATTCACAGCGTTTTCCGGAGGTTGAGTAAGCAGTTTTTGCTCTGCCATTTATGCATGATTTGATTAGGTCTTTGAAATAATTTCATGTACCACATCAGGCATGTGTGACCTGAACTTGATAAGAGTAAGATGGTCATGGTCTCAGCCCTATTGCTAGTTCATCTGTGTGTGTTTTTCTGATTGGTTCAGCCATGCGTTTCATCTGTATCTAGGAGTGGCAGGTGCACTTATTTATTACAATTACTTCTGCTAATTTGATGTGTTTCCTTCATCAATCGAACGCATTCACAACTCCGCTACCTTCAAGGTGACTACGAGTATGTGCGACGACTAAAGAAGGCAAATTTGTTATTAAGCAAAATACTCGCACAATTGCAAAGTTTCTCCTATGCTGCTATGCAGTTTCGTCTCACATTCTCCTGCTTACTACCGCATACCTGCCGTTTGGCGCCCCACGCTGCGTTTCGATGCACCGACTGTAGGCATTTGCTCCATTATTTCCTTCTTTCTTTCTTTCTTTGTATAAAAATCGATGTAAGGACTTTTATTTTTATGCTCATCCTGTCTTTTACGATTGCGACTCTGAAGAATTTTTCTTCGGCCGCATTTTAAAGATCATTAAAGATATTTATCAGCTCCCATTTGTAAGAGGAAAGCGAGCACTCGGCACAGCACTCACTGCAAGCCCGGTAGCAAGCGAGGAATTAGCGCAGCTTCGGTCCCATCATCATGCATCAATTTCACACAATTTACCCCAGACTGCTGCTGAATAATACTTCGAGATTTCATGCTATTTAATGAGCGAACATCAACGAAATCGCTGCTGCAGTGACTGCGGAAAAGTCGGGCGCACAACAAAAATGAAGATGACGATGGCTCTGCCGACGCCGACGCCGCCACAACACCAGCAGCCGTGTCAGCACATATGCAACCGGGCACACAAAGCGTAAGACAAGAAGCAAAAAATAACAACACACAGCGGCAAAAACAATTATTTACAACTTTTGAGAAACGCATAAATCTGCACCGCTAATGTCCTACAGCGCACACACCCAGCCCCGCTCCGCAGCGGCAGGAGCAGTGCCCGAATGACAGTGGCAGAGTGGCTGTGGTGCTACTACTAGCCGCAAATTTAATGACCCAGGCCCTTTGTTATTGTCGAGTTACGAGTGCCTCAAACAGCATCGGCAGCAGTGGCGGCCGCGCCGCATTTCCTTGTTTTCAATTAAGCCACTCGCAGCAGCTCCTTGGCACCGCACAGCGAAGGCGCGTCTCAGTGGGCTGCAACAGCCTATTCTACTCAGCCGTTCGTTCTCCTCTGGGCCCGAACAGTAACGCATTCATTGATTTCTGTTTATTTCTTTATTGTTCAGTTTGACCAGTTGACGGCTGTGCTGGACTGCAAGGCATGCCTTCTCCTGGTGTGATGTGGCGTTGTGTTGCGTTGCGTTCCCTCTGCGGGCAGGGGGGTTGCCCGTTGCACTTCTAACCGCGCTCAAACTCATTAATATTGAAATTTGTTCGTGTCTATGAGTTATTAGCAATTTTCTAATTAAGCGCTTTTGTATTGACGGGGAGGGTAGCTCAGAACAGAATGAAGCGGAGCTAACAACGGCCGCAGCGAATACGGACCTATTGGAGAACTCTGGTGGGTCGGGCTGTTGTTTGCTTGGGTGTTTTTTTGAAGAAATAAGCAGCTACGTGAATCATCGAATGCACTTGCGCTCTATTCACACAACAGAAATTTCTTCTTTGGAAACTTTGTGGAAGGCAACTCGTATTTAAAAACCCATAACAAGAGGCTAGATCGGCATTAATAAGAATTGTGAAGGAGAGAGAGAAGAATGCGTGCATTATGGCGGACAATAATGGAAAAATGTATAATAAAGGGCCATAGATTTTCTAAAGGACTAGTTTTTATGTCAGTGTTACCAGGGTTATTGCAACAGAGACAGCAAATCACAACTTCCTCAGCTACCTCATGATTTGAGTGTTTTGATTTTCCATTGTTTAAAATTTGTCTCCAACTTTCATCTTTGCTCGATTTTCCTCAATTTTGGTTTATGCCAACCTAAAGGAGTGATTCCAAATCAGTCATGAGTTCCTCATTCTGTTTCTTAACACATCTTTCTTATCGAGTGGTAGACCCCTTTAGAAAATCCCTATTCTATTCACTTTTTTCTACTACTTCTTCATGGGGGTTCTGAAGCTTTCAGGTGCAAGTCCGCTTTTGCTGACGAAAGTCCACACTATTGCTCCATATTATTTCTTGAAGAGACCTCCTTTCGCACATTTATCATGGAAAGAAAAGTGGCTTCAGATCAAGTTCAGTTTCAAGCAGCAGCACACAAATATGCAATCACTGAGTTGTCCGGTTGTTAAGTCCACCTTAGAATAGAATACAATTGGGTTAGCATGGAGAACAGTCATAGAAAGAAGTCTTCAAGCACTCAGGCAAGCCACTAGTTTTATTCGAGCTACAATTTCTAAAACTGATTCACAACATACTCTAATGGGACATGCCACAAATAATGTTCCCAATATGAGCACTCCATTAACAGAGCACCACAACATTGCCTCCTAATCGATTGCGGTATAATCAAACTCAGCGCTGATTTTTCACTTGTCCACGCTAATGTCCGCCGATGAGTTTCTCAGCCATAAATTTTCTTTTCTTTGAATCATCAGAACTGCCACTGCCACAGCCGTTTAGTGGTGCTGTGCTACTGCTGTTGCTGCTGTGTTGCATGCATCTCGCTGCCATTAACTTTACATACGAGCACTCCATTTAGGCTTCGCGCGATCTACTCTGCTCTGCTCTGTTGCCACTTGTTGGCGGCTGTGGTTGTTGTTGTGGCATCGACACAAACACTAAAAGAACGCCGCCTCTGCCGCCGTACTTGCGGTTATTAATTGCAACGCGGCAACATGTGTTTTGATGATGATGATGATGATGATGATGATGGTGAAGAGCTGCAGCTCCCTGTTGTTATTGTTTTGTTGTTGCTGCTGATGCACACGGTAATTGTTGTGTGGTTAATTTTTCAAAAGCTTCTCTAATGCGAGAACTGAGTAGCGCTGCTCTATGCAGATTCGGCGTGCATTGCCAACTGGGCAACATTGTTGCCCATGCGCCAGAGCATACTCGCGAATAACAATGCTGCCAGTAGCGGTTTAATTATTGAAATGTGTAATGAGCTCAATTTCGTTACTGCAACTAACGTTAGTTGCCGCTTTGGACTTCCCCCTCACATTCCTCGCCAGTCGTAATATTTCCTCACCCTCCACCTCCTTCTCTTCACCAACCTCCTCATCCACCTTTGTTTAAACTGTGCAAATTTCCATTTTTAAGTGCTGCGCAGGCGCCTTGACTTGCCTGAGTTGCTCACTGGTAGCATTGAAACCTCTTGCTCCGCAGTGGTGAAAGGTATGAAAGAGAGATACACAGAGGGGGGGACTGGGGGACCATCCATGAACAGCGCCCGCGTTGTGGGTTCGACGGCGAAGGCAATTCGCAATCAGCACTAGTAAAAAAAGGCCACCTGAAACAATCACTTCTGCGGTACGCGCACGTCGCTGCTCTCAGCGGTAATTAGTGCAGAGTTAATGCAGCCATAAATGTTAACTTATCCACCCTTCAAATTGGCGGCTTCGAGCATTGCTGCGTACAATTAAAACTGTTTTCCACACAAAGTGGGTACGCAGTATTTATACATAATCATATTGGCAAGTACAGAAAAGTGGTGGTCAATTAAAAGTACGCTCAGGGATAATTAAACAGCATGATAGTCTTGAGATAGAATGCCAGCCCAGGAAGCCGCGGACTGTGGCAAGTAAATCGATGGTCAATTTATGGTAATATAATTATATAATAAGTATGTGAAGATAGGAATATAATCATCTGAGATAATGGCAGCGATTTTACTCTCATTAGCAAATGAAAACATTTTGAAACTTCTTCGCTGTTATCCTGAAATCCTGTCCTTTAGAATGGAACATTAAACACGCCTTTTCCTGTTTGACACAAGAAAATTGTTGCATACTTTTAGGTTCCTGACTTTCTTTTCACCTTTCGCCACTCAGGATTGACTTCATTCAAAGATTTATTATATAAAATTATTTGTTTATTATGGAAATTATTGCTGAGGTGTACTGGCCACGCCTATTTTTCCAAAAAAAGTTTTCAGTAATTAAAATCACAAAAGAAATTTGCAAAAAGGAAACACAAGTAAAGTAAATTTGAATTTCGTTCCCCTTTGGGATGAGAGATGGTTATTATATTACATGAATTCAAGGCCTCTGTTGCCTAGTGGTAAGCATGATAGTTTCGCAGTTGTAGGTGAGGGGTTGTGGCTTATTTGAACACCTATACAATGTTCTCAAAATGCTCTTAATTATTTTCTTCTAAGAGGCGATTGTGTACTCACCTGCCCAACGTCTCGCAAGGATAATTTAGTACAGTGTAAAGTAAGCTTGAGAGCATATTTTAAGAAGGAAACTTTCGATTTACTCTCCCCAGGATAGAATAAGAAATTCAACAAGGAAACTCTTGTTTAGCCTCCCAATGACTTCGAACTTCTTGATTTAGTCTCCCAAGGATTGAATTAGAAATTCAAGAAGGAATTTCTTGACTTAGTCTCTCAGGGACTGTATAATAAATTCAACAAGGAAACTCTTAATTTAGTATCCAAAGGATTGCAAATTAGTCTACAACAAATACTGAGCACTGCTTCTGTTGTGCAAAAGAACTCTTTATAGCAACGGCCTGAAAAAAGCGTGGCATTTCAGCATATCGTGCGGTATCTGGCAGGTAAAAATTCGACCGCAGTCCGCGTATGGCCGTCTGTCCGCCAGCCACACACAATCACTTTTGCTTTCTCACAATGTGTTTGTTTCCGGCTAAATTAGCTTAGCCTTGTCGCAAATGAATCATGCAAATGTTCAGTAATCGGTGCGGTTAATAATTATCATGCCACGGCAGCGAAACCAAAGCATAATTGTGCCGTAAATTAGCTCGCAAAAACACAGTGAAAAAAAGAGAAAAACAATTGCAAGTAATGCCAGCAACAACAATAACAACAGCCGCAGCAAATGGCAACAACGCACACGAAAAATCCTTGAACCAATTCTAAAACAATTTCGAAATATTTATTTGAAAAGCTACTGCAGTGATCAGCAGCAAATGTGGCAAGTGTACTGTGTGTTGGTATGTGTGTGTGTGTCTGTGTAATTGAGTGTGTGGTGTAGATGCTAGGCATGCGCGTCAACCCAAACAAAACGTGCCGCACTTGCGCCGTTTGATTGTGCAACAAGCACATCTCGGCACTTTTCAGTTTGATTGCGGCAATTAACGAAATCATCAACGTGCACGCCACAGCGCTGGAGACGACGGCATTGGCAGCCGCAATCAACACCTGTGCGTCGTCTATTGTTACTTCGGTTCGTGGTGCATGCGGCAAGGCAAATGCGGTCGATCGGCACGGCTCGTCTGCCCACTTACACCGCCACCTTCGAAGTTGCGACACTTGATGCGCGCAAATTTATGCGAAATTATTGGGAAAAATCAATTATTTTTTTTCCAAATTTTGGGTGGTCAAATTGCCAACTTTAATTGACTTGCAGCAGTGGCAACAACAACAACTTCAAAAATATAAAAATAAAAAAAGAATAGATTCTTTTTTACTTCACTCATTACGCAAAATTATAAAAATTTACGTTAATTTTCGCAATGCATGCAGCGTAATTGCCAGCAGCTAACATGCGGCAGCAATTGTCATTTCATGGAGCTGCTGTTGCTGCTGCAACAACACCTACAGCAAACACAGCGAAGCCAAAGTGGCAGCAATCAATGAGGTTAAGGCAAGCAAACGGCTCTGCTTCACACCAGCGCCGTGTAATTCACACGCAAAACGTCGCACATTTTGACAATAGTCGCAGGCACTAACAACAACAACACCAGCAACACTAACAACAACAACAACAAGAACCTCATTGGCAAAAGCTGCAGCAATGAATTAAATAAAGCGCATTATTAGCCGAGTGTAGCAGCCGGCATCGCAGGCATGCACTATGTGTGTGTGTGTGTGTGTGTGTGTGTGTTACATGCATTTATGGTAGTGTCTGTGAGCGCGTTAGTTGTGCAAATGGCTGCCGGCGGTCGGTCGCTGAGCTTGTCACTTCGGACAAGTCTTAATTTTGACATTTGTTGCACATACCACCTTTCCTATTAAATCGGTTGTTGCTGGTGTTGTCGCTGGTGTTTTTGTTGTTGTTGTCACTGTTTGTGTTAGTGTTGTTGTTGCTCCTTTCAGTGCCACAATTGCTGTTGGCGCATAGTTTACATTCTGCAACACATTTAATTGAGTTTTTGACATCGCCAGCCACAACCCTCAAATCGGCGCACTCGAAAGTAAAAAGTTCCGCTGCTGTTTTCGGAGAGCGTGCGATTTGACGCTAATTGCTCATGCCACAATTTCAGTTTTTGATTTTGATTTTAATTTCTCTTCTCATATCGTTGTTGAAAACTGCAATTAAGTTGCACGAATTGTGGCGTGGACACGCTTCACTTCAGCGTTGCCAATTTGAATGTGCGAAGTTAATTGAGGGTCTGTTTGTGTTGTTGGCGCTCTCTCTGTAGGTGCTTCTCAGTATCTCTCTCTCTCTCTCTATATATATATATATATATATATATATATATATATATATATATATATATATATATATATATATAAATATATATATATATATATATATATATATATATATATATATATATATAAATATATATATATATATATATATATATATATATATATTTATATATTTATATATTTATATATTTATATATTTAGGTATCTATATCTCTGTATCTCTCTATATCTATATCTCTATATCTTTATATCTCTATATCTTCATATCTCTATATTTTCCATATTTCTATATCTCTATATTTTCTATATTTCTATATCTCTATATTTTCTATATTTCTATATTTCTATATTTCTATATCTCTATATCTCTATATCTCTATATCTCTATATCTCTATATCTCTATATCTCTATATCTCTATATCTCTATATCTCTATATCTCTGTATCTCTGTATCTCTCTCTGTTTTAGTCGACATCAGTCATTCTATTACCTCCCATTATCTTCCTTAAAATCTAGCTCTGTTTTCTCACTTTATTTTGTTTTTTCTTTCTTTATTACCCTATTTCTTTATTTGTTTCGTTCCCTCTTTTCATTTATTTTTTGCTTTATTTTTTCTCTTTCATTCTTCTTACTGTTTTCTTTATTTATAAATCCTTTATTTCTTGATTTCTTCCTTTCTTTCTTTATTTCTCATCTTTCATTATTCCTTTCATTATTTCTTTATTTAGTTATTTCATTATTTGTTTATTTATTTTGTTCGTGATTTTTTTATTTCTTTCCCTTCATTCTTTATTTTTTACTTTCCTTCCTTCATTCTTTTTTCTTTCCTGCCTTCTTGCTTTATCTCTCTTTCTCCCTCTGGCACTTAGTACATACTTCTCTTTGTCTCGACTGTATTTAATGAACTCAGTTTCCAAATGCATATCACTTGCGTCTTTATATTTCATCCTCGTCTTTATATTCCATTTATCTACTTTAGACCTTAAGTAGAGATATGTATCTCAGATTCTAACTCGGTCGCTTACTGCTCTCTTTCTGATTGTATCTCGTTGCCTCCATCGGTTTTTTTCAATGTTCTTTACCAGTATTTTTCTCTCTTGTACCCAACTGTAGTTCTCACTGTACGCTCAGTCCCTGAGCACACTGTTCTGGACTGTATGTTCCCTCAGTTCAGTATTTCTATCTCCTGACTTTCTCTGTACTGACTTTATATATCCTGACTCTATCTGTCCTGACTAAATCCCTCTGCATTATTCTTGAATGCTTATCTCTACAGCTGCTCCTGTTTGTTCCGCTGCTCCCCACTGAACTTCTCATATCCATTTTTAAATTAATCTCTGTCTCTCCCTATCTCCCTGTCTCTCTATCATACTCTCTCCCATTATTTCTTAGCTATATATAATCACCAGACAACTTAAAATAACTAGTAAACTTAATTAAAGAACTGCAAATGAAATTAAAGTAACATTTTTCTTGATAACGATCGAAATTAATTAAGTTAATTAAGAATGAAAATTATATTCAATTAATCAAGTATCATCAATACTTAGAATACATAAAATAAATATGATTAATGCTAATATAAAAACCAAGGTCTCTGTCTCTGAGAAGGAAACAAACAACACCATCAGAACTCCGTGAATCTGCATCCCTGTCAGCCCCACTCATAAATGGAGTACGAGTATTTATCAACAGATTCGATGCCAGTTAAGATCAAAACACAAAACAAAAAAGAAACACAAACTGAGTGCAGTAAAACATGAGATACGAGTAAAATAAGAACGCCCTATGACGTCATTTGGCCGGGTAAATGCTTAGCTTTTTAATCAATCTTCGAATGCGGCATGGACTCTGAACTACATCAATGTTCGAATTAAAATGAGGCATGAAAGAAAGAAGGCCATGGATGAGTGTTGAGCGCGGGCATATCTACATATGTATATGTGAGCGTATGTGTGTGTTTTATGAGTGTGTGTGTATGTGTGTTTATGAGTGTTGACTGTGCATATAAGCGTGTAATTCTGTTAAACTTCATTAAGACCTGCACTGAAGCAGCAGGCATCAGGCAGCAGCTGCTTAACAAATCTGCTACACGCTGCTGCTGATACTGACTCTGAGGCTACCAACTTGAGTTGCATCCGCATTAAGATACTGGCAGATTACCTCAGCAATTTACATAAATGCCGCAACGCTTAAATAAACAAAGCATAAATCAATCTAAAAGGCTGAGTTTTGCATTTGGAAGTCAAGCTAGCAATGAGCCACGGAAGCAGGCAGGAAGGCAGGCGTGCTGGCATCGACAACAAAAAAGTGCGTCGCCATGTTGCACTACGAATCATGAGTGAACTGCACTGAAATTGCAGCGAAGTGCAGTACTCAAATACCATTCAAAAAGTAAAGAAATTATTGTTATGCGGGCAATAAATGAGACTAAGGAGGGAATAGTTTGGAGAAAGGCTCGAAATAGTAATAATAGCATTGCCGGTAGTACTGATATGGGAAGTCATAGCACGGAGGATGGAGAGAAGCCGTGTTTGTGTGGTTTGCCGGGTGTTAGGAGAGAGAGGAGATCATTAGAGAGTTGAAATCTGACACTATTTCCTATTTTTCTCTTAATAAAAGCCTTCATTTGAATGGAAAACACTCTTTGCTGTTAAAGGAGTAAAAATCTGTTGCATACTTTTCGGGTTGAACGTGTATGTGGAATACGATTTTGTAGAAAATTCGATTTTTCGATGAAGTTTAGAAAGAAATCTTCAAATTCATTTGATGAAGTTCAAAGCTAAGAATGTTTGGTAGGGATAGGTTTACAAAAATCGTCCAGCTTCGTGCTATATCATATTTTTAAACAACTCTGATAAGGTTTTCCATTTTATTCCTTTATAGTGAAATTACTTTAAAGCTGTTTAGTTAAGGCAATTATTCCACAAGGACGCACCATATTATTTTTCTACTATTTTGTATATTGTGAAAGAAACCACATTTCGAAGTCAGTCTTAATTGGAATATGAGACACTGTCACTCTTCTTAGATGGTGTATAAACCCTGTATATTGTATGATGCCACATATGCAACAGCTCCGATTTCTTCAGACCGTACAGAGTGCTGTGGCTGGGCATATGCAAATGCATCCTCAAAGTTGCTTGCATTGCTGCTTGTTTCTTTCTTTATTTGTGGCTTTCCTTTCTTTTGAGCGGTATAACAACAAATTACAAATTGCTGTGTGTGTTTTTGTGTTGCTTTCTGCTGCTGCTGCTGTTGCACTTCTCTACTTGGCAGTTATGGAAAACTCATTTGGCATTTGTTGCAAATAGCAACGAGTACAATAAAAAAGGAATTGTGGAAAAAAAACTACTTTTCCTTTATTGCGACTACGCACAATTGTGGAAGTTGCCGTTGTTGTATTTCTATGCAAATGATCGCCTTTTACTGCCGTTTGCGTATAAATAATAACAATAATTGTTGCATACAATTGCGGTATTGCATACTCTACATACATGTGTGTGTGTGTGTGTGCTGCGTACGAAACTGCCGCACTAATTGCATTGCTGCAGGCCGTGTTGGCCCCCCACCGCTGTCAGCAATCTCTGTCGACTTCAATCACGGCAATGCTGCCAGGCAAAGGTGCAGCACACGTGCCTCTTCACTGTACCCAACCCGACCATTCCGCAGATGACTTGCCACGTTTTGCGTTGCGGCAGCAGTAGAAGCAGCAGAGGCACATGCAACTGAACTCACTCACTCACTCGGAGCATATTTGCATGCGAATTTATTTGCCATGCTAAATAAGTGGTTTGGCATTTAAAGTGGCGCTTCATTATGCGAAATGATCGAGTGTTTAGTGTGCGAGTACGCAACAATAACAGCAGCAATAACAACAACAACGAAAGCGGTGGCAGCCACGGTTTCCCGTTTGCAGAACGTTTATTTAAATTACGCATCACAAGTTAAATGTTTGCTGAAGCTGTTCTGGTTGTTACCGTTGTTGTTGTTGTTGTTGTTGTTGCTGGTGTTGTTGTGGCATTTGAAACATGAGACACTTGTTCACTTGTTGCTTGCCTGTGTTGGCTGTCAGGAGGCCGGTCTCCTCTCCGCTGTTTTCGCCCAAGTTCCCTGCCAATTCTCAGTCAGCCTCCCTGTTTTCGTTCCTTCTTCCGACGCGGTTGTTCCCAATTAAGTGACGCCTCTGAAGTTGGCTGGCTGCACAGGTTCAAGTCTAAGCGGCAATTTAACTGCATTAATTTGTTGTTGTTTGCGTAAATGTTGCCAGCTGGTTTCTAATTTCAAATTAAGGCAATTTTGTGGAGATTAGTTTTGAATTAGACGCAAATGTGTCTGGACACATGTTGCCCATAAAATTGGCAATTTAGCAGCCGGAAAAGCAGCGCCACTGCCTTGGGCCGTGCTTGGTACGTGGTGTGGTGCGTTGGTAGTTGGTACGTTGCTATTTGAACCAAGTGAGAAGTGGTTTTCATTTAAAAGGAAGTGGCATTAAAAATAACAGAAAAGGAGGATGAATTTGTAAGGAAGCGCGGTGCGGTGGGGAACTGTACCAGAAGCAAAATCAGGCTGTATTTATAAAATATGGCGAGCACGTAAATACATGCTGTTCAGTATTTATTGTCAGCAGCTACCCAGCAACAAGTTTTACTTGTCGGGGTAGCTGGGGAATGAGTCGTGTGCTGGAAGTCCCTCATATTTTTTCATAATTATTTCTCCAATTATCGAAGTCAAAGCTAACTTCAATTCGATTTATTGCTGCGGTCCTGATAGCTGAATATGAAACACCCCGGAAATCGATTTCAGAGGCAGGTTTGCGTTACCCTATCGAAGGTTGGAGAAGGAATCAGTTTAAAGTGTGATTAACTGTCTTATTTAAAGACAAAGTCCTGGCTAGTAACTTCCGCTGGAGATCACAGAGTGTGATTGCACCTGGAATCTGTTGGCTATTTTGTATCCAGTCTCAAACTGCGTGGGGCTCTTTGAGAAGACTCGCATCGCCTCAAATTCAGGTCATAATTTTCCATATGCATCCTTTACTGCACACCGAAATGACAGCGTGACCAATGGGCTCTGCAAATCACAACTCACAGCAGCCAGTTGCAGGCCATTTTCGGGACGTGGCTCTTTCTTATATGCCAACTTTTTGAACTTTGAATAATGCACAAAAACTTCGCATAACATTTTAACTTAAACATGCAGGCTTAGAAAGCAAATGCCTTAAAATCGTTGCCACTGCTGCTGAAAAACGCAGCACCTTAAATGTTGGCACTTAAACTTTGCATTTACGTACGATCAACGGCAAACGGCGCACGGCAATTGGCACATGGCACGCATGCGCGCCACACCAACGAAGCACAAAGGCCACCGAGAACCGAGGGAAAAAGCACTCATGCTAATTTTAATGCAAACTGGCAGTTGAGCGCATACTGTGTGGCTGCCTGCCACCTGAATGCCACAGCAAAAAGTTCAACTCAATTATTTTTAAGGATCCAACAATAAAATCCCAGCAACTGCAGCGGCAGAGGCAGCAGCAGCGGGAGCAACATAAAAACTGCGCACATATGTCACAGAAATAGTCGGGCGGGCGCACACAGGCATTGTTTACATTGCTGCAGCGATTGCGGAGGCCAAAAGTGCCCGTTGTGTACACCCACATGGCGCAGAGATCACCACGAAGGAAATAAAAATACGTGAACAAAATTTTATAAAAAAAGGGCGCGTTCAGCGGCAGCAACGGCGGCAGTAAATGCTGCGACCAAATGTTTCTCATATTTCTTTCGGTTGCGTAAAAAATTTTAAATTATTGCCGAAATGATTTGCTCGCTGTGCTGCCGGGCTGACTGGTTGCGTGGTGGTCGTGCCCAGCTCGCAGCCACCAACCAACCAACCAACTAACTAAATGCCTGGCAGTCGGGCAACACGACTTTCGGCAGCGCATGCGTGTCGCCGGGCAGTTTGTTGCACAGCGCAGTTGGCAGCAGCAACAGCAGCGGCAGCGGTTGCTGGTGTTACGCTGATTTACGGTAGTGCGAGTTAACAAAAGGCAAACAAAGCATTTGCATTTTATGCTCAATTTGCAGTTATTTGTTGGCCGTGCAGTCGGGGCAGCCGCGAGCACTGCAGATGTCGAAGAAGTAACGGGAGTAGTCGCTGCTCCCGATTCCCAAAAAGAACCAGTGATTTAGGCGGTGGTATTCTTCACCCTCTTCTATATACTGGTCCATATTCTGAATGAAAGGGGAAAAGAAGAGAAAGGAAAATGTTTCTCCTTTTCAAACAGCAAGAGGTTGTAAGGGACCTGCTGCCTTGCCTAGGACTCAGTCCATCTACTCAGTTAATCTTTTCGTAAACTTCTTCAATCAAATAAAAAGCTAATTGTAGGAGAATATTTATTTATCATACGGCTTTGACGCTGTTGACAGTCGGTAATAATAATCGGACTACCCGGAAAAAGAAAGTCAGACTTCAAAGTACAAGTTCGAGGCGTAACCAACCGTTGACTAAAAGGAACTAATGGCGTCTTCGAACTATTCAGGAGCCCAATCCAACATCTTCACGATCATATATCGAAAATTATAAAGAACGCAAGTATATAAACCAAAGATGACAGCACCCATTAAAAATAAAGCAAGGACACGAACCAAAAAGACAATTCCCATACTAATAATATAAAATTAAACAATGACACAAACCGAAAAATCACAATTCCCACAACAAAAATTGACGACACAAGCATATCACCTCACTATGCCTACACAGAATTAGAAAGGAAAGTAAGGATACAAGGAATCTCAATTCCCATACTCAAAAATTGAGAGAAAGTAAGGCCACCAACCAATTAAAGCGATTCCCACACAAAAATATAAAAGGAAAGCAAACACATAAACAAAGAAAAATAATTCTCTAACAAAACTTTTAAAAGAAAGCAAGGATAATAACAATTCGCATGCCAAAAAGTTGAATAAAAGCAAGGACACGCATCAAGAGTACAAAGTATGTTTGGTTTCTGTGAATTATAAGCATTAGAGCAGCCAGGTGAGGACGGTATCATTCTAAGAAAAGCTCATGAGCAGTTAAATACGTTTTAAGCTCCGGGCAGACCATCTCTATAAAAAGTCAACCGGGCCTTGAATGAGCTTTTAGCTTCAGTCTTGATAATTTCTCTGAATTTAAATATTTAAAGTCGCAACACTCTCGAAATGAAATCCTTGCCCAAGTGCAACACAATGGAGCTCCTTTGGCGCCTCAAAGAAAACGAACATAGAACGAGATAACGCATTACTTGAACCAATTCACAGTCCCACCACAGTTCACAGTTCCAACACTGCGAGCCTTTGGATCTCAGCGTCCCTAACAACAACTTTTATCGGATTGAAAAGTACCGATTACAGAAGTGAAAGTAACGATTAGTAACCAACAGAAAACTTATGCGACGACACTTTTGAGTACAGTGGGAGACTAAGAGTGAAACCGTGCATCCGTCTGTCCGTCTGTGTCCCTGTCCATAAAATCGCTTTCCTTTTACTTTGGCTTTTACTTTCCTTGCTTGCAGATTCCTTTCCACTGCTTTCTTATTTATTGTTTTTTTATTTTTTAGGTGAGGATTTTTCATATTTTTAGGCTTATGGAGACGACCACCGTGTTGCTACGCATTTTGCCATTTTGGCAAGGCGAAATAATCAAAAATCATAAATCTCTTTGTTTTACGCAACGCAGCTGCGTGGCGGTGGTGTACGCAGGCGCAGCATCATTTGTCAAATGTTTTTGTAAGCAAAATGCGTACAAAATTTGACTGCAGTCTTTTGATGTTGCATAAACATGATGTAATGCGGACGTGTGTCCATGTGTGTTTTTGTGTGTGTGTGTGTGTGATGTCGCCACAATAGGTGAAGCAATGTCACAATAGATGAAACGATGCCACAAATGCGCATGTGCGGCGGAAGATTTATGAAAGAGTCAACAGAAAAGTTATTAAAAGTGATTTGGAGACACGAGATAAAATAGTAGGAGAAAGAGAGAGGGAGAGAGTAAGAGTAGATAGAATAGAGAAAAAGGAACCTATACAAGGCAAATGCAAAGTTTCTTCAAGTGGAGATATGAGCTTGACTCTCATGTAGATAGAGGGAGCGTTATAATCCACTTTGGACTCTAAGTAAAGTTAAGGTTAAGTCATGAAGTAGTCAACAAAATAGGAGAGAGAGGAAGAGAAAGACAAATAGCAAGCTTTAGAAGATAAATGCATAAATTCTTCAAGTGGGGACTTGGGATTAACTACCTTCTTAAGTCTACCATACAAAGAAGCTTTGTAATGATTCCTTTGGTCTCTAAAGAAAGGTTTAAGTTGTAAATAGTACTGCTCTAGGATTTCTCTATCTCTCTCTCTTTCTCTTTTTCTCGGGTGGACTAGAGCGCTCCACAAAACCTGAGTAATATGACAGCTCTTCTTTCTGCTGATCCGGGATGAGAACTTTTTAAGCTATCAACAAACAGACAACAAATGTTTTAAATATGCGAAGGACCTCTTTTAAAGAATCTGGAAGAGTCTTGTTCAGTTGGGATAAACTTTGCTCTACTAAAGTTTGAATGGAGGAAGTCTGCTCTGACAACAGAACAGCGAGATTCTACAAGCAATTGGAGACTCATTATGATACTTGTATACAAGGATAACTGTGGAAGAGGAGTGGGAAGCAGCACAACTTCAGTTTAGTTCGGTATAACTATAGCCACACAGTAAGCCATATTTTAAATAGATCAGAGTTCATAAAAATTGCTCAAATACTGTAATTAAAATTTACAAGGATGTATTACAGCAAGGACATAGACCAAAAGTCTCAATATCCAACTAGAAAATATTAAAAAAGAAGTCCGCGAAACCACGTTATAAAAAGTAAATTTTCAGATCGTTTTTTATTTCAAGTGGCAACACAAGAAACTTTAAAAATCCTGAATTTATTATGTTCTACGCAGGCGCAGCAGCGCTTCTCAAATATATTTGTAGGCAACATCCGTAGAACAAATAATGAGTGAGTGGGTCTGATTCTGTTTCAATGGAGTCCATCTCGAGTGCCCAGGCAACATGAATCTGGCTCAACTCAGCAAAAATGTTTCCCTTCTTGCTGATGAGCGTATCTGTGCGTATCTATAAATTAGTGCTGTTGGTGGAAGAACAGATAAAAACATGCCAAAAATCTGTGCTGGATGCATTTCTAACAGTGTCGCAGCAGTGTGATTTAAGTCAGTGTGCAATTTAATAACACCTTTTAACGCTATCAAAATATTTGACACTGAAACGTCATTAATAATCCCTGCCAAAAGCATTTTAACGAAAACACAAATACTGAAAATTGGCCAGCAAACAGCGCCACTGACACTGCCACCGCCATCGCCACCGCCACCGCCATCGCCATCGCCACAGCCATCGCCACAGCCACCGAAAGCGAAAGCGCCGCACATACGAAATCAATACAACACGCAGCGCCAGCCATCGACGCTTGCTGCGCCTGGAAATTGATATGCCAAAAGGTACAGCGGGCAGCGGGAAGCGGGCAACAGGCAATGGGCTGCACCAGTAACAGGAGTAGCGGCAGCAATTATGGTCAGAGCTGCCGCTGCTGTTATTGTTGCTGCTACATAAAGTAGCCAATTGCAGCAGCATGCGGAGCAATTTATTAATGAGATTGCAAGTTGATTGCAAAAATTGACTGCCTGCCGGTCGGGCGGTGCCAAACTACCAGGCCGCTTTACCACCACAGAGCTTAGCTCGGCTTGCCTTACATTTGCCATACTCCTGGCCAGGCACAGGCGGAGTGGACTGGACTGGACGGGACGGGACTGCTCTGCGTACACCACGGTTTAGTTGCATTTCCAGTTAAGCCAGCGGGTGTTAAACATTTATTGAGCTTATTAGCTCATTTTTAACTCGCATGCGGCCGGGCGCAACTCGTGTACGGGCGTTCCGCATGCGCTTTGTGCAACGCAACACAATTCTGGCACGCAGCAGCACCGCCGCCAAGTACGCCGACAACTCGAACAACGCCACGCATATGCGAAACACAACCAGGCGCACTTTTGTCGTCTTAAATGAGGTGTCAATGGACACAGCCGATAACATTTGCAGAGTGTGTTGTTGTCGCATAATCAGTGCGAAAATTGCCAACGTTAACAACAATAACAACAAGCGCTCCTTTGCTGCATTACTCAGCGGAGTGGCCGGCACAGCTGTGCGGATTTGTCAGCTTACCAGCTCGTACGCGTATTAAGGTCAGAGTTCGAATGCTCTTAAAGCGCCTGCGCCCGTGGCCGGGTCTGGGCCTCGGCCTGTCATACCAGCTGTCAAACTTAATTTTCGCGCAAGCGCACCACCCTTTGTCCTAGCGTAGCGCCTCCCGCTGCACTCCTTCCAGAGTGTGGGGCGTGCGGCCCGAAATTAGTTGAGGTCAACGTGGCTGACCCGGCCAATTGGCAGCTGGCTGCCAGCCATGGAGTGGAACAACTGCATTGTTTTGAAGTATATATGTGTGTGTGAGTGCACAATTGTGTTTCTGTGTGTGTGAGTTTGCGTTTTCTTGCTTCCGTGGACAACGCGGGTTTATTTGTTTGCATTGCCGCATTCACCACGAAATTATTTTCGCGTGATTTTGTAATTTCTGCAGCTTAAAGTCATAAAAACGTCAAAGAACCATTTTTTATTATTGTCAATGTGTGTATTTGTGTGTATCAGAGTGTGCGTTGGTTTTTGTGCTGTGTACCCCGCCTAATTGGCATGTCATTGCTGTGTGTAATCAACACATAAATCAGTTACTTTACCCTCAGATCGAAATGCATACGTTAGCGTTAGATTAGCATGGAGCGGCTCACACGGCAAATGCGGCTATGCATAAACGGATTAGTTTGAAGCGCGAATAGAGTTGAAAAAGATTTGACTTTGACTGCATTTCCAATTTGTAGCTGGGCACTCAGTGCGTATGAGTAATGTTGCTTTTATGATACGGCAATTAATGGCACAGCTGTATTAACATTTAGCAGAATGTTGTGTTTCGCTTTCATGCTCCCACTCGCAGGAAATGTGTTTCCAAACCGAACACTTGCTGTGCAGAGCGCGTATGAGTAACTGACACAAAATGTATATCCAGTCAAGGCCTACGGTGGAATGTGCCAAAACAGACCTGATGGAAAGGCACGCAACAACGCAGTAAAATCGCTACAATCAGAGCCAATGTAATGTGGTCGCTCGAGGCGATGTCCAAAATAGCCACAGGGCTTGCCAACAAAGTTTCAGCTTTTATAGGATTATAAAGCCAACAGCCGCATTTGTGTGGAAAATATAGTTCAGTATAGAAAATAGTTGGAAAAAGTACTCCTACAACAAAAAAAAAGGTAAAACTATGGAATCGTTTTTATAGGCACACAAAAATATGCACTGGGAGAGTGTATCTTAAGAGGCAATGATTCTAGTGGAGACACTCTTAACAATCAGTCACATCAATGTATCTTAAGAGACAATGATTCAAGTACAGAAACCCTTACAAATCAGTTGCACCAGCGTAACTAACCAGGCAATGATTATATTCCTAGTAAAAATCTAAAGGAGTGATACTGAAGTAGCACCCTCAGCTCTTCATATAAAAGTCACCCTCAATTGAATTGGGAATATCTCTAGTTACTATTTACGTTTTTCATTCTGTTTTCGGAGTCTGTCTTAATTCCCTTTTTAAAAGTATATTTTAATTGACAGTTAACTGCACCAAAACCCTCACGAAATGTTGCAAATCCCATACAAAAATGTTGCGGAAGCTGTTTAGCAACACCGCAAAATGTTTCTCTTCCATTTTAATGTCGCTAGACTCAGCGGATTTCAGAGACACTTGAAAAACCCTCAATCGTGTAAATAAACCTAATCTAAATGCTACTTGAACCTTCTGCGATATGAAAACGAAGTGATTAAACACTCCATTGATGCCCTTTCTGAATCCATTGATATACTCTCATAGGCAAGATTGCCACAAGTACATGATGATTTCTCGCATCAATGCCAAGATAGCCACAGCTGTTCACTGATTACCCGCCTTTGAAGACTGAGGTCTCAGTACTGACTGAAAATCCCGTTTAGCATAGATTTCCTAGCGACACCCCTAAAAGATGTCCACCAAATGCATCGAGTAATTTCGTGTGGGCAATTCTGGAATCGTTGATATTGAGGGGCAGAAGTGTGGCTCCCTTAAGCCACGCAGCAAAAATTCTTACAACAACATTTAATTGATAGCGTAAACTTGTGTCCACTCAGAACAGAAGAAGTTAAACCAAAAAAATGCGGTTTCAATAAACTTGCATTCGCTCTTATAACGAATCAGTACTTCATTAACTAGTTTGTTTCACATAAACCCTGACACATCATTTCAGACAGCGCCGCCATGAGTGAGTTTTCAACAACTTTAACTAGAATACAAATATGTGGCATATACGAAGCGACCTGCATAATTGTGTCCGCTCGTGTAATTATTCTAAATTACGTTTTCATTTTCATGTAGCGTACAACCTACGCAAATAGTATTGGCACGGCTGCCGCAGCACTTGAATAATTGCCAAGTGTTAAAAAGGCTTTAATTATCCTTTCATTTTCAACTACGGCAGTTAATGAAAACGACAACGAGAACCGAAACCGTAACCAAAACTCACTCTGAAAACGAGATTAACTGCAGTTAAAAATATTTATTTAATTAAGCGTGTCAAAAATTAACACAAAATGCAACGCCCTGCCGCAGTCGGAGCTGCCAATCTGCGAGTCGCTGTGTTTTGTGCCCACTTTTACCACAATGGCGGCGGCGGCGGCTGCTGCACCACCACCACAACTCGCGCAGGTTGCAGCCGCATACCGCAGCAGCCAATGTGAGTGTGAGTGAGTGTGTGTGTGAGTGTTGCGGCCAGTTGGTGGTGAGTCTAATTTGTTAGTTGAACATGCACGGAGGGAGCAACAAAACACACAAAGTGAATGTTGTTCGCAGGAATTTAAATTTAAAAATAAATCAATAAAAAAAAAATTATGCAAAATCCTGACCAGGGCAGAGCAGAGCAGAGCAGAAATTTGTCAAAATTATGATAGCAAATTTATAAGATTGCGGAGATTAATAAAAATGTATACAGAATATGAGAACAGATTAACAGCAATGAGCCGAAATATTGCATGGAACTCCAAACCGTGACCAGCTGGGAGCAGGAAAGTGGACTGGCACCACCGAGTTGGAGGGAATTGAAGAACTGTGGGAAACCGAAGGGAAAACTAAGAGAAAATGTTCCTCAACGCTGGAATAAGCAGCGGAAAGAGTGCTTAGTTGCTAATACTATATTGGGACCATTTTCAGAACACTTTTAACTTTGAACAAAAAGGCAGAAACACGATACCATCCGCACCAGCTTCCTTTTTACTCTTGGTTCACGTTTTCACTTTTGGCTCGTAAATGATCGATATACAGATTTAAATTTCTGATTCAAGTTCAAAACTCTGAGCTACTGTGACTGCAACCAGACTAAGGTAAGGTCCAAGACTATTATTAAGGTATGGTCTGTATATTTAGCACATTCATATAGAGTCTTGGTAAGTAAGGAATAATATTAATATGGTATGTATATTTAGCATATTCATACAGAGTACACCTGGTATGGTGAATCTTTTGACCATTTCAACATCCCAATGGGAGAAAGTTTTACTGTGAACGTCTGCTTCATATTCACAATTCGGAACTAAGGTGATTGGAAACAAACAATTAAGATAAGAGATATCATCAACATATTTAACAAAGCCGTACAGATTACTTACTGAAACAGTAGACCTGGGTTGGTGGACCTTCTGACCATTTAGAAGGTTCGATGAAGTTTTACAGTGAAAAGCATCATCAGTCATCATAATGCCGATTCAATGCATTCCTTGTTATATTAAATTGTGAATATGAATTCCGAATAACAATTAAAGAGAGAAAACCAGGCTCTAGAACATATCCATTATCAGCATAGATCATGCTGTATAATCAATATGATGGTGCATATATACCACACCTTACCAAGTGGGCGGAGATTTCTCCACATTAACTACGACCAACATGCGCAAGTAATGAGTTTGTAGAGAAAATATAATTTCAAAATAGTTGTTTAGTGGATTTTGGAAACATTCTCCAAGATGCTCTTCGCACTTTTAGATCCTCTGAATACACTACTAATATAGCTCTTTTCCATACTAAAGTGACTTTTGGAGTTCTTAACAATTTCCCAAAAAACTTGTACTTTATTTTTGAAGCAAAAGATAAAGATGACGATAAAATAATAGAACCAGAGCAACATAGCAGAAATTCTAACATTGCCACATTCACACCAACCAAAAGGACTTCCTTTGTTTTCATGAAAACATACCATAGTTATGAAGGATGAAAGCCCTTTCTTTTATGTTAAACAGTATTGTTGGTAATCAAGTGTTGGCAATAGAAATTTCTGATTGTTACTTGTGCCTTGAACCTCATTTAGACTCATGATCTCAGGCTTTCAAGTTTTCAAAGCTTCTATCAATTCATGGCTCGTTTTGGCAAATCTAAAAGACAAAACTTATCTTATTGTATAAAGTGCCCTCCGTACTTTTCTGAGCTTCGCGCCATTTTAACAGGTTCACACCACTGATTGGGACTTTTGGAGTGCTTGAAAATGCAACTTTTGAGAATCCCTCAAACATGTTTGGATCAATATCATCATTTGATAACAATCATTACACCTCAGTTTGCTATTCAGTTTCATCAACCAAACCTCTCCCTGCGACAACTGTTGTCATTTAGTTACCTTTGTTGTCATTTAGGAACTTTACATGATTATGGAGACCAAGTAGTCTTGCTTTTAGCTCCTTTCTCCAACCATTTCGCTTCGGTATGTTGGCACAAACACATGCGAGCATCCACGTACACACAAACTACTAAATGCGAACATTTTCAACTTAATTTAATAATGAAAAGTATTTGAATTAATATTTACAGCTTAAATTAACTAACGAGCTCCCAACAACAACAACAATAATCACAATAGCAACTACGCCAACAGTCACAACAGCAACAATCACAACAACAACTGTGAAAAATCGCTTTGCATAGCCGAAAAGCAGGTGGATTTATGTTGATCGCTGCAACCGCCAACGGACCGGACCGCCACCGACCGGTTAAGACCATTTTGAACGGCACTGGCTTAACCAATTGGAAGACCAGCTCTAGCTCCAGCCGCTCCACGACTCCGCAGAGCTCCCAATCAACCCCACACACTGCAGCGGCAATTGCAGCGGCGTGGTCTCGTTGGCAGTTACGCGGTTAGGCAGCCAGGCAGGCGCGCATGTGTGTTTATTAGAGTGATAATGAACGTCAGGTAAAATGTTTGATTGTGGATCTTAAGCATACAGACAGACATCTTACACACACCCAACACACACACACACACAGCACACACATACACATTATACTGTACACAGCATTGTTACTGCCCGAGTGCTGTGAAAAGTTGTCAAGCGGTAGGTGCGAGTAATGCGGTTGGAATTTATGTGACTGGAGCGATAATTCACGTTTTAATAAGCTTCGATGGAGAAGAGGGCGTGCGATTTTCGTCACTTACATTCACACACACATACCTTATGTACCTACACTCATACTTATGTAATACAGTTAAGCATACGCGTGAGTGCCTTTGGAAATATGTGGACCACGTTTATCACTGCTATTAAGAGCAGTAGATTGAGGCCCACTTAGTTAGCCTGGCACGGAAATCGTTTTATGCAAGTTGTCTTAAATTACCAAATCGAAAATTGTAGGACTGTGGGAGGAAGAGAGCAGGGGCGGGCAGGGGAATCTAAGCGGTGTGAGTGAAAATGATAATTTTCTTAATGGACCGAAAGTCTTTACTCGGTAGTGCCTTAGAATCAAGCTTATTTTATAATTTACTTAAATAATAAACTGTTTATAATAACATAATATATTTACTATAAATTTTAATTATGTGGGGTAAGATTATCAAGTGCGGTGGGATTATTGAGTATACGAGAAGGTTCTGTCAATAAAGGAATAATGCAGACTATTCAAGAATAGAGAAAGACTAAAATATTTGCCCCCCAGTAAACATCTGGTAAGGGATCTAAGGACCGTGTTCAGGTGGAATACTTTTGTGCCTTGTGCGATTACGAGGGATGACTTCAAACGAGATTTATTGCAGTGACTTTTATAATGGACTCCATTTTCCCCCCTTTCAATTTGCACAGAAGAACGAACGATTTTCTGCTGTTTCGTGCATTGCTCATGGTGGTGCTCGTACCTGCTCTTCTGTTTCTTCTGTTCCTTGGCTGACAAGTGTTGTTGCTGTAAATCAAAAGAATTTCCTGCTACGCGCAGTTACTGAAGCAGCAAATTACTTTCATCATAATTTAGAGTTGCGATAATTTAAACTGGCGACGAACAATGGCAACTGTATTGACTGCTGGACGGTGGCCATGGCAGTGCCATTGGTGGAGGGAATTGCGGTCGACCACGCTGCCAACGGACGCGGTGGCCACATTTTATGACTGTTTGCGCAGCTGAATTGGAAAGTCATCAACAGCAGCAACAACAACGATAAAGGATGCACCGAGTGCATTGCGTATAAAACAGAGTAGCACTGAAATGGGAATGCGCTGTGGCCGACTAAAAACAAAAGAGCTAAAGCAACGTTCAGTGGAGGCACAGGCGGAAATTACATCATCGCCAATACCAGAAGCCCACTCGCATACGCGCTTTCGCGTGGTCACAGCCAGGCCAAAGCAACGCGAACCCAGGCCAAGTGAAGAACAGCCAAGAGAAGAACAGCCAAGACAATCCCAGCGAAGTCGGGCACGCACACCTGAGCCCAGTCGTCGTGAGCAAGATTTGTGGTCCATAACTGCGGCTGCGTGTGGTGGTCATCAGCGTCAACGTAAGCAACGTGGCTACAACCCCGTCTCCAACTACAACTTCGCGTCCGTCTCGGACTGTGACTATGACTCTAACTCTGCCTCTGGCTTTGGTTTTCGTTTTGGCGTTGCCATTGGCCGTGGCAAGGAGTCAGTTTCTCGTGAGTGATGTGGCGTGGGCTTCCTTTTCACTTCGTTTACAGTGAAACGTGCTGCTAAACTTTTACCCCGGCTGCGCATGCTCATGTTGCTACACTTTGCAACACTTTGCAACGATGTGTGGCGCGTTTTTGGAGCATGCAAATGCGAGGTGAGTGCGGCAGCAGACCAGCCACCACCACCAACTACAACAACACCAGCAGCAGCAGCAAAAGTGTTGTAAAAACATTTGACGTGTGTAAACATGCGTCAGTTTGCATAAATTTCGAATTGATTTGAATTTTCTTCTGCGCTGCTGGTACGGCACATGGCTGAGTGTCGTGGGTACAGCTAGAAAAAACTGTGCAGCAGCTCCCCACACACACTCACACACACACACACACACATACACACACACACACACACACACACACATGTGCACAATTAAGACAAGTGTTTATGTGCTGCTGTTGCTGCCGTTCCATGTTGGTGGTCCCGCCAGCTTTTTCGCCACTGTTGGCCGCAGTAAGTGTGGGATTTTTTAGTTCTGTTTAACAGGAAACGGTTTAAGTCAAAATAAATAGTAGGAATACTCGTACCTTTTTTGTGGCCAATGACTGACTGACGCAGCCACGCAGCTTCCAGCAGCACCAACGCTGTCAAGCTTAATTGTGCAGCCAATGAATTGTCTTATGCTCGTTGCACATGGGCGACGGAGACACCAGTAGCCCCACTGAACGATTGTTCCTAAATTATTATATATTTTTTGCTCAATTTTGAAGTCTGCCCACAAATTTACGGGCTTTTAAGTGGACGTGCAACCAGTATTTAGCTGAGGTAGGAACTCGTAGTACCCTGGCACAGTGCACGATCCCAGGGTAGCAGCTTAAAGGCTCTGCGCTTGGGCGTCTCCGTGGAAGTTGTGCGGCTGTCAGGGCAGACAAATGCACCTAACTCCTGTGCTACTGGACTTTCGTGGCAGTTTTTGCACTTTCGAAGGCTTTTACATTTTAAAGCCTAAAAGGAACATGATAGGAGCGTGTTATTTACTGTCTGTCTGCACATCATCACCATCATCACTATCATCCGCAGTAGAATTATTGTATGCTTCATATGAAAGAACAACCAAGTTGTCTGTCTGCTGGAAGCAACTCACTATAGTTGCCTTTTTTGTGGCTGGATGTGCGGTTCTACATCCCCCACCGAGCTATATCGTTCTTAATGTCTCTGCACCATAATTCCCAGAATATATCTTAGATCGCAGGATGACAACAATTGGAATTACGTGAAGATTAAATGGGTAAATTTAGCCTATTGGAACTCAAAGTGTGATTGTTTTTGGTGGTACCCATTCTGACCATTTGGGAAGTCAGCAACACATCCTCATCAGGAGTGTTTTGGTAATGAAAATCTATGCAAGGGAGTATATGGAATGATTTAAAGTATCAGTGCTAAAAGAGGACTCATTTGTAAAAGATTCACATGACCATTTCATATGTCGGAGGTCCTTTAAAAACAAAAAGTAAGGTAAAGAATTATTATCGAATTTCTAGAGATCAGCTACTCCACTTGTGAGCATATTTTCTTAGTAGATCTATGGTCATTTCGTACATCACTACATGCCCACAAAGGAGGTCCTTTTAACACAAAAAGTAAGGTAAAGAGTTATAGAAATACATTTATCGTATTTCTTGAGATGAGCTACTCAACTAGTGAGTATGTTCTGTTGGTAGACTAAGGACCATTTCATCGTCAGCCCACAAGGGAGGTCCATTTAAAACCAAAAAAATTATATGGCTAAATTTATCGTATTTCTAGAGATCACCCACTCCTCTTGTGACCATATATTCTTGGTATATTTATGGCCATTTCATACGTCACTAAATGTCCACAATGGATGTCCTTTTAAAACAAAAGGCAAAGAATTATATGGATACATTTATCGTATTTCCAGACGTCAAATACTCCACTAGTGAGTATGTTCTGTTGGTAGACTACGGACAATTTCTTACCTCACTACATGGCCACAATGGAAGTCCTTTTACAATAAAATATAAGATCAAGAATTACATGGCTGCATTTATCGTATTTCTAGAGATCAGCTACTCCATTAGTGACCCTGTTTTGTTGGTGGACTTATGACCACTTCGGATGTCATTACAAGTCTTCCTCGTAGATCCTTTCAAAACTGAAAGTAAGCTAAAATATTCTTGGGATATATTTGTTATATTAGTACTGCCAATTACTCGGAGAATTTGAGAATATTTTTGTGGTTGACATTCACATCTTCATCAGAAATATTTAGCACAATTGAAGAGAAGTTTTGAATTTAATAATTAGCTCCCTATAAAGCTGTTGTAAACCTGGCTAAAAATGTAAGCAGGAATCTTCCCTTCACTTTTTTTAATCAGATTAACTGACTGATTGTGATTGCTGCCTGAACGTATGCGATGGTATCCTTTGAAGTGATTCAAAGGTATTGAAGGTTTCATTCATCATTAATATATTTCCTACAATCCTGTTGAGTAAGACATCGTCTACTTCACAACTGGCAGGATTAAACGATACTGGCCCAAAGTGACTTCATCGCCCTGACTACCCAGAACGCCACAGTTGGCTCGAGTACTCAAATATCATTTGCATTTGGGCAATTGCCACCGTAAAAATAAGCCGTCAACTCTGAGACAAAGCTCTATGAAAATATCAAACGAGCACTGCCAAATAAAACATGCGATATCCATGTCTATAACGGGGCACAATTTGATTTCAATTAAAGCCAATTTCCAAACAAAATCATTTTGAAATCAATAAGAAAGAAATAAAGTTGCGCCCAACATGCCCGAAAGACATTTCAATTCTGGTTGCAATTTAAGCCAACAAAACTTTAATGACAACTGCAACAGCAACAACACCGGCAGCAGCAACCACAACAACAACAGCAACAACAGCAGCAATTGTCAATTGCCGAAGCTGTCACTGTGAAGTCTGCTGCGGCACAGCTTGACTCAATTCCAAGCGCTAATAGCAATTTTTTGGGTTTTGTTTTTAGTACGCTTGGACACACGAGAGGCAAACAATTTAAAAGCAATTTGAGTCACGTTACCACCGTGGCAATTCATAAATGACCAACCGAAAAGGCGCAGACCGGGCCAACATTTGCCTCCGTTGCTGAAGTTGCTCAAATTGCCGCTGCAGTGGCCAGTTTCGGTTTCCAGCGCTGGTGTACAAACGCCAATTGGCGGCATTTTGACAAAGCGCGCCTTATTAATTCATTTGCGAGAGCGCAAGCAAGCGTGCTCTGACACTAACCTGCCGACGCCCCGCCCCTCCCGCCACCGTGCCCCAGCATAGGCAATAAAATTTGCATTTTCATATGTGAGCAATCAGACTAAAGTCCGCCGGTCCAGTTCGGGTCGCGTCTAAGCTGCGTGCTACGTGCTGCATTGATTTATTTGCCCATGGCGGCCATTTACTCGTAAATGTCTGTCTGCCTGCCTGCCTGCCCGCCTCCATCCCTCTCTCTCTCTCTCTCCGTCGTCCTTCGTTCGTTCGACTGACTTTTGGCAGCGCTGTCAAAGTTTACCAATTTTTACAAATTGCTTTACCTTTGGGTTTTGTCATATTATGATATTCGCCGGTGACAGCTGCTCTAAAGGCGCCTGACAAGTGCGTGCCACAAAAGTGGCCCGCAATGGACCCACGCCTCTCCCAAGCGAATGGCATTGGAGCAGGCTTTCATGGAGTTTGTGCAGAAGTTTGAAAAAAGGCGTGTTCGATGCTTTCTGATGCTAAATTTATGTGCCTGTAATTATGAAAGTGGAACTATTGCTTGCTGTGGTGCAATATGGAAATGTTGCAAGCGACATTCAGTATGTAAGGCGCTCGTAATATAATATTGTGAGGCAAACTGGGCTAACAGGACTACTCCGGCTGATTGCTAAGAACCTCACAGGTTTTGTGGATGTTTTGATGGTGTTGAATTTGGCATAAAAAGTCTTCATGTGAGAATTCTGAGCACACATTTTCACAAGGATATAAGTTTATTAATGGGTCTAAAGTAGTACGTAGAGAGGAGTTCAAGAATCAGATAAATACTGGAACGAAATGGAAGTCATGGTGAGGGACCTACTTCACTAAAATCTGTGGTCGAGCAGTTCAGGAATTTGAAAAAATAATGGGCTTAAATTGAGCTCAAGGTGAGAGAACTATTTAAGTAAAATTGGTGGTCAACTCTGGTACCATTGCAACTAGTTCTTCTCTGTGCACCTTCGAGGCGACTTAAAATTGTTAAATTCTCAGAGGTTGGGACATGAGTGCTTCTTGGAAACCTTCGACTGGACAAGTGAACTGTACTAATACATCGATCAATCTGTTCACTAAGGTATCATTGAGGAAAAACTGCAACAAAGCCCTGATACATTTTCAAGATTATTGATAGGAAATGATTTGAACAACAAAATATACAACAAGTTTTCCAAAAGCGATATCTGGGGGAGTGTGTTACGTCATTCAGAGAGTTTCATGAACCAACTGAATGGTCCATTCCAAGTCCATTTTCGGCCACATAAAAACGACTCTTTACTCCACTAATGTGAAAGTGGTGGCAGAAAACATACTCGTAACAACAGGACCTGCAGAGCTTACACACAAATAATACCTCAGATCCTTCAGAACTTGCACACAAATGATACAAATGTGCAGATCTGTTCTGGATAAAAACACTTGAGGAAAGTTAGAAGCAATCAAGTCACAGATGCAATTGAATAATTGGTAGGGAAACATTGCTCTAAAGACATCGATGAGACAAACTCGCTGGGTGTGTGATCTGAATAGAATCCGTTGGGTAAGAATACTCTCTCTTTACTTAAATGTTTAATCAGAGTAGAAGTGGCTTTATTTCATCCACAAATTTAATATTGGTGTACAAATATCACTCCCAGAAATTCTCTGAGATGAGTTTGAATACTTTATATATATATGTATAGAAATATAGTTCCAACCACTCTGATCAAATTGATAATTGACCACCGGAATCTCATCATATAAGTTTCATATCAAACATTCATATAAGCTTCATATTGAATTGTCACATGTGTCTGCAGCAACCTTAGCATACACAGTAATCGAGTATTACTTCTAAATTAGAAATATATATCGGAACATAGCAGACAAGACCTGATAAGCAACATACTAGAACTTACAATATGTTGCTTCTTCTAATATGTTGCCAGACCTTGTCTGCCAGGTACCGAGTCTTTTGCAGTTCGTTTCAGTTCTGTTGCACTTCTCGCCTTAGTTTCTACGTTCCCACCCTCGCATCTACGGACTTGTTCCGTCGGCATACGTACAAATATCAGCAGCAGAGAATATAAATGGGAAATCAGCACAAATACTAAAATAGATTTGTATTTCAATAAACGTAGGCGTAGCCGAAGCAGCTCCCTCCCCCCAAACGCTTAAATTACATGAAACATGAAACACGGCCTGTCATTTTACTCGCAGTACGATTGTTGCCTATCCCAGCGTTGCGCTATTTCTGTAGGGTATTTGGAAACCATCAAGACCGCAGTTAAAGCTCTCAACTCTTAACGTCAGCTACTTAACACGCCTTTATTGTTGTTGTGGCATTATTGTTGCAGCATGTCTGCGGTGCTCGAGGCGTTTCGGGGCCAGAGTTTCCTTCACACCACCACCACCACTGCAGCGGCTGCTGCATACCTCATGCTGAATGCTGAAGTATGTGCAGCTGTGATAATATTATTCGCAATGCTGGCAAACGCTCGTATTGCTAAATATTTTGGGTGGAGGGGCGTTGTTTGACTTTTGCGCTCACGGAGCCAAAATCTTAATTAATGACTTATGGAAATTTCAAAGATCTTTCGCGGCACTCTGGTGATATTTGCTAGCCAGCTCCTTTTAGCCACTTGCCTGCCAGGGTCGGCCGCCACCGACGGACCCATTTAACTCGCGGTAACAATTGCTGAGACACTCACAAACTGCGCTTACCTCTACTCTATTTGCATACGAGGCTGCCACAATCTGCAGCACACAAAACTCTTTGGCACACTCACCTGCAATGATACGAGAGGAAAAAATAACATTAAATTAAGCACAATCAAATAAAATTAAATGCTAATATTTGTATCTTAAGTAAATCAAGTCATTACATTAACTCGCGCAAGTGTCACTAAAGTCTCGGACTGAAGGCACCCCACAAAAGCGTTCACATTTAATTATGCTGAACCGTTACTGGCAGGCAGCAATTGCGGCGCACAAATTTCAGCGATTAAGATTGCGAGTGGTGCCACAAAATCGAACATGTGGAACAGACCACGTCAACAGGCCACAAAACCCAATAAGCCCAGTTAACCCACCAATGGACCAAGCGAACAGCCAAACAACCGAATTCAGAGCTAACTTATGGTTTTCATTAAGCGGCAGATAAGCCGGGGTTAAGTTGCACTCCGTGCGCTCTAATCTGAGTGCATTATTCAGTTAAGCCCCGAACTCAATTTTGCCCATTTTCCAAACGCCACTCTCCTCGCTCGCCAGTAAGCGTCTGAGGCATTTTTAAGCTGCTTAGGCGAGGAAGATACGACACACACAGACACACGCACACAAAATGGTGAAAAAATTAGAGGAATAAAAAATTTGCTGCACGTTGAAATTACTCGCAGCAGAACGCGGAAGCTGCACGCAGCATTTCCCACACTCCGGCTACGACTAAGACTGCTCCTTTGCTGCAATCTTATGTGCGACGAGGCGAGCGACCGGGCAGGAGAGTTAACGAGAGTGGAGGCGCATGGAGGCGCGTGTTTGTCCATTATCAGTTCGCAGCTGAGGCTATTTGGGAAGTGGAGCAGTTATCGCAGTGCTTATCTGCGGGTACATACAAATTATAAGGTTCCTTTTTTACTGCGTACCATTCTAAGCCATTTGAGGCTTCAGCTGCAGCAATGCTTGTTTGTGATCGGGTCTTACGGAGTATGTGGCGGTCAGTCAGCACGGCTGATTAAATTATTTCGTATTACTGGTAACTGAAGTAGCACACAGTGGAACAAAGGGATGTGTGCGTTAAAGAAAGAGGGATCATTGTTCAGAAACCCGCTCAGACTTAGAGCGAAAACGTTCCAAAGGTCCTTTGATAGCCTATTCAGACTGATATGATTATACTCGTGTCAATAATATCAGAGGTCCACCACAGACCCTCCTGTATGGGTGATGAATTTCGCAGCACTCCATCAAGAGCACATCACTGACTCCACTGGCAATTTGCGTGGGAGTAAAGGGACTAAAGCACGATGGAGGCTGAATTGCTCTGGTTAGAATATGCTTAGGAAGCCACTCCTCAAATTTATATATCTGAACAATAAGATAGTGGTTCTTTATAGGAAGACTGTGGCATATGAATAGAACACAAGGGTCCTTACTGACTGCTGTCGCGCGAACTGGCTTGTGCTTTATTTTGATAGATGTAGGAGAGAGCCCACTTGTTGCTGGTGTCGGAGGGAACCATCAATGAATAGGAGTCAAAGTTAAGACTCTAATCGAGGGCAATTACCGGACTTTTTTTCGTACCACAGTAGTGGGACACCTCTGTTCTGTTACAGCTGCCTACCTCTCATACTTACTTTCACGATCAAAATTCCACTAACTTGGTGTGGTGAATAAGAGGATCCGATCACAGTAATTTCCGTCCGGCACCCGTTTTACAAATTTCGAGGAAACTTTCTGTATCCTTTAAAATTTTGGAAGTATTTTGCACAATCCTAAATCTTGCACAGGTGCGGTGATGAACACTCCGGAGTGAGGTTTATGGTGTCATATCAGGCAGATAAAATAGTATTGAACTACCAAACATTCTTTGGGCCGCATATGGACCCTAAAGAAGCATTCCCAAACATAAAAGCCTTGAAGCAGGATCGATAAAGAAACTTGTACGGCTTTCTGCTAACTGGAGTCATTTCACTGATATAACTGGAATATAAAAATACGAAAGTTGGAAGCCTGCACACTCCTCGAAGTGCTGCTCCACAATGCAGCAGTTCCTGAATTTCTATATGAATACCGGAAGATATGGTGCTGTTCTAGACGAGAGCGAAAGAGTAAACTTCCTTGAGGAAAAGTATAGCAATATTGTTGAGCCGGAGAGCAGCTCTGCTGAGAGGCAGTTACTTAGTTAGTTATGTCTTCAGATCATAAGATCAAATCTACAATTCTGCCAAACGTTCAATAGAACGTACTTTTGTAGCCAATTTATGAGACCCAATTTCACCTGCCCCTCCCCATTTGAACGGCAATGCCGTATAAAAAATGAGGAAATAAATTTTCAATCATTTTTCAAACGGCCACTTTGCAATAAAAGAGAAAATGTGCCAATTGCACCACTGTCACACCCGCTTCATTATCAATTCTGCCCCGCGTGCGTCTGCCGCATCTTCTCACAATATTTGCGAGGCAATAAAAAAAATTACGCTCTTAATTGAACCGAACGCAAGCGCACTAAAATGTAAACGCATCAAAATTTCAGCTATCGCAGTGGAAAAAGTTACGAAAATAGCGAAAAAAAGGAAAAATTGCAAGAAAAATAAAAATAAAAAGTTAGTAAAAACGCGCATTAATCGAAATTGAAAATCGTGAGCGAATTGCTGAAGAAGAATTCGATTAAAAGCGTGCAGGCAGCTCGCGCCCGAGCTGGTGGCTCCTTGGCCTGGCTCTGTCCGAGTGAGGGAGCGAGCGGGCGCGTTCATATATGGCCAACAAAATGCAATTAGAGGGTGGATGCGTTATTAATGTGGAGCAGCTAAAAACTAATGCAACTACATCAACAACAACAACAGCAACAACCACAGCTGCGACTGCGACTGCTAAGTAAACGCAGTAAAATATAACTACGCAACAGCAGCGGCAACAACAACAGCAGGCATTGCAATAGCAGCCAGCAACAAAGCAGCAGAAAAACACTTGGCGCGCTTGTTGCTGCTAGTGGAGTGGTGTAGTAGCAGCTGTTGTTGTTGTTATTGTTGTTGCTTTTGATATGGACACAATTTGCAAGCCGCACGTTCACATGCAGAAATTGATATATTGGTAATATGCGAAGGAGTTGCGCGTTGCGGCTGAAAGGAATTTATTAACAACAACAGCAGCAGCAGCAGCAGCTACAACTAAAGTAATAATAACAGCAACAACAACAACAAGCACACCATGAGCGAACGCCATCTAGCTGCTGAGCCTGGCATGCGGAAGCAAAAGCCGTAGTGCGAGCAGAGCCATGAGCAGAGCATTGAACAGAGTCGTCCTGGCCCCAGCCCCACCACTGCTGCCAGCAACTGTCCACTGACCAACCACTCCGGTCACAACGCACTCACTGTCTTCGATATCGAAAGTAGGAGGTGTTCAGAAAATGCGCACATTTTTAGTTCGGGGTGGGGGGTGGCAGGAGTGGGGGTGTGACTGAGCAGCAAAGCACAACGCAGCAAAGTAATGAAAACGCATTAAAGACACGCCACAGCGAGCTGCAACAGCGCAAAGTGGGCGTAGCGGCAGCAGTGGGAGTGTATCTGGAGAAGCCACAAATTGTGTATGAGTGTGTGTGTATGCGTGCCTCTGTGTGTGTGTGAATCTTGAGTCTATGCAACTGCCACGCTCTGCACTGTAACGCAATCGAACGTTTTAGCAGAAAAGATCGATGATTGTCAATTTTCTCTAACAGCGTGCGGAGCAAATGTTGCCAGCAACCACCAGCAACAACAACAACAACACTGCAGCCCGCATCTTTATCTTTTATTGTCATCGCTAGGAAAATGGCGAAAGGTATCCAAGCAGCAAAAATGGCACAGAGCTCTCTGCGTCAGCAGCTGAGCCCGCGCTCAGGGAGGGGACCTGAACGCGGGCTCCTAGTAATTAAAATAGCACGTGACAGCGTAGTCGTTGTGTAATTAGCTATGTTCCTGTTTATGGCAGTTATCGTGTCGATGCCTAGCTGCCTGGCTGCTTGGGTGCCTGGCTCGAGTGCTCGCACTGATGAAATTTCCAACGAATTTGGTATTGATGAGCTGATTCATTGCTGATTATACGCCTAGCAGCGGCACATTAGCCGCCAGCCAACTCGACAATTTGCCACTTTGATTAGCGCTGCAGCCACAGTACAGATGTGCAGCGCGCTAAATGGTGTGGAATTGTTAATTTGCGGAGTGATTACTCATGCACAGGACTTGTTAGTGTGGCTTAATGCAGCCACAACCGAAGGAGCCGAGAAACATGACTGCAGCATTTGCTGGGAGCCAAAACGAGTATTTTATGGCTTCAGGTGTCTCCTCGCCATCAGTTAATAATAGTAGCGTTGATTGGTGCAATGGTTCCATCTCACTAAAGACACCTTCGACTACGAATTCCTAACAAACTCATTCAACGGTTTTGGTATCATTATGCAAATGAAACTAAGATATCATCAGCTTTATATAAAAAAAATCATACTTCGGTGTTCGGTAGACCACAACAACTCAACCTACCAAAGAGTTGGAAAGGATATACTTGCAAATCTACAAAACTAATCCTTGAAGTAAAGACTTTTGTATAGTGGTACCCTCCAACTAGGGTCCTAGGCTAATAGCAGCAACCAGAAGGAATTCACAGTCCTCTATCCTCTTTCATTACCTTTATCTTCCTCCCTTCTATGTGTTCTATATCTAATACAAAGGTGACAACACAGCTCCACCACTCTGCATCTTCTTTTATCAAACATTTCCGAAAGATTACGAGCATCTCTCTTCCGTAGACGTTTCACGTTTCGGAAACTCTTCTCGCTTTCCCACTCCGACTGATGTGTTACACTCCGCTTTAATGTCTGCTCTCGTTCAAATTTGCAAATTACATACTTTGGACCCAAATCTCCTGCATAACTATCGATATCGTCGATTTCCGTGTGCATGTTGCGTTTAAGTTTCCCCATCTCCACCAAACTTAATCATATTTTCCGCCAATTGCAGCTCGTTAAACAGCGTATCGCCCACCACCGCAATTGACCAATTTAGCCGCTTTCTACAGTACGAGCAGCTCGCGAGCTCCTTTTTCCTTGCGCCTCAAAATTGAATTCAAAATAAAAGTTCAACTTTCCAACAGAGCCAGTACGTTGACTCCGGAGCGCGTATCATAGCCTGGCCTGCCTGGGTATCTGGCTGCCTGTCTGGCCACATGGAAACTTGTCAAATTGTCTCCACTTTAAATGCCATCTCTGGCCGCTGTTTCACATGTGACTTCCTGCAGCCTGCCGCCAGTTTAAACGCTATTTATGGGCCGAGCGGCACTGCCACATACCAATAATTATTACGTGTGCCTCAACTATGTGCGCTGTTGCTGCTGCTGCAGCTGATGCGGCGATTTTCCCATTTTTTTTCTTTTAATTAACTGCTTTCATAACGCCAACTAATAATTTGCAGCGGCGGTAAAAGCTTCTAGCCACGTTAAACATTTCTTTAAGCAGCCTACAAACACTTTCCAAAGTCATCGCGGCCATATTTTTAAAGATGCCACGCAAACACACACGCACACATGGCAGCACCGGCCACAACGCTGTGGAGCAGCAGCAGCAGCACGGACAAGGACCGACAATGGTTATTAATGCCGGGCAAACGCCACTAACGGTCGCTGGCTGCGTGGCGGATAACGCGCTTCCCAGGCTCTTCATTTATGATTGGTAATTTTCGTAAAAATGCCCTCCACATATCTTAATTATAGTGTTTTGATGGCACCACACCGCGCTTAAAAGGAACGAGCGCCATGCCTGCTGGCACGCCGGACTCATCACAGTACTACGTCCCACTCGAATAGTTCTCTCATAGAATTAGGAGAGCGATGCAATTTCATACTTTCATGCTGGAAATGACATTGACGCCTTTTTGTTGAAGAGGAGACAGATGGAAACATTTCGGCCTTCAAGTGGTGAGCGGGGCCCTAACCGCACCACAGAACCGGCAATTAGCATTAGACTATAGGATTCTATCAGTATCCTTTTATGCTTTCAACCTGAGGGAAATATTGTGTGGAAATCAGGACAGTTCAAAGCATTGACGAACTTGTGGAAGGGCTTCCAGGAAAGTCTCTGTTTCTCTCGCATGGGTCGCACAGCATAAGCTCTCGTTTCTCTGCCTGTTCTTGCAAGAAAGTGTTGCAGGATAAAGTTTGGTGTCCGCTGCTGCTTGAATTTGAAGTTCTCTGTCTGATTTCCTGTTTCTCTCTGCCTGTCTCTGGATGCGTAACGCTAAGTTCGTCTATCTTGATTATGTTCAGTCATGATCGGCTATGTTAGTTATGTGGGGCTATGCTTGCCATGCTTGCATATTTCTGGCGATGTTTGGCTGCCTGAGGATATCCCAGGGTCTCCCTGGCCACCTCTGGCTTCCTTTGACTAACACTCATTCCATCTGCCATTTTATGCCAGGACTCGAAAGGCTCTGTACACCTATGCTCGCCTCTGATTACGCCCTCTGTCTATCTCTGATTGTACCGCAATGCCTTCGAGTAGTTAATATTTGTCTCCCAAAAAAAAGCCATTGAATATCTCCGTCTGCATCTGATTGCCCCGGATCATCTAAGAAAACCTTTAATTCGTATCCAAAAAAAACTGAATGCTGCCTCCAACTACCTCTGACTACCAGCTTCTTAAATGTTTTCTCTGCCTTCTTAAATACTCTGTCTGCCTCTGTCTGTCTCTGTCTGCCTCTGTCTGCCTCTGTCTGCCTCTGTCTGCCTCTGTTTGCCTCGGTCTAGCCCTGTCTACCTCTGTCTACCTCTGTCTACATCTGTCTACCTCTGTCTACCTCTGTCTACCTCTGTCTACCTCTGTCTGCCTCTGTCTGCCTCTGTCTGCCTCTGTTTGCCTCGGTCTAGCCCTGTCTACCTCTGTCTACCTCTGTCTACATCTGTCTACCTCTGTCTACCTCTGTCTACCTCTGTCTACCTCTGTCTACCTCTGTCTACCTCTGCCTACGTCTCTCTGCCGCTATATGCTTCTGACTATTTCTCACTACTTCTACCTTTCCCTGACTTCTGATTGTGGGAGCTGCTTGTGAACTGTTGATATTCATCTCCCATAAGAATTCTCTGACCGACAACTAGTCCTGACCGCCACTGCTAGCCTCTGTCAGCTTCTGAAAACCTTTGTCTGCCTCCCTTTGTGAGTCTGTTCGGGGCTGTCTTCGAACAGGGCACAGTTTCCCCTTCCAAAAGGAAACTAGCATCATCTAGTAAACATAATTTGGCAGGCATTAGTCCCCCATAGTCTCTATAACTCGCCTAAATAGCCTCACTCCTTGCAATTAAACATATTCATACACTACAGAATCTTTCTCCTGTTCGACTAAAATCAAAAATGTTCTCATTTCTTTGCACGGGAGAGATCACTTTTGCACTCTGGCAGTTCCAATGGACTCCGACTACTTCTTTGTATGTTGAGGTCCCTGTCCGTTTGTGGGATTGTGTGTTGGTGTGACTGAGTGTGTTTTAGGCGTTTTTGTGCCACTGCCACCGCCGCTGCAGTCGTTTGTTTGTTAGTTTTACTTTACTTTACTTTAGAGTTGAGTGGAGTTTGGTTTGGTTTAGTTTTCGCCTCGGGTTGCACTTTATTGGGGAGGCTATTCTGTCATAGCGCTGCAAATTGTTGGCGTACTTTCAGCTCAAGTTTGCATGCATTTCTCTTTTTTGTTGTGGTTGTTGTTGCTGCCTGCGCTGCTCTCATTGGCTTTTTGCTGCAACGTGCGAGCGGCGGACTTGCGGCTGGTTCTGCCACATTTCGCCATCATTTTGCAATATGTCATTATACAGTTGCGGCAACATTTGTGCAAATCATAATAATTTATGGCAACTCATTTGTTGTCCATGTGTAAGTGTGTTTGTTTGCATTTGTAAGAGTGTGTGTGTGTGTGTGGCAGTTGGCAGGCATTTCGCTGTGGTTCGCACCTACCCATGGCAATTGTCTGAGTAGTGGATTTGTGTGAATGGCGAGTACTACGAGTACGTTCGACTTCCATTACGTTTGTAATTATTAGGCTGAGAGACACTGCCAGCCTAGGCCAATTGCTTTGCATGCCCGCCTTCTTACCACCACCGTCGTCGTCATCACCGCCACCACCACTACGCCAATCAGCAACAAGCGAGCCGCTGGCTACATTTATAATTTGTCGGAAGTTTTTTGCGTTTCACCTTTGAGTGGTGGCGCACTGGGTACCAATGAGGCGAGACTGCAGAATTTAGTTCACTAACATCAGGTTCTGGAGGCATAGAAACCGCGGTAGAGCGAACTAACGACGGATCCAGTGGAGCGGAAAAAATGCTTCTACAGAACTTTCATCAGTTCTAAGTGACTTTTTTGTGGTAGTCCCTCACTCAGGGTAGTTATATGCGAATACAGTCCTAAATTTGAACCTTTGGATAAGTGCGTCTTCTAACCGAGTGTTCGTGCCCTTGACAGCCACTTCAACCTACCTACCTACCTTCCTAGCTGACTTCCCTTTCTTCATCGACTCTGATTATTCGATATTCCAACATTCGTTCGATATTCCAACATTCGTTTGGTAATAATGCTCCACTATTTGGGCTCTGAAATCGTCAACAATGAAATCAGAAATGCTGCCTGAAACTTGTAGCAACTTCACCCCGACTTCTTCATTCTGTTGATGGTTCCTTTACTCCTTCATAATAGAAAATCTCTCTGGCATAATTGTACATATGGGATCTCCGACCAAATTTCATGCTGGACGGTTACTGTCAATTCCCAAATTAGTCTCTCACCAGCGGCGGACAACGAGGTTCATTCCAGCGCAACAACAATCTAAGATACCGGAAATCATGATCCTTTTCCCCTAGACTAGAAAAGCGCTCCTGTAGTAGTGAATATTCAAATATGTGCACTTCGTTCACACAGTTGCCACCTGCTTCTCGGCAGTCATTCATTTCACTTACAATTTTGAATTCCCAGCTTGAATTTTCCACTTGTTAAAGTCATCTGACCAACTTCCTCATTCCCTTACAGAGTCGTCGATCTGTTGAAATTGTCAACCAATCCATTCCGCTTCATTCCACTCCACACTGAAGTCTCTTTTACTGCTCGTAGTGTGGCAAATCAAAGTGTTGAAAGGATGAATAACCACTTCGCGCCACACTACTGGGCACAAGGAAATTAGCGAGATCACAATCTAAATTAGAGACGCAAGAGGCAGACACACTCTAATCACTTCCTATCTGCATATCAATCAATTTCCTTATTGTAATCACAATCATATGAGACCCGCTAAAATGCCAACCGGCAGCAATAACAGTTAATCTAGGGAGAGACACAAACAAACGCAGAGAGCGAGAGAGACTGACACTCATAGTAGCAGCTGTGGCATATCTCTATGCTTGCTGTCTTGGTAAGTATATTAAAAGGCCACTTTTCAAAAATGATGCGTAACCCGCGGCCACATAAGCAATTAAAATGCAATCTCCTCCAACGACAAAAGCGGAGCACTCGCAGATTTAGGGGCCTGACGCGGCTTGATCTGCAGCCATGACAATGTACACGCGCATAAATCCAGCGCAGCTCCGCTTGGATCTCGCTACTCTGCATATCAATGACCCTGACCTTAAGGCTTTTTTTCTGTGACGAGCGTTGAGGCATGTTCTGCAAGTTGAGGCATCTGTCCAATGGAGGCAGCCAACATGCTTCACGGCATTTTTCATTTGAAGACAACTTTCGAACGTGGTCCGCTTGCATGGACCCACTCGCCAACACACACCGAAACCCGCACAGAGGACATGCAGATGCGGCTGGAGCGCTGCCTACCCCTGAGCGTAATCTCAACGTTTGCTATTTTTATGTTTAATCTTGTACGCATTATTATTATCATTATTATTACAACGCAACTTTTTGTAGCTCTCAGCATTTTGCGCATTTAATTCAGTCCTGGTCCAGGCTGCGATGTTGCGTGTTGCTCGTAGAACCGAAAAACACCAGCATCCGCCGCTATCGCCATCGCCGTCACCGTCGCCGTCGAGGTTCTTTCGTTCGCCTGTGATTTGTATATCTAATTTTTAAAATCTAACCTAAAGCCTATTAGCCATTCGTTACACTTTGCATGTGGCATGCGGCATGCAGCATGTGGCATGTGGCAAGTGAGCCCCGAGTGCGGCTCCTGGTACACTCGTACAGTGAGGCACTCGTAGTAGGAGCATGTTTTCAGGAAATCAAGTCAAATCATCTGCTGATCAGTCATCAAGCAGCAAGTCAGCATATTTCTCTTTATCTCTTTGAGTGTCCGTGAGTGTGTGCGTGTTTGTATGTGTTTGTTTGCTACGTGTGAGTATGTATGTGAGTATGTGGCTCAGCGGAAGCTGCGTTTATGGTGAACGAGTATTACTACCGTTGGGCGCCAATTTCACCTTTCAAAGCGTCTGGACGGCAATATTTTTCGATTAGTAACGCATGTCAACGCTTCTATACTAGAGACGGCAAACGTTATCGTTATACTGACACTCGTTACTATTTAACTCGTTACTAGTTGCAGTATTTAAGTAACGAGTGGTGTTATGCTTAAGCCTGTCGAATGCACCAGAAAATTATCGGAAGTGGAGGGGAACTAGAAAAAGAATGTAGCCGAACGGTTGAGTTAATTAATGAATTGGCTGCTGTGTTGATACGAGTGAGATTTAGAAGTGAAACTGATGTACTATTTCTAATATAATAACTCAATAAGGAGAAGAAACTCAGTACTTAGAAGAAACTCCACTCAATAATAGAGAAGCTATTTAGTAAGAGAAGGTTACAATAATGAACATACACGACGAATGGAATGTTACTCAGTAACTCCATGGGAACGTTACTTTGTAAAGAAAAGTTATATTAATGACAAGTAACTCAATGACGAAAACTAGACAAGCAATAAAATGGCACTCAGTAGAGGAAATAAGACATGAACTAAATGTCACTCATATCAGTAGCAAAAATAGCAACCAGAAAAGAAAAGTAACTCAGAAATAAAATCTCTCAGTAACGAAATGTAACGCAGTAAAAGTGAAACCTCATTCAGTGACCAAATGTCATCCAGAAACCAAAAGTCACTCAGAAATTATATGTTTCGGTTATGAAATGTAATTTAGGAGCTAAATTTTATACAGTAAGAAAAACTAACTTAACTCAAAAGAGTCACTAATGTAAGAAAACGAAATGTCATTCAGAGTCGGAAACACTTCTCAGTATGGACCAATAATTCAGTCACGAATTGTCACTCAATAAGGAAAAGTTACTCAGTAATAAGATCTAATTCAATAACAATCTAACTCAGTAACGAAATGTCAATCACTGAGGAAATGGCACTCAATGAGGAAATGTCACTCAATGACCAAATGCCACTCAGTACTTCTTTAATAACAAAATATCTCTAAAAATTTACTCAGATTATGATATGTTACTCTTGAAAGAAAACTTCCTAACTCAATGATCAAAAGTCACTCATGTCACGAAAAGGGATTCATGAGTGACGAAAAATTAAGACAATATTGAATTCAGGAAGAAAAGTAATTGATGTGACGCAAAGTTCCTCGAGAAAGAAAGTGTTTTGGTAACGATTTCTGTAGATAAAAGTAACGAGTGCCAGAGAGTAACGATAATTGACAGCACCATTCTACACACATACACACAAGCAAGCACCGCACACACGCACATGACATTTCATTATAATTATCACAAAACGTTTACTCCAATAACCACAGATTATGTAAGCGGCTTTGCCCGCGCTGCCTGCTTGCCTGGCCAAATACAAACAACTTCTTCCGGCTCATTTGCTTGCTCAATAGCAGCAGCGGCTGCAACACGCACAACAACAACACGAACGAACAACAGCAGCATCAGCAATAGCAAGTGCGATCAACGCTTTCAAACTCTGTGATAGTGACAGCAGCGCAACATGCTTTACTGCTATTTTTGCATATGAAAAGCGCTGCGAGCGAGAAGTTCCTTCGATGCACAGTTTCGAGCTGGAGCTCGAGTTTGAGTTTGAGAGTTCGTTGCTGATGAAGTCAAGTGAAAGATAAAATATTACATGCCTACATATATGTGAGGTGTCGTCTGATGGAGTAGCTAGCACCAAGCAGCAATGTAGCACGGACAGGCACAGCAGCCTCAGCAGAAGCAGAAGTAGCAGCAGCACCCAGTAATAGAACAGGCAGTTTCAGGTTGGAGTGGAACAGCTGCGACATCGTGGTGTCGGGCGGATTCAAACGCACAGTGGACGAGAATGCTGAAGCATTCCTGGAGTATTCCAGAGGAATTCAAAAGTACTGCGTGTGGTGAAATCGGTGCCAGAATAGAAGGATCTTGTCTATCACAAATTTAGTAGACTTCAAAAAGACAACTGGTACCTCTTTGGAGATGAGGATATTGGCAACGAGACGTACAGACATGCAGTTGGAGGAACACAGAGAAGCCGTCAGTTTCCAGTCAGAGTCTTCATATATTTATTTATTTTTAATATTAAGAACCGCATTTTTTCAGTGTTTCGTTGCTGTTCTCCTATCTGCTTAGATCTATCATAAGGGTCTCTATTATAGTTCAAAGTTATCTCTTAATGGATTTCAACACTATTGAACTCAATGGACCCAGGGGTGCACAATTATCATTGATAAAAGCTAATCTAACACTGGATAATTGTGAGGTCTCCAGATTTCACCAAAAAGATATAAGAATATATTTAAAGAGATTCTCGCATTTGAGAAATACCGCAATTCTTTCACCATCGACAGGGTAAACCAGTTGCTCAATTCCTCAACATGTTCTCCTTGTCGCTATAGTGGAATTTCTCCAAAAAAAACTTCCACCTTCGCAGTGCTCTCGCTCCACTGTGCCCGTGCCCATTGCCGGCTGCTATTAGAAGCAGAAGCAGCACGGCTAACAAACAGGTTGGCATGTCTTTTCCGAGCGTGACATCTCTTAGCTCCTGGCCGTTATATATTACAAATCCAACAGCGGCGGCAAGAGTGGCGGGCGGAGACGGCTGCGGCAGGAGCAAAAACGCAAATAGCAGCAAAATGACGGATGTCTCCGCCACCAACTCATACATTAAGCTGGCCTTCTTTGGCTCTGTGGCTCTTGGCTGTTGGCTGTTGTTCGGCGGATGTTTTTTGTTGTTCGCTTTTTGCCACAAGTGCGTTGACAGTTTTGTGCAAATGTTTAAAATACTCGCGGTAAAGCAACACGGTCGCAGCAGCAGTAGCAGCAGAAGCGGCCTCAGCCCAGTTGAAGTGGCAGCGCGATCAACAGGCAGCAAGTGCTGCAGGTATTTTGCATGCAAGTGACAGTTTCGTTTAAATCAAGCAAATGAGTCTATCCAGGCAACAACGCAGTTCAGGCAGGTGGCACGGGGCGGACGGGAGTTGGGCAGTTGGGCAGCCGCACGGTGCAGGAGACGCGCATGCATGAAATGTCACTTTTCATTAGAGTCTGCATTGACACAAGCATGCGCGCGCATTAGCCGGGGTTGCACATGCGCAGGCGCGGATGCAGTGCGTTGCCGGTGCGAGTTTGTGTGTATTTCTTGTTGCTGCTGCTGCTGCTGCTTCTGTTGCCGGTGCTGATGATGCTGATGATGATGCCACTGCTTTTCCGTGTAAATCATCTCGCGGTGCCTTTGGAAATTAGATTAGTCGCTGTAATTAGTTAATAACATGGCAGCATGTCTAAATTGCTGCTCAACTTGTAGCGAAATGACATAAAGGCCGCATAAATTGTTGTTGAGCATTTTGATTGATGGTTTTTTGATGGTTTTTAGCCGATAGCAATTTTCAGCGTTCGCTGCTGCTACCACGAGTACTGCTGCCACTGCTGGTGCTGGTGATGGAGCTGCTGTTGCTGGCGATGCCGATGCCTCTTCGGCTGCATGCATTACCCTCCTGCCTTCGAAATGCATAAATAAATTGCTATGCATAATTTTAATTGATAAACTTTTAGCACGTGATAAATTTTATATTTTATTGGTAGATTGAAGGAGCTCCTAGTTGCTAGGCGATAGTTGCTAGGTGCAGTTGCCAGTAGCTGCCGCTTGATTTGTGGGGCCTACTTTCAAGCAGACGAAATTCTGCTAATGTGCTTGAAAAAATTTGGCACAACTGGAGCGGAAATGATGAGGACACAGAATTGGAAACATACGTTCACTCTGGATAACTGAGGTCAGTCCAATTTGGTGTAGTTGCCATTTGAAGCAAATGTAATAGAGGAACAGAATCTGATGCTCTAACTGAGTCACATGATGTTTAAGGAATCTGCATAAGATTAGAAGTTAGAATTATTCATATCCTAATAATCGGAACCAAACTTTCTTCAAGGCAAACCGAGACGACCACAATTTATATTCCTTGATGGAACAGGCGTTGGTGATAGGTGAAGCAGTTGACAATATTTATAGAAGACTCCAAATAAGCGAAAGCACACAAGGAATATGCTGGTTGACAGGAAAATGTCAAACAAATATGCATTTAATTTGACTTGGTTCACTGTTCCATTTGGTGAAGTGAAATTTACGGTTGAAGCACTTAAAAATAAGCTAAGATTTCTGGAAAGATATTTGGACACAATTCAAGTTGAAAGGAAGCATTGCAGACACTGGAAATTAGCCAAAATGTGTGCCGAAATGTGGACCTAACAAATTCCTGTTAAACAATTAAAGGAGTACTGTGCAAAATGGAGAGAGAAGTTTCATAGCTACTGGAGAAACTGTCACCCGAGCCTTGAAGACCAGAAGCATTTCAGGACTAAAAATGTTGTAATCTGCTTAAAAATAATTTACCTACCTATGAGAAATCCCCCAAATTGCATTATTTTCATATTCCAGTCTTTCACAAGCATAAACTCATCCCAAAGAATGAGTTCGTTCCATTAACATAACAACCAAAAAATGGTCCATGGCAATTCTGATGGTGCAGCGGATGAACTAGTAAACATCAACGTCCAAATTATGTGACTAACAAATGGTTCCGCCCACATTGTTCTGTCTACTCACAGCAAGAGCAAAACTAACCACAGTTAGAATTGGTGTTGGAAGTCCTAGTTAACCTTTAAACCAGGCTACAACAATTACTAGGATCAGGAAGTTATCTCAAAAAAGGATTAAGGATCAATTAAAGCATTAAACACAGTTTGAAACTCAGACGGTCATTGGAGCCCACAAGCAACACAAAATGTTCCACAAATCGCTACTATAATGCCACAAATCCTCCAAAAATAACATTAAAAAGGTGCCACTTATCTGGTTACCTGCGTATAAGAGACAGACTGGCAACGTACAAACAGAGGAGCCAACGATATTGGACCACACTGAAGCTCCATGCTGCCAATACGAACTCGAGGCACAAGGCGCAGGCATCCATCTGATATTTTTATACACATGCTCCCTAACCGTGACTAAACTAACCTAACGCAACTTGGCCTACCAATCTATATCTCCATCTGCTATTCCCACACTGCAGCACCACTAAAAGTTCCGAACAGATGTTCCCTAACTGTAAACTGCAGACAGCAGGTAGCGCGCAAATCCTTTGTGTTCCTTTCCTGCTCCAGTTTTTTCCTCATATGTCTAAAATCCGAATGACCTTCACTTCATTTCATTTCGTGTGCTTCGCGCCACTGCCATTCAGTTTGTCCAATCGGACTTTTGGCGTGCCAAAGCACACCGAAAGAATCGTAACAGAAACCATTGTGGCAGCATCTGCAGCCACATTCAAATGGCGCAGGCGACCCACTTATGACGTGCAACTAACAACAACACCAACAACAACAGCGGCATCAGAGAAGTGGCGAAAGAGACCGACCAAGTGAAATATCAAAACAATTCAAGCTGCCCCAGAACAGCGAACGAAACACAGGCCAAAAATATGCAAAAAGGAAGCCCCACAAAACAAACAAACAAAAAATGAAACAAGAAACATAAAAGCCGCATGCAGTAACGGCAGCAGAAACATCAACAGGAGTCGGAGGAGGCCGCAGCAGCATCATCATCAAAACCGTTCTTGGGCATCTGCCACTGCGAGTGGTCATCATCGATTGCATTTGCTCGGTGGCAGGCCACTGCGACTGACTGCCTGCCCACTACGACTTTTGTTTTCGCCGGCCGTTTTTAATCTCCTGCTGCAGCAACATCAACAGCAGCAACTTCTGTGCAACTGTTACACCGTGTTGCCAATTTCAGCGCGAATATTTCTGTGCGGCTTCGTGTGAGTGTGTCGGCCAAGTCTCGCGCACGCTGCGCCTGGCTACCGTTCAACATGTGTTCGCTGTCCAAGCGACTTTGGCTTATTTTTGTGGCCACTGTCGCTGCCACCGCCACCGCAACCGCCGCGGAGCCTGTTGATGCCGCCACTGCTGCAGTCTCAGTAATGTTTCTGTGCCCTCTCGCTTATGGATATGGATATGGATATTCTGGCCATGTTTTCCTTTGGCTTACTTTGTGTTTGCTGCAGCGGATGCTGCCACTTTTATTGTTCTTCTTGTTGTTGCTGCTGCTGTTGTTGCTGTAATTGTATGCTGCTAGGCTGTGTGGCTACTGCGACCGCTGTTAGGCTGTGTGGCTGGAATTCCTTTGGGTTGCCAACTTCCTACTCAATAAAAATTCATTGAACCGCGTGCGTCGCTGCCACCGATTCCGAACGCTGAAACTGATGCTCAATCTTATTTTTTTTTTTAGTGTTCCTGTTGTTGCAGTTGATGGTTTTAGTGTTGTTGTTATTATTGCTGTTTTTGTTGTTATTGTTGTTGTGTCTGTTGTTGCTGTCGGTAGTAAGCGTATATGCAACATTTTTCAGTTTATTAATGGTGTGAGCTCTTTGCTACTCATGTTGTTGTTCAGATTGTTGGTGTTGTTGTTAGCGTTGTCGTTATTTTATAGTCATTGTGTGAAGAAGCAAGGAGGACAATGATGACTTGATTGAGTCTTAATGAAAAAGGATTTTCCATGCAGTTGGGGAGAAGATCCGGAATTAAAACTGAATTTGCATGCTGTTTTATCAACAATTGAATGTGGGAGAATGTAGCACCTCAAATGAGGTGACACAAGGTATGAGGGGCCACACGTAATGAGTTATCACCTGAAGTGAGCCACCAGATCAAGTGCAGCATCAGTGAAGAAGCAATTCAAATGAGAAGACAGCTCAAAATAAATAGCACCAACAATATATCAACTCGAATCATGTTAGAGTTCAAATGAGACGTGTTCTCCATGAGGAATGTATGCTCAAATGAGGTATGCTCCAGTAACGTAAGGTCTCATTTGAATTATGTACTCAAATAAGGAATGTGCTCGAATGAGGGACATGCTTCAATGAGGTGCTAAATGAAATGTGGTATCAGGTGAAGTGAGATTTAAGACCAAATTAGATCAGAGTGAAGTAACAGATAAAATGAGATATAATTGATAGTGAGGTAACAACTCGATTAAATCAGTTACACATATAGTGAGTGGGACACAGTTATAGCAGCTCAAATGATCTCTCTAGTCATATAAAAGAAAATAAGTTGAGCAACGCAAGCAGTGAAGACCCTGTCCTATATGTTACCCTTGGGGTTGTTAGTTACTATGTTGGCGTAAGTTCTGTGGGTCTGGATATCAATGTGATCCTGTCAGTATATCCATAGACAAAAGGAACTGTTCTGATGTGCTTTTGCAAACAAAATCCTGCCACGTTGATGTTCTGATCAACAAGAGGTTCGACTCAGTTTGTAATAAATTGGCAGCTGCCTAGATTTCTAAGCCTTGATCTCATTTCAAAATTAATGCTTACCTTAGATTTCACAGCCGACTTCAAAAAAAGGAAAGGTGTCAAATGATTCTCAGCAGCTACGAAAAGTGTATTCTTTTTAACCCGTTTCCCTTCAATCCATCACGCACTCCCCCCACTCCATCATCATAGATCGCTTAGGACAAAAATTTAAGTGATACAAAAATAGTTCAGAATGACTTCAAATGAACAGTCGCCACCCGAGTTCTTACTTAATTCTGGCCACTCAAAGTTTCTTTAGGGGAAACGTCAATAAAACAGCCCACAAACGTAGGCTTGACACTGTCTACCATATCAAACTTTCTCTTAGCTATTCCAGTTGTGGAGTGTAGTCCTGGCTTCTCCACTCCTTTCCCCAGCTCATTCTGGCACACACAGAGTTACAACCCCACACCCTTACAACCTCACTGCCGTTGTAGCGGCTCACCACCCCCTCCCCCGTCAGCCCACTATTAAGAGTGGCACATGCCGCACGCTCGTTCCGCTTGTTTTGTTGCGAAATTTATGAGCGCAATTTTTTGGTTAATGCGTTTTCGTGTTGTGCCACGATTACCAAATGTAATTCGCGCTGCGACTATTTGCGGTGCACCACAGCATTCCACCACCGACACCACTGCCAGCACCATTCCTGCCAACAGCCAAGCAAGCAAGCAGGCACCATCACTAGCATCACCGGCCGCAGCAGCAATTGCCGCGCCGACTGAGGCTACTCCAGAAGCCGGCAACACTTGAACCAGCCGACGACTGACTACTTGCTACTTTTTTGCTCCCATTTGCAGTTTGCTTTTCCTCCCGTTGTTGTTGTTGGTGTTGGCGATGTTGGTGTTGTTCTTGTTGCTCTTGTGACGTTGCTGAAATTCCCGTCAATTGTTTCACCGGCCTGCCTCCACCGCAGTGTTTCCTTTTATTTTTTTTCAGCACTATTTGGCATTCATTACTGGTGCTCTGCTGGGAGCTCCAATTTCGGTATTTTTCGCTGGCCAAAGTGTGGCAACTGTTATTGTCGTCGTCGCAGTCGTTGTTGTCGTTGTTGTTGTTGTTGTAGTGGTGCTGGTTGTTGTAGATAGATTTACCATTTTCATTTTGCATTTTAACTCACCTACTACCACACAATTCCTTTCATTCTGGAGCTTTTTTTCGCCTTTGTTTTTTGGCTTCTGTTGCTGTCCAATCACCCAGGCAGGCAGTGGGCAGCAGGCGGCAGGCGGCAGTTGGCCAGTTGGCATCCTTACAGTCGGACGCATGTTGTTTTCAATTGAATTTGGCACTAAATGCATGACCAAAGGCAGCTGCTGATAGCCCGGCTAAGTGCTCAAATTCCATGCAACGGCAAACAATTAGGCTGCGGCAACCGTGCTCCACGCTGGCTGTGGACTCGGGCTGCTGCTGCGTATTACAAATGCGTATTTGTTTCGTGTTCTGTGTCATGTTGTTCTCAATTCTCCCTGATCTGCACCGGGCTACTAATGTGTCTTGTAATTTGAATTCCTAATACTCGCATTTGTCGCTTCAGCCGCAGTGGCTCAGTTCCAGCTTCCAATCCGACTGCGACTTCGGTTTGGTTTTGGATTTGGATTTTGGTTTTGTCATTTTGGCGTTTGTTCGTTTATTGTTTCTGCGTATGCGTAAAATATGCGCCAATTTACCGTTATCGGCGGCCGCAGTAGCAATCGCTTGCACCAAAAATGGACGTGCTAAGTGAAGCGGCGTGCATAAATTTCAGCGGGACCGCGTGTACGCTCATGTGACCTGTCAAATGTGAAAAATGTCCGTAGTGGGAGATTTGACTAAGTAGCAGATTCGCAAATGGAACGAACAAATGAACGAAGGAACGTATTCCAAGCAAATTGGCAAAAGTCCAACAGAGACATAGCAGAAAGTTGCATGGGTTCCTTTCATGGGGAATTTCCAACGCACCGTAAAATGGTTGATTTCTCTAGTGATGAAATGGAGTCCACGGTGAATTTGGCAGCAACACTGTGGACTGCAACAACTAAACTCTAAAGGTACCACGATTATTCGTAGTTACCGGCAGAATCAAGCAGGATTATCCCCAGTTCCATGGCAAATTGTCTGCAATATTGTTCTGCAGACATAACCGTAATTTTCGAACTGCCATTCATAAATTATTAACTTATGAAGGAACCATCAGAATTGGCCTGAATTGGAGTACTGTACACACTTATTTTGGGCACACTATAGTAGTGTGTAGGATAGTTCTTCAAATAAGATTCTAAATAAGCCAAAGCAATGATTCATGGACTCATAAAACATTCTTGTATACACTTAATTCTGGTCACCCATAAATTGCTTCGATCGGTTATTCAATGTAAGTAAATTCTAAAGAAAAAAATGTCCTGTGTTGTGATGCTTTATTGGAAATATCATTGTATGCCCTTATAGTGAAGATGGCAGTTATTCAAAGCGGATTCTAAATAAGCCAAAACAACGATTCATGGGCTTATAAACCAGTATTATATACACTTAATTCTGGTCATCCAGTAAGAGTATGGATGAAAGTTGTTCAATCTGAGTGTATTCCAAAGAAGAAGGAAAGTTTTTCTCTAAGTCATACTCTGATGTTGAAAGGCACATTGTTGTGTAGCCTAATTAATGTCTCCTTAAAATAGTATCGGGAGAGTTATTCAATGTAAGTGGGTTCTAAAGAAGAGATTCCTTATGAGGGCATTGTGATGCTGTAAAAGAAACATGGTGGTATGCACTTATTTATGGTCGCACTGCAATACAATTAATATGAGTTACTCAAAGTAAGTGGGGACGAGACTTTTCCAAAGAATACATTAAGGACTCAAGGGCATAGGCTGACCAACTTCTGTATATGGATTCAGGATGGCCCAACACTATAGAGGTAGACTTGAATTCCGTTTACTCAAAGCTCAGCGAATATCTTTAGTTATTTAAGCTATCCTAAACTCACTTAAGGACTGAGTCTAGGCGTTGAAAATAGTAAGCATAACATACCCACTAACATCACACAAATGCATCCTCTCCAATTCGAAATTAAACACTGTCTCTCAAAGATAAAGCACCATATGAACACCACTACAAAGGAACCACTCTTAAGTTTGTGGAGATGCTAAAGTGTAAGTCTAAATATGTCATTAGAAATGCCAACAACAGCACTGCCAAATAAACAACTTTCAAAAGACTCGGTAAATATGAATAACTTGGAGCCTGAGGCGCATGCGTGGCTGTTCGTTGTGGTGGTGTGCAATTTGACAACAACGCTGCCAGCTTAACATCAAGCGCAATGGGAGTAAGCCGCTTGTGCTTAGCGTATCTAGACCGCAATCAATCATTTTGCAACGGAGGCATGCATAACATCAACGCACAATAAGCGCAAATGACAGCGCCTGCGCACAATGCCACCAAATCACAAACACTCCGAGGCACACGGGCGCACACGGACACACGAGCGCACAATCGCGCCAAGATTTCATCATCAAACATTCAAATGCAATAATGCCGCTATAAAGCAGCAGCACCAAAAACCCACCCACCCTCCGCGCAGTCACACTTCCCGACACACATACACACACAAGTGCGCATACAGCTTTTGACATTTGCTAACGATCTGCGCATGTCAGAGTAGCATTGCTGCCTGCCTAGCCCTGTCATTACTCAAAGCATTCATTTGTCCGCGCTTCCTGCCTGCTCAGCCACTTTCACAGGTATCCACCTCCAGTTGGTTGCTTGGTTAGTTGCTCGCCTGGCTGCCTGGCTGCCTGCATGCCGCAACAATGAAATGTTTTTCCAGGTGACCAAATCAATTTTTGATTGTGTCAAAGCACCTTCCTTCCTCCTGGCCTCCTGCCCCAGCCGCAACCTCGGTCGCAGTTAAGAGTCTCGAGAGTGTCCGTTGCGGGCTGTTGTGACTACAACAAGATTTATGCTTTGTTGGCGGCGCAAATGCCTGCGCGTATTTGTTTGCATCCGCATCACAGCCACACACACCAACACTCTTAGAGAAGTCAAAGAAGTAACGTTTCACTACTCCCAACTCGTTACTCCCCAACTGGGCACGCAACCAGAACGTGCTTTCGTTATCCTTACCCAAAGCTTTGCGTGCTGTGTGACGAGTACAAACCAACGAGTTCCGCAAGAGAAAGTAACGAGTAGCCACCATCAGCGCCGAGCGAGGATATTCGGCATCACTAATCCACACTCGTGGTGCGTTTTCTAATGCTCTGCTGGGCCTGGCGTTTGTGTTGTCACACGGCTACCGCAGAGCTCGACGCTGCTCTGCTGTGAACTGCTCTGCGCAAGCGCGACAACTAGAGTTATGCCTTCAACCGCGTGCGCCTACGTAAATCTCTGGCTGCTGTTGTGGGCTTAAGGACGTTTACTTCTTTTTCACATTTCTATGCGAGTATTCCAATTTTTTTACTGAAGCTGCTGTTGCCACCATCACCACCACCACCACTGCTGATGCTGATGCTGCTGCTGCTGTTGATATTGCCTCTAATTCGACTGACTTCGAGTCAAAGTCGGTCAGTTTTAGTTGTGTTTTTATTTCTGCGTTGCCAGTCGCTGTAATTGTGCAAAAGAAAGCCTAGGAATGCCATGTGAGTTGGTGCTAAATGACCATCTCAGGCTTGTTACACCTACGCGTGCCGCTGCGCAGCTTGCATTGCCTCCTTGCTCAAGTGGCAGGCGCGCTTGATTGGGAGTGAGTCCAAGTGGAAAGCTGTGTAGAGCTCTGCTAAATTTTGACTACGCATACCACGTGCTAAGCCTGGATGGCCTGTCTAAGGTTGTTACTTTCATGCCACACTGGCAGGAAGACAAGCAGGACAGCGCTACTGAGAGTTCATGGAGACTGTCGACAAACAACCTCAGAGGAAGCGAGCTACATTAGAACACAGTGCATGAAAAGAATACTATAAAAAAATGGAGAGAGAGAAAACTTTGAACTACTTTCAGCAAATTAAATCTTCCAGAACCCTCAATAACAGATGATTTTGGGAAAGGAATCTGAAGAATAACAAATTTCAGCCCTTCGAATGGGTTGATTAAAAGAGAAAAAGATGACAGTTAGTATTGGCATTAAGCGAAACACCTAGTGAAACACCTTACAGACTTCGAGTCCCAGCGAAGCACATGCAGAAATGAACGAAGATTAAGTAATCTAAATTCATTTTTAGAGCAGACCCCGAAGGGAGTGGCGATTTCATACTTACACCTTGAGAAGTTTGGGGAAACTAATTGAACAGTGTCGACCCTAAAATATGGAAAAGTTGTATTTAAAGAAGATTTGAGGCCTAACTTCTTAGCCAGTCGACAGTTACCCAAACAAGTTGAGAGCTTCAAACTCTTGAGTATACTCAGCAAGAAACTGAATGAAATTATATTTGCATAGATCCTCTGAGTAATTATTCGGAGATAGATTGAGGAACTAATGATCACTGAGAGACTGAAACAAAATTTCTCAGCAAGTTGAGAGCTTACTTTTAGACAAAGACCATCTAGATTTAAAAAGAACCTGATGACTTAAACTGGGATGCTCTGACAACACCAACCGGATGAAATGCTATAGCTTTACTGGGAAATACGGGTACTAAACAAATAAGGTATAGTAGATGGAGCAGTTGTCATCACATGGATCATGGATCAGTTTAAAATGTAAAGTAACACAAAAGATCGCAGTGTCGGCCATTGAGCAGCCTAGTATATCAAAATCATATAGGAGCTCATCTTCCCCCACCAGCTTGATACTTATATAGATAAAACACGAACTAAAACTATGGTAGACTCAGAAAGAGACCAACTGTAGTAGAAGACCACACAAAGTGTATTAATCTATGTTCAAATACCACACCAGGAATAGTTCAAACCCGGAAATCCCATCATTTTCGTTGTAAATAATAATACAGAAATGCTAATTTTATTATCCCAGCGACCAAAATATAAAATATAAACTGTTACAATACTATGTTGAACTGTGATTTTGTTAGTGTGCCCCTCGTCTCTGTACTTAATAGCAACAGATTCCTGAAGTCTGCGACTGATGTGATTGAAAGCCAGTCTCATCAGTCAGGGAAAAGAAACCCAAATATACCAACAACTCCTTCACTCCTTAAAGCATATGCATATAAATGCCAACCTACATATGAGTGGTCTAGTCTGTCACAAATAAGCGTACCTGCGAAACCAGTACTGCTGAAGGTGAAACAAAGGTCACTCTCAGCACTAAGCTGCACTAAGAGGTATTTGCTTTCAAAGAAAAAAGGTGCAACTCTTCCGCATGGAAGGATTGTAAAAGCAGCCACCAAATTGACTACTCTAAAAATGGATTGATTTATGAATGCATTCCATTAGGCCCACATTAACGGACACGCATTCAATAAAATGCCAAACAAAGCTGAACTCCCCAGCCCCCTCGACATGGCAGGCAAAGTGGCGAACAATAACACGTGACCAGTGTAAATTGATCGCAAACAACTTTGCACTCCACAACACAGCAACCACACAACAACGGCCAGAATAGCAGCATGAGCAGCAACAGCAGCAACACCAGCTCCGGCAGAAGTAGCAGAAGCAACAACGGAGAGTGCAAGATGCTCATATATCATTTGCGCGGAGGCTATCAGCACGCAGTTATGTAATTTCATAATTCACTCATAAAGTAATAAAAGAAAAATTTACACGAACGACGTAAATCACATACAAACACAGATAAACGCACACAATCACACACAGTCAAACACATTGAAGTTCGCGAAAAGCAACCCCAGTCGGCAGGCTCTGATATGAAGGCAATCAAAGTGCACTGCGGTCAATGCAATTCGGTAAATTACACAGGAACAATGATACAGCCCCCCATCCCATTTATAAGAATCCTTCCCAAACGCTCTCAAAAAGGAGTGTTTTCTGTGGTTCATTTCCAGCCACCACGAATTTAGTTTGCTGCCCGGCGTTGATCGGACTTTTGCTCACTCGCAGCCATCCTTCCTTTACTCGTAAGATTTCTGCCTCATTTTATATGTGATTGATGCCGCATTTCCCACTGGGATGTTGCATGGTGCAATGGTGTTAATCATGTTAATGATAATCATACTCATAATGCGCACGATGCTGCTGTTAATGATGATGACGAAGATGATAATGATGAAGATTATGAAGCTGATAGTGAGTGGATGAATGGAAGCAGCAGATCACATGAAAGCGCATAACGAACGAGCAGCTCGGCACTGCACGGCACAACACAAGACAACACGGCACGGCACAGGAAGGCAGGCACCCTGCGCGCTCATATTCATCCACCCCGCCACCCTCCTCCGCTGAATGAACTACCAACGATGTGCAGTGAAGTCAGCGCGCGAACGGTTGAATGCGTTTTGTGTACTGCCACCGCAGAGCATCATTAAAAAATTCCTCAAGATCTCGTAAATCACTCGAGTGAGTGCATGTGCAAGTGACTGTGTAGCTTTGTACATGAATGTCCATGTATGTAAAAAGTGTGTGTGTGTATTTGTGAGTGTGCATTGACCACAGGTGCTGCTAAAGATGCTCAAAAGTTGCACAAAATATACAAAACACGCGCCAAAATGCGAGCGCAGGAGTGTAAGCTCAAGTCTTGCGAGAGTGTTGGGGGAGGGAGTGGGAAGGAAACGCAGCGATCGAGCGACCATCTTCCGCATCGCATCTGTGAGTTCGCTTGTGTGCCTTTTGTTGTTGCTGTTGTTTCTTGCTGTTGTTGTTTGTTGCTGTTGTTGAATGCAATAAGCGCATTTGTTCATTTAAGTGGGTTAAGTGCGCCTTGACTTTGGCTGTGGCTGTGGCTGCGGCTCTGGCAGTGGCAGTGGCAGTTGTTCCTTCCTTGTTGTTTACCCCAGTGGCACATATTCCGCTGGTTGCATATGCCGCACCACCATCGACGGGAGCACTGGCATCATCTGCGTTCATTTAAGTAAATTAAGCGCGTGCCGCTTTTCGCTCAACTCCCGCTTCACCTCGCCTCTTCTCTCATCACCGCTCCCCATCCCAGCACATCTGCTCCTCGGCAAATGTGGCTGGTTGCCTGCTTCTGCGCCCTTCTGCCGCCGCATCGTTTTAATCATCATCGGCAAGTTGCATGCATTTTATTGCTTTGGTTTTTAATCTCCTGCATTGTTTTTTATTTCATGGGCTTGTTTTGCAATTTTGCTGCTGCCGCTGCTGCTGCTGCTGCTGCTGACGATGCCGCGATTGCTGCATACAGTTCACCTTGACATTTGACAGCAGTTGCCAGCAATAACAGCAGCAGCAGAAGCAGCATCGTTTTAGCCGCGCCTGCTGACTTTTCGCTGTTATTGTTGTTGGTGTTGCTATTATTGTATTTGTTGTTATTGTTGGTGTAGTTGTTGTGTGTTTTGTCGCTTGCTTTATTCGCGTTGTTTTTGTTCGCAGCATGTGCATGCATTGTTTTCTGTTGCCAACTTGTTTGTTTATATTTTTTTTATAGTAGTTGTTGTTGGCGCTGTTGCTGCTCTGGCTCTGTCTTATTTTATCGCTCAGCAGGAATTTGTGGCTTTTGGCGTATTATTTTTACTGCTTTTATCATCTGTTTTCCCTCGTTCTTTCGTGTGCTCTTCAAAATTCTTCGTATCGCCGGTTTCAACGTCCTCGACGGTCAACTCAAAAATGTCACTTCAGCCACTTGGATGGAGTTGTTGCACAGCAGCTGATCGTGGTGTTGCAATCTGTTGGGGTTTTCATTGTCGCGTTTATAGTTGGTTAGGGTAGTGTGGTTGTTGTTGGTTATAGTGGTGTTTTTGTTGTTTTTGTGTTCGTTGTTTTCGTTTTTGATGCTGTGGGTATTCTTACTGTTTTGTTATCTTCGCTTGGCATAGCTTTGTAATGTACACAAATATTAACAGCAAAGTTGCCAGACATAGAATTGTCTCACTGGCATAACACGAAGGAATTCATGCTCAACTAAAGTTGGATGGCAGGTTCGCTGTCTGCAAGATACTCAAAAGATACGCAGCTGTCTTCAGCTCATATCTTGGAAGTTGTTATAGAAAATAATATTTCGCCTGGGCTGTCAAGATTATTTATAACTGCAATTGTTATAGATCAATATTTGCGAAGGATATGGAAAGTCTTCTAAAGCATAAAAAGAAAGTTCCGGTACAGCATCTCTCAGAGGAATCAAAGATATGCGAGTACATCGGTGATTACCAAAGGAAATAAATATAAAATAAGCCCAAAATATGACTGCATGGAGATGGCATTATTGGTCATATAGATAACTCTGGATAATCCAGAAAATGATGAAAATTTCGAAAGAAAATAATGGAGATTTCGAAAAATAATGGTGCAGATTTCGAAAGATAATGATGAAGATTTCGAAGGATAATGTTGAAGATTTCGAAACATAATGAGTAAGGATTTTGAAGACAATGATGAAGATTTCGAAATATGATGATTCTGAAGTTCCTATTATCTTGATTATAATTTGAATATCCATTTTTGTCCCCCGTAAAGTGGAGTAAAATGATGAAGGTTCTGCGAGGTAATGATTAATATCGTCAAGATGAAGAAGACATTGAGGATGATGAGTGTGGTTATGAAAACAGGCACGAATATAAAGAGATGGGAACGATGAGAATGGCACTAATGAACTCGATAATGAAGCGAAAGCCATAGACAGGGGTTAACGAGATATTTATGAAGGTCAGGAAAGTTATGAAAATGAAGAGGATGAAAAAAGTTACTAATAAAACGAGGGTAATGATGGTATTGTAGAAGACTACTATAGTAAAGATGACTGATATTTAGGGAAAGTCCCGAAGAGTGATGAAGATCTGAGAGATGATGATCAGAAAGACAATGAAGGTACTGTGGATGCTGAGCACGAAGAAAAAACGAAAACGATTATTGAAATAATGAGGACTATGAAAATACGTTTCGATGACTATGAGGAATGGCATTGGTATTGATCACAATTAGGAGATAAATTGATTGAAAATAGATACGAGGATGAAGTTAGATCTGTTACAGAGGAAGATAGCAATGAGGATGGTAATACTATAAAGACAAATCTGATGACAACTATGTTTTTCTGGTGCGAATCTTGTAATTAAGAGCCTAATGAGGTTTACATTGTAGAGAACAACCATGATGCTACCGAAGAATATGAGATGCTGATTCTGAATATGCCTGCTGACCATAAAATGGTGTACTTAACCACTTACACAGCAAAAGTGCCCAGGCAGATGCGACTCATTGTGGCATTGGAAACATGTTTACGAACCTAACACACTTCCACAAACACACGCAGGCAAACCGCAAGCCTCATAAATTGTATGCCGAAGCACGAACTATTGACACTAAAAGATACTAAAAGACGGTGATGCCGATGCTGATGCTGCTGGTGATGGTGATGGTGTTGGTGGTGGAGCTTGGGTTGAGCAACGCTGTCAAATTAGCTAATTTCGTGGCAAATGTGTGACCAACCTTTTGAACAGTTTTCAAATTAAATGCCACCATTGCGAGCCGCCATAAAAATGCATACGAACAATCAACGCCAACTGCAACAGCAGACCCCGTTCAGCTCAAGGACGTTTGCTTGGTGTGTATTTAGGCAAAACAGAAAACAAAAACAAATCATTACGTGCGATCGCATTGTTCGCCAGTGAACAAGTAAAAAGAAAAACAATTGGCGATGCGATCAACTGCCACAGCAACACGAACAAAATGGAAGAGTGTTGGGGGCTGCTCTGGTCTGGTCTGGTCTGGTATAGTGTCGTGTCGTGTGGTGCGGTCTAATCGAGGAGCGGGGTCAGCGGCTGCAGCTAATCACGCTGATCGCCAGCCAGCAAATTTGTGCACATGCATAATGCGCGTTTGCTTCGATTATCTGAGCAGAGATTTGCATCTTGTGTGGAAAAACACGACAATTCAGGCAGGGAGAAAAACCCGAAAGCAAACAAACCGTAAATGAAAATTATTTATCAGATGTGACCACACCATGGAAAATACTCGTCTAATGAGAAATCGTTCGGAAGCAGCATCATTTAGGTGTGAGTGATGCCAGAGACTGTGTCTGATTCAGCACGGACATTACACTGACGCTACAAGGACAAGAGACAGAGGCAGAATGAATTGTTTGCCAGAGCTTCGCCGAATAGAGCCAATTTGTTCATAGAGTTGGGCACAATTTTGCATCTATGTTTCTGGAAATGAACTGAATTTCCAGAAGCAGTTTATCTAAGAAAATATTATCCCTATATTTAGTTATTTCAGCTTGAACCGAAGTTTATCTTCCTACGTTTATAAGACCAATCTGAACTGAAGATACTCACATCAGCATTCTCAAGAAGTAAAAGACGAACGTTACGTGGGGTATAAGTATCGCAATAATGTGCCCACTGACTCATCGATTTGTTTGCTTGTGCCAAGAACCTTCTAGACGACATGAAACCTACAATCACCTGACAATAAAGGACAAAACATTCTCTCTATTATCAATACTGAACTAAACAATAACTGAGTGGTTGTGGTGGGCGGGAAAGAGAACACCAAATTACCTCGCCTACATGATGACTAATGGGAAACTGCACTACTGAGCTAAATATGAATCAGTAATCTGTTCTAGGTGCTACGAATAAAAACTGTTTATGTGGCCGACCTCTCATGCCTTTGAAGAAACAGACCTTACAAACTTTTTAGTGACAAACAGGAGGTGGTGATATAGATGGAGATACAGCTGAAAATGGTTATGGATATAGAAATGAAGAAGTATATGGGAATAGAACTGGAAATGACATTGTTAAATATGAAGAGAGATATGGAGAAAGAAACTGATTCGAGTGCAGATGGTTATGTGGATGGTGATGTGGATGGTGATGTGGATGGTGATGTGGATGGTGATGTGGATGGTGATGTGGATGGTGATGTGGATGGTGATGTGGATGGTGATGTGGATGGTGATGTGAATGGTGATGTGAATGGTGATGTGAATGGCAAAGTGCATGGAGACAGAGATAGAGAAAGATGGACACAAAGACACAATATATATATGAAAATGGAGATGGGGATGGACAATATGTAAGAAAGCGATGGAGATATAATATAAAATGGGAAAGGGATTGATATGAAGATATAAAGAAAACGATAGAAATAGAGATGGATATGAATATGAATATGAATATAAATATGAAGATATGAGTGATTTCCAGATTTGGATGCAGTTGAATATGTCAATGAAGATAAAGAAATTTTTAGACAGAGAAAAATATATGGGGAGGGGATGGGAATGAATATGAAGATATATTGATTGATTGATACGATAATGGAGATGTGGTTAGAGATGGGGAAAGAGAAAAAGAAAGGGAGACAAGGATAGATATGAAGTTACAGAAAGAAAGGGAGTGATTGTTTCATTAATACGGAGATGAACCTGTGGATAGATATGGAGATAAAGATACATAGAGTAAGGGAGACAGAAACGGAAAAACAGAGAAGGGAGATTCGAAATCAAGAGAGTGAAAAGTATAGAAAGGGGGATGGGAATGTGAATATTAAGATTATCGTGTCATTGATTGACAAGATAATGGAAATCTGGTTAGGAATTGAGAAATATATAGATAGAGATAGAGAAAGAGAAAAAAGAAAGGGAGGCAGGGATCGATATGAAGTTGCAGAAAGGAAGGGAGCAATTGTTTCATTTATACGGAGATGAACATGTGGATAGATATGGAGATAAAGATACAGAGAGTAATGGAGACAGAATATATATATATATATATATATATATATATATATATATATATATATATATATATATATATATATATATATATATATAAGATATAAAAGGAGACGGAGTTTGACAAGGAGAAAGAGATACAGGGATAGAACAGAATCCTTAAGGTAGATGGTATATAAATATAGATATAGACAAATAGAACCTCAAATTTCTGCACAATTTCTCATCTCATTTCACCTTTTGTAGAAGAAAAACTTCTCATACTTCAAATTCATAAGCGGAGTCAATTGTGATACAATGTCTCTGTGTGCCAACACCATCTGCACTCGCCCCCCATTGTTCTTCATTTCCACTTTCTACGCGAGTCCCATCGACAGAATAACACACACCACTCTTGCTGGATGGAACCGTGCCTTGCGAGTCCACTTGCGAGTACAGCTATTTTACCACCATCACCACTCACCAGGCGCGTCCAAGTGGCACCCAAGCGAACGTGTTAGTAATAATAGCTCCATTTGCTGCAAGCAAGCACTGATTTCATTGTTACTGTATTTAATTTAATATTTCGCGTTTTTCCTCAGTACTATTTAAATGAAAATTGTAATTGATGTGGTTACAGCAACAATCCAACTCAAGTGCACCACTCCACACTGCACTGCAATTGCACATTTTTTATCTCTCGATTTTGCCTACAACACTGCCGCAGGCAACATTTTAATTGCTGATTGCGGAGTTAATCATTTCAAAACAGAAAAAAATCAAAGAAAAAACAACTCAGATTGAAATGGCAAAAAATTGCAGCAATGGCAACAAGTGCGGCGGCGGCCGCACGCATTGACAGAGCAGTGGTATTTGTTGTGGGGTGTTACAACATCAGCAACACCACCATTGCCAGCAGGCAGAGTGCAGGGGAAGCGGCAACAATGGCAACGCAATAGCAGCAAGCGTAAATCTTGTAATTAATAATTAAATTTATTAGTGCAATTGTGCAGTACTCAGAGTGCAGTGTGCAGTGTGCAGTGTACTCAATGTGCAGCGGTGGCGCTGCCAGAAACAAGTGCAACGCCAACAACAACCACACCAGCGGCAGTACCACAATTGTGAATGAATGTGCCGCAGTCATTCTTTTTATGTAATTTCATTCCATTTTTGCTTTTTTCCTACGTTTTTTATGCTATAAACTGCTTTCATAGTGTACGAGTGGGTCGGGGAGATTACATGTGTTTGTAGGTGTGTGTGTGTGTGGTTCTGTATCTGTGAGTGCTGTGTTAAATTATCTCAAGGTCACACGCGCACAATTTGCAACGCGCTGTGCAAATATAAAAAAATTGCACACATATTTTAATGTATAAAAGGAAAAAAATTGGAAAAACTTGTAAAGTTTCCTGTTGTAAATTGTAAAATAGAAGAGCGCAGAGCAACGCTTGTCTTCGGTCTTCTGCAACGGACATACACCCTACCACCGCTCACGAAAGTGTGAAACAACTCAGTGGAACAAGGGAGACCGGGGATACTTCCTTCTTTTTTGGCAAACATCAGAGCCAAGAAGGTCTTCTATCCCCGCTTTAGATACATTAAAGTCCCTTCCCGGGGAACCACAGCCGCTAACAAATTTCATTAACAATGAAACTACATACACAAAAGGACAATCAATGCAGGTACTAGGAAGCTTGATCACAGGCGCACAGCACAGACCAGGTTGTTCAACTACTCCTTAGCGCAGTCCACAAAGAACACAAACATTGTTACTGACACTCAGTTATAAGGTAACTAATTGAAAGCTTCACAGTACAATGGGCATCAATGCCTGAGTGCTTGAAGACCTCCTTCTTTGGCGGCTCTCCGGCCTACCGCACAACTCTAAATGAAAGCTTGCCAGATGTGCCCCCATGGACAGGCACTCAGCCATTCGCTGCTGTACCCTCTGACGGCTAAAAGACCGAGTGCACCGCTGGCCTGAGTGTAGAGCATTCAAACACAGTACGCATGTAATAAACTCTCACATAATGCAAGTACAACATGTGCCGTAGTTGTATTTATTATTGTAGTTGTTGTGATTGTTGTTTTCTCTGGTCGCTGTGTTGTTGGTGTGCGGGAACGTATTTTAATTTTTATTGTTAATTGCCAGAGCGCATTCGGTCGCATGTAAATAAAATGCGGTACCGCGCGCGTATATTCACAATTGACGTTGCGCAGTTTACACAACAGACCGCAACAGTTGCGGCCGCAAATGCCCGTAAACTGTTTTGCTAATTTTACTCTTTTAACGTTTCATTAATTAAGCGTTGGTTTAACCAAAGCGGACGTAGATACGCGTACAAGGTTTGCGTTAGGAAATTATTCAGAGAATTACTGAAGGAAGACACGATGGTGCTGCAGGAAGCAAAGCTTCCTCCTTTGGCGGTTATTGCGAGGCCTTTCTTAAAATATACAATAAGTATCGCTTCCGCTGCAGCCTTCAACCAGAGAACAAAGGAAGCCCCTTCCTTAGGTTTGATTCGCAATTTGGTGGAACAGGAATACAAATTTTGAGAAAGTCAATTGAAGTCCACCTGAATATACTCGTATTCTCTATTACATTATATTCCTCTTCAATTACTCATATCTGCATCTAATTTCATATCTCTCCATCTATCTAAGTTTCCATTCAATTACCCATATCTCTATATATTAGTCTATCTCTATATCGATCCGTCTATCGCTCCCTCCTTCTGCTGTGTTCCGCAGCCAGTTGATTGATGAAAACCTCTTAAAATCTTAAATTGTTTACTTTGTCTCGAGGCGTCCCGAGCGAAAATAGACAAACTGGGTCAGTTCGCTCCCCTGCAGCCACGACGGACTTGTGTTGAAAGACGCAGCTAAGCATGCAGCACGGCCTCCTCGCCTGATCGTCTCCTGGCTTAACAAATGACTCTCCGGGCAGGCCCATATTTCAATAATTTTTTCCACACGACAAAACAAATGTGCGAATTTTTATTTTTTCCATGATAAATGCGCGGCAAAAATTCTTCGCAAGACACGCCCACTCCGCTACGTTGCTAAACAAATAAATAAACAAATTGCACCAAATTTATTTGGCGCTCGCATGCGACTCTGGGAACGCTCACGCTCACGCGCGGCCAATGATAAATACACGCTTTCAACGGCGTAATTAAAAGATGAATTGGCTGCAACGCGCATGTGCGACGCAGTGCAGGACGGAGCGCAGCAAGCGAGCTGGTAAGCAGCCAAACACGCTTGTGAAAAATCGCAGGACAAATTACGCGTCATTAAATGCGATAACACCCATTCCAGCTGCACGACAAGTGAGCCGCCAAGCGGGCAGCCAGGCAGGCAGGCGGCAGCGGATGCAGCAAATGCAGCAAGCAAGAAAACACATGTTGCAGAGCACAGCGAACGCCGCTACACTTTCCGCTCGCAATTAATGATTGATTGATGCTTTTACGCAACCGATCTGGGCGAGGAATGCGCGTGGAGGTAAATATTAGAAATATGGAAAGAAAGCGGATTAGGAGAGTAGCTGCGGCGGCAGTGGCAGATGCCATAGAAGCTGCCATCAAAGAGGCTGAGGCTGATACTAACGCCGAAGCGGAGCCTGGAATTGACGCGGCGACTGAGTCTGTAACCGACGCTGCGACTGAGCCTGAAATTGACGCTGCACCTGAGCCTCAAACTGGCGTTGAAACTAAGTCTCGAACTGACGCTGAAGCTGAGTCTCGAGCTGACGCTGCGACTGAGCCTGAAATTGACGCTGCGACTGAGCCTGAAACTGACACTGAAGCTGAGACAACCGCTGAGGTTGAGGCTGAGAGCCCACTTTACTGCAAGCGGCCACTTTGCTGGCAATAATTTGAGGCAATCTGCGTAAATGCTGCTACCGCATTTCGCTTCCTTTAACATTCTTCATTTGCTGCCTACATTTCGAAGCTTATACTAGCAGCACCACTTGGCCCCTGCCACATGTAGCACGGCTCGGGCCGGATCATAAATTAATCCAATTAGAGCAGAAATATTTATAAGCCGCGTTTGCATGCATGCGCCAATCAAATGCCAAACAAATAACAATTAAATAACAAATTTAATACACACACAACGCAATTTATACTTGCAGAAGTATGTGCGCGGTTTTATGGCTGCGCATGTGCAACATTGCCACAAAGCACAATGAGCAGTCGCCGCCACCGCCACCGCCGCACCGCGCCGTCACTGACCAAATGGAGCGGCCCGGCCGCATAAGTCGCTGCCGTAAGTACTCATGTCGTGTCATAAAACATAAGTGAAACATTTTTTCTCCATTTTCGTGTTGCTCTTTTTATATTTTATGTTTTGTTTTCGTTTTTTGCTAATTGTATTCGCGAATTAAGTTGCCAAGCGCTGCCGCCGCACATGCGCACTGCAATAAATAATAAAATGCAAACTCGCCATTTACAGTGACAACGAACGCATTTGTGCGCCGGCGTGGTTATTGATCGCACACGACTCTGTGTCCCGGGCAAGTGGTACAATCACACAATTACCGAAATGAGCCATAAACATAATGTTTTTGTGACATGTGGCAGCACTGGCAGTGCACATTAAAACACTTCAATAGGACAACTTTTTTTAAATTAAAATTAGCGATGATTCATTAACATGATTACTTCAGAAAATAGTGCTAATAAGCAATAAAAAAGCAATTCCAATTTAATAAGTAATTACAAAGTAATTTAGTAATTTCTTTGATTTTCTACTTAGTTAATATTCAGTAATGAAGGATAGTTGACCTTGGGTAAACATTTCAAGTAAATTACCAAAGTAATTCAATTATTAATCAAGTAACTTATAAAAGTGTCCTAAATTAAGCTACGATATTCCAATTTGTTTGTATGTTTGTCACATTTTTCAACGGTAGAAATAGGTAAGTAAAGGGTACGAGAATGTGGTAAGTATAGGGTACAAGTATGTGGTAAGTAAAGGGTACGAGTAAGTGGTAAGTATAGGGTACGAGTGTGTTAAGTAAAGGGTACGAGTATGTGGTAAGTATAGGGTACGAGTAAGTGGTGAGTATAGGGTACGAGTATGTGATGAGTATAGGGTATCTGGTATTCTATAGAATCAGTCTGCTTCACAGGATTTGACCAAAATTAAGTATATTCCGTATATGCTCGTATTATCCTTGTACTCGGTATAGACACCTCAGGAAACGGGGCACCAACTTTTCTTTGCAATATTGCCCATGCTTCAGCAATTCAACTCGCGTAATCATCCCATCATCCCATGACTAAAGGCAACATAAAGTACTTCTGTACTGTGTTGTTTAAAAGCTTCCACAGTAACATGATTAAACTGAGACTCATTTTCACCACCTTCTAAAGAAGGCATGTTTCCGAATGTGACTGAAACTTGTTGGTAAGGGTTGCAGACCTTTTCTTGCTCGTCTTCCTAGGTCCGACAATCTGGACCCTATTGACTCATCACCACTCGTCATATAAAACACCATCACAAGGACGACGACAGTTGACTATCTTAGTAGGGCGACAGCGGAACCTTCTCTAACTAGTTCTCATGGCCATTTCCATGTCCGTCTCTGTGATTCGCACTTTCCTGCTAAACTTTCTTTATATTGACTCAACTGACTCCACCGCACTGCTAATTTAACTATCGCCTTCATCAGAAAGGCGACCGCTACTACTCGTATCTCACGGTCGGATCAGTTACGTATCAAACGGCAGCTCAGAGCAGCTGTCGCAGAGTAACTGACCGCTTGGGTGTGCTGGTGGCCATCTCTGAGTAATCAGCTATCAAAACAATGTACCGTTAGATCTGGTATCGCGGAATTTGACAAACACTCAATTCAAATGAAAGGAACACAAATCCAATTTTCTGCCTGAGCAGTTACCCCCTGCAAGATGTCCTGCATGTGCAGACAGCACCAGGAACAGGAACAGCACAACAACAACAGGTCATTTAATGCAGACCTGCCCTCGTATAACTGTACTCACGTATCGTGCACCGGAAGTGAACCGTTCGTTTTAATTTGAGAGAAACCCTTGAGCCAGGCTCGTAATTAAAACAGACTCGCAGCTGATTGCGAATGAGTGTAGTGTCCTGTTCTGTCCTGTCCCGTTTGCATTGAACGAGCACGCACGCACTCTGCCAAAACGAGCATTGCCAAAATACTGTTCAGTTCAGTTCAGTTCGGTTCGGTTCAATTTAGTTTCGGTTTTTTTTGGCAACAGAACAAAACGCATACCAAAAGGGTTCACAAGAAAAAGTGCGTCTTATTTATGGCAAGTGTGCGAAGGTTGCAGGGGCACCTTGACCAGGACACCGGCCAACAGCAGCACCACCAGCAGTGGCAGCTGATGTCGACAGGCAAACTCGTAATAATAAATGACAGGGACGAATGCCAAAAACAGTTGTCCCTGCAAACGCGACGCAGGCCCAAGAATTTTTGCCAAATTCGTGCTCAGTTGGCCAAATGGTCCGGCACGGTGACAGCGAAGAGTGTCCGTTCATGGTGGCAATTAACGCTAACGGTGCATTTTTCACTCCCGTGAACTTTCCTTTTTAATTTAAAATTTTATTTGATAGATAAAATCTACACACAACGACGTGTGCATGCTGCATGGAGATAAGCGGCCGCTTGCAGCAGCCGAGGCAGACATGTCAGCCAGCACGGCATATGCCGTCGGAGGTACCCTTGCCGACACAACGAGTGCCTCTGAAATGGGTCAGTCAGTGGCGGCAGATGGTGCACAAAGAGTCAAAAGGACACACGCCAAAAATGCAGCGGACTGGCATGATTTTGGCGCGAGCGTCCCCTTTTGCGGTGTCCGGAATGGGGGTCCGCCGTGTGCGTGTGTGCCAAAACGCATAAAAATGTCTAAAGTAAAGAGCAGTTGACCTACTTTCGTGGAGTCACGGCAATGTTGTTGACCAAACCATAACAGTGACAGGATAGGACAGGACAGCACAAGACAGGAGTGGACAGGCGGCGAGTGAAGCTTGTGCCAGGATGCAAAGATGGGAAAAAAGTGTTTGCAAGTGAAAGTGTTGACTTTGTATGTGATGTGAATAGGGGACGTTGCAAAATGAGTCGGCGATAGTTTCGGCTATTCCAAGCAAACAATTTTGTCAAAATCTGCCTTTTCACACAAAGAAAGAGAGTCTGATTCAGGTTCTAGAGCTCCATTGTCATTCAATGGGAATAAATAATTCAATATACCGACCTGCTAGGCACGAGTATTGTTTGCCAATGCAGACAGATTGCTGCATAGCGTAGAGGGACCACGTTACTATGCTATGAAAGGGTCTGAACCAATATTGAATGATTGAACTAAATGATTGTGAAGACAACTAGGATGGCCATCTGATAAGAATATCAGTCTGTGATATAATTCGAAAGACTAAAATGTGGTACCAATAAGATTAGGACCCCAACTAATAAACTGGCTCTGAATATACAGCGGGTCATCTTGACTGGGACACTGGGCAACAACAGGACATCTTTTTGCAAGATTTTTGGCTGAATTTCAACTATGTACACTTACGACACATCATTGAAGGAAAGTCACTATATTGTACTCTCCATAACTAAAAGGCTCTCCATTAGGCTTCTAGGCACCCCTACTGTCATTTCTTTAAATTAGAAGTTTTCCCATTCTATTTTAAGTTCTCATTACAACAAAAACAAGACACAAGAGAACAAAAACTATGTCATCACATTAGCAGTTGCCTATGATTTAAGTACAGAAGTGACTACCTCAAACATGGTCTACAGCTCTAAACTGAGCAGACAATCCTTGGTGATACAGCCCGAGCATAACCAGAGAGTTGTCTTACTATTCACATTGAAGAGGCAAGGAACAGTTTGATAGCAATAACTTCAATTTCTCGATGAAAATTGGCACTTTCGGTATTAGAACCTTTATGAACATCCTTAGAAAAATAGTTGAGAAGGACCTCTTCAACATATTCACATTTTGCTTCAAAAGTATATCCTTGTATTTCTAACTAATATAATAATATATAATAGTATTCTTCAGATCTCCTCCGCTGCCAATGCCCCCGTTTTCACACTTTACAAGTTTCTTGATTAACTTTTATACTTTTGAATAGTTTTATTATTTATTATACATATTTAGTTATTTTTGTTGTTGGTATTTTTGTATTTTTTTCATTCATGTGTGCTGCTGACGTTTCATTTCATTTGAAATGAGTTCTTGAACTTGAACGCTTTTGTTGTTGCTGCTCTGTTGCTGTTGCTATTGTTGTTATTTTTGTTGTTGTTGATGTTTCTATTTCATGGCGATCATGTTGGGAGCTCAGAGAGCGCATTGACTTTTCTAGTTGCATTTGTTTTGATGGTTGTTGTTGTTGGCGTTGGCGTTGTCGTTTTTGTTTCTGTTTCTGTTTTCGTTGCAGTTGGCAAAAGTTCGTTGCTCGCTGTTTTTGTGCGATTCAGTTTCAGTTTAATCGGTGAAGGCTTTTTTATGTTTTTGCGAAATTTTTTATTTTATAAGTAAATTATAAATAGTTATTTATAGTTTGGTTTTTATGTTAGTAATTAAATTTAATTTGAAGTTGATTTAAAATGGATTTAAATATTTTTTTAAATTTGTTGTATTATTTAATTCACAAAATAATATAAAATTTGAGAATTATATTTTATTGGGAAAATCTTTTTTTATAAAACTTTTTTCTTTATTATAAAAAAAAATTAATTTTTGTTATAATGAAAATTTAAAAAAAAAATGTATTTTAAGGAAAATGAAACAACATTTTTTATTATAAGGAGAATTAAAAAAAAAATGAATTACAAAAAAATAGAAAATCACGTTCTATTATAAAGAAAATAGCAATATTTTTTTTGATTGTTAAAAAAATAAAATAAAATTGTTTATCTTTACAAAATAATTTTTATTTTTACTGTGAAAATTAATTGATAGGAAATATATTTTTTTATAAAAAATATATTGCTGTTTAAGAAAATAAAAATTATTGTTATAATAAAAATGAAAAAATTGTTTATTAAATATAAAATGAAACAAAAAATTTATATTGAAAAGAAAATAACAGCAATATTTTTTTAAAATTATTTTTATAGTTTTCTTTTAATTTTGTGAACTAACTTTTGTGTATAATAGAAAATAACAATATTTTTTTATTCAAATAAAATTATTGAAATTTTTTTTTAATATAAAATAAGAATATTTTTTTTTCTTTAAAACAAGACTATTTTTATCAAAATTTTGTAAAAATGTTTGTATACAAAGTAAGAACAATATGTATTTCATAAAATTAAATTTTCTTAAACAAAAATTTTCTTTAAAAAACTTTTATTAAAAAATGGAATTTTTTTTTTGTGTTAACAAAGTTTTCAAATTTTATATAATTCTTAATTTCTCAAACATCCTACTTCCGCATATGCCATTGAAATGTCATATCGAGGGTAAAGTAGAGGTATTTCGCTGTTTTGGATACATTGGACCCTCATATAGTAATTCCTTAAAGATCTTTTTCAGCCATATTCTGAACGGTTTCCGTCGGATTAGAATCTAATTCCAATGAAACACCAAAACTAGCCAAGATTTTTGATTATTCCGCAATTATATATAATTTTTTTATATGTTTTTATCCATTGCTTTAAAATTTAATTGGACTCGTAGTTAAATTTGAATCTCTCAAAAACTATTTTTTATTACATAACTATTTTTATTATTCAAGATTTCTTTTTAATAATTATTTTTTAACACAATTTATTTTATTTTGTGTGTAATTTATGATAAGTCTTTTGTTTATATTTTATTTAATTTTTTTAAATAATTTTTTAATGAATAAAATTCTTCAGTGCAAATGTTTAGTCATGAAACCATTGGAAGCAAATTAGTGATGTTCAATACTGAAACTACGCTTACTCGTTGATATTATAACTAGTTACCTTTTGTTTACTCGTTTTATTTTATTTGCTTTACTCGTTACATTCCATTCTCTGACATTTTCAGCTGTTTCGTACTGGAGAAAGTGATTACATTCTTCTCAATTCCCAGCAAGGATTCTGATCTATTTTCCCATACATCAAAAAGAAATTCTTTTTACATTATCATAACCGGAAAATTATCCTTAAGAAAGGGCACAGAAATATATCAAGTGTTAGGAGCATAAGTAGCATGTTTTATTCCCATTCCTTCACTAAGTTACAGGATAATAATTGTCACCTAACCGACTACTAATTATTTTATAAAAAGATGATGTTTTCGCTCCCTTTTATTCTATTTGAACATTTTTGGTTTTATTCTCTGTGAGGCTGTAACCAAAAATTTTAAACCCTCGCACTCATACTTAGCAGCCACACATATCTCACTTGCAAAGCCTCCTACCAGTCTTTCATTAGCTAGTGTACTCAGTTCATTCTGGTTGCAACGTTGTGTTCCCAGTCCACACTATTAATTCGTTACTTGCTCACTCGCTCCTCAACTGCAACGAGTTCCAGACTAACGAGCACTGCTGCGGACACTCAATAATATTTACTCATTTCTTGTTTACTCTCAGTGCAACTGGCAGCAAAACTGAGCTGCTGCACTTACTCCCCAGAATTATTCGTTACTTTCTCACTCTTACTCTTTCAGCTGTAACGAGTGGCAGAGTAGAGAGTTTGCTGCATATACTCCACAGTATCCATTCGTTACTTGCTCACTCGTACTTCAGTTCTAAGGAGTTGCAGAGTAACGAATTACTGCACTTACTTCCCAGAATTATTCGTTACTTCCTCACTCTTACTTCAGCTGTAACGAGTGGCAGAGTAACGAACGGCTGCCTTTCTGACAACTCTACTGAGAAGGCACACGCGAAATTTGTGTGTGTCAGTTCGAAAATTGATTGCCACATAACCGAAATTAATGGATGCCAGATAAATGCCAAAATACCGCGAACTACAAACAAGTAACAGTGCAATTTGCGCGCTCGGGGGTGGAGGAAAACCCAAAAATAGTTATCCCAAATGCAGCTTGGAGCGCCAACAGCGATGAGGCAATGTGCTGAATTTGAATTTTAAATGCAAACAAACACAAACGTTCAAAGGCGCATTCAGCAGCATGTGAGCATGCGCAAACGCAACATGGAACTGTGGCGCGCTGACTGTCAATTAAAATGTGTACGCTACTGTCTCACTCCGAGCGCACTGCATCAGCCTCCTGCGGCGAGGCGGCGTGGGCGTGAGAATCATACAAGTCAGAAAAAGCTGCGTTTGCGTTGCGCAACCGAAAATCGTTTCATATTTACCCGTCAAATGTCAGAGGGGGCCAGACTCAGTCACTCACCTGCAAGTAGAGAGGAGAAAGAAGACAAATTAGTACAAAAATATGAGAAATGTGTGCGAAACGGAAGCGCATATCACGCTCCGGCTGCTGAAGGATGGAAAGATTGAAGCTTTTTCAAACATTTTCATATAAATACGGGGCGGGGCGGAGCAGTGTAAACAAAAGGAGAAAAACAAATCAAAGTCGGGCAAGCAAACAAACGCGCCCGCGGAGGAAGCAAGCACACTTAGTGGGGCCGGCCATGACACTCCTCTGTCGCCTTTGACATCGGCGGCCACTCCGTCCCGGCCCGGCTATTATAGTTGCACGGGCACACGACATTGTGGTGGGCATTGTAGTGGGCCTCATTGATGATCTCGCGCATTACATCATAATGGGGCCCCCGAGCGCACCACAATTAAGTTCAATTCAATTGACGCCTTTTTACAGAGGCAGCCGGCGAGTGGCTCCCCCCTCCTCTCTCTCTCTCTATCTCTGTCTGTGTATCTTCCTGCCCGCCCCTCTGCGTAGAATGCTGCCATTAATTTCTGCAACAAATGCATTGTGCGGAAAATTGATTAAACTCATTCGTCATTCATTCAGCGGACGCTCCGAATGTCGGAACAGTCGGCGCAGTCGGGAGGGACGGACACAGAGCCGTGCATACTAAAGCGGCGTCGTACGCGCTGCCGCAAAAGTTGACTTTAGAAAAGTGCGAAATGAGTTTTAAATTGCGGCCTGGCACCGCAAAGCAATATAAACGTGAATAAAGAGCAAGAAAAATAATGAAAAATGAAATAAGAAAAGTTGAAATAATAAAAACTGTATTAAGAGGAAATTAATTGTCAGCGCGTATAATAGACCAGTCAAGGCCAATTGTTGTGATTTTGCTCGTAGTTATAGTAATTGAGAGACAGGCGCGGTGAGAGGGGTTGCAGCCAGGGGTGCGGCTCGGCAGAGTACTTAAATTGTAGGCCAGGCCAGGCCGGGCCGGGCTGGGCCTATTGGCGACTATTTAGAATCATTAGTGCGAGAGTAATGGAATTATAATGGAGACGAGGAGGAAGACAGGCACTGCAGTAAGTGGAAGACCTCTCCTTTAGAGCCCTCTGCTGCTGGAAAGTGTCCTAAGGTATAATCAGAGAGGTGTTTGATGACAAGCCTGAAGAAGATAAACGAACAATATATGAAAGTCAAGTCAGTGTGTTGTTACTTGAAGCAGAGTTAAGCAGAGGACTGCCTAGAAAAGCAGCTTCAATTGAGTTGCTATTCTGTAGGAATATGTTGCAAAGTACATGGCCGCGAAAATAGTTGCAATAATCTCCACAAAAGTGTGATAAATCTGAGATTCAATACACATGCCCACAAATAGTCATTGACTCATCACTAAGAGTGATGCACTTTCGTGTACCTTGGAATCAGTGAAAAGTGTGTGTGGACGGAAGAATACCACTCAAATCGTTTGATGAAGGCCTTTATAAATCAACTGAGCTCCATATACAGAACATAAAGGAATTAAAGGGTGTATTACAGGCTTACATGGTCACGGAACTGGAGAGAAATTTCTTACCTCAGCCATATCAATCCTAAATTGTAATGAATACAATAGTATAAGCACTCATATGGCCATCAGGATACCGCCGTGCAAGACAAATTCTTATTCTCCAGTTATAAAAGTGCCATTAAATTGTCAAAATACTATAATGTAAATCTTTCAGTTCTTAATTTATGACACTAAAGGATGCTGGTAAGTTGGGTAAGCGCAGAATCCCTTAGTTTTACAAATTATGAAGTGAAAGATTTACGTCCTCACTGTTAGAGATTACGTCCTCATCATCAGAGTATTGTGGCACTTCACTGGTACAACTAGCGACCGTAGTTTGTTTGAATATACCATCCCATGTTGTCTCACTCAGACACTTCCTGCTCTGAGATCCTGCTCTACGATCCTGCCGCCAAACCTGTCGTTTGATTTGCAGATAACGAGAGTAAATTGCAAAATGCTTCAAACAGCGATTTTAGAAAGTTTGCGGCAAATAAAATAAAATGAATTAAATTTAATGAAATTTAATTAAATTAAAAATCACTGCAATTAGGGCGTGGTTGTTGATTGTGTAGCCTACTACTGGCTTTTTGCACACAAACTCCGCGCTTTTTTCCTATTTTTTTGTTGCTTTTTATATGTTAATGTAAAATTTCCACAACAAGCACATAAAATAAGCGCACACTCAGTCACACAAATACACACACTCACACACACACACACCTTAAACTCCGCCCACTTTCTCACACCCATATTTTGAATGCTAACTAACGACGACGGTCGATAACAATAACGATGCAGAGGAGAAATAATGGGGATACAATAAGTGAAATAATTTTCGCACTGCAGCAAAGACGACGGTGACGACGACGCGGGCGAGGTAGCGGGGCGCCAGCGAAGGCGGCGGCAACACGAAAGAAAATTCAAAGCATTGGAAAGTTTTCTTAACGGGAATTGAAAATGAATGCATACGAAATTGATTTGAAGCAATTTGCAAAGCATAAAAACGCAGCACTCTCAAACGAAAGAACGAGCGAGCGAGCGAATCAAAGTCAACGCGACGTAAAGGGGAGGCGGGTGGGGCACACACATTGCAAGCCAGGCAGGAAGGCGCAAGTGAACTAATAATAATTGAAAGGTGCTAACGTGGGACACAGGAATCCGGTCTAATTAAGGCGCCTGTTGAGGAAGGGGTTGAGGGACACACCCAGCACTGCGCAAAGCAATTAACTTAAGGAGGGGCGGGGTATACGGAGCGCTGCATGCGTATGCTGTGGTTAATGAGGAACAACATTCCTACTTAACACTTGCATAGCCATACAAAAATACACTCACTTCCTGCCTGCCCGCCTGCTGACTCCCCGCGCCCACTGCCGCCAGAGTAATTTCCATAAAAGCCACTTTGATGCACTCAAATCGAACTTGAAAAATCGTGGGAAAATCGCTACGTTTTTATGGAGGCACGACTGACAGGCACTCAGTCAGTCGGTCGGTCGGAGAGGCCGTTCCTCAGTCGCCCAGTTCCTCAATCGCAAATTTGCACTGCAACAGCGAATGTGAAACGTACTCGGACGAACAATGTGTGGGTTGATGAAAACCAACCGTAACCACCTTCAAATTGCAATGAGCGCGATCAGAGAGAACAGCAACAACAACAAGAACAACAACACTAACAACTACAACAACAGCATCAGTACAAAAAAACATTCCCGCACACAGAACTCGAATGCGATGCGATACCACTGCATTAAACTTTTGTGTTGCTTTCATTTTTGTTGTTGCTGGGATTGCTGTGGCAGTTGCAGTTGCTGCTGTTATTGTTGTTATTGTTATTGGTGGTGGTGGTGGTGGCTGTGCTATGCAGTTAGAAAAAAATATGTAAATTAGCTACAAGCGACAGCAGCAACGGCAGAAACAGCAGCAATACCAGCCAACTCAGCAACCAAGCAACAAACCAACCGACAGCAAATTGAGTGGTTGTTAAGAGTAATTGTTGTTGTTGCTGTCGCTGCTTCTGCTGCCTTTACCTACACACGTAAATATGCAATCATTAAATATATTTATTTATTTATTTTATATAATGGATTTTTACAAAAATGCTCAAAGAACACCTGCGAATTATGTTTCAAATTAATGTGTTTCGCAATTTTAATTTTAAAGCACCACCAACAACAACAACTTCAACAACAACGTCGGCAACAGTCACAACTGCACAAAGCAACGTGATCGAACGCATGCAGCCCGCCTACTTACACGCATCCCAATAAGTTCGTAACATTTGCTCACATATTTCTATGTGCATTTCGTTCATTTGAACTGCCACACATGCAAGGGAAGAACTTCGTATTGAGCACGTAAGGAACTGATCTTTCTTTGTCGGAACAACTAGTCTATATAGTAGTCATACCACAAGACAATCATAATATATGACGTTCAATTCTTAATTTTGTTTGAATCTTAGTGAACAAACCTTAGTAAATCCTGTGGCTCTAAGAAGCATTAGTGATTGTTAAACGAAAGTGATACTCGATCAGACATGGAAGGGCCTAGAGATGTTATCGCTCTCTCTCTCATGGGACACTGATTTTAAACCTCTAACAAAGAAGGTATCTTTTTCTACTCACATGTGTTGTCTCTATAGTCACTTGATTACAGTTCGAGAATATGCTGGTACTATGATTAAGAGAAACAGCTTGTATATTGCAGTTGAAATTTTGTGACTTGGCTATAGTAGTGACCTATATTATTCAATTAACTTATCAAACTGTGTTGGAGAAGGAAAAAATGTTGCCAAATTTACAAAACAAATAATTGTTGAATAAATTTTATGATAAATACTCCAATACGAGAACACACAATCCAGTGAATCGAACTAATAGTCAATTTTCGTAATAAGCAAATAGATTCTTAGTATAAATACATATATAATAATAAAAATTATATAAATTCATATAAACTAAATGAATTTACTACTGACAGTACTCATATGAAAAAGGAATCCTGCTCTAATCAATCGCAACACAATCCACACTACCCTGATCAATCTAAAACTGCGCTTAGAGCTGTTCATAGTGCTCACACTGATAATGACTATAACTGGTTTCAAACATTCTGAGTAAAAGTGCATTGAACTAATTATATTGCCGTATAATCTGTGTGGAAGATCACTCGGAGTGGGAGCAGGCAGATAACTCACTGATCACGAATATCAGTGCTATGAATTTAGTACAATTTCCCCCACGTCTCTTCCATTATAAACTGTCCATACTGGTTCAAATCCAAGGACTTTGATCTCACATCTTCTAGACACTTTTTTGGTCTGCCAACAACTTTTCTCACAGCAATTTTCTCTTACTTCAATTACGTTAAATATAAAACAACGACTGACCAGTTTTATTTGGGGTTGTTATCATATTCAAACACCACATGCACACATTTACGCAGACAAACACACTCAGACGCACAACCACACAAACATGAGCAATTCTTATCAGCTGCGAATGCATGCATGCGTTCTATTTTATGGCGCTGATAACAACAAATTTCGCAGTGATAAAGAGACTCTGATAAGAAAAGTGCAATTTGGGCAGAGAGAACTTTGAAATTTTATGTTGTCGCTTTTTTTAGAACTTGAAAGCTTGTTGTGAAATTTAGAACTGGGCAAAGGTGTTTAGTCACTCAGTCAAACAGGAGGATTCAATATAAAGGATCAAGAGGGTTACTCAAAGTTCGAAGTTGACCAATTTTGATCAAGAAATGTTCCTCTGGTGCTGGAAATAACGCAATGAAAAATTGTGCACTTACAAGGCAGGTTAAAAAAATAATGATAAATCAATCAAACAGGGAAAATCTGGGAACTGCAAAATGGTCCACAATCTGCAGATCAATGAGTCCTGTTACAATATTGAATGCTTTTGTTTTTGCTATCTTAGCGAGTCCCTTTCTGTGGTCATCACTGCTTTGGCTTTAGACATCCCCCATTTTCATAAAACAAGAAAATTTAATTAAAAATGGTTTATTCTTTTAAATTTGAAATTAACGCAATATAATTATGATAAAAAGGAAAACAAGCGAAAATTTGGCATGTCTGACAACGTGTCTGCGACGCCACAGCGACTGGCTGCACTCTTGTCGAAAAGTAAATTTAGAATTGCTGAATGGGTGCCTTCGCAGCTTCTAGGAAGGAAATAACGATGATACACGTAATTGAGCATTTAATCCACGATAATTACAACAACAATGTACAAAATTAAAAACAACACATAAATCATTTAATCAAAATAATAAATTTATAAAATAAGTCAATATAATATAAATGAAATAAATTAATTTAAGAATACAATATAAATTAAGAATATAATTATTAAATAATAACAATAAATTACTTAAACAATGAATGAATGATATATAAAAGCTATGACAACATTAATTAATATTTAATTTTAAAAAAAAACAAATAAATAAAAGCATACATAATAAAAATCATTAAATAAATAATATATAAAATTTTCAACAAAAATATTATTTTACAAAATTAATCTAAGAAATAAATAAAATAAATAAATGAAATAAATATATGAAATAAATATAGAAAAATAAATCATGAAATATATATATAATAACTTAATAATATAGTGTAACAACAATATATCATCAAGTAAAATTATAAAACAAATTAAAATAAGAAAAATATATATATTTAATAATAAATAAAATAAAACTATAGTTTAAAAAAATAGAAATATAAGACAAAAAATTAAAATATAAGAAAAAAAATAAAAGTAATAATAAAAAAATATATTTATAATCACTTAACAACATAAGTAACAACAAAATATAATTTCAACAAATAAAATTAATAAAATTAAACTTAAAAAATAAATATTAAAAAATAAATTAATATATAAATATTATAAAAAATATAAAAAAATATTTAATAATAATAAATATAATAAAAAACAATAACATTATTTTAAAAGTTTAAAAGAAAATTAAAATCAAAAATTAATTAAGTTAAAAATATTTTGTATATAAACAAAATAAAAAATATTTTAAGTAGACAAACAAAATATTATATGAACAAAATAAATACGTAAATAATACTTAAATATTATATAAATGAAATAAATACATAAATATATAAATTAAAAACATTAACAAATACCTAAATATTATATAAATCAAATAAATACATACAATAGATACACAAAAATTTCAAGAAAATAATATAAGAAAATAAAAACATAAAAAATATAAAATTAAAAAAAATTATTGAAAAATATAACAATAAAAAAGGCATTAAAAACTTTAAAAAGTGATTAAAAAAATAAAAAATATGATTAAAAAAATATAAAAAAATATTATTAAAAAATATAAAAAAATATTATTAAAAAAATATAAAAAACTTTTATTCAAAAAATATAAAAATAAACCAAAATTTTTAAAAAAAAATTCTATAAATAAATAACATAAAATAATAATCTGAATAAAATAAATCAATTAAATAATAAAAGAAATATAATTTAGAAATATTTCTAAAAAATGAATAAATAATTCTTAAAAAAGTTAATTCCTTAATTTTAAGTTTATTCTATAATTTTATTAAGTAATAAACGGTTTAATAATAATAATTAATTATTTAAAACAATTATTAGTTGTTTTTTTTTTATCAAGTCTCAGGTCTGAGCGTAAAAAAAATTAAGACACAAAATTTTTGTTTTTATTCAAATTTTTCTGAAACTCGTTAAAAACTACTTCAAACTACTTTCATCCGGAGTCGACAATCGATTAAATATATTCTTAAAAAGATATAAAAAGAAATAAAAAAATTAAAAAAAATACAAACAATCAAATTTCATTAAAAACATCATTAAAATAATATAAAAATTGTGCAGTAAGTGAAGGGAAGAAAGTCTCGCAATACCGAACTCACTGAAGCAGGATTAAAACTCCTGACAAAGGAAGCACAATCTCAGAATAATTAGGAACCTCCTCCAACAGCAGAAATCTGAGGACTATCTTTGACTTTTCAAACAAAATACACAAGGAACTATTCTTGAGAATGCCCCTTACCATATGCCCTCTGTGCTTAAACTGTTCCACCTCTCTCCTACTCGCGAACACACTAGTAGTCATCATACCAAGGATTAGCTGTGACCAGAGGAGAATATCTCATGAGTATTTTTGTGGCACAATACCATATATATTCAAAAAACTGCTTCAATTGAGGAAAGATATATATGAAAATAACTGTTGGAATTGAGGGAACTGCTCAACTAAAACCCATCTCATCTTTCTGAATACTTATGCTTAGGTAGGGATATTTGCATCCATGCTAGTGACCGACACTACTCCAACTTATAAGATTTCACAAATTAAAATTGTTTTTAATCTATTTAACGAAAGTAGAGAGAACCAATTTTCACAAATAAAGTAATCAAATTGTATTCGGATAATAATTTTTACATTTCTTCAACAAATTCCAATTCACTTCTTATAAAAACACTCATATTCTCCAGCTTTTCCTTGGCATTCAGGACTCAATTGAATTGAAATACCTTATTCTCTTCAGATATTTTCTGCAATATACGAATGCGTAACTCTTCGGTGGAAGTTGAAGATGCGGAATTTGTGGAACTACCCTCCCCACCCCTTAACTAATCCTATGAATCTGCAGCGATTTAAGCTAGAAAGGCTCTCGACTCACCCTTGTTGCAAATGCAGCAGGCAGCACAATGCAGAAGATGAAGAAATAAATTCCAATGAAGTGAAGCACACGAGCGCGCAAAAAGCAAATAGAAAATTTCCTTTTTTCTTTTATTTTTTTACTTTCCTTTATTATTTTTTAATTTCTTTTCTTATTTTGGTGTAATGAAATCAGCTGATTTTGAGTCTGAGAAGTGGCGAAAGGAATTTGGGGCGAGATTTTGACACAATTGCGGCAGGAATTCGGACTCACATTCACACACGCACACTCAGCTACAAAAAGCGAAATATATATTTTTTCAGGAATTTTGCATTTTAACACGTAGCGCTGTGCTTAATTATTTTTTTCTTATTATTATTATAACACTTTTAACACATTTGTTTACGAATTCTGCAACTTTTTTCCAAATATATCTTTTCTATATTATTTGAATTTTTTTTCGTCTATTTTTCTATTTTATTTTATATTTTTATTGCAATTTAATTTAAATTGAATTTCAATTTTCTAGCGAATTTTTTTATTTATTTTATAACTTTTTTATTTTATTTTATAATTTTTTTCTTTATTATTATTTGCATCTGAGAAACGCGTGCGATCGCGAATAGGCAAAAACGAAACTGCAGCCTTGGTGGCGAGCGCTGATTTTAAGGTCACCCGAGCGCACTTTCGCGCACAGAATAGGAAGGGCGGCGGAGGGCAGCGCTTGTTGCTTTGTGGATGATGGTGGGAAGCTGCGCACGATGGGCAGACGGGCACGTCATGCGGATTGGCTGTGCAACGCACGCGGCGGCATTTGCTAACGAATCGCGACACGTTAACAAGGTGGGCAGGACGCGGCAGTTGCCCACAACGACAAGTTGCATCCTCACTTAATGCAGCGCAATAGAATATGCGGATGCAGGGGAAGAGCGGCAGGAGCAACGTTCAATGACCCGCAATTGGGAGTGTGAACTTTGACAGAGGCAACGTAGTTTCGCAGCTGACGGAAACAATATTCTTCCTTCCTTCCTTCCTATCTTACGGCTTAAGTTGCTTGCGTTTGTGCGAATTTTTTCGTTGGAAATTTCGTGAAATTTGGAAATTTCCGTCAACAAAACGAAACTAGCTTAGACGACGGCCGAGAGCGGTTGTTGCGCCTTCAACAAACTTTCTACACTCGTTGAAAAATGACGACTGAGCGGCCGCAGCAGCAGCAGCGTGCGGCGACAGTTTAATTTGCTACACTTTTTTACACTCTTCAATTCGCAATTGTTGCTGCACTCGCATTAGATTTAGAGCAGAGCATTCGCCAGCGAGCCTTCATACATAGAAATAGAACACGCGCAAATACAACAACAACACCATTAGTAGCAGCAGCAACAACAACAAAAACAGCAACACAACTGATCGTGTTGCAGTCGATACGAAGCGAACCGACATGCACCGACTACGAAACTGAGCACTGAGCACAGCGGAAAGTGGGTTGGGTGTGCGATTGTGTGTTTGTGTGTGTGTAAGTGTGCGAAAGAGTATAACGCGTGCCCTTGAGAATTTACCCCCACTAGCCGACTAACCACCCAGTCGGAAAACTGCTGCTACTTTGATAGTACTAAGGACAATCCAAGCCATTATGTCGTAGGAATAAAATTTAGAACACCATGGCACACAAAAATTTGACGAGTCCTAAATTCAGGAGAGTCTTTAATGGGGATAGAAAGTAAGGAGGAATTGTAGATATGATCATGTGGGCTATCTCCTTATTTGTGGGGCAGTTCTCCAAGTTTCTTCATCCTTCTGCCAACTCAACATTTCCTCTCGACTCCATTCCAAAATTTCTAATTAAATTCTTATACGCGAGCAATATAGTGATCCTTTAAGTCACTTGTAGTCCAGTTGGAAATTTCCTCTTAGGTAAAAAATAACTTCCTCTTAGGTATAAACTAACTTCTTCAAAAATCGATTTCCCCCTTCACTGATCCAGTTCTAATTATAAGAAAATTTAGTTTCTCTTCGCTCACACTTCTGAGAAGGAACATAAATATTTGATGATATGAAAGATGACGACTCTGTCCAGAACGACCTGTAATAGAGGGTAAAGTTGAGATCTCTTGAGATTATAGCGCTTAAGTAAAGTAGACACAAATTCAAGTTAATATACGTTCTTATGGAACTGATTCCTGTTCTGTTGTTTAGTTAATTTGAGGGCCTCATGTGTTGGTATCATTCCAAGCTATCTGTGAGTTACTGGTAAAGAGTTATTGATGGTTTACCAGATATCAATAACCCAGTTGGTAAAGACGAATGAGATACAAGAATGGAAGAATCATGGGGTAGTTTCATATATAAATGTGAACCACCCAAGTAAGTTTCCTTATGATTCACAGAATGACCCAGTTTCTTCATTTATTCAAATTGCAGAAAAATCTTATCTCAAACTAAGGACAAAGTAAGATAAAAAAAGGCAAAGGCAAAAGTTCCTTTCCTAAACGTTCACAGAATTTCTGGTTACAAACTAGTTATAAATTTAAAGCCGATCATCTCTGAAACCTAAACAAGTGAAGTTCTATATTTACACGGCTTTAAACCAATCGAAAACTCCTGCTCCAAAGGTTCAAGAAGCCGCTTCCGACTGGGTAACCAAGTCAGCTAACACAGTTGCTGTTGTTGTGGCTTCTACGTACATTTGTGAATGATCGTATATGAGTGTGTATATGGTTGTGTGTTTATGCATGCGGTGAGAGTTTTAAAATGAAATCATTTCGCATTCGAACAGCCACACAGGCAGCTAGCCAGCCAAGCCAAGCCAAGCCAAGCCAGGCAGGCGAATGCACATCGCTGAATTGTTTAAATTCCTTTGCGGGCGAAAAATTCATTTGTGTATGCAGCCAAATTTTCAGTTCTCCCCTAAAAGCGGATCAACATCAGCGCCCGCCCGTCACGATTTGAGCTGCATCACAGCAAACACGATTAAATGCGATGCCAGATTGGTAACAAAACAAGAAGTCCAATTTCTGGCGGTCCCCTAATCACTTTCCCTATCGATATTTTCCAATGCATCCAAAGTATTCTTTGAATAAAATAAGAATAATTATAATTAAAAAGTCTATGAAGATGGTAGAAGGTGGCCTAGAATACCATCTGGGTTTATAAAACAAAAGGCAATCTCATCCTTTTATGTTGATCAGTGCGTATGAGTAACTTTTTTTAAATCATTTACAGTATTCACGAAATTTAAATGTCCAATGAAGGGGATATCATTGTAATCCCTCATTTATGGATGAGCGAGCTTGTAATCAGGCAATGGAGCTATCTAACGTATAAGGAAAGGGATTGAAACTTAAGATGTCGTCTTGCAAAACAAAAAAAATAGGGTTATAAGTCTTTAATTAGTTTGATCGTGTTTCATTTTATATTTATATAGTTCTAACCACCTATAAAGCCTTAGAAAACATTTGGTATAAACGCTTACAATGTTATATATAGCCCTTTAAGTTGTATAACAGAGAAATAAATATCATTCGAGGATCAAATTTAGTCAAAGATTGTCACTCAGGGAAAGAAACATTTTTCTTTTATCAACGAAAATTTCGTTTCTAATCGTTTGTACATCGAACCTCTTCCAGAACTCTGTTGGACTGTTTCATTAGAAACGTTTTCATTTTCACATGAAAATTGTAGCACAATTTCGTCCCGATCTGGCAACGTTGTGTGAGCAACCACCCCCTTTGCTAATATCTAAAATAGAAATTTAAACTGAACTGAATACAAAAAAAGTACAAATTCACTCAGCTATTGCGAAATAACGCGAAACGCTCTGCCAACAACAACAACAGCAGCGAATATCACTACACTAACAACAACAACAAGAACAACGACAACAACACTAACAATAAAAACTAAATAAACACATACAAAAAGAATGAAATTTTCACTGTCAAGGTCGAGCATTGTGCTTGATGCGCAACGCAACGCGCTACGAAAGCTTTCGCCTGAGCTGCCAGCGCTGCTACGAGTACTTTTGTTGTTGTTGGTGGTGGTTTTGTTGTTGTTATTGTTGCTCTTGCTTAACAACGACACGATCGACGATCGACGAGCGAGCACCACCCTCCCCCACCCCACAGCGAAGTGTTGGTGAGCGAGCGAGCGAACGCAGGAAACGCAAACTCTGCTGAGCTTATGTAAGTGGTCTGCTCAAACAATTGTCGACAGCGACGCCGACTGCAACTGTGACTGCGGCTGCTGATTGCAATGGAAATGCATGCGTCGGAGTGCGACTTTATTACGCTTTTTTATAGAGCAGCACCGTGCAAAGCTAATAAATTGCAAATATGGATGAGTGTGATGGTGAGGGAGTGTGAGGGTGTGCATGTGTTCGTTTAGGAGCGTGCGAGAGTGAGAAAGACAAGGAGAGTGCGGCAGTAAAAGCGAACAGCGGCAGTTGAGGGCAGCGGTGACAGGCAATCCGCGTGTGTTTGCCTGCATTGAGATTGTTTGTTGTTCTAGTTGGTGCTTTTATCGTTGTTGTTGTTGTTGTTGTTGTTGTTGTTGTGGTGTTGCTGCTGAGCTTTATTTTTTTTCTATTTTTTCTTGCAGTGCGATTCTTTTCATTGCGATGCTCTGGCACTGCTCTGCTCCTGCGTTGCTCATGTTCAAGTTCTCGGCCATCCGCGTGCAATTGTGTGCATATTTTTAGCCCAACAGAATTTATTTAATTTTTCCTTTTCGACTGCAGTTGGCAGAACACTTTTCCAGAACTTACCACATGATTCCGCACGATGCTTCACGGGGCATGAGCGTATGAAAATTAAATATAAAGTTGATTGATAAATAAGTTAACGGAAACAACAGCGGAAATAACAGAAGGGTCGTAAAGAAACGAAAACATATCTCAACTCTGCATATCAGAGCCCAGTGCAGTTGCGAGGCATGACTGGTGAGTGCCAGCAACTCTTTTGTGGGAGTCTCGATATCAGTTTATGTTAGTTCAACCAAATCATCTGTAGTGTTATTTTCGATCAAGAAACAGAACAATTTATACCGTGTTCATTGTAATAGGCCCCTCCTTATGTGCAAACATTTTTCTTTTCAATCATTCTCCTGCATCGTTGCAAGTTGCCTCCGGTCAAAGTTGCCTCCGGTCAAAGTGTTCCTTGAAGATTGTTCACATTGATAAATATAGATCTTTTGTTGTGAACCATCTTCGAGTAGTGGTAGAAGTGTGTTCAACTTCCCGATATATTGCAATCTCACAATGTTGCTCATACGCCGCGAGTGCAATTCAGTTAAAAAGTGCAACTGTCATCAATCATTTCGGAAGCTGCTTCAATGCAATACAGGAATGAGAGACTAATATATTGATAATAGAATATTCTAAAGCACAATATTTATTGCACCATTAAAACCAAATATTGTGCAATACATTTTAACATTGTAAAATAAATTAAAATTTAAACATGTTCTTAGTGAAAGCACAATGCAAAATTTTAGGCGCATTGTGCCATATTTTTTGTTTACTTTTTTGTGCATAACATAATATTGTGCAATATATTTATAGGTATATTTAAGTGCCCATAGCTGCGCCCGTTTCAAGTGCGGTACACATCAACGAGCAAGCGTATATGTTTTCAGGAATGCCAGGCAATTAGATCATTCGAGGGTGAGCTACAAACTGATCACCAATGAGTCCGATTGAGTACAATTATCTTGAAGGTGGTCACTTTTATCATTCATAAACTCATGCCTGCTGACTTTTCCTTTCTTTTGCTATTCCATTGAGAAGAACTTCTGTCATATTTTGTTCTCCAGCCTGTTGCCGATCTGTCGCTGATCACGTTTCTCTCTGTGGCCCGCGTGCCTAAGCACAAATGATTGCATCTAAATATGGAAGTGGCTGCACTGCACTCAATGAGTGACTATTTTTGGAAATTGCACTGCAGCAATCACTTAAAAATAAATCACATTCGCCTCAGCAGATAACAGGCGTATTGCGGGAGCAGTGGGCAAAGGTAGCGGCAGTAGCTGCGGGCGCAAAGAGCAACTGATAACCTCACGGCAATCAAAAAGAAAAGTAAAACGACTCACAAGCACAACAACAACAAAGACAACGATGACAACAACAACACATATAACAGCACTAACAAAATCGGCGCAATTTGCCGCTAAGACAGAGACTCTCCGCTGTCTGCCACTTTGCATTACTTACGACATGTGGTCACGTAGTCTGCGACTGGCTGACGATAAAAAGGATGATCAATGTTTGTATAAGCAGCAGCAGCCATAACAACCAAAACAGTAACGACAACGCGAGGAGGTAGAAGCAGCAGCAGCGCCAATTGCTGCCACTTGCGACTTACTGTTTGCACCTGAGGTGACGGGGCGATTGCATTTGAGTGACAGTGTTGGCGGCGGCGGTGGCGGTGACGGTGGTGTTGGTGGTGGTGGCACTGGTGCAATGTTGACGCTGATGCAGTGGCGGCTGCTGCCAGGAGGAGACACTTTTTTTACCCACACTTTGGCGACCACAAACAGCGTTTTAGTGCTGTTGTTGCTTTCTATTTTCTTTTGTTTTCTCCTCATTTCGCTCAAGTCGCGAACGGTAATTTATGTTGTTGTTGCTTTTGTTGTTACTGCAGCTCAAAATTGTTGCAAAATGGCGGCAGTGTGGTGCGCGGCTTTAGTTACGCTTGCGTCCACACACACTCATACACACACACACAGTTAAACACGCTTGTCAATTTTCCGTTATTAGCATTTCGTGGGCCTGTGTTAGTGCGCGTGTACATTTTTTTCCTAATTTGTTTTCTTTTTTTTCTACCATTTTTATTGGTTTGTTTTTTTTTTGTAATTTTCGTGTGTGTTTTAAGTGCCACAAACAAGTGAGGAATCTGTGCAGCACCAACAACAGTCACAACAGCAACAACAACAACGATCAAAACACATTTTGCGATTGCATTCAACTGTTTTCTTGAAGTTTTTATTTTTATGTCGCTGCTTTTGTTGTTTACTTGCAGCTGATCCGATCCGCTCGACCGTAATTAAAAGTTCGCTCGTTTTCGGCCACGTTTGTTTGTGTCGCTCGCTCTTCACCTCCACCGTCACTGCCACCATCGTCGCCACTGTCGCCAAACCACCAAAATCGCCAAATAGCGCGCTGCACTTGCTCTGCGTATAAACATTTTTATGGCCTGTACTGTGGCTGGTGGCATGTGGAATAGACTTGAGGGCGACACTGCTGCTGTAAGCGCTCTTGATTTATGTGCTACAAATAAGCGCATTCATTCTGCGTTGCTTCTTCGTTGGCGTGAATTTGTTGTGACAATTTATGGCGATATTTGTCACCGTGGTTGATCGCTGTTGTTGCGGGAATGCCACAATTGCCCATAACATATATAAAGGAATCCACTCAGAGGCATTCTTTAGATGTCCTGATATGGTGCAGTTTCAGCAAGGAACTCATAATTGGTCTAATGTACGATCCAAGCATATCCTTTATTATTGAGACACTATCGCATAAGAATGGAAGAGGCAGAGGGAGTTTCCAAGTGCAAGGGAAGTCTCACTATGCAATCCGCTGCATTGGCAAACCAAGCAATTGTTCCCTCCTACAATCCACTCCTCGTTTAAGCGCACTGCAATCAAATCTTGCCTTCCTTCTTTTTACAATTGCATAGTAAAATCCTTAAACTACTCACACACTCGTACCGCTGCTAAGCCAGTCGTAAATTATCAACCCAAATGAAGACATAATTTGACATAAGTGACGTCAAAGTTCAACTTTAAAAGCACTCAACTTAAATGCATTAAATTAACCACATCGGCACACACGGACGCACCCACAAAACTCTAACGAAAATAAAACAAAATCGCTGCTAACAACAAAAGAGGCGCGAATGATGACGATGACGATGTCGATGTCGACGTCTACAACGATGTGGCACAATGCGGGCTAGTCTGGCCACAGTTGACCAAACAAATAGTGTCAATTCTGCACTTGAGAGCCAGCAGCAGCATCGAGTACAACTCTCAAAACGCTACGTCATCATAATCGTCATCGTCTTCGTCGGAGCCTCCATGTACAACGAAACTTTGCTGCAGCTGTCAAATAAGCGATTAATCTCAATCAAAAATGTCGACAACAGTGACGAACCAGGCGCGACCAACAACAACAACAACAGCAAGAACAACAACAACAAGAACAACATCAAGAACGACAACATCGCCAGACAAATAACGCCTCATAGTTTATGAGTACTCGTAGTGATGCTGGGGCGAAGCAAAATGACGAATTGGTTGGGGCACAACAAGCTCAGCAATCAAATTCAACCATTCAACCGCCGAGCAACAGTCGCAGCCATAATTGAGATATGAACTTGCCCATATTTCATTACCACGCGCGCATTCTGCCATTCTCTGTGGCCAGTGGTCGGCTGCGCAGACGCATTACAACAATGTTAACATGTTGCACGCGTACGCATCCAGCTTCATCTCCAGCTCCAGCTGTCTTTCAGTCTCTCGCTTTCTCTCTCTGTATCTGACTGCTGTACCTGCCCAGGCAACTAGTAAGAAATAACTTAATTGTCACTCAATTACTCAGGTTTTCAGTCGAATGCATACACATCACCAGCATCCAACATGCAGCACCAGTCACCGTCACCGCCGCCATCCGCTTCAGCTTCAGTTTCGGCTTGGCCATCATCTTCATCGTTCCTCAGCGCGTGGTGCTGGGAGAGCGTGAATAATAGACTAGAACTAAAATGGCTCAGCCTGAATGGAAATTGATGAGTTGCGACAGTTTTTGGCCAAAGGGCATTTGTTTGACGGCGAAGCCGCCTCAGTTGCATGTGCTCCATGTGCTCCATGTGCATCATGTGCAGCGGCGGCGACGCGATGGATAGATGCATGCGTTAATGTAAAACACTTTGTCATTGGATTGGCTGAAACGTGGCTCAGGTTGCGATAGGTTGGCTTGGGTTGGGTTGGGTCACTTTTTGCTGGAATAATGTTGGAGTTTACAAAGAATGACCAGACACTTTTTGTGGTGGTTTTAATAGGTCTGGGAATGCGAAATTGTCCAGCACAGTTGAGTGATTTATGCACTAAGATGTCAAATTGGCTGGTTACGAAAGTGTTTCCAAGGTTTATTTAACTTTCTATCGACCTTTAGAACAGATTTAGACTTATCTTTTGAATGACTGTTTCGTAGCCTCTCCAACTTTCACTGGGTACCTGGACTTTTGCTTCAGTATGAGGGCTTTTCATTATAGAATAGAATAGAAGTGGGGTAGGGCAAAGAACCGCCGAAGAAGGAAGTCTCAAAGCACTCAGGCATCTATGCCCATTGTACTATAAGCCTGGATATATTTATGCGAAGGGGAGATAGAGGATTGGAAAGGGAACTTAAACCTTTTCATACTTGTTTGACTGTTTCATGAATCTCAGAAGTCCTCATCAATGCCTCTTTCTTTGGCAGTTCTCCGGATTACCCCACTTCTATTCTTCTATTCATGTAATCCACTTCTAGCAGCATTTGGCTAATTATTTACCGGAGTCGTTTCTTATTCAGTTTTTGCGGCTATCGAGGTGGCCATTATTTTCTTGGAGTCACCCATCTCCTATATTCTCTCTACATAACGCTGACAGTCGTCCTCATTTCTGCTATATACAGCTGGCTGTCAGGATAACAGAATGTGGATATATAAAGAATCCAGTAAACTCCTGTTAGTATTTTGAAGCATTGCACCACTTGTTTTTATTCCTTTATTCCATTATTAGTCATTCCTTCCGTCATTCTTCATTTCTTCTCAGACTGTTCTTATTTGTTTCACAAGAGCAACGGCGGAGTTTCCCATGGATTATCTCTCACTGAAGCTTGCGCCACTGTCACTGATAGGAGGCACTAAATTGACTATCGAATCCTTCAAGATACTTTTTCATCTGATACCATTACTTTCCAGGACAACAATGGCAGCAAAAAAATCATCACAATTCACTCAGAGGCAATGATGACTTCTCAGTTCATGTGGCAGTACAGGAACTTCTCACTGGCTCTGTCCTCTGATATATTCAGCACCTCAGAGGAGCAGTAGCGCCATTCTTTCTGAACCACTTGGATTGCGCCTTACGAGACTTCCAACCAGTCTCTTTCAATGCACATACTCGCTCACACGTATAGCAAATTCTTTCGTTTATGTACTCACAGTCAGTCCGACGCTGACATTCTTATCCCGACCCAGTCAGTCAGTCACTCTGTCAACCACGAGTATCTTCCTGGTTCCAGCAGGAAAAGCCTCACATGCCTCCGACCAGTGATTAATTGCGCCACACTGTTTAGTTAAATGCTGTTTGCGCCTACAAGAGTCACTGGGAATTCCATCATGCCATCAGACAATTTCAGCTCAGTGTGTGACTAAATGACTTTTCTCTGGCAAATTAAGTGCATCTCCGTTTCGAATGCAGGCGGCGCGTCGCCGTCCCAGTCCCAGTCCTATTCACAGTCCCAGCCGCAGCAACTCAAGCGGGGCCGCCTTAAATGTTCTATAAAATATCGACGCAATTTGCGCAAACGCACATGGCACAAAACTCGCAAGCGCAGCAGAAACAACATCGCCAACCAGGCTACATTTGGCTGGTGGAGGCTGACTAGGAGGCGGGGGAGGGGAGGAAGAAGAAAAGAAAGCCTTGCGAAAATTGCCCAGTTTATGGCTTTCGATTTTCCGATGGGAAAAGCGCGACGCTGCTTCTTGCTGGGTTTGCGCGTACGATGCAAATTTCTGCGTGGAAGGCATTTGGGCGCTCAGTGCACATTACCGGCTGGATCGCAGGTACGCGGCTTGGCTGGGGACTCCGCCAATGCTCATCAGATCGGACCGTCATTATAGATGATGGTGGAAGCGTTGTTAATTTGCGTTTGGTTGCGTTGTTCAAGTCGTCGTCATCGTCGTCGACATCATCATGGTCGCGGTCATTGTGATTATGATCATCGCCAGCCAGCGTTCTCCTGGCTGATGTTTGTTTGCGGCGTTGTCTGCAATGTTGTACTGCGTGTTGTTGCCGTTGCTGTTGTTGTTGTTATTTTCGGCTTGTAGGCAAATTGTTACATGCGTTGTTTTGATGTCTCTATGGCGATGGCGATGGCGATGGTGGCGATGGTGGTGTTGTTGTCGTTGGTGCTGGTGTTCGTTGGTGTTGTTGCAGCTCTTGCTCAAGTGGCCGCCAGAAGATGCATAATCAAATGGGGGACAAAATTATTGAGCAATTTAGTTTTACTTTATTGAGCAATTGCAGTTACGAGTAAACTCGCTGCGTTGATGGTAAAATATGGTTTTGCTTGGTGTAGTTTATGGTTATGTCGTAATGAGGCAAGGATTTATATGTGCACCTCAAATGAATTCTGATTAGGATGTATGGCCTGTTCGTCCGTTCGTTCTCCGGCCAATGGCAAGGCCGACGGCAGTTGTGCAAAATTATTTCCAATACTGCTGCAAACAAGCACAAGACATGGACGTGATAAAGAAGAAACATCGTCCCATTTGGGGAAAAACACAGCTCCACCGAAGAGATGGCAGAAATTGATTTCAGAAGAAAGGCATTAGAACGAAGTGAAAGCTGCAGCAATGAGCCACATGAGTGGGTGGCCATTTCTCGAACAACCAAGCAACCACTTTACTCGCAATTAGGCAATAACAGTAACGATGATAATGATGATGATATACTCGATCCACTCGCAATTTCTTTACAAGACTGAGACAGTTCTTGAATCCCCTTTCCAAATAACTTAGAATATTGAAGACTGGTTGCGTGGATTGAAAATCCGGATAACTTTAAAGTTCAAGCTGTCGACAATAGCCTCCCTCATTTGTACAACCAAACTTACACTAGAAAATGTTGAGCCCTCACCATAGCGTTCTTAGATGGCAGGAGTTGACACTAATCAGCAGATGCGGGTGCGGTATAAAGAAGTGATGCAGCGACATCACCAGTATTAAGCAAATCGAAGAAGAGTGTTCATAACACATATGTATCGGATTAAAGAAGTCGATATTGGTATGGGTATCGATTCGGATCAGTTTAAGATCAATAGAGGAATCAATTTCTGTACATTAATAGCAATCGAGGCAACAGAAATCAATTAGAATTTATTCCTATAGCAAAGACAGTACTACCATTAAAGAGAATTCGCTTCAATCTTCGGTTGAACGCACTGATATTGTACTGTATAATCACTCTACGATAGACAAGACCTTACTGAGAACTATCGCCACAAAGCAGGGGTTTTCCCAAGCAAATTTTAGAGACTATTCTAATAATTCGGCGAAACTATGATAATTTCTGTGAGACTCTCTTTACCGATATCTAAAAAATTAAGTGTAATAACAAAGAAAGTATCTTTTAATATAACTTTACATACCCAACTCTTTAATACCCAACTCTTTACATACCCAACTCTTTGCGTACCAAACGCTTTATGGTTGGATTCTGAGTATCATAATGGAAGCCTGTAATACTCGTGCTGTAAGGGCCCATAATCAAAAGTTCTTAGAGAAAGGTTATATTCTCAGATAGCCAGAAGGCCATCAAGACTTTGGAATTTAAAGGTTCTCCACCTTAAAGAGAGGAGAAACACTCGGACATTGTAACTCCAGCTAAGACAATATGGTCTCCGGCCACAGGAAAACTGAAGCACATTAGTTGCGTGATGCCCAGTGATAGTTCTGTTTTAAGTTATCTTGGCGATTTAATAACATCTTCAAGAAAATCGCTTATAACAGAAGATACCTGAATTGCCTGATTCTGTCATCTCCAAGAAAATGTGGACTGTGTTTAATTCCACGAGTTCTCGAGTTGACAGTTTATTAATATGTCATTTGGCTGCATAGTATACTGGAATTATGGAAATATGAAAGTGGACCCCCATGACACCACTATCAAAGTTGCTGAGAGACTCCTACCAGGCAGTTTCTTATGAACTTCCTATGACACTGCCGGACAGCGGCTGAAGTTAAGACTGTAGATGGTAGAAATGTCTATCCAGAAATAAGGAATTCCCTCTTCTACAGAGAGAATTCTTTGAAATAGCACCTCAAAGGCTTCAATGACATCGCATCCTCGAATACTTTGTGGAGAAAAGTTCAGCCCAATTCTTTGTGGGAAAATGATGCGTGAAGTAATTCAGATTGAGAAGCAAGAATAAATCGAATGCACTCTTATAGATTTTTGTTCAACAACTTTCCCAAGACGCACCACATTGCAGAGAGTACCCAGGACTAATGTGGCAGATCACTAAATCGCACTAACAAAATGACAAAACTTAATTTCGTCCTGCGGCGCATAAGTGGCAATGTTTTCGATTCTCGTGCTTTTATCACCTGCGAACGCTTCAACCCCAGAGTCTAAAGCAGAATCTATGCTCTTGGATTATGCCAGTGCTGCTACGTGCGCCACCAGTTCGAATGAAGTACCCACACTTCAGGAAGCTGTGATGACTTTTCTTGATATTTTTCCATTTAAATCTTGACACTCTCTGTCGCCCACAGGCTAGATTTCCATTCCACAAACTTCAATTCAATTTCCTTATGGCAATCACAGCTCAGGTGAAAGACGCATATTCATATGCGTCTCGGCTCCAGGCGCAAATCCCTAAAGGCAAACGCCAGTTTAGACAACGTAAGTCGGTCCGTCCGTTGGTTGTTTGGTTTGTTGGTTGGATGTACATAAGTGGATTGGAAGTAATTAAAATGCCAGAGCCTGCTCGTGGCTTCACTCCAGTTCGCCTGTGCTCCACTTACGCGACTACAGCAATTGCTTCTTTCGCCTTCCTACCTTCCTGTTTTCCTGGCTGCCTGCCTGTGCACAAATGCAATTTGATGCTTATGCAACAATGTCGTAATTGTTTATCAGCATTTGTCAATCAACATGCGCAGTTATTGTTGGTGTTGTTATCGTTGTTGTTGTTGTTGTTGCTGGAACATGACGTGATAGACACATGGAGTACGCTTGGCCATTTTTCTAAGCGCAGAGCTTATAATTTAATAATTTCGAGTGGAGAGAAAAAAATTGACTGCAGTAATTACGGCGGATTTATATCAGCATTCAATCAATGCGGCAGGCAGGCAGGCGAACGCATGAAAATAATGCACCACCAACAACAACAACAACAACAGCCAGAACAACAGCAGTGGAAATAACAACAGCAACAATGGCATCAAATGCAGTAAGCGACAACGGCGGCGGGTGGCGGCTTGCGGCTGGCAGCGCACAGCTCTAGGCTCACGGCTTCATGTGGAGGCAGAAGGATGCTTGCCGCAATGAGAGTGCGTGGGCGGACGAAACAGGCGCTTGTAAAACGTCGTTCAACGGACCAAAGCAGTGCGGGAGTGTGTCTCTGTGTGTGTGCTTTCTGGGAATTATGCGAATTATGAGATTTACGGTATATGACAGGAGTAGGCGAATACGCCTCTTGTTGTTGCCGTGCTTGTTGTTGTTGTTGTAGGAACACAAAAAATTTGCTCACAGTTAAATGGAAAATTATTATGTAGAAAGCCCGTTTTAGCTGCGGAGCTGCCACAATGGAGTTGTTGTGGTGGTGTTGGGCACTATTGTTGTTGTTGTTGTTGCTGGTGTTGGCAATAAAATCGAAGCTTACAGCAAACAAAATATTAACAAGTAATCGATTTTTAACTATTTTTTTGCCAATTTTATTTCATATTTATTTTTATTTTATTTTTATTTAACTTCTTTTTCATTGTGTTCGACTTAAATTGACTTATTAAATGTCAAGTTGCGTTAGAAAGACCTGGCTGCATGTTACCGTTAGGCGCAACATGAGTTTGTCACATTGTTCGGCATCACCACCGCGAACAACAATAACAACTAAAGGCATAGCAACAACTCTGCCAGAACAACAACGAACAAGCAGCTTCCAGCAGGCAGTGTGGGTGGCATGAGAGCGTGCAGCCATGTTCGCTGCGGGCTCAGCTACGTTCGCAGCAATAATTGTCATTTGTGCCCCCAGACCCGGGTCTACAATAGTGTATGTGTGTGTCTGTGCGCCTGAATGCGATTGCGCCTGCGCAACATGCAATTTTCTACATTTACATGTACGCACATTGCGTCGACTGTTGTTGTTGCTGTTGTTATTGCCGCAATAACAACATTGTTATCATTAGATCAGTTTAATTTCGTGCTTTTTTCTTATAATTTCTGTAGTCTGCGGTAGATCCATATCAAATGTTCTCTTCTACAGGAAAACAAGCGGGGAAAAAAATTAAATTAAAATAGAATAATGAAAACTCGCAGAAAAGAGCTCCCACGCACATCAGCGAACTTTGAAGCATAACAATTTGATGGAAAAAGCAGAAGGAGAAGAACACTACCCCAAATATGTCCAGAAATAAGACTCAGAATTCGAAGTTGATCCCACAGACCCTCGAGATGTTCAGAGGAATACTGTCGCAGCACTCAATAACAACTGCATTGACAACAATAGAAATTGTCAAAGAGTGTTGGGCGAGTGACTAGATTGTATGTGGTGTTGTAATTGTAATGAAAACAGTTGACGAACCTTGTTAAGCCATAACTGGGCATTGATATTTCAGAACGAAGACACATTTCTACATAGAAATGCCCCACTAGAAGATGCCCCAAAAGTTGTCGCAGCACAAAACAACAACTGCCTTTACAACAATACTAAATTTGTAGACTTGGTCAAAGAGTTTTGTGCTTATGTTTTACACGGGGGTGCAATTATACTGAAAATAGTTGAGAAGGCTCATTAAGCCATAACTGGGCATTGGTGGTTCAAAACGAAGATACATTTCTATACAGAACTGACCCACTTGCATCAATAAACAATTTTAGTGGGTTCCAAATCCGCAAAAAGAACAAAAAGTTCACGCATTGAGTTTCTGTTCACATAGAAAATCGTGAACAAAAACCAAAACAAAATTATAAGAAAATAAAAACAAACAAAAATATATAAAAATACAAAAAGATCTGAAAAAAATATATATAAATGGACATCAAACAAAGCCCACAAAGAGAAAAAGAACTAAGCTGATAATAGCAGCTAATAGTTGCCTGCTGGTGATGCTGCCGCTGATGCTGTTGCTGATGTTTAAATGAAGTTCCCAACTTAAGTCACATTAAATAAAAATGACACATGCAGCCGCTGCAGCATCAAACGATACAACAACCAACGGCAACAACACCAACAACAACGACAAAGATGACAACAACGACGGCCACAACGAGGACGACAAAAGAGGAGAAAAAAGCGTCGCTGCAGTTTATCACGCATCGCTGTCAAAATGTCACTATTGCTTAAAATGTACCTGCGCCGAGTTATCACACACAGCGGCGAAGCAGTGCAGTGCAGCGCGCAACAGCAAAGCACAGCACACGGTGCGACAATCACGCTAATAACGCCTTTGCGGCTTGCGCTTGCGCATGCGTACGCGGGCATTTAAGCAGCGCACGATAAAAGCCCGCCAGGCACAAACAGGCTGGCTCGCTGGCTCCATGGCTCCTTGGTTGGTTGCAGTGCTGTGCTTTGTGCAGCTGAGCGTTGCGTTCAACTTGTGTTTTGTCACATCATTATCAGTTGGCGGCAGCAGCAAACAACAACAACAACAACCACAACGATGTCAGCAGCAGCCGCATTGGCCGTCTCCTTGGCAGGCATTGGTCCGGAGAGCTCAGGCGATAAAAACGGTTATAAGCGGCATATTTGACATTATTGACATGACAGCAGCTGGGAAAATGTTTTCGCCGCTTGGTGGCAACAATTGTGACAAGTGGGAGCCGCCAACAGAGCAGCCACCACCACGGACCGCATAGATGGAGGGAGGAGCATGCAAATCAGCTCATGCAACCACAACAACAACAACAACAACAACGCTAGCAACAAAACAAAACAAAAACCAACACTCTTTCTTCCCACAGACCCACCTTCATGCATACTAATTCACCAGCGACGAAAACAATGAGGCATTTAGGGACAGCCCCAAGTGATGAGGCTGGAAAGAAAAAACCAAAACAGCACAAAAAGGACCAGAAAAACCGGGCGAGCACAACAGAAAAAGTGAAAGCTCATAAGGCAATCATTCAAAACGTCATCAATAAAATTAAGTAATCAAGCGAACTGACCACACACAACATGAGGTCCCGAAACAATGCAGACGGGCACAAAAACCCACAACAACAGCAGAAGCAACAGCAACAACAGCAACAACAGCAGCAGCAGCAGTACAAGGAGTAGCCAAGGGAATGAAAAAAAGTAACCACAGCAAAACGGAAAACAATAAGCAATTGGGCAGCATCCAAGGGAGGAGCTGCCAACATTAACAACAGCAGCGGCAGCAGCAGCAGAGGAAGAGAACCAGCAGGACCACCTAAGGATGGCAGCAAGAAGGCAAAAACAGTTGGCACTTTAGGCCACAAAAAAACCTCAAACTTGCAAACACACGCACACACATATGCACACTTGAAGCCTGCAAAAGGCACCACAACAACAACAACAACAACATGAATTCGGAATGAGGCTGGTTATGCAAGGCAGCCACGGCATCGGTTGAAAAAAATGCAAGCGCAGTAAATTGCCGCATGAAACACAAAACGAGGCAAAACAAAGCAAGCCAAGAACAAATGTCGATAAAGATGATGATAACTCTTAAACATGTTAATTTAAAACAACAACAACAACAATAACAATAACAATAACCACAACAACAGCAAACCACTTGGCCTGCCAAGAGGCGAGGCAAGTTAGGCGGCCACCGCATGATTGCCAAATTTTGTTGGCAGGCCAGAAGGCCACTTACTCACTCCTCAAGATGCTGCAGATGCTGTGCGAGGGTCCACTAGCATGCAGTAGAAACCGCATGCGAAATATTTCGAAAGAGCCGCAAATATTCGTGCAGTTGTTGTGGTGGGTTGCGAAGAGAGGAGGAAACGGGAGGAGGCAGCATGTTAACAAGAATTCAGGGTGATTGATTCAATTTTAAAGCGGTGGCAGCCAAATTACGAGTAAGTTTGGGAGTACTCATAAAATGTGAGCAATGGAGGCGACATGGAGGCGACATGAAGGTGGTGATGAAGGAGCCTTAGCGAAGCATAGCAGCGGTAGCTCTTCAAGGGGGATACCAAAGGTTATGTTAAGGAAAATGGGACATATTAGAGAGGAGCATACCGACAGGTCTTCATGGTGGTTACCAAAGGTGCTGTTCAGGAAAATGGGACTAATTCAAATAGAAACTAGATAGGTCTTCAGGTCTTTGTTTCCAATGCCATGCAGACCATTCCGGAGATTAATCCACAGATAAACAATCAAAGTAAAATATCAGTACAATATTTTATGGGATTTTTTCCTTCTCTTCTATAAAGTAGGCGTAGTATTTTCGGTTTTCCCTTAATATGGTACTAGTCATCTGAGAGTTGTGTCTGCAACTTTTTCAAAGTTCTGCTCTTTACTTATTTTCGTTCTGGAAAACAATTTACAACAAAAGAGGCTTGTAAAGAAACAGACATGAAGAAAATCTACATACGTCATCAGAGTGCTTTATTCAGACTATATCGTAATTTTCAGTACAATATCTCGTTAGGTTAAAATATATGTATGGAATCTCAGTGTGCTTCCTTTATATATAGTATACAAAAATATATATTACATATAGTATATAGAAAGGTATAAGATAAAATAGTTCTTTAACAAAAGAAGCGCAGCTCTCAGTCCTTCAATTTGCTATTCTTCAGTCAAATAAATCGAGTCCACATTTGAAAATATTGCCCCGTTGAAGGGCCGGCCACTACTGACACAATTTCTGTGGCCCTTTCCTGAGAGTGAGTTATTCTTTATCATGAAAGCAACTCAGATATTGCCAATTATGGCAGGATAAAATCTAACTCCAAATTAAATAAATCCAATCCTCTGACAACCATGAAAGTTCGCCGCTAAACCGAAGTTGAAGAGGTGAACTGATTGGAAGTGTAGTAAAGTGAGCAGGAGTGTAGGACCAGCGAAAGCGTGCTTAGAAGTCATCAGCCTCTGGTGAGTGCAGGAAAATGTGGCCCCACACCTGTCCAGCGTGGGCATATTTCGTGCCAGTTTCGGAGTCGTTTTTTTGTTGTGGTTGTTGCGTTGTTGTGCATTTTGAAGTGATTTATTTTGAACATGTCTTAATAAGGCGCACTAATTAACATGAATTATGCAAGTACAAGCAAAACAGCGCACCCCCACAAGCACTCAGACTCTCCTTCTTTCCCCTATCTTTATCCACACACACTCTCTCACATACTCACTCATTTGTACACCATTGGTTTTCTGCCTATGGCGGCGTTTGTTTGCTTCCTTTTGAAATGCATATTTTCCACGATTATGGGCGGCATTTATTAATTTTAATGTTTCCCATTTTTCCTCTACGATAATTTTTCTTCTAAACGCGGCGTTCGGAGGCTCGAGTAACGTTAATTTTAATTGTGTTTTTTATTTTATTATTATTTATTTCTGATTAATTGCATTTTAAATAATTAATTATTAATTGCAGTTGATGTAAATGCTGATTTATGGTGTTGCATAGTTTTGTCTGGCTGCGGCAGTGGCTGAGCCCATAATGAGGAAGCAGTGGGCTGGCTGGACAGAAACTGGCGAGGTCGGGCGTGCACATACGTAATTAATATTTTAGTGTTTCATTTGGGTTGTTTCTGAGCAGTTCCGCCGTGGCTTTACCGTTTCCATATCCGTTGCTTGGGCAGCGGTGCGAATACGGCTTTGGTGTCGATGTTGTTCGTGGTAAGAAGGCGGAGCTTCGTGGAATTCTGTTTGTCAGGAAGGCTAAGAAACAATATTCGAAAAGGGAACGAATGCAGGAAAAACTGAGGAATTGAAAGGACAATTGTGGCTGTTGCAAAGTGTTGAGGGACACAATTGCCACCTCAGCTGAGCACCGGGGATAGCGATAATAGTCCTGAGTAGAAGAAATTCTGAAAAGAAGGCTTATTTAGGGTACTCTAAAAGTTGCTCGTTGACGTAGCTAATTCTATTCTTAGCTGATAAGAAGAAAGGCTGAAAGCAGGCTTCCTTAGCGTCCTCTTAAAATTGTTTTCAAACATATTTCTACCCCGAGTTACCTTCCCTCAGTCACTAGTCCATTAATAATTAATGTACTTGTCCATTAATATATATATCCAGCTTACACACTTCTCCGTTCAAATATGCTCTCTTCGAACTATTGCGAGGTCATTATTACCTGTTTTTTGGTACAAAAATTGCCCTCAATATAAAATATAGAAATCCCGATGCACCATCGGCACGGTTTCCATGTAAGAATTATCTCTTCTTGGCAGTAATCCGATCATCACTTGTTTTAAGTTCTCTTTTATATTAAAATACTCTAGTGCCGAGCATGAGGGATATCTTCCTTTCCATCTATTGATAAATCATTGTCTTCCCGATTTCATTATCGTCCCAGTCTTGTTGTCTTAATCGATGTTGTTTCCTTCTAACATTGACTCATAGTCTACTCTACTTTAGGAGTAGCTTTACCTTTCATTAGCTTTCGTAGGTAAGTTGCTCATGCTGTCTCTGTTTTGTAATCCTTGGTGTTCACATATGTGAAATTGTAGGGTAACATTACAGATCCGATTTACAAAGTGAAGCTCGAGCAATGTGCATCTAAATAAAACTATTCCAACACCCCAAAAAAAGGTATGATTTTCCTTCGCTTTGAAAAGTACTTCCCATTCCCAGTCACATGAATATCACACAGGAATCGGCTCAATTTTGCCTCAGTTCGTCGTACATTCCACCACTGGGAAGTAAGTGTCCGCAACACATCCCAATACGAAATGACACAAACAAGTAGTTAACGACCAGAGTCATCACGTCTCATCGGACAACCTCACGCATCCACTCAATGGCAAAGCAGCATATATCAAACACGGCCACCAATAAACTACAGATTAGGTACTCGCTTTCTACCCACGAACACGGACTGGACTGCGGACTCTACACAAATCCTGTTAGACTTTATAAATGCGTGTAGTTAAACGCTTTAAATACTTTGACATTAACTACCCAAGAAGCAGGTATTCAAAATGTTGGGATTATAACTTCTCCCATTGTGCAGTTGCAGATGCAGATACAGTTGCAGCCGCAGCAGCCGAGTCAGAGCCACAGCCACAGTCAGAGTCAAAGCACGGCAACTCAGCGCAATTTGAGCCACAACAAAATACAAGCTGAAGATAAATTGGAGGCTCTTTTGCCCCGCCATATTAGATGCTACACAGACACCACCACCAACAACAACAACGCACAGCAAACTGCTGCAATTTGCTGTGGCCCCTGAGTTCAGCCAAAAAGCAGCGCCTCGGCGGTGCGGGGCAGAAATGAAGCGGCAAAAAAATTAGCAAAAATCTAAAAAGATGCGTGATTTGCGTGAGCGTGCGTTACCTTATCGCATCTCGGCCAGCCATGCTCCGCGTAGCCGCCTGCCAGATATGCATGTGCCCGGCCGGACCCATCCTTAGTTTTCCAGCGAAATTATTGTCTGCATAGACCACGGCGCGGACCACGCCGAACAGCACCGAGCACACACAATCGAAATTCCTTCGGCGCAGAAATTGCATTTCACGCTGAAAATGCGTGCTCTGCGTGCATGCCGCTGCGCAGCTGTAGCAAATGCAACTACTCGTACACAAAAAGCAACAAAAACGAGCGCAGAGTAGGTGCGCATGCGCACAATTGTGCCCCCAAAACGTGAGGAGGTGCTGTTGTTGCTGACTATGTTGCTAGTGGCGGTGGCGATGGTGGCGGTGGCGTTAGTTGTGTCAGTGGTAGTGATAGCATTCTTACAGATTTTTATATTTCCACTGCAAATGTGAAGAGCCCAAGGCAATCATGGGCGTCCCTGTAGGAAAAAAAATGATCATGTACACTCCCACAATTGCGAAAATCGGCAAGCGTGCTGTTATAATGGCGGCATTGGTCCTCATAAGAGTCACAGACGGGTGCCTTCAAGTGTGGGTGATAAATTTCCGACTGGGTGACGGCACTTGCTGCGTGAGCGCTGCATTTTTCATAACTTGCAGAAAAGTCACGTCTTCAGCTGAATTCTTCTGCGTTTTTTTCGTGTCTATTTGTTCCGCAACGATTTTCATGCGAAGGCGTTCGCTCATGTTGCGTTTTTGAGTTATTTACATAAAGAAACAAAAACAAAAACTAGCAAATTTTTTTATAGGATATTTTTCTTTGTTACAATTTCCCCACGGGCACATTTGAGCCGAGGCAGAGGCCAAAACGCGCTGACATGCGATTGAAGTATTCTGCAATCATGTCTCAATAAAGTTAAAAATGCGCCCTGCCAGCCCAGCCCAGTCGCGCCCATTGCAGCCGGCCACACTGCCACATCATTAACTTCAAAAATTGTCATTTCTACTGTGCAACACGAGCACCTCGCGTCCCTCCTCATCTACCCCTTCATCCGACATCGTTGCCCTGCGTATGCAAAATGCAAAAATCGTGATTGAGTACTTCGCTTGTTTTTAAGAAAAATATTTTTCTTTTTAATTTTCCAGTTTTTCTTTGGCAGAAATTAAGCAGTGCAACAACAACGGGGCATGCAGCATGTTGTCCACTGTGGCGCAATCGTGAACTGCCAACTGTGAAGCGCCAACGGTCAAGTGCGAACAACAGCAGCGAGAATCCACGATGAGGCTGCATGCATGCAGGGGTGCTCAAACTAAACACGAAACACGAAGATAGGAGGAGTTTCTAGGAAAGATGAGATGGTAATGGGAGGGTATCGATACTTTTTATCGCTTCTAGGTGCGTACTTATTGTATCGATACTTTGAGGTATGGAGAAAATATAAGAGGAATAAGGTAGCTCAGTTAACGACTACGGCATTCACTGCGGCATCGACTTCACCATCGACTACGACTAGGCTAGGACTACGACTATGCTAGAACTACAACTACCCCATCGACTACGACTACCCCATCGACCACGACCACCCCATCGACTACGACATCGACTTCGATTACGACTAGGACTAGGACTAGGACTAGGACTAGGACTAGGACTATCACTACCACATGGACTACGACCAAGTCTTTGACTACTGGACTTTATGGCGTGGTCTGTAGTCCACTTAATTTATAATGTGACTTCAGTTATCATAAAGAAATAACTAAGCATGATATTCACTTATATACTTATAAATAAGCATCACAAAATTTTACTAAATGGGAATTCTAATAACATTGGGGTACAAATTACACCAAAAAACCGCGTCTCTCCGGCTAATAACTATGTTCTTCATATCATGACCAAACTATCGATAACCTAAATTTTCAATCCTTACTTAAAATTATCTAATTTCAATCAAAAAGTATCGATTATTAATTATACAAAAGTTATCGAATATCGCGCACATTAAATTTCTGACAGAACGAAAGAAAAATCATTAAAACTAACCCTATCGTATGCAAATTATCAAATATCGTGAAACAATTGTCGATATAGATTTGTATTATGACAAACATAATCGAATATCGTATACAAATTAACAAAACTAGGGTTATAATTATAGAACATCGGGCAAATTGAATTTCTAAAAAAATTACTATCTTCGACATAGTATATAGTACAAAAAATCAACGGATATCGTATAAAAAATGTTGACGTATCGGACAAAATTCATCGGATGTGTTACAGGATGTTCAAATATAATAAAGAAATTATCGAATATCGTGAAGTAATTGTTGCATACCCCTATTATATATACTTCTCATAAACTTACCTAATATCGTAAAAAATGAAGAAATATCGTACAAATCGAATTTCCTACAAAATTACTCGATTAGCATTATATAAATGATCCAATATTATACAAAAATGTTCGAATATGGAAGAAAAATGATCAAATATATTTAAAACAATTTTGGATATCGTAAAAATATTTTTTATATCGTAAAAATATTATTGTACATCGTAAAAAAATGTTAGAATATTCTTCGAATCACCGTTTGATAATTCAATTTGTTCTCAACAGTTTTTAAAAAATGTTTCAATTGAAAAGTGTGGACTCGGAATTTGGACAACCAGGCAACTCTGAACATAGTTTGGCAGGTACAATGATATACAAACTTTAAAGTAGACCTTTTTATGAGTTTTATTATAGTTGTCTGCTTCCTGATATACCAAACCACGCTCGAAATTTGGTCAAAAAAATTTCTTCAGCGTTCATCTTATTTTTGAACGACTTCGCCAACAAGGGCTTAAAAGAGCCCTGAAGAGACCTTGGAGTATCCATAGCGCTTAGAATGTTGTTCGTTGATTGAAACATATTTCGTTGACAACTAAGAATATGAAATAATGAGCGCAGAGTGGCACATCATGAAAAATTATGAATAGCACACGGAAATTGGTTCTATAAAACTATTGTCCCACTGCCCAATACCTGAAAAGTCACCTTAAGCAACTTCAATTCAGCTTAAGTTCATAGTTGAGGTAGGTATAAGCACTGTTAAACTGGTTAACTGTTCCATGGAACTATTGATCCATCTACCCAACACCTGAAAAGTCACCTTAATGAAGCTTCAGCTAAAGTTCAAAGTTGAGGTAGGTTTAAGCAGTGGCAAAACGGCGGCTCAACTTCCAGCATCTTGTTGCAAAAACGAGAACTGAACTAAATCTGAGTTGTAAAACACCTTCAGAAATTGGATCACTGAATCAGAACTGTCTAAAGTCATTGAATGGAGTTCCTTCAAGACTATGAAAAAAATTTCTTCCGACATTTCCAAACACACAAAGCAGCTCATACCGAGGGCAACCAGCAGCTCCCCTTTGACACTAATTAAAGGGGCTTCTATGGACTGCAAAGGAAAACCCTGACAGGCGTTGAGTGACACTGACCTTCAACTCATTAATTTCCTAAGATATTCAACGATGTATTGACGATTATTTTCCAGGTCGCTCTCGACACTACACACAACACATGCACATGCCGCAAAACACAATGCAATCCCCTCCAAACCCCACTGGAACGCATGAGCCGTCTGCTCAGCTAAGCTAAGAGTATGGTAGGCTAGGCAAGGCTAGGCTCGGATCGGATCGACTTCGTGGGGCACTGCGTATGCGCGCAGCGTAACTAAAAAAATAATTTCGCAATTTGCGATTCTTGCGAGGCGCGCTGAGGCGAGGCGAACGAGCCAATGAGCCAACGAGCAAGCGAGCGAGCGCTTCATGCATTCCATAAGCCAAGCAGCCAGCTAGCTAGGCAGCCAGCCTCTGGGTCACATGGCATGTCTCGGCATCTATGGGATATGAACTCAATCTGCTCCTCATCTGCTGGTTCAGCGTGGCAAGCAACAACCGCGCGAGGACGACATGAATTGCTGCGTCTTTAAAATGTCGTGCCGCTGTGTGCGCAGCCGCTGTCGTGATTTTCCTGAATTAGATCGAAATTTATTCGCGACTATAATCAAATGTGAATTATTTATGCTGCAATTGAGTGGATGCGTCCATGTACACACACATACGGGTGCCTCAGTGTGTATGAGTATGTTTATGGCTACGTGAGTGTGTGGGTACGGATACGAGTGCTACGCGAATTTAGCCATTTCTGGCTTAAATTGAGATAATCTGCCGCTCGCCTGCGTTCTTCGGCTGCGTTATTTGCCTGCTTCGCCAATTTTAGGGGCAAATGAAATTGTTAACTGAAATTTATTGGGCAGTTAAATGTGAACGTGCGTTCCTCCGCCTCCTCTGAGCGCCGCAAATGAGCTTTGCTATCGATAACACAGTTATCGATACACATGCGATGCCTTTCTTTTCGCTTGATTGCAATCTGCCTTAAACGAATTTCACCTTTTACTTTCCCCGGCAGCTCAGTGCGAGCGCAGGCCAATTACGAGAGCTCGCATGCTTAATGGAAGTCAAAGTCCACACCGGGCTAAGTGGAAGTGGTCTCATTAAATGCGGCAGCTGTGAGAGACAATAAACTACCAACATACTTGCAGCCTCAGTGGGGTAGAGCAGAGCCGAGGCAATGCAGTTGACCAAATTTCTAGAAATAACCCTTACAAAGGGGGTGAATATACCAATATTGGTAGCAGGGTCAGCGAAGATTTCAAGACGTATTTTAAATTTGTTCGGAACTTTATGCGGCCATAGCACAGATTTCCATATGGTATCCATATCAGTTGAGGTTATTGGGAACGATGGGAGTGTCATCACCAACTATGTCCATAGACTAAAAATGTCCAAGACTAAGTCATAGGTTAGTAAGGGTCTGACCCATGGGTCTGACCTTGCACATAACTAGAAAGCTAGTAAAGAATATTTCATATAAATGGAAATTGTTACGAAAGTTAGTATTGTTCAATCACTGGATTCTGTGACTATTGAGATTCCCTGTTCGATTAACCATTGAATGTCCCCGCTCAGAATTTGCAAAGAAACTAGTAAAGAAATGTCAATCTCAAGAAAATTTCATATAAATAATACTTCTGTTGGGAAAATTAAGTCAATTGTCAATAGTTCGATCACTGGATTATGTGAAGTGATAAAAGAACTCTCTCTTCGGTTATAGACTTTCAGAATTCCCTGGAGCATTGAAAGTTCCCGCTCAATTAATAATTGCGACACGACAACCTTTGAAAAAGGAAAGAAACCTTTGAAAAAGGTAAGAAACCTTTGAAAAAGTAAAGGTACCTTTCTTGAAGGACTCTTCTTTTCAATTGTTCCAAGAAGAAAATGAGTTAGAATCGTAACTCTATTGAACCAAGGTAAGTAAAACAGGGTCTCTACACTCAAAAAATAAAATGGTAAAACTGTGGCAACGCCCAGAACAATGAACTTGAAGAAATATAAAGAAGAAGAATATGAGGCAAAGGATATTTTAAAGACAATTTAAATTAAATTTGTTAAGTGCCTAAAAAATTAATGAAAAGTTCAGAACAAATTATAAAAAAGTGCTTAAAACAATGAAAAGTTCAGAACAAATAAAAAAACAATAAATTTATTGAGTTATTGCTGACAATATAATGAAAGATGTCTCGCAAAGGGAAATACTTTCCTCGTTACTCCAATCCGGAGAGGAGACATTATTCAACCAATAGAAAGGATGGTTTTTGGTATAGTTTTGTTTAAGGACTTATAAAGAAAGTTATCTTTAGACTCATGATTCGTTCACTTTTAATAAGAATGATCCAGAATTATGAAAAATTACTCAATAGACTGAGGCAATTAGTAAGTTTACTTCTACATGGCTCAATTCAAGAGCTTACATTTTCGAGATTCTGGGAGAGACTACTTAGGGGAAATGGAAAGAATAGTAATAGAAAAGAGTATTAATATAAAAGAGTAGTTATAGGAGAGAACAGTAAAATGAAAGATTAGTAATAGGCAAGAGTAGTAATAGGACACGTTAACAGTACTTATAAAAGGAGTACAGATCCCTTCGAGCTCAGAATTATTTGATCGTAAGACAATTATAACAGGAACAACTTGACTTCTAAACATGGAAGCGTGTCTAGTAGAACTTGATATATAACCGCTGCGGTTTTATGAGGAAATTATAATGCTGAAGACTTACTCAACACGGTTCCACAGTTTATAGGATTGGTACTGACATTGCTGAGGAGATTCCAAAGTGTGAACTTACCTGAAAGTAAAAGAAAAATGAACAAATTAATAAAAGCAAAATAAAATGGGAAATTCTGATGATTTTTATTTACTTAAAACTTTTCGAGCTGCCTGCAAAATGGCGGCCGAGCGCTGCGAGGGCAGAACTGACATTTTGACACAAACTAAACTGACGATTGCAGTGCCCACCGCACACACACACACACGCCCCATTTAATGAGAATTGCGTGCGGCGTCGTCAACTGCAGCGATGGGTGGAAATTGTTCACACACCTTGAGGCACCAATGGCACGGACGGACGAACGGACGGATGGACGGCCGAACGGATGGAAGGGCGGACGGACGGATTGCAGAAGGCCCACGGCGCTGGTAGGCAGTGGCAAAAGAGAACAGCAACAACCAAAACAACACAGCAACAACGCGAAACGCAAACGACTGCAATTTTATGCAATTTGCCGCTGCTGCTGCCTCGTTTTTCGTTGGCCGCCATTGCAGGCAGTCGCCGTTTGCGTGGCCACGAGCAGTGCACTGCAGCACAGGCGCTGATTTGTGATTTTCGTTGGGCCCAGGCCTATGCCCCTGAGCGGCACTAGAGCTGCCATGAGCAACGAAGCGACGCCACCAACGCCAAAACACACACGTGTGCGACTCTTATTGGCAAGCGATGAAGCGGTAAAGCTAAGCAGGGCAATACATAAAATAAAACAATAAACAAACGCAAACACACACCCGCACGCATAGACACACATACACGCAACACACACCATAGTAGCAGCAACTTCGACTAGCAAACAAACAACCCCTCAAACTGCCATATTGAGTAGGTACGCGAACGTGCATGCAGGCACTTCTGCGCTTATGTTTGTTTGTTTGTGTGCTCGGCAGGTATGCGAAAAGGTGCCCCTTACGACGTGCTACTTACGGGCCAGAAGAACGGAATGTATGGCGGAAAACGCACATAATAATGCCTGCCTAGAAATAGTCGAAATAGTTGGCAAAGGATAGGCCTGGGCCTCAGCCAGAGCCTGAGCCTGGCCCGCTCGCATTCGCACGTGAGTGCACATGGCTGAGGGTAGGTATGGCAAAAGCCTCGTACCGCAGCAAACAGGGAAAAAGCAATACAACAACGCAAAAAACTGAAAACAAGACAGAGGTGGAGGTGGAGGCAGAGGCAGGCACGGTAGTAAGGGTTGCATTTAGTTTCAGTCTTCTAGTTAGGCACGTAGCCCTCTTGGTTAGAGTGAAAGAGCAGAGCAGCGGCGGCGGCACGTACGAGCACCGCCATACTGTCCCCTCGCCTGCTGCTCTATCCCACACACACACAGGCACACATAAGGTACGCTCCTTTATGGCTGGCAGCCATTGTTGTGTGCGGCGCACTTGCCTGGCATTTTTCAATAAACTCGCGTACATTGCATTTTCGTAAATGAAGTTACGAGCGAGCGTTTCTTGACTCGTTTGTCAGCAGCCGCCATACCTGCCTATGCCGCCCGCTAGTGCCGCCATGTGCCGTTCTGTGCCGCCTGCAATTGCGCTCGGCGGCCATTGTTTGGCAGCCAATTTCGCATGCAGCCGTTTCAACCCCGTTGCATTTGAGGAGCGGCACTGCAGCCATGATGTTGTTGTTGCTGCAGCGCATTTCTTCGCCCTGCCACTGCAGTTGTCGCTGTTGCTACCATTATTGTTGTACCGTTGTTGCACTGCAACCTTCTTCGCTCATAGTTTTTGGGCTTGGAAGTATTTCAGCGTAATGTGTAAAACATTCCGAAAAAAGGTCCTTTAAATTGCCCTGCCACCGACACTAAAATGGCGCGTTATTAAAACTGCAAAAGGAGAGGGAGAGGGCAAATAAACAAATTAGACACCTTTCTGAGAAGCCTGGAATTTCATATAGAAACGCGCCCACTGTCTCTATTATATTGTCATGATTTATGCGAGTACAAATTGGGCGGAACTTCTTTTTTTCCTTCGCCGGACGCAAAAATTTCTCCAGCTGAATCAAAAGCGAGCGTGTGGAATTTTGAGAATTTATTTATTTATATATTATTCTATGGATTTTCTATGTAGCTTTTTTCAAGATTGTTTCTATATGATTCTATCTGTATTTTTCTACTATTTCTTATATTGCACTTTTATAAACTTTTTCAAGTTTTTTCTATATTATTCTAATTGTCTTTTTCCATGTTTTTTTTCTATATTATTCTTCTACCTTTTACATGTTTTTTTCTATATTTTCCTATCTAGCTTTTCCATATTTGTCCTATTTTTAATATTATTCTATGCGTATTTTTTCATGTTTTTCTATGTTATTCTCTTTATTAAACATAATGCCACGTTCCTCTTTATTATTCTATGGTTTCCACGAATTTTTACATTAAAAATGTTCCATGTCTTATGTTACTCTTTTCCATAAAAATTTTCGATGTTTTTCGCATGGATCTGTTTTTCTTCTATATACACCAGAATTGTATTTAAATTTTTTCTATGATTTTCCAAGTTTTCTGTGCTTCTAAATTACTTGTCTATGCTTTTTGCCAAATATCCTTTTCATTTCTATATATTTTTAATATTTTTCAATGTGGCTTTTCCACATTTTTCGTTAAATTCCATTTTTGCATAAAGTTTTTAATTTCTTTATATTTTTAATATTTATCAATACTTATCTTCTATGTTTTCCGTCACGACTAACTTTTTCCCACATACTATATTATTATATTCTATTTTTATAATGTAATATTATATTATATTTTATATATCATATTTTATTATATTCTACATTTCTACATTTTCCATATTTATTTTCTATGTTTCTTAATCATAAATTTTCTTCCTATTTTCGATATTTTTAATACATTTTTAATACATTTTAGATTTTTCCATTTTTTGTTAGTTTCTTTAAAGTATTTTTCCTTATGTTTTCTGATGTTTTTGACATTGTACCGGACCTTAAAATATAAATATCATCAAGACAAAGTTTTAAATCAGAAACTAATGAAATTAAAACTTCTTCCTCGATATCCATCCTTTTTTAATAAAAGAACATTGAAAGACGGCACCGAAGAGTTACCGACAGCTTCATGGCGGATACCCTAGAGAGAGGAAGTTATGTTTTAATCCCTCTCCCTGTATTTTCATTTAATTCTCCACATAATTATGAGAGTTTTCTTTTGAATCCAACATGGAGAAGGTGTTTTTTAATAAAAAATTAACACGATAAAATAACTTTTTAAATTGTATTTGTAGACTTCGCACATTCGGGAATAACTGAGGTATTTTGAAACTTTTCAATCACACCTAAGTTTGTATATTTCTCTATTATTCCATGCGATACTGCTACTGGTTTTCTCGAGAACTTGTAACTATACATTGTTCGAAGGTAGAGCATTTTCTGACCGAATACTCGAAGCACTTCATTTAATGATAGAAACATCCGAAATTGTTGTATCAAAACGGATTGAAGGAAAATTCACAGTCTGATTATACCATGAAGTAACCATAACTATGCTGACCTACGACTTCACGACGTAACCAATAGAGAAAGAATTACAGATATATATTGAGTTCTATATGGCCTAAGGCGCTCTAAACTTCACCACACTCAATATGAACAGAGACGGTTTCGTTCATTAATAGGTCTCTACAACAGGCGGGAATAAAATTACGAACTGATAAATTCTAAAATAGAATATTCGTTCCAACCACCATTCCCAGCTTCTCCTTATACTGTAATAGGCAGCAGCAATAGCTTCAGAACAGAAGAGAATCAGTCTTTCAAATACTTCTTGTTCTTAAAGAGGCATAATAGCCTAGAATAAAAAGGCCACCTTTAAATTCGTTTCTATAAGTACTTCTAGGTATTCCCATAATTATTTTCCTTAGTTATAATTTATAAATTGACTAATATTTTCTCCCTTTACATACAACATAGGAGAAGTTACTCGATTAATGACCAAGGCTCCCTCGCTTCACAATTATTCGATGACTGACCAAGTCCCTCGCTTCACAATTATTCGATGACTGAAAAAGGTTCCTTCGCTTCACAATTATTCGATGACTGAAAAATGTTCCACCGCTTCACAATCATTCGATGACTGAAAAAGATTCCCTCGCTTCAAGATTGTTCGATGACTGGAACCATGTTCCTTTGCTTCACAATTATTATCGAATACATTGAAAACGGTTCCTTCGCTTCACAACTATGACTAAAAAAGGTTCCATCGCAAATGGGCGTGGGTTCCAACAAACTAATCTTCGGCTTGCGGTGCTCCTTCAAACGGAACTAAAACGCCAGCGCAAACTGACTGCTGAAAGCGTGCAAAATGTGGCAGTGGCATTCATGGAGCGGAATAATAAATCGTGCTGGCATCGATAATGTCATCGCAATTTTAACATCGCTATTCCGAAGCGAATGACATCATCGGAACGCACGCAACCCGGTAGGAAAGTGCACGCCGAATGCCGTGACAAGCCTAGACGAGCAACTTTTTAGCATATTAATAAAGCATGTTAATAAAGCGTACGGAGGAGGAAAACGTGCTTAAGCCCAGCAGCAATATAAGCGGCGGCAGCAGCAACAGCACAGCAGCAGCAGCAATAAGAATGAAATTCATCAACTGCGCTTGTAAGCGCTCCAAATGGCTCAAACCTAATTGAATAATGCATAAAATGCGCTTAACAATTTTAATGCTTGGTAAATTCCGAGCGAAGAAGCCAAAAAAGCAGAAAAATTAAATAAATAAAGTATTCATAAATGTCAGCGGTGGCGGCGGTGGCGGTGGCGGTGTCAGTGGCGGTGGCAGCAGTGCCAGCGGCAGCGTTTTAGACAATTCACATGCGGCCAGGCTGGCGCTTTTTTTGGTATGCTTTTTTTGGTTTCAAACAAGCTAAAATTAAAAAGCAGAATAGTAAATGAGCAAAATTATACACGAGACGCGTCAGCAATCAAAAAGCCAAGTGTGTGGAGTGTAGGTACAGCTACAACAACAGCAACAACCAACAACAACCAACAACTATGACTACAACAATGGAAGCGGCGGCAGCAGCCATAACAGCAACAACCACAGCGGCGCAAAAAGTAAATCCAGCCAACTGCTGAGCTTATGTGGCTCTAATGGCAACGACAGCGGCAGCAGCGGCGGCCGAGACGGCGGCGGGCGCTGTGGTTGGCAGCGCACACTTGAGCGAGTTGCTATGTTGGCTGGCTGGCTGGCTGGGCTGCTTGGCTGATTATTGTGCGAATGGAGTGAAGCGAAGTAACCTTGAATATTTTTGTTATTTTTGTTGTTGTTGTTGTTGTTGTTGTTGCTGCTGGATTTTATTTTATTTAATTTTTATTTTGATTTTTGTTTTATTTTTTAACTTAACTTCTAACCAGCATGTGTGTACGTACGGTTTATTGTATAATCGCATAAAAAATGCGACTTTTGCGCATGCGCTGTGCAGGCATTGCACAAAAAACCGCGCTCGCACACACACACACGTACACCAACACCTCAGCGAATCGGACGGCGTTAGAATGGAGCCAAGATTTGTGGCCGGCCAGCGGCGCGCTTGAGTTCCGTCATCGCAGCCAAACGAATTGAGATTCAATGTCAGTGTCAAGCTAAGTTTATTAGACGAAAAAACAACATGGACAACAACAACAACACCAACAACCAACACAATCGTAAGAACAATGGCAACACCATCACCGCCCTCCACAATCTTCATTGTCTGCAGATATAGAAAATTAAATAAAACAAATTGTTCCGAACCCACAAAAAAAGTTAATAAAGGAAGTTAAATTAAAAAGGAAATGTGGCTGCGTTTCTGTGTGCGTGTGTGCCTGCCTTTGAGAGTGTTTGTGTGCGTGAGTGAGTGTGCCTGAGTGTGTGTATGACTGGTCTGAGAGTGGGTACAGTTGGCCACCGCCACAGCTGACTCTGACAGCTTCCTACAAGTTCTGAAGCGAGATCGTGCCGCTTTGAGCCACTCGTCTCCATTCCTCTCACTCCGCCGCCACCACCGCCGTTTGCCAATTGCCAATTTGTTTAAACACTATATTATAATTTTTTATTCATAATTTTAGTTGCTTTTTTTCTTTTTGTGTTTTGTTTTTGCACATAAAATTTTGTTTAATAAAATGCTTAAGCACACAACACAACAACAACAACAACAACAACAACAACAATAGCAATAAAAACTAATATAATCTAGGAAAAGGTTTGCTGCGATTCTTGTGTGAGAAATTTGCATAGTGTTGCATGTGGACTGCCGCTCTGAGGCTCGATCCGCTGCTGACTCGTGTTGTTGACTTGACTGGGCCGCTGATTTATCTCACAGTTTGATTATTTATTAGCATTGGCGGATTATAGACGCACAAACGTACGTTCTGCAGTTCTGGCATGTATGCGATTATGGCGGTTGCTGCTTGCCACTTTATGACAATTTCCATACGTTTTTTTCAACGATTTTCTTCAAAGCTCATTTAAATTCATTTAGTGGTACCGGAGGAGGGGTATTCGGCCCCAGAACTAGATACTCCGAACCCATGGGAAATTACACAATTTTTTCCTAGCACAAATCCACGGCATTGAAAGTTGCGCACAGATTAACTAGAGTAGGAAATGGCAAAGACGGGTCTTAGCCATATTATCGGATAGTCAAGCTGGCACTCGAGCACTAAGCTATTACGAAGTATACTCTACTTATGTTAGTATGGGACTGTCTTAAGAAACTAACCCAACTAGGCAAAGATAACAACGCCAGCCTTTGCTGGGTTCCCGGATACGAGATCCAAGGTAATAATAAATTAGAACTTGCCAGGGATGGAGCTTCCACAAAATAATAGCATCAACACCATTTTGTGGGATAGGAAGAGGATTATGGAGTAACGTACTCAGAGGATATGAGAACTGTGCAAAACAGAAACTTCTCTCAAGCCACGTAGGCTTCAGGCAATCTAAACTCTTGTTAGGCAACTACAACAGCGAAAGATTGGAATCTTGCATTGAATAACCAAGAATAGACTAAGAACTTTAACCGGACTTCTGAATGGACACTGTAGACTCAAGGAACACCTGAGCAAGCTCGGAATTGTAGCAAGTCCCACGTGCAGATTCTGTGAGGAGGATACTGTATCACCAGAGCACATAATTGGGATTTGCGGGCCGTTGATCCATCAAAGGAAAGGGCATCTGGGTCTTTTCAAGTGCAAGGTAGCTCCATAGCACGACTTGAACCAACCGACATCCTCAAATGTTTGAGGGCTTCAGGGTTAGTTGAGATTTTATAGGGATATCTCATTAGCAGAGGGTATTACAATAGATATTTTTAGTCGCCAGTACTCTTCACACACTTCTTTATACATTACATTATAAAATTTAGTACATATTTTAGTAGAGATCTGTACAACCATGTTTAGTATATATTTTAGTAGAATTGTTCATATTTATAGGTAAAATTTTTGTACACAGATTTTAGTACACAGAAATTTAGAGCAAATTTTAGCACAAATATGTCTAACAACTTGTGGTACAAATATCCTAAATATGCATTTTAATATTTATCTGTACAATAGATTTTAGTACACAATTCTAGCACATATTGTTAGTACACATCTGTATTGCTCTATGTTCACATGTGTCCCACAGATGACCCTAGGACCGTTACAAGTCTTTGCTACAAATTCAACCCTTCTTTGAGTTGCTCAGACCATTAAATATACTGTGGCAAAGATTTACTATTTCCTTAGAAAGTTGTGGTATTCTTCGCTGACATTGTTTCCCAGGATACGAAATTAAACGTAATGAGGACAATTGTAGTACCATTTAAAACATATAAGGAACTCATGTATGGCAGTTTGGACATCGAAACAACAGTTACAATCAGCACTTAAAAAAAACTCCCCCAGATATATATTTTCTAAACTTAAATATGATCCATATATCCCCATTTTCTGTAAGGATACTAAACTGTAGTCTAACTGCTTTTTTGAGTATTCGTAATATGGTCTTCTTTTATAAGTTAATATCTACCAAACATTCACAGAGCCTTTCAGTAAGCTCTGTTTTGGGCGATCCACACGTACACTCAATCTAATTTGAGCTCCTCATAAGTGCCATACGACTTCTAGGATGTTCTTTGTCTGTGCTGTTAATCTTCGGAAGTCCTCACCAAGGGTATTAAGTGTAAACACTATCCTTACTCTTAAAAATACATAAAATTTTTTCCTACTGCATTCTCATAAAAAGAGTGCGCTTGTTTATTATAATATATTTTTTTTATTATTTTTATTTATATTTTAGTGTCTTAAATGTCAATAAATACGTAATGAGCTCTGATTTATGGTTTCCCGATTTCATCAATTATTTATTAATACTCATTACGCTGCGTCTTGTTGCACATTTGCATAGAAAGGGCCCCGTAACTAATTCACTGTGAATGCCACATTTGCAAATGTTCTCGCAGATTACATTGAATAAAATTGATTAAACCACTCACAATTCTATAATGGGACTTGTTGTAGTGCCGGTCCCTGATTAGCAGTCACACTCTGCACGATTGTTGTGTTTGTATCTGGACTATAAAATATAAGCACGAGCGAAGTTCGAGTAGTTCATGGATTACTGCAGATAAGTGAAGGGAATATTGTGCATATAAATAAATCGTGGTTTGTTTCTGGAGTTTCAAGCATTCAAGATTACAAGCACCTGTTAGAACATAAGCCTACGAGTGCTGAGGAGTGGCACTTGTCTGCGATACGCGTGGGGAACAATTGGGAAAAACTTAAGTACTCAGCAGTAATGATAGACAGTTGGATCCGTTGGGGTTCATTTGGAGAAGATCTATAATTATGACTTACGAAGCATGTGGATATATAATGATAATGAACATAAAAATAAAGTTCAGCATAAACCTAATGGGAATGATGTGAATAATTATAATAGTAGAGATACTAAATGGGGGAAATGGACGATGGGGTTTATCATGGTGGTGCTGGTGTTTATCATGGTGGTGATGGAGTTTATTATGGTGGTGATGGTGCTCATAGTTATAAGGATTGTAATCTTGAAAATAATGTTGATGATGCAGATGTTTATTTGACAAATATTAGAACGGAACTTATAAGTCTGATCTCCCTTCATCAAGCTTGAACCATATTCTATTAGTTCCGATTCTTTGGATATTTTTCTTGATATTTGAAGTGTTAGTTGCGCTGTAGAGCCGGGATGCCGAGGACAAAAATCTGACGTGCGGTATCTAATGATGGAGAAGGGAAACCAATATAAACAGGCATGCAAATGTCACAAATAATCTTTTGCACCAAGTCAAAACAATGGACAATCTCTGGTTGAGTCAAGGAAGGGAAATTCATATAGGTCTGCCATCCACACCACTGCTTTATTCCCGCAGGCTTAAGGGTCATTTTTCTCAACAACAACAAAAACATGCATTTTTAAGTCAACTGATCTCTGTTAACCGCTTTACATCTTTTGCTAGGGAGACTGCCAATGCTGGGAATCAACTGAAACTCAACACTGTCAGCTTAATAAGTTCCACGGAAGACTCAACAGACAGATTGCGGCTCAAACATGCTTTCAATGCCCCGGCAAATACATGTGTATGCGTGTGTATGTGTGCTTGTGACCGTGTCCGCCCACAGTCGCGAACCTCGTTTCTACCGCTACACCGATTCGATCCATATGGGCACGGAAATTAATGAAATCTTTTTAATTTATTTGAATTAATTTAACTTTCATTTCGTAGTCGGAGCCACTTAACTGTAAAATGTTCGCCTATAAAACAAAATCGCACAAAGAAAAACAACAAAAATCTAAATTTGAACAAAAAATTCGCGAACTAAATTTATGGCCTCCTCTTCACTGCCCCATTTGACCTAATTTTGCGTATTGTCGACGACGAAGTCTCTTTTTTTATTGTGCGTTTCTTTACACAATCAACCCACTAAATTCGTATCTATTATCTGCAAAAAAAAACATACACATAAACAATGAACACAGCAGCAACAACAATCGCGAACGCATAGTTCAAGACTTCTTTTTTTGTTTGTTATTTTTGCAAAAAAAAATTTAATTTTTTTGCAAAATTGGCAAATTTCAATTCCGCGTTTCCCAGCAAACGCACACAACACCCAACAAGCTCGCTTGAGTGTTGCGTTCTCAGCCAGCGCTGCGTGTGTGCGCGCTCAGATACAGTATCTGAGCCCCACAAACGCAGCCAGCCGGCGGTGCTGTACACGAAAATGTTGTTGCTGCCGCTGATGTTGTTGTTGTTTCTAAATTTATAGACGCAAACGCACAACATACAACAGACGAGCGCTAACTATCGGCTACTTGAGCGTATATAATTTTGCGTTGTTGTTGTTGGATGTGACCCCAGCCATGCGCGCGAAGAGCCCGGCAACATGTGCGAAAGCGAGTGAGCCAGCGTCAGCATTACGCAATGCGTTCACATTTCAAAAGGCTGAGCAAAAAAAATCAAACGAAATTTGCGATCGCCTGAGAATGTGCTCGTGTGAACCCAGTGGGAAATATTTGCAATAGTGGCGGGTTGGGCCGATCAAACTAAGGACCAAAATTTCCAGCAAACTTCAATTTCTGTATGTTCGTTGTGAATGTTCCTGAAGGAAGTGCGTGCAATCAGGGAGGCCTTTAGATTGGCAGTGGAAGACAGGAGCTACACAAAAAGAATAGCAATCATTTCAGATAGTGCGGCTGCTAGGTAGGTAAAGCGGTCGTCCGAAGGGCGCACTTAGGTCACATTGACCCCTTGTGATACCGGCTGTGTCTGGACTCGCCAGTAATAATCTCGAAACTATTATGAGAGTGCAGGGAGGACACAATGGTACTATATCATCGGCTCAATGTAATATTGATATGGCTGCCTGGACACAGGGGTATCGATGGAAAAGAGATGGCAGATGGCTGGCCCGGAGGGAATCCGCTCTTGATGAAAATGTGGCAGAGCCGGTTCGCATCCGTATTGGTTCAATCAGGAGCACGATAAGCAAAGAATTCTTGGTGAAAGCAAACAGCCAATGGAGGAGAATGGAATCCTGCAAGATCAGTAGAACACTCTGGTCGGATTACAACAAAAACAAATCCACAGATTTTATTAACAGAGGTCGTCGTGAAGCAAGCTGGGCTTACCGCAGTCATCTCAGGCCACTGTTTCATTGGAGAACATGCGGGAAAAATTGGCATGACGTTCAATATTGTCGGGAGAAAGGGAACACTTCCTCTGTAGCTATGCGGCACTGGCTAGAACAAGATTGAAAACACTAGGCAAACCGATGTTCCAAGACACTGGAGAGTTCGCGAACTGCAAGATAGAGGAAATTCTCGCGTTCATAAACCTCTCGAACTGGCTATAATGGTCAGCAGAAACATCAATATCACATTTGCATCTAAAACAAGAGAGCGGTATCAAAACGGCGCTCCTGGGCTAATTGGATGTGGGATCAATGCCGCTGTAACCAACCAACTATGAAATAGTGCTGCTAATATTTCGATCACTGGATTTTGTCAAGAAATTGAATAATTTTGTAATAATTTTAATTGTAATTAATTATAAGAAATAAATAGTTTGTCTATTAAAATTATCTTCTGAAACATTTTTGTATTTCCAAACAAAAATTGTTTATTAATAAAAGACGTCATCTTCATCTTCATCATCGTCCTTGTTTCTTGTATTTTTGCACAACAACAACATTCCCGAATGAAGTATTTTATACTCAGTACTCTATTCCCGATTGAAGTATTTACTGTGAAAATTTGCTAGTGGGTGGGTGGCTTGGGGCAAACGCTTCCGCACGCTGTACGCATACGTTCGAAATTAGTTCAGTAGGTTTCGCGCGAGGCCCACTCAACCCGCCCCCCAGCCAAAATTCTCCCCGCACGCAGCCAGAACCACTGCCAAAGATTAGGTTCAACGTCAATTTTTGCACAAAACTTGAAGCGTGGAGGCAAAATACACACAAAATTCGCACATTTCTGTCCTTGACATACTTCGGGGGAACTTGAAACGGGCGCGGCCATGGAAAGGCAGAGGCTAAACAACTACAAATATAAAAAAACTAGAAAAAACTTGCAAACTGTTTTATTTTCTTGCTAAACTTATACTTTAGTTAGATGAATTTTTGCGTTTGCGGTGCGTGCGAACGTGTTGCGAGGCGCTGAGTCAAGAGATAAGATAGGCGGCGAGCGGAGCAGCGCCCCCCTGCCGCCTTGGAGCGCTCGTAGCTGGGTCGTGTGGAGCAGCGCATAATTGTGTGTGTTTAGTTTTAAACAATTTGTTTCACATACAAAAAGTTATAAAAATAAAACGCACATAAACACACAGAGGCGAACACGCCCAGAGGCGAATACGCACACACACAGACGCACTTTGAATAACGCCTCAGCAAAACGCATTCAGAGCGGATTTTGCATTCATTTAAATGAAGCAATTCGTGCCTTTTCGCATGTAGGCATTTTTTTATTCCAAAAATACAAATTTTTTTGGAAAAAAAAATTTTTTTTCAAAAACAATTTATTTCAAATTTTTTGAGAAATTTTTTTTTATTTTGAAAAATATTTTTTTTGTTTGTTCAATTTGACTGTCAACTGAATTTAAAATTTATTAGTCCAAGTGGCGCAGAATTTATGTGGAGAAATTGGTATGAAAATTATTTATGAAGCGGTCGCTTAACTGCGGATCAGTATTTAGCGCACACATTTTGTCACCAGTTCTACTCCCAATATATAAATATATATCATTTTGATTTATTTTTACACGCCACAAAAATAATTAAATAAACATAAACTAAACCCCACGTCTGTCTCGTCTGCCAGATTGGACTGTTTAGTTCACTTGAACAGATCAACTCTCGCTCATGGAGTCAGTTCAGTCGGTTTCACTCCCAGATGTATTGTTCGGCTTGGCTTAGTCTCTGTTTATGTTAGCTTTGTTCTTTTAATGTCGCTTTCTATGTTTGTTCACATTGTTCAGTTTCTGCTGTTGTAAATAAACATGCTTAAATAAACATTTTCGATTGTGCCAAACGGTTTGACCATAGCAGTGGCCCACGGGGATACGGGCAGTCCCCGCCGGCGGAGAAATGTGCAGAAACTAATTCAATTACCGCGGGAGAACAAAACGGTTAATTGATTGTGTTTTCTTTGAAATATGTTTGACATTGGTGTATATAGTTCGCCGTTGAACGCACTCACAGCAACATATTTGCGTATTCAGTCGGAAGATGATGCTAATGAAGAAAGTTGCATTAGTTTCCAGAAACCTGAAATAATGTCGTTAAGTGTAAAAGAAGCACAGCTTTTACCTAGGGAGAAATAAGACGCTTTGAGTAATGTAGAACTATCGGATAAACTGGCCTTATGAAAAGCTAGTTTAGGGACCCATGCCTCTGTGGTAACACAAAGGACCAATTCTTGACCTTGATGAGCTTCCTTTTGCTTCCACCCTAACCTTACCAATATATACCATAGACTGTAATAAAAGCTCCAAAACTATGCTATAATAATAACTCTCTTGACTCCAGCTGCCCCCACAAGTCTAGCATCCTTTACTCTACCTACAATTGAGTTCATTTCAACCCAATGACAGCTGAATTGGAAGAAGACTCTATCTAGACATATTTCTCTTCTAAGATAATATCAGAGGAAGCTCACAACTTCAAGGTAATTAAAATTAACTGTTTCCTCAATTTGGCTTTATGATAACACCCGGCGAAGTCTCAAGGCGGGAGTTTCTACTTTCATGTGTATAAGACTAGCCACATTAGCAAGCTGAGAAGGTAGAGGGCAGATAATTTTTAGGGAAGAATTATTACTTTTGGGTCGTTGCCCGATATCTTGCCCAGAAGGCAATCTTGACAAGCAGATCACCAGGAAAACTAAAAACTCCCAGTACAAAAAAGCGATATTTACATCCGCAGAACCTGAGGAGTGGGAGATATGCTGCTTGTAATTTAACCAATGACCGCTAAGATCTTGATGCGGGTACTTCATTATAATATAATTCCGTTGGAGAGGAAGTTTATATTATTGTTGACCCCCTCGACTGATCAATATACATTTATCCTTAATATATCTATTATAGGTCCTAAATTAAAAGTGTTCTAAATTATATTGCTGAAGAATTTTCAGCTGAAGGTTTCATTTTGTAGAAGGGCATATTTTTTACATTTCATCATTTAAAGTATCATGGAAGAATATTAAGGTTTCGAAGCTCGAATTTACTCAAGATAAAGTTCTCAACTGACCCAAACTTAAAATAAAAATTTCATTCATTTTCAGTAACCGTCAATATCGTATTTAATTAGGTATACAATTCCTCTTCATTGCATCATTGAGGATTAGTTTCTTTATCTGACCATCTTCTCTTAGATATTTGCGATAGGCAACTTTCTGATTATATTTACTCTTACTTCAGAAGTAGTTCCTCCCAGTACATTGTGGAAGGCATTAAGTTCTTTCCCAGGGCTGTGTTATAAGCAACTTTCTGACTCTACTGACTCCTGCTTCAGAGGTAGTTACACCCAGTCTATTGTATTGACATTCATTTCCTTCCTGGAACTGCGCTATAAGCAACTTTCTGATTAGATTTACTCCTACTCCACAAGTAGTTCTTCCCAGTCTACTGTAGTGGCATTAATGTCCATCCCATCCATGTGCTATAAGCAATTTTTTTGACTCTTCTGACACCTACCTTCAGAAGCAATTCCATCCAGTTCATTGTAGTGGCACTAATTTCATTCCCAGGACTGTTTGTGTCTATTCATGATGCTTCCCTAACTATAGTGTTCTGGGAGGTAGTCATAAATCTGAGATATTTCCTGCTTCCTATGTTTCCTATACCTTTCGTCACCCGTAAGTCTGGGGAGGGAGTTTTTTTGTTTTTGTTTTAATTGCAATCACGAGTGCCGAACTTTTCCTTGCTAGAACTGACTTTTGTTGCAGTCTGACATCAAGTCAAGTACATGTAATTACTTCTAAAATGTGGTTACGGCACGTACTTAAAATATAAGTTATTTTTTGCAGTTTTTTTCTATATTGTTGCAATAAAAAAGGGTCGCTCATATTTTTCGCATGTGTCACATTTCTAACGTTCGAACGAGAACTAAACCGCACTAATTACGAACGCCTTTTGTGAAGAATTGCTAATGAACGAAATAATGTTCGCGTTTTTCAGCGCCCCAGGCACGTACGCATACAATAAAATGTGGAAAATACTTGGAAAATATGCAATTGCGTGACATTGGAAAAAGCTAAATAAATATTGCCTGTCAGGGCATCGGACAACAACAACAACAACGCGAAAATACTGTGACTGCAGCAACCAAACATGAGGAAAAAATACACAAAAAGTGTTTAAAACACACACATAAAAAACGTTTGTCAAAAAGGCAATTTCGGTTGATTTTATTCAAATTTATAAATACTTAAAAAATAAAATAAATAAATAAAAATATTCTCACATTGGCGCACGCAAAAAACTTACATAACTTTACAAGATTTCGCTTACTTGTGGCAAGAGAAATTTCAATTGCAAATTACGCGTACATATTCATGCATATTTATAGAGACTTTCAAATGCCGACACACACACACATGCACACCACACATATACACACACTCCCTCACGATGCTGCCATAAGAATCAATACAACGTGATCAACATTGACGCCAGCAACGATATTCCCCCTTGATCTTCATCATCGCCATTCACTATTTATCATTCATCATTATCGTGAACCAGCCCGCAACCCGTCATAAAGCATGATCGGCGTGTGGTGGAAAACAACAACTACAAAAATAACCAAGAGGCATGCGGCATGCGGCGTACGGCAATTGTTCATATGGAAATGCATCCCATAAATGCACAGAAATGATGCACTCTTAAATAAATAAATAAATTCATTCATTAGGAAAATCAACATGAAAGCCAGAAACACACAAACGCATTCACACATCCACACAAAGGCAGCACATACACACAAAGGCAGCACACACACATTCAAACAGAAAACGCCATTGCGGAATCCCCCCAGCGGTGAAGCCGGCGGCATTCGAGGATCGACGCAAATGAGGTTGTAGTGGGTTGAAGTCAACTCATTTCGGTTTCTATGCTTTCGTCGAGTTGAAGAAAAAGGCCCACACATACACACACACAAATGCTCACACACTCCCAAATGCTCACACACACACGCGCTCATAGATACTTCCCTAAGGCAGAAGTATCTGTCGTGCAATTGGAGCCACTTTTTTATGGGCTCTCAATGTCAAAAAATATTTCAATTCCAAGCGCAATAAATGTCGTAATAAATGCGTCTTATTTCAAAAAAAAAAAAACAACAACAACAAAAATAACAAAATGCGACAAAGTTTCAGTTGCCACACGCACACAAAATTCAGAGCAAAATAAAAAGAAATTATTTTGGATGAAAACATTATAGAAAAAATGTTTTTTTTTTAATGTATAAAAATAATAATCAAACAAAATGTCATTATAAAATAGTAAAATCTTATTTGAAATACTAAAAAAAATTTTAAACATTAACAATACAATACAGATTCCAATATAATATAATTATTTTTATTAAGTAAATAATATAATAATTCTAATTCTATTTTATTATATATAATTTAAGGAAATGCAAATACTTAAAATAATGCCTTTAAAAAAAAGAAAATTAAATAATTTATAAAATAATACTTTTTAATGAAGAAAATAAAAAAAAAATTATAGAAAATTAAACAAAATATAACAAAACTTATACAAAAACAAAAAATATATCACTAAAGATTATAAAGTCATTATTTTCAAGAAGCAAAGAAAAAAAAAAAGAAAGAAACCAAAATTGTAAATGTTGAAAGAAAATACCAAAAAATTATCCAATTATCATATAAAAATGTATAATTATCATATAAAAATGTATAATTAAATATATAATCAAAAAATTAATAATAAAAAATTGACAAAGTTTCAAAAGAAATAAAATACTTTAATTTTAAAAATACAAAACACAAAAACAACAAAAACTATCAAAAGGATATAAAAAAAACAAATCGTTTAATTTTGTAGAAAAATATTTAAAAAACAAAAAATTCAAAACAAAGATATAATATATAAAAATAAAAATAAATGTATAAAAAATTAAAAAATATATAAAAATAGCATAAAAAAGATTTAAAATAAAAAATTGAAAAATATATAAAAAAAATTTCATTTCACAAACAATAAATCAAATTGTCAAAAAAATATACATAATACAAAAAAATACTGACCTACTCTCATAAAAATTAAAATTTTAAAAATTCTTAAGACGGCAATAAATAAATAAAAAGTTCTTTTTTTAAAAAAATTTATAAAATAGTCAAAAATATATAAAAATTTCGAAAAAAAAATATTCAAAAAGAAAGAAAATATATAAATATTTAATTGAATAAAAATTTAAAAAAGTTCTATACAAATTTAAATAAATGGGTCAAAAAATAATATATACAAAATATTAACAAAAAAAATTAAAAATATAAAAAATAATAAAATGAAAAATTTTAATTGAAGAAATTTTAATAAAATGGTAAAAAAATTCATAAGAAATTAATTTTTAAAAATTTAAATAAAAAATTTAAAAAATATATAAAAATTTCATTAAAAAAAAATCAATTAAAAATAAGAGCTACATATAAAAAAAACGTAGCAAAGTGATAAAAATTGCAAAATATGTTTGAATGCTAAAAAACAGCTGGCACAGACATGCGTGTCGAGAGGGCAACACCACAAGGAACCCAGCGCAGGAAGTATCCACGAGCAGGCACAGCAAAGACAATTCACAATTAAGATGGAAAAGAGAAAACTGGGAAAATGTCGCGCAGCGCCGTGAAATGAAGCGCAAAATTCAAACCGCAACACGACTGCGCTACAAATGGCCGGACGGACGGACCACCACACTCACAAGTACGCAAGCTGGCAATCATCTCATCGAGTAGTTTTGTGTATGCTGTGCACACGCAGCGCACAAATCGCTCACGCGCTGCGATCGAGCGGCCGGCAATTCCCTTCGTTCCCCCAACACTCCCCTCTACCTCATCAACCAAAACTGTCGCATCAGCGCCGACGGCGGCATTGATAATGAACTTTGAAGCGCATCGCATTGCGTCGTTCTCTTACACTTTGTGCAATATCGCATCTTCTCTCTCTCTCGCTCTCTCTTCCACAGCTTTTCCTGCAGCACTTCTGCAACTTTCGGATACGCGCATTCTCTGCTCCTCCACCGCCAGCGTCATCGGAATGCATTCGTTTGCAGCGCCGAGTGTGAAAATAGTTTCAGCGATCGGGCGCTGCTTGGCTACTGACCACAGAACAGCGAAGCACACGCAATCAGCTGAAATGTACCTTATTCCTCAATTTTATGCTCTCTTCACCCTTGCCACCCTTATGCACTTTTTTTAAGTATGTGTATCAAATTAAAAATTCAAAATTAAATATTAAATAATACAACTTTGTTAAAAAAAATTTTAAATAAAGATGCGAATCTTCTTCATACCTTTATCTTTCTATATAAATATTTATCTATCGATCTATATCTCTATATGGATTCAACGGATTCTCCGTTAGGTCCCTTCTACGTAGATCATGACATGATCGTCGATTTTAGAATATTTGGAAGGGTCTTCCGGTATACTCAGGAAATAAATAAAACAATAGTCTAGAAGAGGGCCCAAGTTTCATAATTTGTGTCCTATTCCGCTGGAGTACTGGAAGAATTAAATTCCAAAAGCCGGCATAATATATGAGAACGTATCCGGTAAGAGTACCGGATTAGGACACTAGTCTAAAAATAGAACTTTCAAATATTAAATATTTTACGTTATCTCTGAAAATAATCATCGTTCTACCAAAAGGCGTAGGAATGCTCAATCCAGTGGGAGAGAATTGTCGAGTGTCTCGCATGTTCTAATTTTATGGGTCCATATCAACACAATCTTAGGGCAAAGAGAAAGAGAGACCAAATGAGCTAATTTTTGCACGCACACGCCCCAGACTCAATTTAGAGCAAACTTTATTATTTTGTATTGTTGTTAAAATTGCTACACACATGGGAAGGCGTGGCAAATTCCAGCAAATATAAATAGAGGCATCTGAAAGAGAGAAAAGTCGTTTTTGAATATGAGAAATCGGTGAGTGTTCATTCACAGAGGGACAAATCAAGCTTAAAGGCTTCCATTTCAATTGAAAGAGGACCAGTTCCACTGTAAAAATAATCATGAAGAAACAAAATAAAAAAATAAAAACAAAATAAAAATAAACTAAAAACAAAATGAAAATAAATAGAAATAAAATAAATATTAAATAAAAGTAAAATTTAAATAAAATAAAAATAGAATTAAAATAAACTTAAAACAAAATAAATATAAATTAGGTAATCCATAAATATATTTATTTTTCTATATTTTTTCTGTCTTTTTTTCGATGAATTTTTTTCTTTTTATGTTTTCTATGTGGTTTCGTATAATTGCGTGAAGCGCTCATACGCACCGTTGTTCCCCAGTGCTGAAGAAATCGCAACTAAAGAAAGAAACGCAAAGAAGCTCAGACCCCACGGCATTGCGTAATTTTGCGTGTGTGAGTGGGATTCGCGTGTATTTCTTTCCAATTTGCTGAGAAATTTTGCAAACAATAAAACCACAAAATTAGTAATAAAAAAATTCTGCACATGTGTGGGAATAGAAACAAAAAATGAACAAAAGAAGCACAGTCCACACTCCGCCTCTAAACAAGAGAACGAACTACAAATGTACCAATACGGCGGAGCGAAAGCGAGTTAAGCTGAGCAAATGGCACGCTCACGCACACAAACGCACTCTTAAACACACGCACACTCACGCACACCAACAACTCTAGAACGCTCTTCAACTTGACTTTGAATTCTCGGGCGATAAAAATTCGCAACATTTGCAAAAACGCGAAAATTTTCGCAACATTTTTTGGCAAACTGCGCCGCCATGGACACTGGCCTAGCAGCACGTCCCGCCAAGAGAGAAGAAGAGTGTTCTTTACTAGACGACCCCCGCTCTTTGCGGCGTGCTCTGCGATCGGCGGAAAGTGCGTGAGTGGTTGGGAATTTATTAGCAGCGGCGCAGCCACGCACGCACTCACGCTCTCACGCACTTTTTGCTGTTGCTGCGGCAGCTTTTCGACTGTGGTTGTTGGCTTTACACACATTGTGCGTATTTTTGTGGTGTTTTATGAGTGCGGTGCGCGCTTTGTTGTTGCTTTTCTAGTATTTTAGTGCGTGTCGTTGATCTGGCGGCGGTTTGTTTGGGTCGTTGAACTTTTACGCGTCATTTTTTTGTTAAGTGATTTTTTGGCGTTTTTTTGCGAAACTTTTTATAGTGGTTTTTGTTGGTGGTGTTATTGTTGTAAAGTGTGTGGAGTGTGCGAATTCGGTGTGGTTGTTGTGCCACTATTTTTTCGCAAAGTTCAATAAACTCTTACGCAGCAGCGAGCGCGTAGAGAAATTCGCCAGGCGAATGTGCGATCAAGATCTGCTTCGGCGTTTCTACGAGTTTAGGGCTTTAGATATGCGGTTTCGGCTCTTCTGCGCCACTACTTGACCGTTGATTTACGGAACTGTTTGAATTTTTTTCTATTTGTGTATTTTCGGCATTTCTTTTCGCAATTTTTCTTTTTTACGTGTATTTTTATGTAAAAGTTCGTAAAAATTTAACCATGCTAATGTGGGATTCATTTCATCAGAGTCGATTCAGCCAAGTTAATTGAACTTACTTCGTCGCTTTTGCTCTGGTTTCTGGTAATGCTGCTCACTTCTTTCCGCTTCGAATTTTATTGTTTTAGTCTTTCCTTATCGCCTGTACGCACCTAATTTAGATTCGATTTCTTTGCGATTTTTACCGTTTCAGTTCATTTTCTATTCAGTTTATTGCAAATTTATGCAATGCCAGTTTAGAAAGTGTTGTTTCAGTTTGGAAACTTTGCCACATATTTGGTGAAATTCGCGCACAGATTTGCAAGAAATTGTGCGAAATTGGCCATAATTATACAGAACGCAAAGTCACGGAGAGCTGGTTGGGAATGCATTTCGGAAGAAGCTGCTATGAGTGTCATCTTTCGCTGATACGAGCGAAAAATGAGTCACAGAATGTTCTTCAACTGTACTCAACCATTGAGTGATTGATGAAGGGTGGAGCTGAACTCCATTTCAGCACAAATGTGTTTGTAATTTGATACTTTCTCAACTTCAATAACCCACACAACAAACACCACACAAATGTGCGACTATGCCAAATCGATGGAATTTTTTCATAATGACCCCACTAGATTAATGCAGATATCACTCGATCTGGACACAGATAGCGAACAAATTTAAATATTGCGGCATTAACTTGAATTTTCTGCTCTATAAATCACACAAGTTTAAAGTGCACCGACATTAGTGATGAATGGTTTCATGGCTTCGCAAAAAAAATCATAGAGAAATTTCTCATTAGTCTCTTCCCCCGCGTATCTGACCATCTAAGCGACTGGCACAGCGACTGCCTGAAATTGACGTACATACTAGGATATGACTTCGATTGTATTTTATCAATTATAGTATTCCCTATTCCCAATTCCATCGTGAATACCCTTGGGTGTTTATTTCAGCCGAATGAGTGTGGTATTCCAAAAAAACTTCCAATGGAAATACCCGTGTTTCCCATTCATCTCCGTAAAAAAAAGCATCTTTGAAGCAGTTCTTTCTAATGTTCTAGACATATCTCAGTAATGAGTTGTTCTGGACATATCTCAGTATAGAGATGTTCTGGACATATCTAAGTAACGAGATGTTCTGGGCAAATCTAAGTAATGAGCTGTTCCAACCGATTCACCTTCATAGAGAATTGTTACATGCTGAGACCTTTGCAAATAGGACATTCAGCACTAATTCCAATTATTTGGTGAACAATTTTCGCGGTCTTGTACCGACATCATCCGCACACAAAGAACTGGGTGTCGAGGAAACTGGATGCAAAAAGCAATGAATCAGAAGGGATTACGATTTCTGGTTACGTGAATATAGGGACTATCTCTTCAAGTGATTCAGATGAAAGATGATTAGTGAAGGAAACCAAATGTGCAGGGAAAATCACGGATATAACAACACGGTAAAATACTAAAATGTGAGTTCCAGGATATTTCAGATATTAAATTTAATATTCGTAATCAGAAACTACGTTACTTGAAGAATTTTGGGTTTTCCCATTATAACTCGGGGATAACAATTTATTTATACGTTATTTATTTATATATATTATTTATTTATACATTATTTATATATATTATTTAATTATAAATATTATTTATATATATTATTTATTTATATATATTATTTATTTATATATATTATTTATTTATACTTTATTTATACTTCATTTTTATTTTATTTATTCTTTATTTATTTATTTATTATTTATTTATTATTTAACATTTATTTATTTATTTATTATTCATTTATTATTTATTTATTATTATTTTATTATTATTTATTATTTATTTATTATTTATTTATTATTTATTATTTATCTATTATTTATTAAATACTTCTGTATTTTAATACTAACTTTTATATTTATTTTATTTTTTTACTTACTTTTGTATAAATTCTTTTCATTATTATTAATTATTTTAATCAGTTATTGAGTACATATCATTTATTTATTAATTATTTTACTTTTATTTTATTACAATTAATTATTTTATTGATTATTTTAATAAATTAGTTTTTCGATCCATATCATTATTTATAAATTATTTATTTATCATGTATTTATACATTTTTTTTATAATTTATTTTGGATTAATTATTTTGTATCAATTATTTGGTTGATGAATTGGTTTCTGAGTCCATACAATTATTATATTATTTATTAGCATTTATTTATTATTATTTTTTAGTTTTGTATATTTTTTCTGTTCATTAATTATTCTAATTAATCAGTTTTTCAGCCATTTTTAGTTCACCTTTGGTATCGAAATATCGCTCCTCCATAATTTTGGTTACATTGCTGGAAAATTGGACACATTAATTACCAATTTCAATTCCTTGTAATGGAAATATAATTAAATGTCCACTGCTAAGGAATTGAAAATAGTAATTATCCATTCGAATATGTAGGAAAATTGCCATGGTGAATTGGACTGCTGCATATTTTCCATTACAGACACAAACGTTGAGAGTTCTGAGAGGGCTTCCTCCGATTATAATAACAGTCACTGTCATCTTTCAGCCAGCGACAATGAATACCAAAATTTTAGTCCCCTATTGGATGGGGAGCGATGTGGAGTGGTTGAAAGATATACAACATTATCAAGACCTCAGGAGATGTGTCGAAATCATAACTTCTTTTATAAAGTAATTTCAAAATTAAAGTACTGAATCAATAGTTGGAAAAGGTGTGAATTCCGCTTATTAGAAAATGAAATACATGAACCAACATAAAAACATAAATTAAAAAAGTTGGTACACAAACCAAAATTAAACATCAGCAAGTTTACACACCAAAAATTGTACTCAATCAATATTTGAGAGAGACTAAATTTATTATTATTATTGTTTATTAGAGCAACTATAAGAGAGAGGGAGAAGAAGTCTTGTGATCAAGGAGGATAAACTAATAAGAGAAGCCAAATCTCTCACGTTGTAAAAATAAGATAATTTTCATGACTACGCAATGGAACAGTCGGAAATTTATTAAATTGAACATATTTTTTATTTAATTTTTGGGCGCAATAATCATAAAAATTTTTGATTGAACTTCTCAAATAATATTCGTATAAATAATAAAATTCTTTCAAAAACAAAAAAAATTGATGATTCTCTTTTTGCTGATGGACAAAGCGGGTCATCAAATGGGCCAATGCTGAGGATGCCTGCATAAGATTCTCAAATCTTTCTCTAAACAACTACCCTATTATTGTACCAGTACATAGACAAAACCTGTCAGAACTATTGAAACAAGGTTCGCAACTGACTCACGGATAATTGAAAAATGTTTCCCAACTCACACCAACATTGAAAAGGCTGTGAAGGTGCTCAAAAAAAAAACCCCCAACTGGGTAATTAAATAATTTAGATGCCAGGCTTTAATTGGCGTTAAAAAAGAACATTAAACGCAACACAGAAAAAAAACCAAAAATAATAATAATAAGTAATTAAAAATCACGAAGAACGCTAATTTAGAAAATTTTTCAAATATGCGTGCCAGAAAGTTATGCAATTACAACAAAAGCAGCAACAACAGAAGCAGCAGCAGCAAAAGAACAACAACAACAATGAACGACAACAATTGCAAATAAAAGACAAATTAACCTTGTTATACATGCAATCAAAAACAGTGGCGAGCGAACAAACAAACCAACAAAAAGACTGCTGCAACAACAACAACAACAATAAAGTCAACAACAATTTTATGGGTGCAATATGAGCGGTGCATATAGAACAACAACAACAATCACAATAGCAGAAACAACAACATGAGCAAATATATCACAAACGGAAATGTATGGAAAAAAGTCCTTCGCCATAATTAACCCACAATTACAACACACGCACGCACACAAATACACTCGCAGTTACACACTTGTGTGCGTGTGGGCATCTATGTGTGTGAGAGCACTTAGAGTACATGAAAGAGTAGTCATTTTGTGAGATCAGATAAACACAATAATGAGCATATATACCTGTAATATATACACGAGAACTGGGACTGACTGGAACTGGGGCTGTGAAAACGCATCCATACACGCGGCAGACACGCCATGCCGCCACCACACAAACCACCAAACTCATATATGAAGAACGGACGGACGGTCAGGCCGGCACACACTCGCACACTCAGCGATAGATAGAGACGGAAGGACGGACGATTCGCATTTTCCAACGATTCACATTTGTTGACACAACAAATGCGAAATGGTGGAGACCCCGGGCAAACTATAAAAACAAACTTGATTGAGCGAACGAGATACAAGAAAATGCACCGCTCAAGGGACGAGAGTGGGTGGATAGATGGTTGGTCGGTTGGACGGACGAACGGATGGATGGTTGTATGGATGGTCGGATGGTTGGATGGATGACCATGTAGATGGCAGCAAGCGAGCGAGCACAAGTGTGTCAATGCGAGTGTGAGTGAAGCGTTTGGTGCATTATAACAATAGCGTAGGCGTTACGCATGCAAGCCACGCAAGTAGGGGGCGTCGTGTGGGAGACGAGGGCGTGCATGACGCAGCCGAATGCCATGTTAAAAGGGTGCAATGATAAAATCGCATTGCCACACTACAACAACAACACAGAACAAATGCAAACGTAAACCACAATTGCAATGGAATTAAATAAAAAAAACAATGAAATTAAATAAAAAAAACTATTTAATAAAAAAAGAATTTAGTGAAAAAACAATTTAAAACTGAAAATAAAAGCACAAAACTGCAATAATAGCAGCAAATGCAATGCAACAAAATTACGGTAATTAAATTGTAATGGAAAAAACGCAGGCACCAGGACAGACCAGAGAGGAACAGAGTCATCCACACACACACACACACACACACACACACACACACACACACACATACATACAAACACAAGCACACACATACAAACACACACAAACATACACTCACTCATACGCCAGTCCCCCACCCTGACAATCGACGTACAAACCACTTGTGACCCAGGCACTGCGGGAATAGTGGAGTAATGCACTCATTTATTTCCCTTCCTTTTTCCTCAAATCACTTCAAGATTTCTTGAAGGCAATTGGCGAGCAGTCATCAAAAGATGTCAGTACACAGATAAGTTCCTTTGGCTTGTATTTTGTGTGGCAATGAACTGATAATTTATGGCATGAGAGCGGTTTCACACAACTCTACAATTGACTGCCGTATTCCATAACCAAAATTCCAGCTGGAAGCTAGTGGAAAGTTACTTGGTAGGCTTTCGGAGCATAAGAACTTCCTTAGAAGTGTGCTCCTGTGGCTGCCTGACAATTAACTCCCAGGAATAAACATTCAACTGGCCATGGTAACTATTGGAGACAAAGAAGAAACCTCAGAATCAAGCCAACGTAAACAAAAAGGATAATTTTCAAAAAAAAATATAAGTGATCCTGCATGAGTGTATAATTGAATCACTGCCATATCATGAATTACTTCCATGCCTCAGTCACGCATGATAATCGCCTCCAACACCGAGATAAAGAGAGAGAGAGCGATACTAACTAATGTCAATAGTATTATTATATTATTATATTTAGTTTAATGGCATAAATTCCAAATTCCTTGGATCCCAAAATGTTGTAAAAATTCCACTTTCTTTATTTTTAATTTTGTGATCGGGACAATGAAACTGGAAAACCCGCGAAAACGCCATCAACTTTTCCTCAGGACTTTCCCAACTTATAGCAACATTTCTGCTAATACCACTCCAGAATCAACCACTTGCACCGTTATCAGCGGCTGCCAACACGCACCTTTGCGGTTGCTGAGCAAGCGAGTGACTGAGTGGCTTTTCATTCGCATGTCCTTCATGGCACCTCTGTGCGCTTTACGCCCACTAAACTCACGCACTCTGGTACAATAGTAGCCATAAAGCTGCCACTTTGGAGTGCTACTGCCACAGCCCATTTCTCACGCAATTTTATGCATTTTCAATTTATAATATTTCTGTTTTCTTTTAAACTTTAATTGCAAAATTAACAGTTAAATGAGAAAAAAATTATATATAATGAAAGGAATGCGAAAAAAGTGTAAATTGCAGGGCAGCAATACGGGAAAAAAGTGCATTAATTGATGCACGCAATACGCAATTAAGCCTCCAACAACAACCACAGCAACAACAGCAATTGCAGGTACAAGAACAATGCGCGCAACAACGAAAGTTACTATAAATTAATTACACGTGCATGCGACTTCCAAATGCACGCGCGCAAACACACACACACGCACACAGCCCGGCAAGGAGCCCATGCAAATGCCTGCAATTTACAAATGCAGAACAGCGCCACGCATGCACACACGCGCAAATACATAAATTTTAGTTTTAATAAAACGTTATAAATGCGCTTTGATTGTTGCTGCCGTTCCTGTGGCAGTTGTTGCAGTTGTTGTTGCGGTGTGATTGATGCACATGCAGTGCATGCGTCGCAGTCCGCTCAAGCAGCAAAACAGACGCGTTCATCCCTCTTCGAGCGCTCAGTTGCAAGCAGTTGCTCTTGGCAAGCAGCTCTCTTAGTTAATTTTCTCTTAAGTCTATGCTCATCAGTTGCTCAGCTCCATCCACCCACCACCCAACAAACCGAACACCTTTGCTGTGGTGTGCAGCCAGCAAACCACCATCCACCGTTGCCCACAGTGCTCTGTACCACAGACAAAATACACAACAAATTTGTGCTAGAAAATTTACAAAACTCTGTGTTCAAAGAATTTCTATTGAAGGACTCTACCAAAAAATGTCACACTCTCACAGGGAACAGTCCAATTAAAGAGTGTTGTCCCAGTGTTAAACGACGGACTTCAAATGTATTGATATTACAAGCCTAGAACTCCGATATTCGCGGAGCACTACCAGAAAGTTCTCCATTAACTATGCAATCCAGCGACACTATCTATTTTCTCTGTCATTGTGTGGCGCCACAACACTGTGCGACGACCGCAAATGCCTTTGCTGGGAAAGAGTGTTCAACATTGTTGCAACAGTGCGAGCATATGCAACTTTTCTTTATTAATCACTTCCTGTGAGCACGCACAAGCAGACAAGAACAGTAAGAAAGCAAGCAACCAACCAACCAGCCCACCAGCCAAACGTCTTTCGGCCCACTTCCCGGCTCCTGCCACCACTCCCCCGCAAACGCTTGCTGACAACACCGCGCTTGGCTGCGTTTTGTCATTATTTGTCATTGACAACCTTGAGAAGCGTTCTCCGTTATGCTGCTGCACACCCGCTCACACCAACACACACCCACCTACATTCAGACATTCACGTTTGAGAGCTTTCGCCACACACGCCCATCCAACGTGCCCCGCGCTGCTCACAAAATCTTGGTGCACACACTAAAAAGTGCATTTCACTTTAACCCTTCGCTGCACAACCCACGCACACACGCACACACACACGCATAGACGTGCGGCGCGGTCTTTTTCTTTTTAATTGTGTTTTGAGGGTGACTCACTTCATGATTTATTACTAAAATACTTTGAGAACTGCATTCAAAGTTTCTATTTCTATACTAATTACTTAAGAGAGCGACAACTGTGGGTGACACCAGCAAGAACACACCGCCCATGAGGCACTGGCATTAGTGAACCTGTGAAGGTGGCCAAGTTCTCTCTCTTACTTGGTATTAACTCAAACATAAATTATTCCTAAGGATTTTATAAACAAAGTGAACAAAAAAAATTTTAGTGGGAAAATTTTTTGTGGCAGGTCTGTGGGTAGCTTCAGCGTAATGTACTGTGTCGGAGCCGGGAATTCTAGTAGCCCCTATCGATCTCTTGGCCCTCGAACGGGAAGTTAAGATGGGTAAAAATACCAGAGTAACATCGCAAGAGAAAGATAAATCGAAGGACCTGAGTGCTTACGCCTATATGACGATAACAATGCGGATGCTACAGAGCACACCTTTATCATCCTCAACATCATCATCCTCATTCATCATCATTATTATCATTAACATCAGCAATATTATTATCATTATCCTCATTATATTATAATCACCATTATCAATATAATCAACATTATCGGGAATAATAATAACCAGAATTATCAATATCATCATCAATCGCTACTATCATCAATCATCAATCATTATTATCATCAATAATTATCATCGTTATCCTAATCATGGGAATTATTATCAACATTACCATCATCATTGTCAACATCATCATCAATCATTATCATCATCAATCATTACATTGTTGACCATGATTTATGATAATGATGATGATTGATGACGATAATGATTGATGGTGATAATCATTATAGGCATAAACCATCATACTTATCATAAATCATGGTCAACAATGTAATGATTATCATCATCATAATTCCCATTGTTATCTCATCATTATCATCATCCTTATCATCATCATCCCCACTATGACTATCTCTTTTCATACATCCCAAGAATATTTGTAAAAATGGAGAATTAAAAAACAACTCCTCGAAGCTAAGTTCAAGAACCGAACTCTTCATTTACCGTTCTCTTCTAATGTATCCATGAAAATTTCCATTCGGGCGTGTGAATTGTTCCAGCAGCTCGAAACCCGCCAAAGAGTTCATGTTATGATAACTCCACGAACTTTTTGTTTCACCTCAGAGACAACAAATCAACAAAATTCCTACAAGCATATCACGGAGGGAACTCATGCGGGGAGGGGGGGATTATATAAGAAAGGTTTAGCGAAGTGGACCTCTAAGTTCACGATTAACGTTACTCTTTCGTGTTTGACACGTTTTTCTGCTTGACCATTTTTTCGCCTTTTCTCCTTCTTTTTCTTCTTTTTTTGCATAAAAGTGTGAGAAATTCATTGCGCACTTTTTAGTGTTATTTTACTACTAATTCTACTACTAACGCTGCTTCTACTACTAATTTTGTTTGTCTTTTTTGGTGTTTTGCTCATTTCTCCCAGCGGTTTTCCCATTAAATGTCACATACATAACAGTCCGTCAGCGGTGAGTGATAACGGTGTGGCAAAACTGCGGAGGAAAAGGCAAACGCAGTGCACAGACAACAACAACACCGCCAACAACACTGCCAACTGCAACAGCAGAGCACAATGGCGTGTAAAATTGATTTGTCACGCTGCGCATAAATTGCATAATTACGTAAGTTGCGCATTTTTTGTGTTTATGCGCATTTTCTTTTTTTTCTTCTTGCATTTTCCTTCTTCTTTTACTGCCGCCGTCATCATATCCAATCAATAACAACACTGTACGCGCTTTCAACACACACACACACACACGCCTAGCGCACTCACTCCCGTGTCTATCTATGCCTGGGTATGGGGGCATGGGGACTTAAGGCACTGCGTGGTTGTTGTTGTTGGTGGTAGCATTTTTCACAGCTCTCGAATTGTTTGTTTTTTGCGTTCGTTTCTTGCTTTTCAATAAGGCGTTAATTATGTTGCATTAGTGCTGCAGGAAGTTGTTGCCTTAATGGCGATACAGCTGACAAACACAACAACAACAACGAAAACAAATAAAAAATAACTGTGCAACGCGCAGCACTCACGATCATGGGAATTGAAATGATTTACCATGCCGTATGATCGTCCACTCTGGTTGCAGGCAGTTGGATACCAAAGTGTACCCACGCCTAGTCAAAGGAAAGGGGAACACTCCATAAAAAATATAAAAAAATAAAAAAGTTATAAAAGGATAATGACTGCAATTACTGATTTTGTCCATGAAACAACAGAATAAAATACGACAGAATAAATCAACAGATTGAAACAACAGATCAAACAACCGAATAAAACCAAACATCAGAAACTTATTTTTAGCCAAAGCATCTTTACTCAAAAGCTCAAATATAAGCATCTTCTTTCCTGGGCCAACCAAAAAAAGTGAAAAGGTGTTGTTCAAGAGCTTAAAGTTATCCATACTTAATGAGCATTAAATCAGAAACACCCTGAAGAATTCGCCTTTCTAGACAAACCGAAGAATGCTGTTCACAGAAATCATCTCATAAGGTACCATAAATAATATTAGGAAGAACTCTCACAGGTACACTATCTGTGTCTCTATATGTGTCTGCATCCCTATCTGTGCTTCTATATGTTTCTATCTCTGTCTGTCTCCATCTCGGTCTCTCTGTCTCTATCTCTGCCTTTATCTCTAGCTCTGTATTTGTCTCCTTCTGTTACTGTTAGTGTTTCTGTCTCTATAACTCCCCGCTGGTCTGTCTCTCTACAAGTATAGACTCCAACCAATGAAGAATATATGCAAATGTAAGTATGGATTGAAGAGACCTTTCCAGACCTCCCTTTAGAACATACCGGAACAACGCAAGAGCGCAGAATTATCAATAATTGTGGAGAAGCAACTCAAGAACTAAACGAACACCAATTTGCTCAAGCCTGGTCACAGTGAGTCTGAAAGACTTCAACGCCAATGCGTAACTGACACGACGTGCGCTTTGATGTGCCTGGTCTGCTACCAGAGCCCCTCTATAATCAAAGTCCCGCTCCCGTCTGTAGCAAATGAGGGAGAACACTTAACTTTATGGCACACTTTATGGATCGCCTCCTTTAAAGTCCACCAATAAATAGCTTCACGTTCAACACCTGTGCTCGTGTATGCTGCTCATAAGACTTTTAAATATAATATCAATGAAGAGCGGAGGCAGCGACCGTGAGGTGAGGTCCTCCAAAGCAAGGCGCGCTAACAGTAGTGCCATTGTGTGACCACGGTGATGGTGCAGCGGAAAATGCGATTGCTGCCACTTTCGTTGATGTTGCCATTGCCTTTGTTGTTGCTTTTGTTGGTGTTGTTGTACGATAAATACTGATTGCATAACTCGTGTTCGCTGCAGTTAATATCGGCATGCGAAAAACATATAAAAATAAATAGAAAAAAAAACATTCCACAGGCTGAAAAGAATTCTTGTTGTTTCGCCGTTCGAGAAGTTGTGTTGGCGATAATTCACATGCGTACGTTCCAGCGGCAACAGTGCCGAGCAAAACATTGAGTCGCCAGTTAAGATGAGGAGTAGCAAAGAGGCCAAATATGATTTTTTGAGAAAGAATGATTTGCAAAAAGGCGAAATAGAGGGCATTCCATATAAAAATTTATATGTATGACTACATAAAAAGGAGTTACCACAGTGTTCAGATTGAACACTTAGATTTAAATCAATGAGGTACATAAATGCCAGTCTTACCGTCCTTCTAAATTTGAAATCATCCAAGAGTGTACAAGAATCGTATAAAACGTAGAAACAGAACTAGCAGAGACATGCAGATCAGTGACACTAAAGGGAGAGATAATTCATCACGAAGAAAAGCATTCCAATAGCATCACTGTATTTCTTCAATTGGCTTGATCTTAGGCTAGAGGAACTATCGAACATGCTTCTATAGAACTCGATCTAAACTGTCGTAATCAACATCACTCTTTCATACCTTAATCATTTCAATTCATCTTAGTTGTTGTGGAATTTGCATGGTCATATCAACACTTACTACTCTTGGGAACATTGTACATAGAAGATCTTTCAAGAAGGCAGAGTTTTCAAACATTAAGGACACAATTCAAATTTTGTCGTCTGTGAGCATATTAAAAGCTCTTTAATCATAGTGATAAACCATATCATGTGGAAATCTTGAGAGATCACCCTACAGGTTGCTAGATTCCGCAATTCAGAAACAATCACATACAGGAATGAGTCATGCAACTAAACTTCAGTGACATTTATTCCCGTTTTTATATATTTTCATTGCATGATACAGATATGAAATTTTCCGGAGATTTTACAAAAAAAAGCCTAATTCAAGAACACAACCAAAATATTGTAGAAAGGAAACTTCAATTAACAAAATAGGTAAAACTGTGTTTTTGTTTAGAAGAGCAAAAACAGTGAAAAGAGCTTCACCCATTATTCTTTCGTTGAGTGGCGTAAGTTTTGCACAACACTGTTCTGAGCTTGAATAAAATATGAGCCTGTATCCGCCTCCATAGAATTTGGCTGATTCTTCTCTCGAAATCTCTTCCCAAAATAAAAATTTGGGCTTCTCGAAAACATGCCAAACACGCAAAAGAATTCGCCCAAAAAGAAATCACTCAAATCGAGGGTATTCAAAAAACAAATAAATAAAATGGAAGAGAAAAACAGAACCCAACTCCCCCGCTACAGGCACAGGTCCAGCTGCTGGCACAAATGTAATGAAGAATTCCAAATGCAAACAACCAAACGCACGCACCCACACACAGAGAGCCAGGCCACAGTCTCACATATACGCGTCATGCAAATAAAAGCATCAATAAATGCCACACAGCATAAAAAAAAACAACCCAAAAGAACCCAACAACAACACGTATGACATTTGCAGCAGCCACTAGACAACAACAACAAAACAGCAGCAGCAACAACAAAACACACTAAAAAGAAAGAAATGAATGCAAACAGAAATTTATAAAAGATCAGAGAGCGAGCAGAGAAAAAAATCCGTTTGATTCAAGGCCAAGGCCAAAGCGATCAGAACGAGTAGCACGAACCACCGAAGAGCAGAGCAGCGCCGAAACGAAACGAAACGAAACGATACGAAACGAAGCGAGCCAGCGAGCGGTGCAATCAGAAAACAACAAAAATGCAAATAAAAAATGCAGAGGAAAAAAGAATTTTTGTTTTTACATTTTTTATTTGCAAAGAAGAATGAAAGCAATTCTCACACATGCGGATGCGATACGGATTCGTTGTGGTTGGTGGTGTTGTTATTGTTGTTTTTGTTGTTGCTGTTGTGGACAGAATACGAATGCAGATATTCGTGATACACTGCTTGAATTTCAGACAGACAAACGGACAGACAGGCAGACAATAAATCCCGCGATCGCCAGCAAACACAAAAACTGGGGAAACGATCCCGAAACTGAACGGAGCGGAAGTAACTGCGACGACATATTGTTCCAGTGCACTGCTCTGCCTGGCTGTGTGTTTGTGTGCGTGTGTGTGAGTTCGCCGGTGCGTATGTGGCCCTGCAATTGAAGCAGTTGAGGCGACGTACAAAACACTGCGATCGATAGGATCGCACCACTCGCTGTGCCACTCAAAATGTCAGCCAAAATGGCGCTTATACAGTTTTAATTGTTGGCAGCGTTTGTTCCAAGGTTCTTTGTAAATTCCAAATATGTATAAAAAAACTTGTTTGCTATTTCTTCTTTGTAATTAGCGGCACGATCTTCAGGCTGTGGCTATGTGGAGAGGCGATGTGTGAAAGATTGGTGGGTGAGTAGAGATGAAGGAAATTCTTGGGACTCGCTACTCCTGAAATGTAGAGAAGCATGGGAAATTAGGCGCTAATAGTATACAAACAAATAATTCATAAAATCACTTTTTAGTATAAAAAATACAAAGTAGAGACTACGAAATAACGAATTTCAAGTAATGAATTCAAAGTAACCATTACACAAAAAAAATGTATACAAAATAACGATTACAAAGTAACGAGTACAAAGTAGCCAATACGCAGCAATGTGTACGAACTAAAAATTACAATGGAATGAATTCAAAGTACTGACTACTAAGTAACGAATGCAAAGTAACGAATTAAAAGTAACGAATTAAAAGTAACGAATTAAAAGAATTTAAAGAAATGAATGAAATATTTTGAATGCGAACTGATGAATACAAAGCAGCGTATACAAAGTATCGTATACAAAATAATGTATGACAACTTTAGCCTACGAAGTAAAGAATACTAAGGAACGAATTCAAAGTAACGAGTTAAATATTTGAATACGAAGTGATGAATACAAAGTAACGAATACAAAGTATCGAATACGTATGTAAAATTATGAATATGAAGACACGAACGAACAAAACGTAATGAGTGCAATTAATGAATATTGGAAATGAAAGTAACGAATAGCTATGAAAATAATCAATAAAAAACAAAAAATGTAGAAATTTAACAACACCACTCAAAATAATCAAAAAAGGATTCATTGATTTTGTACTCGTTACTCCTGAAATATACAAGTAGCGAGAGAAATATACAAGTAACAAGAAACATAATTACTGTACGACGAATAAAATATAACGAGTGTAAAGTAACGTTCACTGCCAATGAAAGTAACGACATTCTCGTACACCACCTCTCCTAAGAAGCGGTGTGTTTACCAATTTAGCGAGCGCAATCAACGTCAGTATTTTGGCCAAAACACCTTGGCGTGCGACCGACTGAATGAGTGAGGTACCTCAAAGACCCTCTCCGGCGGCTCCTCTTCCCATGACCTCACTGCGACTGCTGCCTTCGTTCAATCGTTTGATTGACAAGTGACGCTCGATGAGCGGCAAAAATTTTATTTATTTTTGGAAAATTATGCAACACGATGCAAAACGTCTCAAAACTGTTCGAAAATTCATGCTGCCAAGACAGTTCGCACCTGTACCGGTGACTGAGTGGTAATGAAGAAACGGAAATGCGGTCGCTGGGACATGGTCAGAGTTTTTCAAAATAAATTCAACCAATTGATGCAACTAAAATCGAGAAGAACCAAAGGAAGAGAGATTGTACGGGATTATTCATGCATTTCTTAGAGAAATGTGTTCCAGAACTTGAATCGGTAAGAATGCGAAAATATTATAGGAATATGTTGTAGAAATCAGTGGCGATCAAATCAGTCTACACGCCTGGGCTCATAAATTCAGCTATAAACCGTAATTGCCGGAAGGAATATATCGAAGACTTTCAGTATTTCTCCAAGTCGCTTGATGAGGGAAGAATTATATAGTCTCCAAAGAAATGGTGCACAATCTACAGCTGCAATCCCACAAACAGTTTATAAATTAGTTTAGTGTTTTTTCTTTGTAAGCTAGCTTCAACATAAGTTTGATAGACTTCTTTAGTATGAAAAATTTGGTTTACTAATAAATATCCTTGCAATATTCTCCTCTTGACATATTGCCAAAGGCTTTAATCCAAGCCAAATCAAGCTCCCTATGTAAACTTTGTATATGATCAGGATTAAAACTACATCATGTTTTAATCTCGTTCATATAAGTTCATAGACAAATCTTCGTCGCAACCTGATTAGGCCCAGGAAGGTTCATAATGACGGTTCATGCTCCCAACTCCTTAAAGGGGTTAGTCTACAAATTGTTTTAAACTACAGATTTAACTATTATAAGCACGAAAATAGACATTCTTAAAATCACGATTAATCTTAGCATAGTTTGTTTCAATAATTTCCCTGCTTTCATCTTCTTTAAATATTCAGTTGTATCTTTTGTGTAAGCTCTCCAACAAACCTCCTTCACAACATGACTTAACTTGATATGATTGATCCGACACAATCCAACAAAATCCGTGATTTAAATGGTGTATTCTCGGCAAATGTTTTAATCTCGTTAAATGTTTTAATCTCGTTTAAGTCCCCAGTTAAAACTTCCAGTTTAATTGACCATATAAATTCGTATAAACTATTACTAAATTTAATCTGATATTAAATTCACAACACGCATGAGTTAATCTCGTTAAATGCAGTAATCTCCTCGTCGAAATCTTCTAATGTAATTATGGGATTAACCGCATTAAAGTGACATTTGAAATATTCGTGTACTCACCTTAAACTAAAACACTCGCCAGTCGGGCGTTACCCGTCCAGCAATCCATAAGATTATAATTTTCTGGGCCGTGTTGCCGGTTTTCTTTTGCGTTGTTGTTGTTGTTACTATTGTGGTTGGTTTGTTTTGTTTATATGGGGCCGCTCTCTTAAATCACGTTATACTATTTTGCTCACCGTTTTTTAACCGTAATTGGCGTTTTAATGCACGAAACAACCACACACACACTTGCAAACCATTTAGGGTGGTGGGGGAGGAAACAAAAAAAGCAAAACACAACTTAATAGTGGAGAGCTTTCGATTTCACCGAGCTTTTCGAATTTCTATGCACACAAAAATGAACTTCTTGCAAAATTTTCTTCTGTATGCGATTTTTACATTTGGAAACTCCGCTGTTGCAGTTGCAGTAATTTTAACGAGCATCTAAATTAAGAGTCCATTGAACGCGACGCGTTTAACCGTGCCAAAGAGCGTTTAGTATTTTTTCACGTATTTTTTTATACTTTTATATATTTGTTGTTGTTGTTGTGCTGTTTTCCTTTCTATGCTTTTCGCTTTTCTAGTAAAACTTAAGTGCCTCTGGCAGCGTGGCTCGCTGACGCATTCGTCGTAATTGGTCCAGTAAGTGAGTTAAAGCCAAAATGTGGTTGTTTGAGTTGCTGTGGTTTTTGCTGCTGCTGTTGTTGACGTTGAATTTGAATTTGGAATTTTGACATAAATTTCTGCAAAAGAAAAACAAATTTGTTAAAAAGGCACAAAATGCTTGTAGGAATGTTTCCCAAATAAAGTGGAAATGAGCCCACCTACAGAAATATGGTTTGATGAGTTTGAAAGAGAGGCCACACCACCAGACAATTGATCCAGCAATACAAATAAATAAATATCGACTCTCAGCAATACTAGGATGTCGTATTATTGTAGTGGGAATGCAGGACGTACATTCCTTATCGCTGGACAGACTACTGAGATTCATAAAAAGAGTCAAAGAAGTTTCATAAGGTGTAATTTCCTTTCAAAAATCCTCTATCTCCCCCTTACCCCAAATATGTCAAGGCTTCTGGTACAATGGGTATCAATGCTCGAAGAGCTCCTTGTTCGGCGGTTCTCCGGACTAATCCAGTTCTATTATATTCTATTCTAGAACTATTTAGTGTTCTGAAGGTGTCTAAGAACCTATCAAAAAGTAGAATTCAACCTACCTCAGGCCTACCAGATCTCCATATATCTATTGTTTACCTGCGTAGGTAGGGTGCGATTCGTTTAGGATAATGGCAGAATTGACCGCGGTACATTTGAACTAGTTCTTTCTTTGCCTTACATTCTACGAATTATTCGGCCAGGAAACAATTGGTTTGCATGCTGAAGTATAATTCATGTTGAGAAACTGAACTCGCTTTGGCCCAACAATGCAGAGTGGTTTACAGATTGGCGTGAAACCGGTTTCAAACCTGTCTGATTTCAGTCAGTACTTCAGTATGTTTAGAACCATTCAAATATGGATGTGTTTGCAATCTTTCCCATTGAATTAAATGACATTCAATCAGGAAAATACCAATTAAAGCTGTTCTAATCTGTTTACACATACAACTTGTTCAGACTTCTGGTTGACACACCACCGTTTGGTCACCAACAACTCTCAGTAATCTGCCCAGACCTGCGCCTCGATGCCTTTAAACTAAACCAACATCGCCAATTTACTGATTCAAATTTCTAAACATCGCTTTAAATTATTTAAATGCACCACTTTTGCTTCTTCTCTGTTACCCGCTCGCTCCGTGCCCCTGCGTCTGTGATTTAATGATGCTCCGCCAGAAATTTCAAAGTTCAAGTCAATGTTACACTCAGAAGGCCTATTAAAATAACGTACTGCCGCAAGAGTAACAACAGAGAAGCAACTTCAAAATATTGCTAACAATGTCATCAACCTCCCTTCCACCAAAGAAACTTTGAAAAAAGTTTCCCAGCTGCCAACTGAAACAGTATGCAAAGAAACAATGCAAAACTTAAAAGAGCCAATTTAAAGCATCTCATGCTGCAACTGGCGCTGCTGCATGCGGCACAAAAGGATGCGCTGAGCACCGCAATTTTCCACATTTCCACAGCGTTTTCAACGTTTTCGGCTGCAGCTTGCATATGGGTGGCAGCAACACTTTTTCGGTTAGCGCCACGCCGCGCACAAACACTCGCACAGACTAACTCACACACACATATACGTACTCCTCATGCAGTCGCTGGTAAGTACCCCATTCAGAAACTTTTTAGTGGTTGCTGCTGCTGCTGATGGCAGTGATGGTGGTGGTGGTGGTGGTGCTTGGAAAAACTTTCACTATTTTAATTACTGTTTTATTGCGCTGGTATAAGTCAATCTGTGTCTCTACGTGCATGTGTGTATTTGTATGTCTGGCGACTGTCTGTCTCGCTCTGTTTATATGTATGCATGCATGTGTGAGTATGTGTGTGTCTATCGCATAAGTGTGCGGTACATGAGCTCATGAAATGGGTTGCAAGGTGAAATTCTACAAAATTTTTAAATTGTTGTTCTTCTGGTTGTTAGTCCTGTTCTTGCTGCAGTTGTTGTTGTCGCATAGTACATGTTGCACGCTTAATTATGATGACGTTGCATACTCCTGGCGCCGTATAGCGTTAATATGTGTGTGTGTTAATAAAGCTCAGGATTAAGTGCGTCATTAAAAGAGCGAAGCGGGAAAAAGTTTTTCGACCTTAGCAAGTGGCTTCGTTTTGAAATTCAGTTGACATTGAAAACTTCTTCAAATGTAGATTTCAAAGCTCCTGCAGTCTTCATAAGAAAGTTTATTTAATTTAATTAACTTATAATTTTAATAACAATCTAAGTTTTGTAAATAAAAAAAAAATAAACATAAATATTAAACATACAAGAAGATACATTTAAAAGTAACAACAAGTACAAAAATTAATAGAAAAAACATATTTATAAATTTTATTAAAATTTCAAATAATATAATCAAAAAAATTTATAAAAATTCTTCGAATCAAGAAAATTAAGATTATGTGATATTAATTTATTTAAAATTAATGAAGTATTAAAAAGGATACTAATATTAATTTTAAGAAATATTAAATTATAAAAAGAAAGATATTAATTTGGAAAAAAATAACAAATTTTAATTGGGGAAATATGATTTAAAACGTTAAAAATTTAATATAAATTAAATAAACAAATTATAGGGGAACAAAATTTTGAAATGAAATTATTAAGTATATTAAAAAAGTAAAAAATATAAAATTTAAAAAAAATCGTAAATAACTACCAAAAAAAAACATAATAAAAAATTAATAAAATTATTTTCAAAACTTATTATTTAAAAACAAAAACTAAAAAAATTTTATATAAAAAAAAATAAAAATTAATAAAAAAAATAAATATCTAAAAAAATAAATAAATAAAGTTCATGAAAAATAAATAAATTTAATAAAAATTAAATAAGAAAAAATAAATAAGTAAAATTAACAAAAAAAAAAAAAAATATATATATATATATAAATTAAATAAAAAATAAATAAATAAAATTACTTAAAAATAAATAAATAAAATTAATAAAATATAAAAAAAATTAATATAATATAAAACAAATAAAATTAATAAAAATAAATAAGTAAAAATTTCAAAAAATATATAACAAATAAATAAATGAAATTAATAAAAATTAAATGAATAAAATTAATAAAACATAAATAAATACAATGATTAAAAAACAAATATATAAAATTAACAAAAAATAAATAGATAAAATACATAATAAACAAATAAAAAATAAATTAATTAATTTGATAAAAAATAAATAAATCAAATTTAAATAATTAATTTAATTGTAAATAAAAAATTCAAAATAATTACAATTATTATTAAATAACAAATAAAATTTAAGTAAAAATTAAATAAAATGGATAAAAAAAATAAATAAAATTAATAAAAATTAAATAAATAAAAATGATAGAAAATAAATGTATAAAGTTCATAAAAAATAAAAAAAGTAAAAATTAAAAAAATAAATAAATAAAATTTATGAAAAATAAACAAATAAACTTAATAAAAAATATATAAATAAAACTAATAAAAATTAAATAAATAAAATTTATAAAAAAAATAAATTTTATGGAAACAAATAAATAAAATTTAAATAAGAATTTAAATTAATAAAATTATTAAGAAATAAATAAATAAATTTGATCAAAAATAAATAAAGAAAATTAATAAAAATAAAATAAATTAATTTAAAAAAATTTAATAAAAACTAAATAAATAAAATTAATAAAAATGAAGTAACTCAGCCATAAAAATTATTAATATAACTTGTAAATGGCCTTTCTTTTGACCCAATGATTAAGACTGCAGCGGATTTCTCTGCAGAAATAATCCTGGAACAAGTTATTGAGCAGGACCGGTTTAAGTCCCATCCCCACAAATGTATATCTCCATGCCTGCGTAGTTTGTTGTCCTGACAGCAAACTGCACCGATTCCATTCGTTAATCATCCAAATCGCATTCAAATGCATGATGCTCAACGCCCCCTCCGCCAACACCGCCATATACTAGCAAGCAACAACTCAACTTATGCGCTTAAGTCTTCTACATACATAGTTGTGGAGCAATCTTAGGCAAGGCACAGTCACAGACCCAATCGCAGACGCAGAATACGCTGCTGCCGAGGAGCTGAGTAAGAAAAACTGTCGTGCAAGAAGCGCAGGTGATTATGACAGCGAAACCAGCTGAGGCACATGCAACTGCACTGACAGACTGCCAACTGGATGGATGGATGAATGGATGGATAGCTGGACGGCACAGACTGACAGTTAGACAGAGCGCCAGACAGACAGAACAGACACACAGACATGGAGCGACAACCGCAGCGCTCAAAAGTATGCAAACAAATTGGTATGTAAAGCGTCAGGGTAGAGGTCACCGTCGCCTGTCGAATGCACCAGACTGAGAGGACTGAAGTGGGCTGGGAGGCAGACAGCTGCAGTGGTTGGCGTGGCAAGAAAAATGCAAACGGTTAAAAAAAGAAGCAAACGGCAAAGCAAATGCAAATGCCAGTAATATTTGTAAAACAAGCCAAAATACAGGAAGAAAAATTATTCGGCCACAAAATGCGTTGGACTTGAATGAAAAGGCATCGAGCGGGCAGGTAGGAGAGGAAAGTGGAGCGGAGTGACGTGGAGTGGCGTAGAATAAAGTGGACAGTGCAAGCTTGCTAGAAATTTCATAAACAAACAAACAAAAATAAGAAAAATAATAATCGCATAAATAAAAGTAAAGGAAAATGAAAACGAAAGCAAACGGAGTGGTTTGGAATTTGTTTGGTTCGGAGACTGCAATGCCACTTGCCGCCGGATTTGCAGGTGGCTACTTGTATGTATGTGTGTTTGGGTGGGTGTGTGTGTTTGTGTTTGGGTGGGTGTTTATGTGTGAGTCAGTTTCGCAGTGAGGGCGGGTGTGAATTGGGTGCAAATGTATTTTGGTGCAATTCCTTTTCGGTGAAGTTTTGGCTTCGTTACATTTGCTTTCAAGGATTTGGTGGCTGCTGCTTTGGTGGGGTTCAGGGTGGGGCTTTAGGCAGTTCATCGCTGTCGTTGTTGTTGTAGCGGTAGTTTCAATTTCTATTGTAGCTGCTATTGTTGTTTTTGCGGCTTGATGCACTTCTTTGCTTAGCAGCGAGTTTCGCTGAGTGTGTTTCTATTTTAAAAGATTCTCTTGCGAAGTCCTGCATGAAAATGTGTTAAAACCTTTGAGCCGCTGTGCAAATTGCTTGCTGATGTTAGCATGAAGTTGGATGGAATTGACATTATTAGCGAATGTGCTGAAAGATGTTTCTTGATAGTCTCATTCTCTTCATTAAAATTCTATTCTTTCAACTTGGATGAGCAATCCTATTCTTTCAGCTTGGATGAGCAATCCTATTGTATTTGTTTTAATCGAAAGGTGTTTCAAGGTGTTTTAAGATCAGTGACAAACTTGATTCTATCAGAAAATATGCCAAACAAATTTATTTTCTATGAGTTTATAACAGAACTTATCTTCTTTAAAGCTCGATTTTTCCACACAAATTATGCTTTGATATGCGGGTAACAAGAGAAGAGAACATAATATCAAGGATAACCGCCTGTTTCGATTGATAAAGAAATCTTCTATGCTATAAATTAAATTGTTTTGAATCCAGATTCAAGTTTAAAGCTGCACTCCTCTGAGTTGGAGTTGTTGCAGACGTCTGAGAAAACCAACAAACCATCAATTCGTGTTTCAAGTTGAGCAACGCTGGTTTGCCACATCATTTGTTTAAAGACTTCTCAATCCACCCCTAGTGTTGCGGTGAGTGCATTACGAGCCAGGCGGCGGTCGGGAACACTTTCCCTTTTTCCTGATGCATGCGTTTCTTTGCAGGAATTTCGAGCACTTGCTGTGCAACCATTTCGCACAACAACAGCAACAGAAGCAACAGCAACAACTTCAGCAACTTCACCCACATACTACCTGCCGCTGCAACCCCCCAATTGGACTGCATACGGCCACGTATGGAGCGCGGAATCGCTGCAGTGCTGCGGTGCGGTGCTCGCGCGCCCGTCAAATAAAGACATTAAAAAGCCAGCGATAAAAAACGCATTTTAAATTTGGCTCGGTCTGGAAAGGCGTATGTCGCGACGACAAAACAAGAACCTCACCAGTTCCAGCAACAGCCCGGCGCAGACATATTTCGCTCGCATGTCTGTCCCGGCGTCCCAGCACCCGTCCCGGTCCTGCGTCCGACTGTCTGTCTCTCCAGTACCTCGTACAATCGGCTGCGTAATGTTATCAGCATTTGAGCGGGGGGGGAGAGGAGCGGGCATTGCAGCACTTTGCAGGTGAATTAAATTTAGTTGTTGCCCATGTTGTTCATGTTGTTCTTGTTGTTGTTGTTGCTGCTGTTCTTGTTGTTTGTTATTCGTATGCTTTTTGTTTTTGTGCATATTTTTATTATTTTATAATATTCTTTTTTTAATTTCTTATTTCGTTTTTGTCCTTGTTGGTGTTGTTGCTGTTGCTGTTGCTGTTGTTGTTGTTGCTGTTGCTGCACAGCCGTCATTTCTTATCGATCGCGCGGCTGTCTGGCTGGAAAGTCTGGAGTCAAAGCGTTTGAATATAATTCTACAACATTATGCTTTGTCGATGCGTCGAGAGTGGTAGGGGAGAGGGGCTGAGGAGGGAGCCAGTCGCAGGAGGTTTCGGTTGTGCTGCACTACACTGCGCTGAGCTGAGCTGCAGTCAGCCAGTCTCAGTTATGATATGCATTGACGTTAAACGTATGCAAAAAGTCATCGAAGCAGTAGCAAGGACATGCAGTAGCTCGCCAGGCCAAGGGAGCCGCGGAGTGTGGGCAGGGTGGTGTGAGTGCGCATTGTGTGCATGAATGAATGGAAATTGTGCGCGACACACAAGAATTGTGCACAACGCACACCAACTCAGAAACAAAAATGCACACAGACACACGAAAAAAAAACAGAAAAGGACTTTCGTTTTTATTTTAGCGGAAGCGGCAATTTGGAAGCTGCCAATTCCTTTTTTCATAGACCTGCGCTTCAGTTACGCGAAAAGCGAATTGCTCCAAAAGGGGAGTAAATTTGCGAATTCAAAGTGGAACATTTCCACTTATCTAAGCTTAAATATGCAGGATTCGTTCAGGATTTGACCTTTGCAAAGCAAGGAAATTGTGCGGGGCTTCAGGCAATGTGCAGAGAAAAGTCGGTTATGCTTTGCAGTCTCCGTAATCTCACCGTAATCTGACCGCGATGTGACCGGAATCCCAAAAGAATGTTGCTGGTAGCAATTAATAAATAGAACTCACCAATTAAGGCAGACATCTCGGAAGCGAGTGATCGCTACTTTCTGGGGTTTATGTTTAAATCAGTTTTTTATAATGTCCTTAAACTAAAATACTATCGTTATATATAAACACACTCAGAAGAAATGTAGGAAGTGTTTGACCAACAATTCTGAGACCTCCCAGTCGAGGCAAAGATAAGTCAATGAGGACTATTCAGAGCAATTTCTTATCTCAGAGTCCCTGGAATAGTGAGTATTGTTCCTTGGGAGAAATCATCGATCAAGAAGTTTACAATACTTCAAAGTAAAACACATTTTAACAAGACATATTTTAGTCCTGCAACTAAATACGAAGAAAATTACATGAAGATCAGATAGAATAGGATAAGCTAAGCTAAGATGAGAGAGAATAATAGACTCCCACGACAAGTTCTATATACCACTTAAAATCCATGGGGAAAAATTATTCCCAATCATGGTGACTTTTCACGAAAGTTATTCTCCCAACTCTGGGTTTTGAAATTGTGGGTTCATTTGCAGATCCTCCCAACTATGGGTTTTGAAATTGTGGGTTCATTTGCAGATCCTCCCAACTCTGGGTTTTGAAATTGTGGGTTCATTTCCTGATCCACACACACACTTCCACCATCTATATTCCTGTTACTAATGGGTCCGTCATATATTCTCTTATTTTTCTCCACATAATCAACAATCGTTTTGAGACATTCCACTTGCTGCACCCAGTACGCACAGTAATCAAGCCGGCAATTAAAGGAGTTGCATCAACGAAAGTGAATTTCAATGCAATACAATTAATAAGACCCTAAGCCTACACGAACTCGCTCAGGGACAGACACACCTCACGTTTCGTGTGGACTTTGTAGTGCTTCTAATGCGCAACAAAGTATTTCTAATCTTCAATTGCCCGCCTGCCCACCCAGCCAAGTCATTCCAAGCCCAGCCAAGCCAACTTGCGAGTAGTCCGCAAGATTTCGAATGGAAATATTTTCACATCTGATAAAAACGCACACGTAACGCATAAAATTCCAAACAAATGCAAACGAAAACGCCAATGCAACAAAAAACAACAAAAAACCAACAACAAGAAGAACAACAACCACAGGAACAGGAGGGAAAATACTTCGTACAATAAATAAAAACAATGCAGCAATTGCGATATGCCAACTTTGCATATCGCCTGCTCTAAATTCTTGTAAATTTGTGTTGTTGTTGTTGTTGCTGTTTTTGTAATTGCGCCTGCCACAATTTTTTGCATGCAACAACACCAACAACAACAACAAGAACTGCAAACATAACACAAAAGCCTACCTTAGCCAGTTGACACATGTAAGCATGAATTAAGCTCAGATTACAGCAGCCCCGAAATGGCACAAAAAAATGGCCTGAAAACAAACAACTACAAATAAACACTCACGAAAAATTGTTATTCAAATTAACAGAAACAAAAAGTGGAGAAAAAAGTTCGAAATGAGAGACACAAAATTTTAAATCAAAAAAATTAAAACAAAAAAATTTAAAATACAAAAAATATAAAGCTAAAATAAAATAAAATTGAAACCCAAAAAACAGAATAAATTCAAGGAAATTGTTTTAAAAGAAAAGAAAAATAAAGAAATTAAACAATTTTTTATTTTAATTTGAACAAAGTTAAAATTTAAAAGAAAAATTTTATAAGGATAAGAAAAACTATTTATAAAAAATTAGTAAAAATAAATAAAAAGAAATAAATAAAAAATATAAAAAAATTAATAAAAAATATACACAGAAAAAAATAATATAAAAACACAATTAAAAGAATAGAAGATATACAAAAATATCAGAACACAATAAACAAAAAGAAATTTTAGTGCAATGAACAAATAACAGAATTTTAAGGATATATTTTTAACTGAATATAAATTAAAAATAGAAATTTTAAACAGCGAAAACAGAGAAAAAAGAAGAACATACAAAAAAGTTTAACAGATTTTTTGAACGAAGATAAAGAAAAAAATTAAACAAAGTCGAACTTAGAACATAAATAAAAAAAATTAAAATTTTAAGAGCACAATAAATAAAAAAAATCATTTATCAGTCAATGAAAACTATAACAAAACTTCGAGAAAATATTTTTTTCTGAACATAAATTTAAAACAAAGTTTAATCAAACAGACTATAAAAAAACAATAAAATTGTCTTCGAAAGCAACGAAAACCTGCAAAAAAAATACAATAAAATGTAACAACTTAAATTTCCCTTGGAAATAAAGCCAAAAAAAAAATAAACACATTTTTTAAGTTAATTAATTAAAATCCTTATTAAAACTCAAAATTCTATTGTAAATTAAAAAAAATTCGACAATGAATATTTGTTGAAAAATATAAAAAATACAAAGTAAATAGAACAAATATATAAATTTTTTTGTTGTATATAAATAAAATCTTTAAAAACAAAATAACACCAGAAAAATGTTGTAATAATTTGCAAGAAAATATATTTATTTTAAATGTAAAATAGTCAAAAGTAAAAAAATAAAAAAATTTTTTGCTTTAGTTAAATGAGCTAACAATTTAAAAAAAATTGTTTCTGAGTAAGATTAATATAAACATAAAAAAATTTGTTCAAAACAATGTTTCTAAATCAATGAAAATAATAAAATATAATAAATACTTTTTTAAATAATTCCAAAAAACTGAAACAATTTTTTTTATTTAAAAAAAATTATATTGAACAAAAATATGATAAAAAAATATATATTTCAAAATAATTTTTCTAAATAAATAAATATAATTAACATTTAATAAAACAAATTTTTTTTAATATAACAGATTTTTTTTATAAAAATTTTAAAAAATTTTAACAAAAAGAAATTTTAAAGTTATCTAAATCAAGAAATATAATAATAATCAAGCATAATAATAAACAAACATAATAACAATAAAACATAATAATAAAAACACATAATATTAAATAAAAATTATTAAATTTATTAAATAATAAAAATCAAATACTAATCAAGGAAAAATATATAAATAAAAAATATTAAAAATATTAATAAATAAATAAAAATATATAAATAAAATATAATAAAAATATTAATAAAGAAAAATATATAAATAAAAAATAATAAAATTATTATTAAAAATAAAGAAAAATTAAAAAAAAATGTATTAATAATTATGAAAACTTATATGCGAAGAAAATTATTATAAAAAAAAACACTAAAAAAAAATATATTAAATTCATTTTGAAAGAAAATATTATTAAACCAAACAAACAAACAGACAAACAAACAAAAAACATACACAAATTTTTTGTAACCCAGAAAAAACAAAATAAACTTAAAAAAAAACATTTATTAAAACACAAAAAGACAAAACCAATGTAAATAATAAAGAAAAAATAATTGTATGTAAATGAATGTCCAAATTAAAAATTCTCCTGCGGCCGCCCCTTTTCCGTCGACCTGCCCCTTTTTTCGTTTTATTTTTTCCGAGTACGATTGCAAGAAGTTTTCATGCGAATGCGTTCTAATATTTCATAAATTCGCCAAACTCTGAGCGTTGACAGTCCAAGTCGGGTAATAATGTGGATGTAGCAACTTCTGCAGAAACTCCCGGCGTCCATCCGCTGTCACTGTCACTGCCTGTGCGCAGATAGCCACACCAGAGCCAGCCCAGCTCAGCCAAACCACGTCAAACCAACTGAAGTCAATGCGCTTCCAACGCGAAGACGACAGAGGCGTCGCTTGTCTTTTCGGTAGTGAAATTCGAGCAGCGTGCAAAAGTACATTCCTTCTGTGTCGCTTACTTGCGTTGCTGGCTTGCTGCACAATTGCACACCAACTTAACTTATTCTTTTGCTTCCTCCTTCGTCTGGAGCGGCGGCGTCCAACACAAGTACTGCGAATACCCACTCGAAAAATTGTTAGTCCAACTTGGGCAGGTACGAACATTTGCTGGATACTTATGCCACACATAATCGTATTCATGTATTGACGCAAAGCTTTAAAAAGCAGTTAATAATAATCACTAAAACATCCCCCTCACTCAATGAGAACATCTCTAGTCCCTGGAACCCTTTTCCCATATCCTTCAAGGGCGTAATCATAATAATAATAAAAAGGCAGGGGCTACTTTAAGTTCATATTCCATGAAAGGGGGTGGGACTTCCTTAACTAGCACTTCCGCTCTTCTCTGAAGTCATTCTTAGGAAACAAAGCGCTTATTTGATTTTCCATAGCAAGGTCTTCTAGTTGAGGTACTGATGCTCTACCTCCAAGATTTTTCATTACGACTTTATATACCAGTTCCCATAGGTCGTTGTTTATGTCGCTTCGAATCTCCGCCCATTTCTCCCTCTTGCTACTTGCGAATTTTAAGTGTTTTCCTTGCAGCTTTGAGATCTTCCCTTTCGGCATTCGCAGATCCTACACCCTTGCGTACTTTCTAATGCACCACAGACAGATCCGTCTGAGTTGAGCTAATTCCCTTATCCACCAGTAAAGCATAATGATACTAATATTTGGATAATGACACTAATAATTGGAATAATAACTTTATTTACAATATTGTCGAAAATAATGAGAATGAAGACTATAATTTATTTTATTATTTATTATATAAAAAAAATAATAATTTTAGTAATGGAAATATTGATATATATAAGAATTATATTGAGAATATATTGGGACAAGATTTCTTTTTTAAAGTACAGAAAGAAATATTCACATAAAGCCCAAAAAATTATGTAGATACTTTTTCCATCATAATGAAATTTGAAGCATTCGTATGGAAGGATGGAGTACGCGTATCCACTTGTCAATTCCCGCCACTTTTTACTCCAGTCTTTCTTCGCGGGATTTCGCATTCTCGCTTTCGAATATTTTTCTGTGGCAGTGTTTTGTTTAACATTTTTTTGTGGTCTTCACGGCGTGTTTAGGAATTATGATGTTTTCATTTCCAGCTCAAATTGCTTCATTGCGCGTTGGTTACTTTTGCTTTTATTTCATTTTGCTTTGCTTGGCTTTGTTTGAATGCGCTGCGCTCGGCTCTGCTCTGCTCTGCTTGCCTTTTTGGCGTCTGTCTGCATTTTTAATTGTTTTGAAAGGGTTTTCGGTGACGGTTTTCCAGGAAAACCACTTTGCAAATTTTTGCATTCTACGGTTGCATGTTGCGCCAATGTGTGGCTCTGTGTGTGTTTCACTGAATTGGCTTTCGCGGAGTGGACGAGCTCAGGAGGATGAAGGGTTTGATTTGCCGCTACTGCAATTTTGCATGTATGTGACTGGCACCTGGTGACTGAGGGCAAGGATGTACCTCAAATGTGGCAATGTCCTGCGTTTCAATCTGAACAGTGTAGCTGTAAATTACGCTGAACGGAACTGTGTGAAATACTGATATGATTCCTGGATCTATTACAAATTTTGAGAGGGCAGAAGAGTCGCTCAGAGCAAAAGAGTCCCTCAAATTCCTCAATCTTTGTCTGTAGATCTAAGGTGCTCAACCACACTTCCTGAACTGAAAAGTAAACGCGCTCACACAGTGTTTACCATAATTTTTGTTACTTTTCTGAGCATAGTCGACTTGGGGTGACAACAGGTCTGATTCCACTCTAAAAGACAGACCAGTACTGCAATCGCGACTGCTATAGACACCGCACTCTCAGCATTATGCTCAGATCCTTAGAACTATTACACATTACGAGCATGTGTAAATGACAGCAAAGAGCCTGGATGAAGCTGAGAGTATGAAGTAATGAGTGCCGGGAACGATTCATACTCATAAACTTCAACGAGATTGAATCAGTGTGTGATTCAGATACTTTTGGGTGGCTCTAAATCTGACTGAATCGTGAATATACCACTCACTCTGTAAATGAAATGATTTATGAACCCAACCCAACCAGGCACGCACTTACGGGTATTTTGGGAGTTTGAAGACCCCCAGCCTCGTAAGAAAAAACCGTTGTTCTTGTACTTTAAACGAATTATTAATAAATGCACTTAAGACATCGAAGCCCCCTCTGAAACTTGTTTGTGAGAGCGCCTCTGCACCCAATCAATCGCTACGAGTATATCATAGTATACCATAGCTAGGCATGATTGCTTTTCAGTAAACAAAATTATTCTACCAACCTTTTTCCGTTGAGTGTGCCCAGGCATTGCGTAAGGAGCTCACCGCAGGCTCAGAGAGCATTTTATACTCTTTTCAATAATGCAAATTTCCTCAACCCTCAACTCGCCACCCACTTGACAACTATCAAAGTAAACGGCTAAAACAATGCATTGACGCATTTCCCTAAGACGCCGTACGAGTATTAAAAATTTGTCTTGGCACAAACAAAAAAGTCATGAAGGCACTTACGAGCGAGTGCGTCCTGTGTACAACTATGCAAACGGATACATAAGCAGACGTACGTGTGTGTGTACGTGTGCTCGTATGGTGTCTTTTACACAGTGTCACACTTGACTTTTTCCTGCTCTTTGAGGCAAAAGTCTACACACTTGAGCACGCATCCTTTTGCGCAGAACGCGTGCAGAATGCAGCTTGCAGCATGCAGCTGGAGTCCTTTACAGAAAAGGTTCAATAACAAATGTGGATCAAAGCATAATTTCAATATTTCGCACAAAGAATGTGCATTTACCCCACCCACGCACTCAGTCATAGTCACACACAACCAAGGATAAAGAAAGTCCTCATACATGTATACGCGCAAATAAAAAAATCTAGGCACAAAAGTGCACAGGATCATTAAAATCCAGTCCGCGTAATTTTTAGTTAAATTAAACATACAAATGTATCAAAGCAGCACGTGAGAGAAAGAGGGCGAGAGGCAATGCAGGGGAAAGGAAACGCCAAGTGAGTACTTATCTGTAAAAGCTGCGTATACAAATTAGAAATTATAATCGCACATTAACCCGCCTAAAAGTATGCATGCATGCATGCAGCCCAGCTAAACTGAAGGCAGCAGGACGAGGCCGGGTTAGGGGTAGAGAGAAGTACGACAACTGCAACTGCAAAACTGTAAACGAGAAGAAGGAAACTGGCGGCAGCCGCTCACAAAAAGAAACTAACTCGCATTTCTTTACAAGTGTGCTTGACGCGCTCATAAAGGAAGCAGCGTAAAGAAAACTACGTAAGCAGAAAAAAAAAGCGTAAAGCACTTGCGTCACACAACGCCACACACACACACATCCATATACGGCGCTCACGCTATGCCGGAGGAGAAAAAAGCATAATAAAGGAAACTTGAAAGACTTGAAAACGCTTTGATCCTGCGACACCGAGCCAGCGATTTGCATCAGTTGCGAATAGTTTTTAGGGGGGGTTTCCCATTTACGAGCGCGGCACGCAATATTCATTATGCAGGGAGAAAAAGAAGGGGGGAGACAGAGGGCGAAAGAAGCTGATTTAGCATGGCAGAGTAAAAATTTTAAGAACTAAAAACAAAATTAACGGAAATCCAAAAAAAATACAGAACAAAATTAACAAAATAATCGCATAAAAATGAGAAAACGTTGATAAAAACAGTTCAGAATGAATATAAAAAAATCACTAGAAGCATGAAACTTGAAAGAGAAGATAACAAAAGGGACGAAAAGGACAAAATACAAAACAAAACGAAACACAAAACACCCACCAAAATTTTAATAAAAACATTGGAAGAAAATAACAAAAAGAACAAACAATAAAAAAATTAGAAGTAAAAATTACAAAAAATATAATAAAGCCAACAAAACAATTATTACAAAAAGGAGAAAAAAATTACTAAGAATATAATAAAATAAAAAGCATGAAAACAATAATAAATAAAAAAAGAATACAAATTATAAAAAAATAAAAAATAAAAAAATAAAAAATAAGAGAAAATTACAATGAATTAAAAAAATAAATATACAAGAAATACAAAAATACAAATTAAATATCTTTTTTATAATTAAACTCACAATAAAAAAAATAACAATAAAAATAAAAAACATACAAACAAATAAGCATTCAAATAAAAAACTTAAAAATAAAAGAACATAAAAATAAATTTAATATATAAATACAATAAACATTAGGATTTAATGAATATATAAAATTAACATAAAAACAAATAAACATTAAACAACTTAATTAATATACACAAACATAAAAACTTCAAAATGAATAGAAATATAAAAATTAAGAAACATACAAATTAAGAAACATAAAAAGACATTAAATATATAAAATAAACACAAAATAAATTAATATTATAATAAAAAAGCATAAAAAAACGGCGCAGAAAAATAAAAAAACTTAAAAATAAAAAACGAAAAAAATCTATAAATATAAAAAAACTAAGCAACATAAAAATAACTAAATAAAATAAACATAAAAATAGAAAACCATACAAATAAGGAAACAAAAATTTTATTACAAATAAATAAAATAAACATAAAAATAGAGAAGCATAAAAATAAATAAAATAAACATAAAAATAGACAAGTATAAAAATAAGTAAACATTATAACAAAAAACATAAATATTAATAAATATAAAAAAGAAGTAAAAATATAAATATAAAATAAACACTAAAATAATACAAAATAAAAACTAAGCAATATAAAAATAAATTTAATAGAATAAACAGAAAAATAATCAAGTATAACAATAATAAAACACAAAATAAATTCAATAAATAAATAAATAAAATAAACATAATAATAAATCATAAATATACATTAGAAAAAAAATTATACAAAGAAAGTTAATAAAAAAATAAAAGAAATTTAAAAATAAATTAACATTAACATAAAGAAAGATAAAAATATAGAATATAAAACCCAAGAAGTATAAAACTAAAGAAACATAAAAATAAATGGAATAAATAAAGAAAATAAACATAAAAATAGAAAAGCATAAAAATAAAAAAAACAAAAATTAATTTAATAAATATATATCATAAAAATAAAGAAGCATAAACAGAAGAAACACAAAAATAAATAGATAAAATAATCATAAAAATAAAGAAGCATAAAAATAAATAAATGCAATAAACAACAAAACAAATATATAAATAAATATAAACATTAACAAAAGAAAAAAAGGAATTTAAGTGAACAAAACAAACGAAGACCATTTTGAGGCGCTATTCCGAACCCAAACCAAACCAACCCAACCCCAACAAACCCCCAAATGGAACGCCCGATTTAGAAGCACACCAGAACAATCCACGAAGTGCTACCATGGGCGAAGGAGAAGTATGGTGGGTAGTTTGGTTGGTTGACAAATGCAAGTAAACAGCTGCAAAGATAATGAAAGGTCGCACAAAACAACGGATTACAAAACAACAAAAAATAATAAAAATAATAAAAACAAAATAAGAAAAAAACAAACTAAGAAAAAGCACAAATAAATAAGAAAAAAGCAAGTGGAGAAAAAACTTGCAAAATGCACTTTTCAACGCAGAGCAACAAGAAAAGCTGAAAAAAGGGAATATGTGGCTGCAAGGACATGTCAGCAGGCAACAAAAAGCATTGCGTATGCAACACACACACTCCCACACAAGCACACACAAGCAGCATACGTATAGAAGGAGGAGGCGCAGGCACAACTAATCAGCATGCAAAAAGCTAAAACGCAACTAGAGCTGGCAGCGACATTGTGCCTGGCCAGAGGGGGAGTGGGCCAGGCCAAGAGCGTGCACTTTTCCTCATATGGAAATGTGTGCACTTTCACATGACGGATGCGCTGCTCCCCTACACACACACACACTCACACACTCCAACATAAACATGGCAGTAAGCGCGTACGCGATGTGTGTGCAGGGAAAATAAACGCGAGTGACTTTTGTCAAAATTGATTTTCTTTACTTTTACTTCGCTTTTGCTTTGCTTTTTTGCTATTTTTTGTTATTATTTTCTTTTTTTTTTTTTGAGTAACTCTTACTTTGTTGATAAGCTTTGAGCGCTTTGTTTTTCTGAGAGATCCTTGTGACTCATGCATGCAGGCAGGGAGGTAGACAGTGAAGCAGGCAGGGAGGCAGGCAGTGAAGCAGGCCGGGAGGTAGGCAGGCAGGCATTGTGGAACGCATGCGACTGAATTAACGTCAAAGTGAATTATGAAAATGATGCACATACGCAGCAGGCAGGGCCACTGTAACTACTGTCAGCAATCATAAACATCGTATGTGCAAATGCGGAACAGCTGTTGTTGTTGCTGTTGTTGCAGTTGCTGCTGCAGTGGAGTGCATGCAGGCGCGTTGTGTGCGTAGGCAGCAAGGATGTGCACGCGGTGATATTATAAGAAGTGATGTAAAATCCTTTTTGCGCTTTACGAAACATGAGCATTGTTTAAATAGAAGAAATTCAGCATTAGCATGAAACTACAAAGGCCCAGAAGCTGGGGCGCACCTCTTCACCAATTGCTCCATGCAGCTTAGCGATGACTTTCCGTAAGGAGGGAGAATACCTTATCGCCTGTGTTTGTGGGAAGTTTTTGGCATTTTAAGTCATCATTTTAAGCCAGATTAATTGATTCCAATGGCTACATAAAAAGCAGGGGGCCTAATTAGAGACAGTAAGTGCTGGAGTGGGCAACGGGGCGAAAGCTACTACTAAGGGTGTGGGGCAGTTGGCTAGAAGAACATATTCAACACTCAGCACATGGCATGAGACCTGGGGATCTCTATGGAATATAGAGCCTGGCCTAAATGGGTTTTAAAATGTTCTTAAAAGTTAAAAGAAGAAGCAGGAGAAAGATGTGATATTTGGAAAATGATTTTCCTGCGATATGCCATCACCAGTCAAATTGGAAAGAAAGTGTTTATTTGATTAATTGATTAATTAACTATTTGTTAATAATTAATAAAAAATTATTCCACACGAAAATTATTTGCAGTAAAAGACTTCTCCGGACAGTGAAGAATAATTGCTACAAAACAACTTACGTAATCATCGTCGCCAATTGGAAGCAGAATCACTGAGGCGACAAACCGCTTCGATGACACTCATCATCGCGGAAACAGCAGAGTTGGGCCAAAGGCAACAACAAGAACGCAAACACAAAAGAAACCACGAGTCCAAGCCCAACATTGCCGCAAACAACAAAAGGTAAACAACAATGTTGCAAGTAGTCGCAGCAACGCTTAATTAACGCATACGCATTTTTGGTGGCAAAACGCCACCTCCCCGCAGAGAGCACAATAAGCACCGGGAATAAAGCAGAGGAAACAGTGCAGCGAAACGCACGATAAGGCCACGTGAAGGCCAGAAAACGTACAAGTATTAAGCCAACAATAACGGAAATGCGTTAAAACCAACAAAACGCAGAAAGGGTCTCAAAAGAGGCTCACACAGCATCGAAATTCCCAACCCTGCGAACACAAAGCAGAAAAAAAGCATGAGGAGCAGAATTGCCAAAAATATATAACAAAAAAAATTGTTAAATTGCTGCAGCAACAACTCCAAAAATACACACGGCAACAGAGGCAGCAACGACACCAAAAATTTAACCCTTCTGTGCAGCAAATTCAAATTGAATGAGAACGAGACATGCATGAGCGCTGCACCAAAAACGCCGGAGCACAATAAATGTGCCCAAAAGTACAAAAAACACAAGAAGCAAAAACACGTACAACTCGGGCGGAGGGAAACCTAATAAAAATGCAAAAACAAAGCAACGAAGTCACCGCAAAAATTACGCCGCATCAGAATGCAGCAGCGACAACGCCAACAACAACCACAGGAGCAGAAGTTGTAAGCAAGAAAATAAAAAAATAAATTGCCAAAAAATCGAAATACGCTAAATTGGGACAAAACAAAAGTTTCAAGTTGTGCAAGAGGAAGCGGCGACAACGGCCGCAACAACAAAAACAACAGCAACAGCAGCAGCAGGAGCAAAAATGTTAAAGCCACTCTTGTGCACAACAGCCACAGAGCAGAACAGGACAGGACAAGGCAAGGCAGCGCAGGACAGGGCTGGGCACAGGTTCGTTTTTCACTTTTTAAAGCGCTTCCGTCGCGCACACAAATTCCACGCTCTCGCATGCACACTCCTGGGCACTCAGTGAAACATACGCGGGCTGGCAGCGGTGGCTTCCCGGTCGGAAACTTTGGAGCATACACAGTCCCATCATGTTCCCACAAAACAGAGTCACACAGCAGTTGGTATTGTGGCCAAAAGTTCCAGTGGAAAGAGACTGAAAGAGACCGGTTTCCATTTCAATAACCCAAAACCGGTTCAAAGCACGGAAACCTGGTTCACAGCACCGAAATCCGATTCACAGCACCCAAGCCAGTCAGAACACCAAAAACGGGTTATGAAAAAGCTATAAAATCGTGATGAATTTAATAAGGTAAACTACCGAGTAAAAATACTCACAAGACTAAAAATTAAGATAGTCAGCCATAAGGTATCGTAACGAACCATATTCCTTTATGACCCCGAGTTTGCGCTATAACGACAGAACCAGCATACAACCAGCTTAATCGTATCGCAAAGCTGATGTTTGAATAACATAGAAATGAGAATTACGATACAATACTAAATGATACGATATGATATCCTTCAATAAGATGACTAACTGAACGTTTGGAACACATAGTTCAATGGGGACACTATTCTAAAATTATTTGGTACCACAATCGTACGCAAAGCAGGATTATCTTTAAATTTATCAATTTATCTTCTGTAAGTGAACCGCTTTGAATGGTTGAAGATAAATGCGGTTTCCGTTTCAAGAACCCAAAAACAGATTCATGAAAACCCAAAACAGCTTTTGTGGCGAGATTTTGTAAAATACCGATCATATAGTGTTGAAATTTGGAGTACGTATGAATACTGGGTAAGAATTCTAACAACACTAAACCTATTTAAAGGAATTCGTTTAATTGCCGGTTTCTAGTAAAGAGTTCTCCATTGTGTTCCGATGTCTACTTTTAATACACACGTTGATAAAGTGAAATCTTCTCTATATCAATGAAATGGTGTCCAATGATCTCCTTGAAACCGCTTCCATTGATCTCCATGAAACCGATTCGACTATTTCCTACTGGGATGTGTTTCCCTGCAATGGTGTGGGTTATTGTTTAAATTTTAGCGCCATCGGAAGTGCCCGCTATTGATTCGAGATACAAATTTGAATTTGCGTTTTGTTTGCTTTGTGTCGCGAACATGTTAAGGGGTGTGTGCGTATTTTACTTGATTCGAACAGGGTCAACGCTTAAAATTTGTCGTGAAATGGCTTTTAAGCGGCAGGACTATGAGAGAGTCTTTAGCTGCTACAAAATAGACTAATTCCAAAAGCAAAGAAAACCAAAAATGCAGAGAAGAGAGAGAACATTAAAATAAGTCTTCCAGGGCCCATTTCACGTACGTGAACTATGAGCAAAACTCATCTTTGGTACAGGCAAAAATTATGAAAGATTCCAGGCAAAAGCTAGAGGACATGCCCACAAATCGGCTACCGCCCGTATCTCCCCGAATTGTTCTGGTGATGATGTTGGCATTAGGCATCCAAATCAACATAAAGTAAGGTATTAAAAGAGCTTCAGCAACTTGCTAAGTAACTCCAGAGACCTTATAGCAGTGCTACAGAGGTCTTACTGTAGTATTACGGACACTTACAACAGTGTAGCAGTACTACAGAGACCTTACATCAATGCTAGAGAGATCTTACAGAAGTGCTACAGGGATCTTACTGTCTTGCTACAGAGACAGTATAGCAGTGCTACAAAGACCGTACAGATATGGCAACAGTAATCTTATAGCAGTGGTATAAATAAATTTTTCAATTCTCTCAAAGCAAAAATTCAATGTGAACAGGAGAATCCCAGTCAGACTCAGCAGTGCTACAAAGACCGTACAGCCATGCTACAGCGACCTTACCGTTGTGTTACCGATATTTTACAGTTAGCTGCAGAGACCTTACAGCAGTATCACAAATACTATACAGCAGTATCACAGATACTATACAGCAGTATCACAGATACTATACAGCAGTGCTACAGAGACCTCACAGCAGTGCTCCAAAGACATTTTACAATCCTCTCAGAGTAAGAATGCAGTGTGAACCGGAGAATCCCAGTCAGACACAGACATAAATTAACATTTGCTCTGAGCGCTTCTGGTGGCAGCGTCTGCAGCGAGTCTTCCTCGTCGATGCAGCCAACCGAAGTGTCTGCGTGGTTTCTTGGTTTAGTGGCTGGAAATTGAAAATTATCTGCGTTAATTTACTTGTGTGCCCAGCATTGGCGGATGGACGACCTGCGCCTGGATTGGTTTCTATTTTTTTCTGGTTCGGTTTGCTTTGGTTTCGGGCCCCCTCGCCCTCTCCGCTCCAGTGTCACAAACACACTCCAGCGTGTCTGAGTGACTGAGCACGGCTGCGGTTTTCCTGCAGCGAGACAATCTACGCGACAGCGGCATACGCAACCGTGGTTTTCCAAGCGCTGTCCGAGACTGGCACGTTGCTAGAAGGGTGTGTGCGGGGATCGCGCACTGCATACGGGAGTGCATGTAACCGAAATTGTTGTTGATGTTGTTGATGTTGTTAACGTTGTTGTTCTTGCTCGGTTGTATATTTTCGGCCTAAATGGCTCGAAGACTGCCACAACAGGGGTTGTGTTTGCAGGCGGCGCGGACCGAAGCGGACCCTTGCTGCACGCGGCGGCCCAGCCAGTGAGACGGTGAGCCCGTGAGCCGGTGCATTGAGGCATGGCCTTACGACGTTTTCTTGATTATCTTCGGCGTATTTAGAGCATAAAACGTAGTCAGACAAAAACAGAATTTTACAAATGGTAATGATAATGATGAGGCTCGGGAAGGCGGCCGCGCCAGGTAACAGGAGTAGCGCAGTTTTTGGTGGTTTCTTTTCCTCCGGCCAGGAAAACGCAATGGCGACTGGCATGCCACTAAATTAAAAGTGCCAGGCCAATTTGCTGCGAGGGAGAGACCGAATTATTTTGGAAGTGTGCATACAAATTGCACCGAAATACTTGCGAAAAAAATTCAAACTCTGGAAAAAAATTGGGAAAGAGCCTTGAAATGAGTGCCGAGTGAGGAAAAAAAACTTGTTTATTTATAAAATGCTGCAGAGAAAAATAAAATAATAATAAATAAATAAACAGAAAATACAATTAATTTGTTTTGTTTTTTGTTGTTGTTGCTTTTGCTTTGCCTGTGGGCCAACTGCAGCCGCATACCTGCGGAAATTTCAGAGCTCTCTCGCGGCTGACTCACAAGATTTATCACCAACAACAATTTTATAATCACATTTGGGAACGTTTGATGGATTTCTCCGGTATGTTGTTGTAGTTTCGGCTATTTTGATTATGGCGATGGTTTTTTTTAACAATTTTTTATAACAATTGGTACACAAGCTCAGCTTCGACCCTGACTTTGACTTTGAAGAGGGTAATTTGCAAGGAAACAAGTAAAAAAACGACCCAAACAAATTTTTATAAAAAAAACCTACGATTGCAAGGCAAGCATTGAAATTGCAGTTCAAATTGGCAACAACAACATCCAATTAATAATTTTGCTGTTGCTTTTTCCCCAACGGACCACCTCCCAGCACAAAAGCTTCGAAAACTCATCAAACGCAGCTATCGGGAATCTCTAAAAACAGTTGCGTGTATGCGGGTAGGCGTCTGTGCAAGTGAGTGAGTGTGACTGTGTGCGTGTGTGTAGAAGGCATGGGTGTGTGGTGTTCAGTGGCATTTAAATTAATTATCTCTCTCTGCTATAATTATAAGAATTATTTTAAGTCAACTGTGGTAATCGTAATTTGCTGATGATCGAATTACTTCATAATTTTAAGGCGAATGAAAAAATTCCCCAGTCATGGAACTGGTGGGTTGACCAGGCCACTTGGCTGAGGGACACTCATACCATTTCAGAAAGCCTGAAACTATACTATATACATGAGTGGGTTAACTTTTAGAGTGGAGTCAGTTGGGTGCGAGACTCATATGGAACCTGCCTTTCCTTTATAGACCCACTAAAGTAATCGATGACTGGCATGTGATTAGAATGGTGCGATTGAAAAGGTGAAATCGCTTTTACGCTGTAACAGCTCTAAGCCTCCATCGTGCTGCGTCTCTCAAGCCTCTTCTCTGATTCATTCAGTAGGAGCGGATCAATCCAACAGCTTGGAAGTTGGAGACATACCCAAAACTCGAATCAAAGGATGCGTGAACTCCTCAGCAACTCTGAAACCCGTACAGATATCTAACATGCTCGTACAATATAAACTACCAATAAAGGTGACCTAATACACCAATCCACATATCCATACATAAAAACCCACAGAGCCATACATAAAGATCCACAGATCCCTACTCAAGAACTCCAATGGTATCTACTGTTCGGGGTCCATTGCTAAGAGCAGAGAAATTAATCAAAGTGCGAGTAATCGCGATGGCAGGCTAGGAGTGAATTGCGGCTGCTGCCTTCCAGCCAACTGTCATCTGCGCATTCCGCAATTTAATGGGCTTAAATTATGCTTAATCCTCTGCACACTTACGTGTAAATGGCGTTGCTAAAATTAACCCCCATCCGCTGACAAAACTGACAGCCCGCCATATGACAACAACAACAGCCACGGCAATTGCAACTGCAACGGCGTGTCTCCGACTTCGAGTTCGACTCGGAGTAACAAATCGTCTACACATGTACCATTCAGCGCGAAGTGATAGCGGCATGAAAAATTGCCTGCGCTGGAAATTGTGCGTTGCACAAACGCAAGACGAGCAGTGACGGGCAGGGGGACCCGAGAGCGGGGGACCGGTGAGATAAGAGCTATAAAAAATTAGCGCTGGCAAGGAAGGATGCATTTGTAAATGCAACACGAATTGCGATTGTGCGCGCCCCTATCAATTATGATAATTATCAGTTTTATTGACAGAGTGGCAAAATCATTACGAACGCCACCAACAGAATCCCGTTCCGCCGGTTGCATTGCGCATGCGCACTTTTGCGTTTTTATTTATTGCGCATGCGTGCCGTGTCGTGGCCCGCGCCGCACTCGCACTCGCATCCCATATGCATTTAAATGCGTCCAATGCAGCGGACGAGTGCGCGAGCGTGTGAGCGTTTGTGTGTGGATTTGTACATTTGCATTCGCATGCGCATATGCGGCAAGTGTCATTATGTTAATTGCGCATGCGCAAAGAGTCGTCGCAGATGCGCAAAACATTTCTCAACGCGTATGAGTGCGTATGCGTGTGGGACTCGAGTAACTGAGTGCATGTGCATGTGTGTGTGAATGCATTTAATGCTTATTTTCAGAGCCGGCTCCACAGCATCTGCCGCCATGGCAGCCAGATCTGGCGCTTTCGTTTATAATTGATGATTAAATCAATGCTACCGCATTGCGCATGCGCTCACTGCAGATGCGAACTGCTTGCTGCAAGTGGCTATTGTGGCGCTCGCCTCCCTCCTGCCGCGCATCCGAGCAAAAGGCATGAAGCGAGAAGTGCAAAGACGGGTTTTTGCTCGGACGCAGGCGCCCTTTTATTATGCCATTCATTATACAGAGACATTTGCGGAATTTATTTTATGTTTGATTTGACACTCTTCCTGTGCAGATGACTACTTGGCCAGCAACACCGGGACGTTTAAATGTGCCTCACCCCAAGCAGAAGATATTAGTAAATTCAGATAAAACAAAAAGTTGGATTGGAAGACGGATTGTATGGAGTATCGATGGGGTTCTGTAGGGTATCGATGAGCGTGAGAATATTTAGAAGAATATTTAGAATAATTTTTAAAAGAATATTTAGAAGAATATTTAGAAGAATATTTAGAAAATTATTTAGAAGAATATTTCTATAATATTAAAAGAAAACCCTGAGAAAGAGTGACACAAAAAAGTCAACAACTTCACTCTATAAACTGTTAATGGTTTGGGTCTATGCTATTCCGAATACTGTTCCAGCGAGAACTGAACATGTCCTCCAATGAAAATGTTCGAATATGATCCACATTGAGAAGCCCAAAGATGCTGGTTAGAAAAGTGTCGCTCTGGTCGCTATATGCTCTTTAATAACTCCGTGGTTTACGTACTGATTTGTAATACCTTTTCTAAGCCATCGAAAACTGTCCCTTCTCCATCTCGTATAGCAACCATGGTACTTCTATACTAGTCTACAGATTCCACCATTTCAACTAGTCTCCATAGAATAAGGTCTCTTAACCTATGATGGGTAAGATATTCTAAGTGTTCCCTTACTATAAACCTGGTATACCCAAGATAATTGTTGCTGGAAGCTTATGTACAACTGTAAAACTGGTCAAATGGATTGAAAAAAGGCCTCACTCAATATCTTCTTTGGAGGGTTCAAGGAACCTTATTGTGTGCTACTTGATCATGGCTGCTTTAAACATATTTTACAACTTTGGGTACATTTACAGCAAAGCGTTTCCATGTATTCACTCTTTAGTCGAACCTCTTCTTCGCTTAGAATGCAACACCAACTAAAGATTCCATAAGCTTACATCTGTCTCTGTTCAATTGGGGGAACCCCCTCTAGTAGGCAACCCTGGGGTCGATTCATCTTTATTGTTATCGCATATTTTGTCAAGTGAAAAGCATTTTCTACTAAAAAAGTGTCTTAAAAGTATTTCATTTAGGAAATGAGTAAAAATATGCGATTCCGTGGCGCACTTTTCCACACCGCTGACATAAATCAGATCAGAGTTAACTTACAGAATATCTGCATGATTACTAATATTTTTTGTTGAGTGTCAAACTGTTTACAGTAGCTGAGTAGTTAGTAGTGTGCCACGCTTAATGGCCGCAACATTTGCTTTTAATTTGGTGATTTCAGTTAATTTCAGCTGCGTATGAAAATTTATTTAATCGGAATTTTATGGTAAGTGATATTGGGAAATTATGCTGCTGTTGCCCCTGCTACTGCTGCTGCTGCTGTTGCCGCTGCTACTGCTGCTGCTGTTGTTGCAACTTTAATTACACCGTTAATTACAATAAATTAAGTTATAAACATCAAAATTGGCCAAGCTGGATTTACAGATTTGAATTGCTGCAGATTATAAGTTTCAGCAATTTGTGTGGATCAAAAGAGAGAGGGGGCTTAGATCCAGATAAAGAGGGACTTAGATCCGGAGAGGTGTCTCTAAAAAGGACGTTAAAAGACCGGCAAAAATAAGGAGAAAAAGTGGTAAAAACACAAATCAAAATATTCTCAAGACAAGTTGGCTAGAATCAATGTACAGCCTGTATAACAACGTTGTGTTTTGACAGTAATTTAAGAAGCCTTTTTATAGACTTCTAGTCATGGTAAAGCATTATGACAGTTCTATAGCAACTCTGAAATGTCCCGTCAAAATTTTAACGTTTTACAACTTGTATAAAATAATGCAGTTGGCTCGAAACCATACGGTAAGAGCTTTATAAATGCTTATAATGCTTCGAATGAAGATAAGACCTTATCAGGGTTCTTAAAAAGCTATGAACTTTATAAAAAATTTAAATACAAAATTCAAAAAAAAAATTATAAAGCCTTTTAAAGCGATCCTGGACCAAAAACCGCTTTTGAAATGTTTTCAATTTTCTTTATAAATGTTGAAACTTTCTATAAAAACTCTATAAGGTTATTTAAAGTTCTTATGTAGTTTGTTTTGCCACTTGAGTAAGATTCAAATGAGAACTGCCCAATTTTTACAATCCTCATAACTGAAAGAAGCAGAAAACTAGGATCAACATCATTACAGAAAACTTCATCATTACAGAAAACTAGGATCAACAAGGACATCCTTCATTGAAACAATATTTTAGTATAACAAACATGTCCAGTTTTCAGTTTGCTATCAGAACAGGTCTAACTGAATACCAGCACAGCTGAGTATGTCCTTCGTGGTAGTATGGAGATGACTTAAGTCGTCCTTTGAACTGCTCCTCCCCTAAAGCAGCTTTGCGTTTTAAGACTTATCGCATATGAGACTTTCATTTCCTCCCTATTCGTCTTTCTCACACTGTTCTGAAGTTTTGCCACTTACACTAATTGATCACCACTTCCACGCACTGGCTCATAAAGGTTCCTTTTTATAACTATCCTTAAAAACGCAGGCCCCACACTCATACATAAATGCAACTAAACTCTGCTGCGCTAAGTTCTGCTCCGAGCAACTCTGGAGAACTCCTCTCAACTTAGTTCAGTGGAATTCTCCTCAGTTCTACTCGGCTTCAGTGCAACTGCAGCAGCGTAATTTGTAAGTTCAATTTCAGCAAAGGCGGCGTCGTTGCCTAAAAAGCAAAACTTATTCGCATTTTAATTCATTTAAACTGCAACTCATACTACCCGCGTGACAGGACCTCGACAGGACCTTTTGATGAACACAACAAACATACAAAAAGAAAACCCAAAAAAATATTTGCAAAACTTTCTTTTTCGTTTTCGTTGCGTCTGCACACACCTACACACAGACACACAGGATACGACAGAGCTGCATAAATATGCACATTTATCGTACAAATAAATGCGCAGAAGTGCGTGTGTTCGGGCCACACATTCACACTGCTACAGCCAGCTTAAAATACGCTCGCAAGCCAGCAAGCACACAGGCATGCCGCACAGGACACTGCGGCCTTTACCTTCTACACTCACCCATACAGACGCGGACACAGTCACAGCGCACTTTCTTGCTTTCTTTTCATGCAAAACTCGACTTTTCGTTTTTTCGGCGACGAAGCGCGAAAAATATATAAAATTTTTATGCATAACATTTTATAGCACAGGACAGAGTCAGAGCGCTACCGACAGAGCGACAGCTTGGAGCAGGAGCAGGAGTAAGTGCAACCATGTCATGTGTGTGTGTGAATGAGTACAGTGAAAAAAAGGAAGAAAAGGACATGTAAATTTCGGCTATTTTGCATTTTAAATACAATTTTTTAATGCCCCCTCCCGCCCTACAGCTGCTCCTCTTGCGTTGCGCTCTACACTCACTCACTCGCTGACACACACTCACACACACACGCATACACACACTTAACTCAAACCAAACAAAAAATGTCCTTTTTCTTGTACTTTTTGGCATGATTGCATGAGGGCTTCTGTTGCAAGTGCCTTCTGCGCCGCTTTGTATGCATGCATGGTGTGTGAGTGTGTCGTACATGTGTCAGTGCGTACGTGTGTGTGTGTGTGTGGATGTTTGTTTGTGTGCGTTTTAGTCACATATGATGCAATATATAAAAATACGAAAAATTTTTGCATTTTTAACAAAATAAGTGCAAGAAAAAGAAGGAGAGGCAGGCGGCGAGGAGGCGGCAAGTTGACGAAAGCACCAAAACGAACAAGAAGAAGAAACAGCACAACAACAACAGCAACAACAACGGCAGCAGCGAGGTAAAATCGTTGGCAACGTGGCGGCGGCGGCGACGGCGACGGCGGCAGTCGGATTCCAACTTGCACACTTCAATTAATCAGCGAAGCCAGGCAGGCAAACCGGCGCTCAGGCAAGGACGGCAGCACGGACGGGAGGAACAACGCACGGACGCTCGGCTGTTTGGTTGTTGCGCTCTCCAGCGATGCAGAGCGAGCGGGAGGTGTGCGTTTGTAATGTCAGGATATGTGTTGTTTTTGTTGTTGCAACAAGGACTCTTATGCAGAAGAGGGTTTTATGTGTTTTTTTCCGTACACATTTTTTTTCTGCTGCTTCATTTTTTCGGCTGCTTTTTTGCCGTTTTTGCCAAATTTTTGGCAATTTCGTTTCTGTTGTTGTTGCTTCTGCTGGTTTTGTTGTTGTTGTTGTTGTTGTAGCTTTACGTACATAATTCTTTGTTTTAATGCATTTCATATAAAACAGCGAGGGTTCTTCTCGCTCGTTTGCATTTGTACCCCTAGCATGGCAACAACAACAACAACAACAACAACAACAGTAACGTCAGCAGAAGCAACAAACGCAATGGAAGGTTGTCGTTGTCGTTGTTGTTGTTGTGGCTGTTTCATTTTAAGAAAACGAAAAAGAATTTACTTGTGTATAAAATTTGGCGTTATATTTTTTAAAATTTTGTTTATCCTTTTTTCAAGAAAAAGGATATATTATAAAATTTAAAAAAATAATAAATAAATGAAAAAATTTCACCAGTAATAGCAGCGGGTGTGGGCAAATGGATTTTTGGTAAAAGCAGTTGGAGGGATTTGAAAGCGACTGGAGTGGACTGGAAGTGCTGCTGTAGCTGAGTGTTTGTGTGTGTGCCTGCCAGAGAAGGTTGCATTTCTTCATGCGGGGTTATTATAAAATTTTATGTCGTTTTTTCTTACGGCTCAGAGCAGTGGCGGTGCTCTGCAACGATATAATCACTCAAAGTGGGTTGTGGACAGAAGGAACACCGGCGCTGAAAGGAGCAAGCGAATTAAGGAACCCAAGTGAAAGATTTTTAAAGCAAAAGTGGAGACTAAACCTACTGAGTTATATGGTAAAGGTATATAAAGTAAAATAAAACATCCAATAAGCATTTATGGATAAGGGAGGTACCAATTAGTGGAGCAATCCGCACTTCCGACTCGTTTGACAAGGAAGAATATTTCTGATCTACCTGTTAAAGGATTTAAATAAGCGTTCAAACCAGGGATCATAACTTTTTTAAATGGCGCTTGTCTAATTGTTCGGGTTAATCCACGCCACTGGGCCTAATGAAGCATTCGCAGAAACACACACAAAGAAAGAACGCACCACTCCACAGCACACCACACCACACCATCAGACGCCGGCACAAAACCCGCACGCATTCGATATTTTTCAGCGGGTTCCCGTATAAAACTGTCAGCGAAAAAAATAAAACATTACCGAGCCCACACTCGGCGGGCATAGCGTTGTCCGCAAAGCAAGCACTCGTTACTCCAATAATCGTTGCAGTCAACGCTACTACTCGAGGGAGGAGTAATGAGTTATCGAGTTGGTGAGAATTCTTGACTGTTGCAAACCAATGCGACTGACTGACTTTGGCTAAGTTTCATTAGTCACCGGGAATAGCTTAATAACGAGTACAGGGAGAGGAAAATAACGAGTAGCGAGAAAATTGACTAACGAATGCTTAAAAAGTAACAAGTAACGAAGTATGACACGTAACGAACTTTATATTAAGATTAGTAAGTCAACGAGAAAGACTTCGTAACGAGTACAGGTATTGGAAAATAACGTGTAACGAGAAAGTTAACTTAGGAATGCCGAAATGTAGCAAATACAAAGTGTAATAAGTAAAGAACTTCGTGTATGGTTTCGCTAGTTACCGAGAATGACTTAGTAGCGAACACATGTAGAGGAAAATAACGAGCAACGAGAAAGTTAACTTAGGAATGCCGAAATGTAGCAAATAACGAAGTGTAATAGTAAAAGTGATGAACTTTGTATTAGGTTTCATAGTAACGAATACAAGACCAGGGAAATAACAAGTAACGAGAAATGTAACTAATGAATACTAAAAAGTAACAAGTAACGAAGTGTGACAAGTAACAAACTTTGTATAAGGTTTCCTTAGTTAGCGAGAGAGTTAGTAACGAGTACATGTAGAGGAAAATAACGAGTAATGAGAAAGTTAACTTAGGAATACTGTAGCAAATAACGAAGTGTAAAAAGTAACTCACGCTAACAAATAAGGAACTGTAACAAGTAACGAACTCCTTAAAACCTCTCCAAGGCTTAATTATAAAGTTGAAAGAGTTAAAATAACCATTTTAGGCCCTTATAGAGCTAAAACCGCAATTATTTCCATATGACACCGATTCTACTTGAATTGATTCAAAAATATGCTAAACACTCCACTCCGTCTTTTTTAAATAGCTATAGAAAGTTGTAATAACCTTGATAATCAAACGCTACAAAGTTTCAAGCACTATGAATCTAACGTTATGAGAATTTACACAGCAAAAATTCAGTCCTTTGTTCATTCCTTAACGAGAAATACGCAGTCTCTCTTTAAATAACTGAAAGTAACGAATAAAAAGCAAGGAATACAAAGCAACAAATACAAAGTAACGAATAGAAAGTAACGAAAACATAACGAATACAAAACAACGAGTACAATGTAATGAATACAACGAAACGAATAAAAAGTAACGAGAGCAAAGTAACGAATAGAAAGTAACGAAAACAAATTAACGCATCCAAAGCAATGATCACAAAGTAACGAATCACGAAGGTAACGATCCAGCACCGAATTGCGAAACCAACGATATTGGACACCACTACTCCAGGCAGAGAAGGCATTCATTCCTGTTGCATGAAGTATCAAGTTCACTGCTGGCCCCCGCTGGCGAGATATCAGCAATTTCTACAATTGACAAAGTCCTCGCTTTGCATGTGTGCGTGAGTGAATGAATGAGTGAGTGGAGTAAGCGGAGTGTATGTGTGTGTGTTTGGCGCTCATGTACGAATACATAGAAATATTTTTTACTTTTAATTTCTGCAACATATTCGTTTATTTTTGCTTTTATGAATGGCGCAAATTTTATCAATAAAAACAACGCGTCTGTCTGTCAGAGTGACCGCCGCCACTGAAGATAAAATAAATACGAAAAGGACTCATTGAGCAGTTATTCAGCAGACGAACACACACGCGCATATAAACTTTTTGGACAATGATGGGATGAGCAAGAGTGATGATGGGCAAATAAATAGGAGTGCCATGCCAGGAACGAGTAGGGGAGTTCAAACAAGTTTCAATACAATTTTTTAAAAATTAAGCAATCCGCCCATTAAATCAGTACACTCATCCATTAACATCAGTACATCCTGCCTCCCCATTAACCTCAGTACATATACCATCTGCTCCCCATCCCCTCTTCGGTATTTTCATGCGTTAGCTTTCTAAAATCCTTTGCAACTGCCCAAAATTTCGAACAATAATGGAAGAACATGTTTTTATTAGCGACGCATTTCTACGGAAGGACTGCAAAGAGTGATTTGGCATTAGTTTAGAAATTATTTTATTACTTTATTATTTTATTTGTAGCAGGAAAGAAGCTCCTTCCCACAACATAGAATTTCATTTAAGCAAATAATATTTAATAATGATAACTTTTCTATTGTCACTGCAAGAAGAGGACTTTAATCACTCTGATCTGTTACGAGTCGCCTGGTTCCACGCCTGGACCCCTCTTGCCCAACTATTCAAGCGTTGAAAGCGTGAATGAATTCGGCTTCCAACACAAATACTAGTAGGGTTGAATCCAAACTGGATTCTGTTGCAGCCTCATTTTTGCATACAAACTTCATAAAAGATTCTTTATTTCTCTTACGCAATTTTAATGCAAATTTTATTTTAATGGCCAAACGAACATTCAAATAATAAATTAACATATATCATATTTTATAAAATATGGCTTTTGTCCTGTTATATAATTATTTAAAATTGCTTATTTTTATTATTAATTTTTCTTATTTTTTATTATTAATTTATTGTGTTTTTTTATTTTTTCGAATTTATTACTTTTATTACGATTTTGGGGTTTTTTATTTATTATTATTTTTCATTTTTTTTTTATAAGTTTTCATTATATTTTATTATTTTTTAAATTATTACGATTTTTGTTTTTTTTATATATTTTTTTATTAATTTTTTTTATTTTTTTTTTTATAAACTTTTATTTATTTTTTTTTAATTTTTTTACTTTTTCTTATGAACTTTTCGTTTTTAATTTAATTTTTTTTATTAATAATATTTTTTGTTTTTGTTATTTTTTATAATTTTTATAATTTTTTATTAATTTTTTTTAATTTTTATATTTTTTTTAATTTCTATAATTTTTTTCAAATTTTTTATTTTTACTTATTATGTTTTAATTTTGTTTTTATGTTTTTTCTATTTATTTTATTAAATTTTTTTTATTAATTTTTTATAATTTTGGATTTTATTTCTATTTTTTATATTTTTTTTTAATATTTGTTCCAACCCGTTCTCTGGCTACAAATGCAGCCGAGCTCACAAAGAAACTCGTTTCAAACGCACGCTTCCAGGTAATTGTTTTATATGCAACTTCTTTATTAAATTACTCTTAATAACAATACTTAATAATTCGTTAATTATGCTTGAACCCCTCACCGCCGTCTGGTCATGTTCGTAATCATGTTTATGAGCTGAAGTGAACTGCGTTGAGTCAAGTCTGGTCTTTGTCTTCAGAATGTTTGTAAACTCGCCTGCTGATTTCTGCCGTTCTTCTGCCGTTCTTCTGTCGCTCTTCTGCCCCTCTTCCGTGGGTCTTCTGCCATGTCTGCTGTTTAGTAATTTATTTAAAAAGAATGCTAAAGTTGCAACGACACACACCAGCAGTGAATCAACCATGAAGTTCTTCTTAACTCAGCAAAGTAGCTGGCAAAATTCTTTGAACATTTTTGTTTAGAGGCATTATTTTTGGTAACTTGGTTCTAAAACCGAACAAAAAAAGTGAAGATCCAACTAAACGGAACGTTTTCTGTTGTTTTACACTTCCTGCTTCTTTACCATGTTTCTTGCAACCGAGCCCCATTGATTTATTTTTTGTTGGGTTTTGACGAGTTCCTGAGCATTTAAATGATCTTTTTCAAATGCTTCCAGTCCATTGCTTTATATTCTACAAGTTACCCTGATGAATTTACCCCAGCTTCAATGCAGAACTGATCAACAGTGAACTTCATCAACAATGAACTTCTTCAACAGTAAAATGCATACTCGTACACAGTTAACTTGAGCAACAGTGAACTTCATGAACAGTGAACTTCATCAACAGTGAACTTAATCAATAGTTAACTTCATCAACAGTGAACTTTATCAACAGTGAAATTAATCACCAGTGAGCTTCATCAAAGGTTAACTTCATCAACAGTGAACTTCATCAACAGTTAACTTCATCAACAGTGAACTTCATCAACAGTGAACTTCATCAACAGTGAACTTCATTAACAGTGAAATTAATCACCAGTGACTTGTGTACGAATTCAATTCACCTACAAATTCTTCGAAACTTGGTCTTCAGAATATTATTTAGAACGCTAAGAGCAAACACAACATATAAGGCCGATATGATATTGTTTTGTTGTACATTATATTAATTATATATATTTACTATAATAATATTACCATAAAACAGAACTTAAACGATTCTTCTGTTCTACTCTGTTTTTGGTATCTGTGAATTGTCCTATGGAAATCTTGCTTCACTTGCTTTAAGTACCAAAGAAAATATAATGATGTGTCTAAAAATCCAGATCACTTTCAATTTCTTGGCACTTAAATGTGATTTTCCTTATTATTATATATAAGTTTCTTGAAATAAGGATTCTTGAAATCAGGTTTCTTGAAATCAGGTTAAATTTAATAGATTTCTTTTTTTAAATTAGTTTATTTTGATTGACATATATTGGATCCAAGGTTCTCTTAAATTCTACAAAGTTAATCTCATATATTTATCCCTGCTCCGTCGCTGTACTCAATACCAACAAATTCAAACTCAATAAATGATTTTTGTTGATCTTGACCCTAACAATTTTTGAACTTCTTATTTCGTAAGTAAGATTCTTGATCTTAAATTCCTCATACTTGGTTCTTGATTCTTGATGTTAAATTCTCCTTGCTCGGTTCTTGATTGTGGATCTTAAATTATCCTTACTTTGTTCTTGATTCTTGATCGTAAATTCTCCGTCTTTGGTTCTTGATTCTTGAACTTAAATGCTCTCTCTTTGATTCTTGATTCTTGCTCTTCTTTTAAAATGGCCGGTTATGTTCAGGTCTGCGTTTTATATATCTACGATATGAGCTTCTTTGGTCACATTGTATTTTTCAAACAGAGATAATAATAATAGCTTCCAGATCTGACTTTCTGTATACTGTATAATACAATATATACAGAGATCTCTTCTTGCAGATGATATTGTCATAAAAGAGTGTCTAGATACTCCCGGGAGTGTCAGTCTTTATTCACTTCAGATCCTATGGTATAATATAGTATAAGAATAGCTAAAGGAATGGGTGATAATGATGATCTCTCATTGATTTGTAAAAATATAGTTCTCTTGTCTTTTGAGTTCTTGTAGGATACAATAAGAATGATATTAGAGATATCAATATGGGAAACACAGATATTGAACGTTGATATTTCAGTTGAAACAAACTTAGGAAGATATACGTGAATTGTAATGAGGAATGTGGTAAAATATATTTGCATCCCACCCATACTTCATCAATATGTGAACTAATTACAGCTGTTATTGTGAATAAAAACTCCCGGTGAGTAAACAGCAGATTGCTGGTGAGTCTTGATTCATAACATAGGATGATGGTGATCGTTCTAAGATTGATTGAAAACAGCAGATGATTGTGTTCCTTCTAAGATTGATTGAAAACAGGAGATGATTGTGTTGCTTCTAAGAATGATTGATAACAGGAGATGATTGTGTTCCTTCTAAGAATGATTAATAACAGGAGATGATGGTGTTCCTTCGAAGAGTAATAGATAACAAGAAATGATTGAGTTCCTTCTAAGAGGTTGGCTATGTCCATTGAAGTTAAAGGAAATGAAGTCACCAACGAAACGGTGCAAGGACACTTTAAGGCACTAATCGTAAATATTTTCCCTCTCTCAACTTGGCAGAAGAGTATTCACTTTCTTATTGAATTGCGGGTTGATTTTAAATTCCCAATATTCAAATTTTTTAAACTTATATATTAACTTTTTACCTGCCCAGCAACTGCCTCTTTTCTTTGAGTGTTTCACTGAAATATTTTCGCTAGTTTTCCTGCATAAAAAATTAATTATTAATTTATATCATTTTTTTGTTTTGTTTATAATTTTTTTCCACATTTTACATAATTTTTGCAAATTTAACAGACACGCAACGCAGAAAATCTGCGAACAATCATTTTTGTTGCGGGAAAAAATAGCGCCAAACAGCGACAACAACAACAACTAAATCGCAGCCTTAACCCTTGAACGTCAGCTGGGGCAATGTTATCAAAGTGGCACAGCACCCCGCTGAGTATTCGCTGAGTACTCTTCTTTAGCACATAATTCGACCACTTCAGAAGTGCATTTCTGGAGGAACGTTTTGGGGGTGGGCGCCACACGCCCCTTACAAAATTAGTTATACACTGGTAAGTAATGTGTTCATCGCTAGCCAACTGCGCGGCGGCCATCTTTATACAGTAGCCCACTCAGACAGGGCGGAAGTCAGAAGAAGGCCAGTCGGCGGCCTGCATCCGTGCATTACAAATGGGCGTCTAGACCCCATAGAGAGCCGCCGCTTGTAAGGCGCGCTAATTCATGCATTGCTACAAGACACCAAAGCACAGATCTCTTGAGCAAATAAAATGGTAAGCATTGCATTTGAGATCGGTCTGGGTTGGGCTGATTAGGTTGGCGTAGCTCGCGTTAAACGCAGCCGCAGTCGGCGTCGCAGTCGCCGTCATTGCAGTCAAGCTGCACACACATGCGCCAGGGCATTGCGTTCGAGGCGGGCAATTAAAATGCACCCCACCAGAGATTCATGCATATTTATGGCCTCTATGCCGGTTGTTCGATGGCTCAGTTGTTTGGTTGTTTGGTTGTTCAGATGTTTGGTTGTTCGGTTGTTCGGTTGTTCCTTCCGTCTTCATTTTTATTAAATTATAAAAATCCAACGGAAAAAAATTGAATTACAACAGAGAAGAGTGTGGTAAGCAGAAGTTTATTTGATATTAAGGAGAAATGCGAGCTCGTAACTTCAGCTGGACGTGGAGAAGCGTAGAGAAAAATTAGCAATGATTTATGATGGCACATCATAACGTGCAGCGGGCGTGGCCAAATGAGCCGCCTGCGGTTTCGGCTTTCATTCTAAACGATTTCTGTTGTGACTACAAACGGAGAGCATGCATTAAACACTTCATAATTAATTTTATTTAGCCCTGTGGCCGGCCCACTTTGCATGTAGGTACTACTCCTGCCAACGGCCAACTGCGTAGCAATGTGCTCGGTTCTGGTCTGGTCTGGTCTCGGTCGGGGTCTAGTCTGGTCTCGTGTGGTGCGGTGTAATGGTGTGCTGAGCTGTGGTGTTGCGAGTGGGTGTTCACAACGGCCGCCGTTCTTTACATTAACCATTTTTAATTCATGTTAACATACTTTCTTATCAGTAAATCAATGCACGATTGGCATTGTACCCAGCTCGTGGAGCAATCCGCATTTCCCGCCCAACCACTACTCTCGGCCTTTACAAGAAACAGAAGTGTTACCCATTATATCTTCTACCTTCTTATGCGGCACAATTTTTCGTGGCGTATATTCACGTACTCACCATTTTACTCTTAGCCGGAAGAGCAGGGGAAGCGGACTTGGCGGACTGGCGAGAGGAAGAGAATGAAAGGGACAGGTATAAAGGGTGAGCCAGATAAGGAGGGGAAAGGAATGGATACAGAGAGAGAGAGAGGTATTTAGAGGGATATATATAGGGAAAGAGTGAGATAGGAGAGGGAAAGATATACGTGATGTTAGAGAGAGGTATAAAGATAGAAAGATATAAATTTAGAGAAAGATATAATGTTAGAGAGATATTATAAAGATAAAGAGATATTGAGATAAAAAGAAATGAAGCGATAGAGTTAGAAGAAGATATATACAGTGAGAGATAGAAAGGGAAAGAAACGAAGAAAAAATAAAGAAAAAGGTAAAAGAAGAAATAGAGAGATTAAAGTGGAGGCAGAGGTAGAGATAGAGCTAGTGAAAGGGGTAGAGGTAGAGATGGACATACATATAGATAAGTATAGAGAGGTAGAGATAGAGCTAGGGATTGAGATGGGGGAAGAGATAGAGGTAGAGATAAAGGTGGAGACAGAGAACAGAAAGATGGAGATACAGATAGTGGTAGAGATATATATAGAGATTAAAGTAGAGATAGAGATTGAGGTAGAGATAGAGATAAATATTGTTGTAGAGATAGATATTGAAGTACAGGTTGAGTTAGAGACAAAAGTATAGATAGAGATTGAGGTACAGGTTGAGGTAGAGACAAAAGTATAGATAGAGATTGAGGTACAGGTTGAGGTAGAGACAAAAGTATAGATAGATATGCAGAGAGATAGGAATAGAGAGATAGAGATAGAGATACATAGAGATAGGGATAGAGAGGTAGAGATAGAGCTAGGAATTGAGGTAGAGGTATAGATAAAGGTAGAGGTAGAGAACAGAAAGATAGAGATAAAGACGAAAAGATGGAGCTAGAAATAGAGATGCAAGGACATAGGGATAGAAATAGAGATTTATAGAGATAGGCATTGAGAGGTAGAGATAAAGGGATATTCAGGTAGAGGTAGAGATTGAGCTATACATAAGGAAATAAAGAGATAGATAAATAGATACATAAAGAGATAATATAGATATAGAAATAGATATGAAAAGATACCACACCAGATGTAAACTGCTCTCACGTGCATAGAACGATCATCTGTGAATAAGAAAACTGTTCCAGAACCACATAAAAATAGGGAAAATTACAATGATAACAAATATTCACGGATATTTCTGAATTATTACTAGAACGATCTTTTAAAAAATATTCGAAATGTGACACCGACTCCGTTTACAAACAAACAACAACGACTCGGAGACTACGACTCAAACAACCCTGGTAGAGAACAAATGGAAGCAAATACGATTACACTGGGAACAAAAAACCAATAAGAAAACAGACTAGAGTTTTCTCAGAGAAGACTCAACACTGCAACAGAAATGATCAATAAATTATGGGGCAGTAGCAAAAACTGAAGAAGACTTGGGTAAAATTTTATATATTGCTAGAATAATACAAAATTTAGGATAGGAATTGGATTTAATAGGAATTAAAGAATGACATTAAAGAATAGAAAAACAGGATGATGGCATTTACTTACTTAGAAACCAAAGAAGGGGACCATCTAAGCAATAATCACGTTACAAGTGCCAAATATCCGTCTATGAACTTTGCCGTTTTCTAACTAATCATCAAAAACATAAACACTGACCGTGCGAGTGATGAGTAGCCAGTATGTCTTCTAACCTTCCTGGATGTACATAAAAGCACAAAGAACATAAATAAAGAACTGACTATTGATATTGGTGAGGTGCAGGCGGACTTCCCCAGCAACTATTGGGGAGTAGGTATGTTTATTCATGGGCATACTTAATACTCGAAGTAATTGCAGAAATTAACCGCCCAGTTTGCGAGACTGAGGCAGGTGTGCCCGCCTCTTCTATGGTTGCAGTAAAATGCATTTCGAATGCAATCAGCCAATTGCGCTTTGCCGACGGCAATTTTTGTGAGTGTAGAAAAATTGAAATTCTCAATGTCCGCAGAAGTTGTTACAAAATAATACACAATCAACGCTGAAGTTTAAGAGCCCAACCCAGAAAGATAATGTAATAATAGTAGAAACACTCTGGCTTCCATTTACAATGATATCATGGGAGGCATTCTCTGCATGAAACGAGATTTAATTTAAGAGTAAACTTAATATAATAATTATAATACAAGAACTTGGCGTGGTGCTTACGCTTGATAATATATGAATCAGAACGGAATCTGGAAGCATTTGACCATGATTTCAGCGCTCTTTGCTTAAAGCTTCTGTAACTGTCCTTGTAAATTAGACCAGATAATTTTCCAACTGCGTTACTAGTATGGAAAAGCTGAACTAACTAATTTTATAGATTCCTAAAGAGAATTCCAACTGAAAGACCACAAATGCTAAACTAACGATAAAGTTTCTCTAAAGGATCGATAATGTGTCACTAAACTATCGTTGAAGTGTTGCCCCACTATGGAAGAATGGCTTTGTAGATCTTTATTAAACTTGTGTAAAACTTCCTTTTATAGAAACTTTTATAAGAAACATCGAATTTCTTAGGTCTTTTTTTTAAACCTGGACTGATTTTCTCATACTATATAGTGTCGTTCCTGTTATTAATTCTTTACAACTACTTCGAGATTTATGTCTTTCTTTTCAATTAGTCAGTTCTTTCTTTGGCTTACCTTAAACTACCCTATTGTAAAACTTCCTCTTCCTGGACTCATTTTTTATAGAACTTTGACTACATTTTAAGCAGAAGACATTCTAAGACCCCAGCTGAACTCCGCGTACTGCATTCATGTCTTGGTAGAAGTGTTCTTGAGTTCATATACCATAAACCTGGAACGGTCCGAATTCTTTACAAATTCTTGGAGTCCTTCCTTTCAATTTCTCAATACTCTATTTCAGTTGCCTTCAACTTTCCCAGTTAAACTATCCTCAAACTTCCTCTTCCTGAACTTATTATTTATAAAATATTGACATTTGAAACTGAAAAACCAGGCTAAGGAACCATGTTCAAGTCAATAAGATTGACCATAACATTCGAACTCATTCTGAAACCTCTGCTGAACTACTCGTACTGTATTCATGTCTTGGTGGAAGAGTTCGTCAGTTTCATATTATACCTGACATGGTCCGAATTATATATAACTGCTTGGAGATTCAGTCTCCTTCTTGTAATCTCTCAGTTCTTTCCTTCGCTTACTTTGAACTACCCCAATTAAACTTTCATAAAACTTCCTCAAATGACCCATAATAAAAATCTCTGAAAATCGTTGTTATGATCACAGGATCTGTGCTCTATTTTTGGGAATATTTATAGGAAGGATATTGGTACTCACCGCATGTGGCACAATCCTGCGACTGAAATTTTAGCTTCCTTCCGCGTTATTCCGCTACTGTATTGTTGTAATGCTGAGCAGTGCGTTTTAATCCGTTGTAAATTTTATTTTGCTTCAGTTTTGGTTTAAACACTTCCAACTATTATTGGTTTTTGTTGTTGTTTAATGCACTTTTATATGTATTTATATGTAAATTTTTTTAGAGGAAAACAAAATGAATTTTTTGAGTCTAAAATTGGAGTTTTTGGTGTAAGGAAATCAAAAACAATTAATGATTTGATAGGCTTTTTGTATAAATTTAATTTTTGAACGCTAGAGCACAACAAACACTTCAAAATCCAAAACTTTGAGAATTTTGCTGCGAAAATTTTACACTTTCGGCCCCGGAAATGTATCAAAATGTCGTAGAACTAAAACAAAAAAACATGCTCTAGGTTTACTTTTTTTAATAAATTGTTTAAATTTTAACGCTTAACTTTGCAGTTAATTTTTATGTTGTTTTTGTGGTTGCAGTGGAGGCAAATTAATTAGAACTGACATTGCTCGCGAGTGGAACACTCTTTTTCTTTCGGTGTTGTTGGTTGTTGGTATTTGTTTCTTTATGTTTTTGTTTGTTTGATTATTTTGGAAATCTCACTTTGATCTGTTGGAAATTTTCATTATATTTCATAGAACTGTGCAGCGAGTCTTAAACTTGGCTTTCGTGATCCTTTTATTTTTGCTGGGTTTGGTTTTGATTGAAATTTTCTCACTTTTTGCACTATGAACGACGCGAACGAAATTCTGTTCCATTTAACAAATTGTTCAATTTCTGTATTTTCAAATTTGTCACTTTTATAAAAATGTTTGAAATTTTCTCTTTCTGGGGTGTTTCATTAAAATTTATTTATTCTGCTCTTGTATAATATTCCTGGAAAATAAGAAGAAGTTTGGGGGAAATTATTAAAATGCACGACTTTTTTGTTTGTTTTGTTGCACGCAAAGCACTCGAGGCAGTTTTAGTTCTGTTGTGGAAACTGCAGTGATCACATGGTACGATTCAAGATGCTGGACAATTATTTTTTAACAAAAAACAAACAAAACCTGAGCGGATCAAAACGACTGTGTTAGAGTTAAGAAGCTTCGCTCCACCAGCAGTAAAATATACTGCTGAATAACATCATCAATGTGAGGATTGGTTTGGTTTATTTATAATACAATTTTAATTAATTTTCTTGGTCTAACTGTGTTGCCTCCAACCAGGGGAATTTACTGATTCAAGCCTCATTTATACTTCCATAAATATGGAATAAAGAATATCAAGTAATATGAATCATCTTATCAGACTATTGATCAACCCGTTCTATATAAATATAATTTCTTTAAAATCGAAAAATGTATACTGTATGTATGTATAAAACCACCCTCTCTGTTTTTACCTTCCTACTTTTTATATCCTTCCAGAAATATGGAATTATCAACTAATCTACAGCATCTTATCTAAAAAATCTGGTATTTTTATTTTTTAAATCAAAAAATATTAATAATAAAACTCAGTCCCTGTTTCTACCTTCCTGCTTGGTTTTTATATCTACAATATCTCTGTACCTATTTCCACACATAAGCCTCGTATTTTGAAATGATCCAAGATTTAAACATTTTCGCTATTTTAAAGGTTCAAAGAGATTGTCCCCCTTCACTTTGTCATTTAGATCGCTATATCTATATCTATACATCTAGTTAGATCTCTGTCTAGTTCCAGAGAGTATTCCACAAGTATACACCTAATACACTGATTGAACCAGAGTTCTCAGATTCTCACTATGAACACTTTAAAGTCTGACTGAGAACTTCTATGTGACTACTCTGTTACTTCTCTGTGACTGCTTCGCTGTGACTACTGTGACTGCTTCTCTGTGACTACTGTGGGACTTCTCTGTGATTCTCTATGACTCCCGTGTGACCACTTCCATAGACTTGTTCCATTAATGAACTTGACTGGCATAAATTTAAACTGAGATTTTTTTTGAGGACATGAAAGCATACTTCGTAGAGGCCACTTGTCGTCACTAACGTGGATAATCAGCAGATCTTCCAGGATATTCCAGGTATTTTATAATTTATTAAATAATATTTAATTTAAAATTTCTTATATTTTTGTTGGAACTATTTTCATGGCAACAGTCTTAATTTAACTGAATTCTTGTTTAATGAATTTTCACAAGTTAAAAAAAAAAACTTTTTTACACAATATCTCAAAAACTAAAACTAAACACAATAGAAAACAGAACATTTATTTTTTCGTTTTGATTTGACTGAGGAAGTTGCTTTTTGTTTATGGTAGTTTTTCAAGCAAACTAAACTTGTGAAGGACTCGAGAAAGAACTTTAAGGAAACAATTCTTAAGAACCAAAAAATATTTTGAAAAAGCTCCTTCAGAACTGTCTTTGAATTTAAATATAAATCTTACTGGCTTTGTAAAATAAATCTTTAGAATTAACTTCACATCTGAAGAGAAAATGCACTTATAATTTAAAAACAGTAAAACAGAATTTATATTTATAACAAAAAATGTTAATTTATAACAAAAAAAAAGTATATAAAAACTGTTCTTCAATATGAACTTTAATCCTAAAGTGCTTCAAAAATATTTTACAGAAGACTTTCCTGTTGAACAATCCCGATTTCCACACATTTTAATAATTAATCAGTCCAACCAATTTTGATATAGAAATATGATTGTTTTACTAACACAAAATTCCAAAAGTGAAACCCTGGCGTACCGCAACAGCATTAGAATAATTTAGTGTTTTAATTGACTTGTTGAGAAATCACTGCACATGGTCTCGCAGCCAGCGTATGCGCCTAAAAACACGCCACAGCACCACAAAACTAAATTTTAGTGTAATTTAATTGAATTAACTGCTTCGATACCAAAACGGGAGAAGAACGCGAGAACGTAACAAAATGCGCGAATTTGTTCAAATAAACTCCGGAAAACTTGCAATCGGGGCATTATTTTTGAAATGATTATTTCGTTTTTATTATTTATTTGTAAATATTTTGTTTTTATTTGATTTCGAATTGAATTGAAAAATCCTTTCTGCTGTTTAGAAACACGGATGTGTGTGCACTTGTCCGGCGAACGAACACGCGCGCGGAACAGTTTTCGCCGGTGCAAGCCAAACGAACGTATGAAAGTGTCTGCAAGAACTGCAGCCGCATCGCATGTGGAATCTCTGCGAAAGTCCAGAAGAACGTACCACCAGCGAACGAGCGACGGACTGACTCTGGCTCTGGCACTGGCTGTGAATGTGGCTGTGACTGTGGCTGCGGAAAACCCTTTGAGCCGAAAGCGCAAAAACAAAACAGCAACAACAGAAATCACAGTGAGTTGCTTCCACACACCAACACACACTCTTGCAGACGCACACACACTCACACACAGCTGAGCGCAACGGTGCACGATTGGAAAAGCTCTTAAAAGAGAATGCGGAGAGTCGAAAAGCGCGGAAAAGAGCGCAAAGAAAATGCGGGAGGGAAAAGGGAAATTGGTTGCAGGCAAGCAGAGCGAAAGAGCGAGTGGGCAATGCTTAGTTGCTGCATGCAACACCAGCCGCAGTTGCAGCTCTCAATTGTTGCGTGTGTGTGTGTGTGTGTGTGTGTGTGTTCATGCGCTCTTTCTACGTCGTTCTATGATTGGGGAGAGTGGGCCAGTTTTTTGGGGGCTTGCGTGCGCTTGTTGCAAGTGCGTCAGGTTGCAATCAGCTGCTGCAATTGCTGCATCAGCGTAATGCACTGCAACATTTCGCTGCTGGTTTGTGCGGATGCCAGGCTAAGTACGCATGATTTTTTGACTGCTGTTATAGTTCTTTTGAGTGCGTGCTACTTTTTCAAGTAGTGCGGCGTCAAAAAGGATCAATTGGCAAGTTTGCGAACAAGGATCAAAACGAAAAGTAGCTTAACCTGAGAAATTCAGGTTTTTCCGTACAAAATGTTTCACTGAAATTTTGTTTGCAAACAAAAGAGAATGAAATTTTCAAGGTTGCACTGGAGCTAGACACGAGGACGGCAGTAGAAAAATATGCGAAAAAGGACAACAAGGAAAGTCTTGAAAATAATAATAAACACGAGAAGTACTGATATTATTTGAGGGTAAATAATATTAAGTGCAGCAAGTTAAATTAATTGCAGTAAATAAAAGGTAAGTAAGAAATAGGGGTACCTCAGGATTGTAGCAGTTATTACAAGAATACAGAGGACTCTCTATAAAAAATGCTTAGATGAAAAATGTATATAAATTTTAGCCGTGGTGCAAAAATATAAAAGGTCAGACCTATTTATATGATTGATTGATTTTTGGATATGATTTCCGATATATGAAGGAGGGGGATGAGGAAAGCGTAATAATAAATTCTGTTATTATTAAACAAAACAAATTTCTTGGCATGTGTTTTGGAGTAAAAAGTGTTAGACAACTGGAAGAAAATGAGCCCTGTTCTAAAAATAAACTACCGGGCCATTTTATTTTCTATCTACCTACGAGAAAAATCATCGAGAGTTATATAAATTAGAATATATTGAAATAGAACTTAGAGTATGTGGAATTTCTTCTTAGAGTATGTGGAATTTCTTCTTCTCTATTCGCATACAACAAATTAATTAAGTGGAGAACAAAGTAATCAAAAATAAATATTGAAGAAAAAGTAAAATCTCTACTATCAATAAATAATAATAAAAACAAATCTATATAAAAATAAATATAAAAAATTAATTTATAAAAATAAATTCAGAAAAATAAATAAAGCAAAATAAATATATGAAAATAAACATATCAAAATAAATATATTAAAATAAATATATAAAAATTAATTTATAAAAATAAATTTAAAAAATTTATATTTTTTAATTGATAGCAAAAATACTACAAACAAAATTCAAATGATAATAAAATTAATTAATCGGAAAAAATTTAAAAGGCAATTAAAAATATCACAAATTTAATTTGTATCAATAGAAATTAATTAATTGAATAAAATTCCATTTAAAATAATATAAATTTATTAATTTTTAAAATTATTGAATTTTTTATATAGAAATATAAAAAGAATTTATTTAAAAAAAAAATATATATATATATATATATATATATATATATATATATATATATTTTAAAGAATATTATATATAACTATAAAAAAATACAAACTTTTACAACGATATCAAAAAATATAAAAAAATAAAATACTAAAATAACAAAAATATATATAATAGAAAAAAAAATTTTAAACCCAAATAAAAATTAATTAATAATTTTCTTGAAATCAAAATAATAAAATTAATAAAAAAAAATATTGGACTTAGGAAAATATTTAAAACAAATTAAATAAAAATATATACAAAAACAAAATAATATTAGAACAGTTTTTAAAAATCATTACAAACAACAACAATATTAAAAAGAAGATTTTCAAGAAAATAAAACAAATGTCAGAAAAAAAGAATGTATTAAAAAAAGTCTTTCAAGAATCATAAAAAAATGCTTGATATGAAAAACAATTGGCAACCAAAAAAAACAATGTATTTAAAAAAATCTGACAGGAAACGAAAAAAAAAAGTTTAAAAAATTAAATTAACAGGCAAATAAAAAACATTAGAAAGTTATAATAAACACATTTTATTTTTGGAATAATGAAATTGTTTAAAAAGAAAAAAAAACTTTTTGTACAAAACAAAAATTAGAACAAAAAATATAATATTTATAAAAAACATTTATACAAATATATTTACAAAAATTTAAACAAATATTTTCATACTAAAAAATATATTTTTATAAAAAAATATATTTGTAGAGAAGAAAAATTTTTCTATACAAAAAAGAATTATTATATTATCCTAAAAATATATATATAATTAACTGCTCTTATAAGTTATAAAAATAAAGAATGTTTTTCCACAAAGAAAAGTAAGTCAAAAGTTAAAAAAGATTTCAATTGAATTAGAAAAAATAAATTAAACTATATTGAAATTTAAAATGAAATTTTCAAAAAATAACTAACTTTTAGATATGACTTTAAAAGAAATAAACAGGTTATAACTATATAGAAATATTTAGGGATCGGATATGAGAACTGTGCTCAGATTGAACAGGAAATTTCTCATACATAGGTGCCTAGGAGGCCACTCTATTGAGGAATATTTTTTGTTACCATGTTTTATTATTATTAACTAATAATTATGTCAGTTAATAAATAGTTAATAAGGTGCTAAAAATATATATCATGAGAGTGGAATGTTGGGCATTAGTTAATGATGTGGGAATTGATAACTGTGCAACTGAGGTCTCTGCCTGGTATACAAAGATGATAGAAAGAAACAAGTGAAGTCAAAGCCCTGAGCAGAATTCTAACTCGAGAATTCCATTATACTCCCCGAAGAACAAATCACTTTTAAAAGTTTATGGGTCTATGAAAGTCTAACGTTTGTTTTCATATAGAAACAACGCTCCTTCAACTTAACAAAAGGTCCTTATATCAATTATCATATAAATTTCATCAATGTCTGGAATACTGAATCCTTCCATAAACATCTTGTAAGATACAAGTATGGAATTTTGGATCATACAATTGTGCCTTCAGAAGAAGAGGTGCGCATATGACGAATACACTGAGAGCCCCAATTTAAGGCATATACTAGGAGTAACTCTATGAGTGCTACATAACATATTCTATGGAATAATTGTCACTTGATAAAGGATTATGTAGCACTAAAACTCTATGGAAGAATTGTGCCTAAGGTACAAATTATGTGGCACTAAAATTCTTTGAGACTAATTATCTTGAGACCTTCTGCTATTCTAGCCAGTATTTCTGTATGCGCATAGTAATTATTCCAGTTTTCCAACTATTTTTGCAACTTTTATATAGGTCTGTGCAATGTCCTAGAGCCACAAAATCCACTCTTTCTTTATCTCATAAAAAATTCCCAAAAAAATAGGGGACAAAATCTGGATACACTTTCAAAATATACCTTCGGAAATCTCACCTTCTTATTATTATCGTAGTCACACTTATCTATCACCTCCCTTAAACTCAGGATGAATAACTTCAACTACCAACAAAAAAACGCTGCAACCAGAAATTGCTACGAAGCCTGATTGATCGATCGAACATTAATGAGGGTACTTGCCAACCTGTTCGGCTTCCAAATCTGGGACAATGTTTTTTTTAGTTGGTTTTTTAGATCACTGATTTTTCTCACTCTAATGTAAAATCATAATATTGTTTATGTTATATTCTTGACAATGATTATTAAATCATTATATTATTTAAATTATATTTTTGTCACTGGAGATAAAATCATAATATAGAAATTCACTTTAATTCACAGAGGACCTCTCCGGAAGTCATGGAAAGCACCAAAAATAATTTCAGAAAATTTTTTATAAATTCACTAACCCAAAAAAATATAAAATTCACATAAATAAAATTATTTATAAATATAAATAATTTTTGAAGCCACTTTTTGCACACTTCTTCAAAACGAATAAAAAAATCCTATTGGAGTAGGTCGGGGAAGCACACAAAATTGAAGGAAACAAAATTAATAAATTCAAACAAAATTATACAAAAAAAATTCTATTTTTTATTAACTGTTCTATTTTTGGTTCAGAATTAAATTCGTTAATTGTTTACACACTAAATTGGCATTTTAATTTGCAGTTTAATTATTGTTTTTATAGCTACTTTTCAACCGCAGCTGCATTGGCAAGGATACGTAAGGAACGGGCCCAAATGCTCAACTGATCTGTTCGCATGTTCTGTAATCACATCTACTGGGATGCACATTTCAGGTCCCAGCGTGCTCCTCCATTACAACTGCGGTGAAATTCACATCATATTTTTTTGTCAATCTTGTCGCAAATTCCACTTTGGCACATTTTTCAGTTTAACAAAATTTCTAAAAATTTCTAAAAATTGATCAAAAATTGTGTTTCATTGATTTCCACTCTCAACTGGTACCATGATCACAGGCGCACTAATTACGATTGCTCTGCGTGCACAAAAGGATGTTGGAACTCCAGTAAAGGTCCAAGAAATGGATGCAAAAAGTCGGCAGCAGCACCGTTTGGCCAAGCGACTGGATTCGATTCGATTCGAGGCGAGAATTGCGCAAAAATTGCGGAAAAATTGCACGATTATAGCGCAGCACTGATACGCGTCCAATACCGTTACCGATGCCGAATGCACTGAGAATGCGTGGCGTGGCGCTGCGATTCGTCCGCGGCGTACGTACGTTTGCGGCTACGTGCGGTGCTGTTGTGACTTTCTGCATCCATCCGTCGTCGTCGGCTCGTATCCGTGGCCAAATGCAAAGCAGTGTTTGACACCGCTACGTACCCCGCCGCCCCCGCGCACAACCCAACAGGCAATAGAATTTGCGCCAGCCGTCAATGTCGGAGGAGTTTCGCAGTTGCAGTTGGAACTGGAGCTGGAGCTGGAAATGGAGCTGGTTGGTAGGCGCTCAATACTGATTACTGCCGATATTGCTGTTGCGTTGCGGAGGATGTTATCAAAAAAAATTCACTTTTATTTGTTTTTTTTAAATTTTGTTTTGAAAATATTTTGAAATGCAGCTTCTAACGAAATAACGACGGGAAAACGTTACGCTTCGCACCGCACTTTTAGCTCTCACTTTACTGTGCTGTACTCGTGTAAAATAATTTTATTTATTTATTTTTTAATATGATTTTTGTGTTTTTGTTTCTTGTTTCGATAGTGTTGTTGTTTTCTTGATTTGAATATAAAAAAAAAGATTTTCCGTTTTGAGCCGAACCGTGTTGCAAAAGCGCAGCTGAGTGTGTGAGTTGTGAGTTTCGTCCGACGAGTGAATTCTGTGTTCTGTCGCTCTGCTGTTGTTCCTGCCGCTACTAGAGTCTGGCGCGGTCGGTAGGTAGGTAACGTGTGTAGCTTATGCCCGATGTGTGTACTCTGTAGTCGTCTGTACTGTGCTGTGCTGTGTGCTGTGCTCTGTGGCAGCACTATGTTGGAACGCAAACGTACACACACTGCGAATCCACTGGGCTACAACACTATACACTCTGTACGCGCTAACTACACTCCACAGCCACTCTACTCCACTCAAGTCGTCGCGACTTTACTCGAGACTGACTGCGTTTTCTCCTCGCAACGTCTGTAGCAGTGCGACCGACCCCCGGATCCCCGCAGCCAACCGATATTTCCTATTCCAACATACCCATGAGCGGTTCGCAGTTCGCACACTCATCGTTTGCATTTGCAAAAAAAACCAAGCAACAAAAAAACCTGCAGAAACCAAACGACCAACAGAACGTTAGCACACATAGCCAGCTACGCTCATTTGTCCTCTTACTCGCTCTCTCGCTCTGTCTGGTCTGTGCCACGCTCTTAGTTGCGGCCCCAACACAACTGCAGTCCATATCCTCCGCCTTGTCGGCGCGCCAACTCCTGTGCTCTAAGTCACCAGCAGCAGTGGCCCGCAAAGCTTCAAATGCACTCTTCAGCAACACGAGTGCATGCTCTTACTCACTCACTCCATGCGAGCTGCGACAGCTCTTTCTTTCATTTTTCGCTGGCAAAAATTTCGCAAACCGTTCGCAAATTTTTTCTACTTCTATTATTATTTTTAAATTTGCAATATTTGCGCTCATACTCTGTTTTTCTCTTAAATGTTTTCCATTTAGAGTGCGTGGTAAAAGAGCCGTCTGCTCTTTCTATAAACATAGAGGGAGGGATCCTCACATCAGTCTGCAAGCAATTGGCTTTCATACATGTTTAGACGCATGGCAATGGTATTGCAACATGTTGACATAGTCTTTTGAGCAACATTCTTAATAATCAGTGAAGCTGTTTGGTTTAAAATTGTTAGAAATTTATTTTTTTAAGCTAAATTTATGAGAAGGTGTTTAGAATGTGGCCACTACAGATAACAACTGAAAGGAGTACCAATATGGAGGAAATAAAGACAGGAGCAGAGTTTCATAATGAGAACTGCAGCACATTGTAAGTGAGCTGGCAGTAAATGCGCTCAATTGGAAAGTTTAATTAAGTGTTGAATACATAGTATTCAAACAAATCTAGAATATCGATATATCATATACGAAACATATACATATGTATGTTCTTATGTAAATATGCTAAATAAATTAGAAAAAATTTATATTCTACACGTTTAGTTTAATTGAGTTGCATATTCGAACTGAAGGCCCTGGTAGCTAAGGGCTCTTCTTTAATTGTAAAATAATAATTTAATTATTATTTTTCATGTAACAATGAAAAAAGTTGCATATTTCTTACAATTCATACTTCATTCTTCGAATGGAGACTAAAGTTGCTACCAGAATACCAGTTAATTAATGTGAACATACTTTCTATGAGCTTCTATGAATATTTTACTTCAAACAAAAGCAGAACAAACCACTAAGCAACAAACATTTCTCGCCAACTGAATAGCGCACGCACACAGAAACACATTCCCATTTACTAGAAAACATACAGACATTCCCATTCCCAATTAACTAATTCAATGTCAAGTAACAAAAATCTTTTCTTTTCGCAATTTTGCTATTTTATTTTATTCATAGCAAATTTCTATGACCACACACACAGCAACATTTTCGTAATAAGCCTGAGACACATTCGCACACAAACACAACTGCAACTCACACCAAATTCGCTCTTAAAATGATGTGCGAATATCAGAAATTCGTATTTTGCAAATGTGTTGCAGCTCTTTGTGCCACTATCACTTAGCAACATGTTGCTTAGCACGTGTATATTTGCTCATGTATGAGGACGCGCTCTAACATCAGCGTGGATGCGGTTTTTTCTTTTTTTCGTTTTTGCAAATTCTCTTCATGTGCAAATTTGCGAATTCTTTTAGGCTCTCATTCAATTCACTCACGCCACTGAGCGCCACGCTACACGCACACCTGTTTGGCGCCTTTTACGTTTTGCATCTGTGTGTGCGATTAGTGTGTTGAGTGTGAGTTTCGGTGGGTGTGTGCGTGCGTGCGTGTGTTTGCAAATAGAAAAAGAGAGCTACGCTACTAGAAACAAACTTTTATTTGAATCGCACAGTTTTAACCGCAGCCAACAAACATGCACGAAAAATTTAAATGTTTGCGAATTAGTTAAAAAAATTAAACAGAAAAAACTTAAAATACCGGGAAGTTAGCAACAACAACCACAGCAACTAGATTAGCCAACATAGCAGCAGCGGTGGCAGCAGCCAAAGCAAAAAATTCGCACAACCGCTGCAACTCCGAACACATCAAATTAATTAATCACTTTGGGCGAGTATTTCGCCTTTGCTGTTGTGTAGTTGGCATGTGTTTGCTGTGCGTTGCCTACCCCTGCCAATTTTCGGCACCTCAGTCGGCCGTCAATGAGTTCTTAGCTGGTGTTTAATTTGGCATTTGTGTGAGGAAATTAAGTGAAGTATTGATGAGCCATAAAGGGTGTGGTGGATGGGAGGGGGTGGCAGCAAATTAAAATTGTAATTTACGTTCCTACTTGCATTTATGTCAGAGTTCCACTTAATTATTTATTAGCAACTGTTTCCGTGTGAGGGAGAATACAGAAAACGTCACAAAAAGCCAGAAGAAAAAGTTCGTAAGACTGTTTGGTGGTCGCTCCTAATATTTTTGGTTGGGTATAAGGACTAGGATAGTTTGATACCATGTTTTCTACTATTATAAATACAAAGGGTTTTGAGTTAGTCAAATGAAATGATGTCAATTTTGTTCCAGTAGACAAACATAATGAGGTTCACTTTGGCAAACAGTACTGCATATTATGTCACTGAGTGTGAACGCACTCTAGCTATGTCTCAAAATTGGCAACTACCAACAAAATATCACTAAATAAAGTTCAGTTTAGTCAAATAGCACGTCATATTATGTCACATAGTGGGAACGTACCTTGGCTATGTGTCAAATATGACAACTACCAAGAAAAATATCACTAAATAAAGTTCAATTTCCAGCTAGAAATACGTTACGTTATGTGCCTATTAGACAATTCAAATCAATTTGACACCAAATGGCATACATATTTAATTACATATTTGCTTAGGCAGAAGGTCATAAAGTGTAAGCGCCGCATAATTACTCTACCAAACTATCCGCAATAAATTTTTAATATCATTTTAACTCTTTCATTGAAATTGACACCGAAAGAAATATTCTAAGTTTACAGGAAGGACTCTCGTTAATTCACTGCAAGCAAAAATTATATTTGAGTAAAATGCGCTCAAAAATTAACGCGAAGAAAGCGCTCGAGTGCAGTTGAGCAGTCGCCCGTCAAACGTTGACAGTTTACAAGCCAAACGCCTCCACGGCCCACACCCCCAGAGCTACCAAAAATTCGAAAAGCGAGTTCAAAATCAATTTAAAATGGTACGAGCAGCAGGCGCAGGGGAAGGAACTTGCCACGCACACACACACTCACACGCGCTCAGACTTGCACTCACAAGCGTGTCCTTACAGAGGCCCACACACGAAAATCTACTTTAGTCGTTTTACTTTATTTTGTTTTGGTTTTTCATCGGTTTTTGTTTTTATTTGAAATTTCGTTGTTTGCTCAATAAAATCGAAATGTGCCTGTCTGCCTGCCAAGCACTCGCACAGGCCACCCCCTCCCGCCGGCCCACCTTAGCCTAACCCAACATGCCAGCAGTGCAGTGCTGTCGCTGTCGCTGCGGCTGTGCTTTCGTCCTTTTTGTTGGTCTGTGCTGTGCGTTGCTAAGGGTTTTCTTTGTTGTGTTGCCAGCGTAGCGAACGCCCGCCCGCACACCCTCGTCCTTTTGCGCCTAATGACTAACGGACCTTTTAGTTTTTTTCATTTTCTTGTATATATTTCGTTGTTGCTTTTTCATGTTTGCTTTTTTGTTGATTTTTGCTGAGTTTTGTGTTTAACATTTTTGTCGTTTTTTGTTTTGCTCGTTTTGTTCGTTGCGTTTTTATTTGCTGACACGCTGCTTGCAGGCTTCCTTCCTAAGGAGAAAGTTTGAGAGCCTGGCCGAGACGGACAGGAAAAGAGAGTGAGTGCCAGCCAGAGAGTTAAGAGTTTGAACGGGACTCGCTAAATAGCTGCTAATTTCCTTTCACTCGCATGTCCTTTAGCAACATGTTGCCAGCTGTGCTGTGCGTGTTGCCAGACGTTTTTATGTTTGCATTCATTCTCACTGTTGCCGTTTGGGTTGCAGGACGTTGCGCTTGCTGCAGATGCCCCTCGCCCACGGCTGTGGCAAAGTTTTGTGTCTGTTCTCCCGGCGGGATTTTTGTTTTTGGTTTGTTATTTTTAGCATATTTTTATATGTTTGTGTAGCGTTATTTGTCATAATCCTGCGCCAGTGCGTATATAAAATTCACTTTGGGCTCTTCGATGTGTTCAAGGCGCATTTGCTCCTTTCTGTTATTTTTTGTCTTGTTTTTTTTGTTTTTTTGTTTGTTTTTGCTCGTAAAAGGGATTAAGGATGAGTGTCCTCGTTCAAATGTTAATGAACTCATTTTTTGCACACATTTTTTTCGGTTGCTTTGAGGATTTCTTCTTCCAAATGAGCGCAGGCAGGCAGTTTTGAAGTTTATTTGTATTCATATTAAAATTATTGAGGCTGAGTATTTCGGTTAAAATTTCATAGATCTTGAATAAAGTGAATTAACTCCCGAATTGAGGGTGTCGCCTTATTAACAAATTAAGATCCATTGCTAGCAATTGAATTGAATTGTGGTTTTTTAATAGCAGAATAAGTGAACATTTAAGTAGAAATTAGATGAGTTGACCTTACAAAGATGCCAAATATAGAAGGCAACAAGTGCATTTATTCAGAGTAATTTTGAAAAGGATCCAACTCTATATATCCGAAGTATTCATTCAAAAATCCCTCACATCACTATAGCAGACAAATCGGAAATGAACTGAACACGCGTTCCGCATATCCTTTGAACTCTCTTTGATAATCTGCTTCAGTGATCGTTCCAACAAGTTTTACAACGTCATGAAATTAGGCAGTAGAGTGTTATAACTTCCATGGTGGAATCAGAATCGTTTCAAGCAGATTAACGTAGCTCGCTGAAGCTGTATCACTGTTAGAATGATGTGAACAGAAGTGGCATTGGTGAAAATGCTGTTTGAATTAGTTACAGAAACGACTTCAAAAGCTTTAACAAAGAATGGGATGAAAATGCATCTAAGTTCAAAATACCAGTAGATAGCTCTGATGCTGTTATATCGATAATGCAGCGAGTCCTTACTGACTTTGTTCCTGTCTCTTATGTAGCGCTGATGCTATGAGTAATGAACTTCTTGTGTCTTTATATCACTCCTACTTGAGTTAAAAACGGAGATGCTCTCTCTTTCGCAGTAATGGACTGCAAAACATTCTAGAACGTGTTGGGATGATCCTGACGCCTAGTCGCAGGTATAAAAATGACATTCGGTTTAGGATTGAGTTCAATTGTATTTTCCAGCTGCAGGAATATGAGTGAATTACAAATAAAATGGAAACTTGTAGCTCTGTGGAGAACATAGTCAACTATTTCTTACTGGAGAAAACCACAACTACATAAAATTTAAATTTTCAACCAATCACTTATTGTGGCCTTTCCGTACTTGCCACACAAAGGGATCCGAACTAGTATCATAGACTAAGTAACGTAGCAGTATTTTGCTTGGTTAAACGCTTGGTCTACGTGGCTTTAAATGCCCGTCCTTCGAAAGTGCTTCATAGCTACCATTGCATACAAAAGAGTTCAAATTTCAAAGCCACGCCAAATCAGTTGTCATTATATTGATTATTTGCCCACATAGTCTTACTGCAGTGTCGACACACAATTAAATGTGTACATATGTCAGGTAATTATAGCAATTGGCTAGGAAAATGACAGATGTGCCCACTACAATCCGAAGTTGTAGTATCCTACCCTCCATTACTGCCTTTAGAAAGAATAAATTCTGTTCGTAAATCTTGTGGTACGAATGGGTCAGTGAGTCGCTCTGATATGAATGCACAACGATTTCACTGGTAAAGTCATTTAAAAAAATTGTGTTATTGCTGGGAGGGATCAGGATAGTAAGCTGGGAGGCATCATTATAGTAGGCTAGGAGGCATGATGATAGTTAGCGAGGAATGCGTTCCAATATCTCTTTGAAACTATTTGCATATTTATTTGTAGAATTTTATTTCGCTCGCCCAATTTTTGATAGATTTCTAGAACATTCCCTGAGGTCTGTGATCCCTCATACATTATGGAAAGGACTTTCATAGCTGTACTTGGACACTAGATAAGAGACTTTCAATCTGGAAACCAGATTCAACGCTTTAACTTCTAAATAAAATTCGTTTAGAATTTAAACTATCTTCCATCATAAAATTCTGCAAATTGTTCGACACAATTGATCACCCATTTATACCTCCAACTCCACCATCATTGCCATTTTTGTTCGCAATTAAAACCCTACTAAATATTTGAAGCACCGCCGGTTAGCAAAGGGGTCACGTTTGACGCCATATTGAAAAATAGGCAGCCATTAAAATGCGTAGAAAAATGCATCAAACATAGCACCAAGTGCAACAACAAAAGCGAACGAATGGGCACAGAAAAACAAGGGAAATTCTTATAAACACACTCACACACGCCGATGTAAAAACGAATTTGTAAAGAAATAAAAAAAAATCCTTGAAACTCAACAAAAACAATTTAAAATGAGTGGTACAAAAAATTTCAAGAAAATGGAGTAAACTTAGCGTACCCACTGGAAAGACCATTGTAACAAGAAGGCAGGCAACATGATTAGGAAGAGTGAAAGGGGAACAATTATAGAATAAATACAAAGACCGAACGCATTTTGCGTGACGTAATTATTTGTAGAAAAAGGGAAAATGTGTGCAGAGTACACAGCCGCATTCACATATATATACATACATATATATATGTGCGTGCGTGTGTGTCTAGTTTACTTACAGTTGGCAGAGGGTTGAGGGTTAAATGGCAAGAAATGCGAACACGTTTATTTGTAGCTGAAAGAAACAAACAACTTCACACACACGCATACTCATACATAAATGAATGCAGAAGTTTCAAACGCTGTAAACTTGAGCAGTTGCTTGAGAGCGTATGCATGAGTGTGCGACTGAGCATGTAAAGCACAACATGCAAATGACAACGTGCAAGAGAGGGAGCGAGAAAGACTGTAACCGGTAAGAGCTCATTTAAGTGCAGTTGGAAAGTGCCAAAACAATGCATTTGATGCGTTCGAAGAGTACATTCTGATATCAGCGCGAGAGAGAGTTGCAAATTGCAGAGAGCGCAGGCAAACACTTGCAAGAAAAAGTTTAGACAGAGCACAACAAGTTTTCAGTCACTGTCGAGTGAGATTAAGTTGGGAGCAGAACACAATTTATCCAAAGATAAACAGAACACATGCAACGCAGAATGCTGCTGGGCTAGTCATTTGTGGTAGAAGCACATTTAGTTCCGGATATGTCAATAGTTATCAATATGTTTACTGGGCAGCTGCAGAGTACTTAATAATTTTGTGTTTCTCATGCAGAGCCGAAATGAAAGTTCTCCCCAAGATGAAAATTAAATACAAATGTATATACTTTGAAGGCTTTCAATCAACATCGATCAGTTATCTCTGTTATGATATTTGATATATGGGGGTGATTGAAGCAACACTTCTTACTCAGGTTGAATGTGTATCTCTAAGTATCAACATAAAATCTAATTTCTGATCAATGAAAACAAATGAATAATAGTTTACAGTATATAGATCAAGGCATAAATCCTGATTTGAACTTTAACCAGTGAGTTAATGATTTCGATTGCCAAATGTATAAAATACTGGGAATAAATTGCCTTGAATCAAATCAATTAGACAATAGCAAAATCAAAATTCGAATATATCCTGTAAATAACTTCAGATTCACCATATACCAACAATATTCCACTACAAAATATACAAGGCCCATGCGATTCCTGTTTGGAACGTTCACTTTAGACGGCGGTATTTTCATTTGGTTCGATCGTACCAGCTGATATAAAATTATTATTCGTTCAGGTTCGCTTTCTGACATGTTGGTCGAACCTCAATCTTAATTGAAGCTCAGGCTTTACTTAAGAGGAATTGGCACCGCTTCTTATGTCTCTCTTTGTTTGTTGTAAGAATGAGTTTGTAAAATAAGAGCGCGCATGCACTTTTCTGCAGCCAATTAAGGGAGAGAGAGTCCAAAAACAACAGATACTTAAGCATTTTTATAAATATAATCAAAATAAATAAACGTGCTTAATAATAATTAACTGAAATAATTGTGTCCTTGCATTTTTCTAACACATATTTATAAAATTCCTCATTTCTTTTACAATTCTGCTTATATGGAAGTAAATATGTAAATGCCGGTTAAATGTGCAGCTTAGGCACACTCCTGCCTCTTTTGCTCTCAAACACACACGCCAACTGCACACAATGGCTCTCCGCTACGGTGCGCTGGCGGAACACACGCACACAATGGCGCCTAACTACACATAGCAAAAGTGGGCTGGGTCTATGGCGCCCGGCCTAAGACCATTTTTTATATAGTGTAACTCATACCAAGTGCATTTTTATTTGCTTCTTTGCTTTTTTCTTCCTCTCCGCTGCGGCTGCCCTTTGATAAATGCTGCACGCTGTGTCGCTGTTGCTGCCGTTGCTGCTGTTGGTGTTGTTGTTATTGTTTACACACATGCGAAATGCGCTTGCTTGCATTGCGTTGGTGCAAGCGAGAGCCATAGGCAAAGGCTGCAATTGCATTGCCGACCGTGAGTAAGTGGGAAACGCACAAATGCACATGTGTGTGACCGTCCGTCCGTCCGTCCATCCGTCCATCCATTCGTTGGAGTAAACGAACAAACGTATTAAACACGCACGCAAGAAACAAAATGGATAAATAATCTAGCTGGCTAGTGGAAATCTGGACGGACGAGCCGATGAAACATTGCAGTAAGAAATCTGGCGCAAATTTGCCAAGAGAAAAAGATAACTCATATTGGCGAAGTAAATGATAAATATACGTAGATTAATGGACATGTGAGTGTGTGTATATGGATGCATGACTGTGTGGGAAAGCTGGGAGACCTGTGTACCTGTTTCATTTTTTCAGCTGATATCGAAGACGGATTTCATATTGATGAGCGGGTACGGTACATTCATGTATTTAATTTCCCCAACTCACGCTACTGGATAATAGAGTAAATAATTTAATCAGTATTTAATGAGCAGTTGGCTGCCATGCCCCGCACTGGCTGAACTTTAGTGGATGTACATATGTCCCTTGTTTATTTCTGTTATAGATTTCTTGGAGATGTCAAGCCAATTAATTCAATTTGTCTTCAATTTAAAGCATAACTTAATAACAACTTCTTCAAATCGCTGCACTGCTGAGCAGAAGAATTTTGGTAGTTTATTAAGTATTAAAACACACAAAAATTGGTAACTTGCCTTCAAGGAATTATTCACAAAGTATGTTAAAAACTATGTGAGAATTATTCTGCCAGAAGACATGAATAGGAAACCGACAAAATTGGTCTTTGATGGTCAAAACTCACAAAAATTCGCTCAATTGGAAACGCAGCACACAATTAACAATTGATTAAGAATTTGATAGAAGCGGGATTTGGAAAAATCTTGAGACGGTAGATATGGACAAACACCAAGATTAAATGGAGGAGCTTTCACTTTTTTTATGATTTTTCTACCAAGTAATAAATACCCATGGTAGAGTTAACTACAAATTATTTAAATCCAGCATTCACATTTAATGTGCCAACTCCTGCCGGACTCATCCTCAGTTGCCCACTAACAAAGCACACAAACACACAAAACTGTTGCGCTTCTATGGCTGCAGTGCTATTTTATATTTGACTGAAAATACATCGAAATTGTTGGTATCTGAAGTGAAATATAAAAAATATGTTCTCTGTGGAATATCTTGTGAGACTGTTCTCTGCTTAGTATGCTGTGATAATGATGCATCGATTAATTTGAATAAATTCGTTAAATGAAGAGTCAAATTATTCATAAATGAAGTATATATAATTATACTGAAGTACATATAATTATACTTAAAATCCCTATCGTGGATAATTCTTCCGAATGTTGTCTCAAAGGTTTGAATAGGAATCCAATAACATTTGTATAAGAATATTTGCAATTCTTATGGGAATCATATTAAAATTTTAAGTTGGAAATATTCACTATAAGGTTGATTATAATCTATATATAATCTGAGTTACTATCTACGAAACGCTTATTGAAATCGCGTGCAATCCAAGGAGGATCAATTGCAATAATTAATCATCATTTCGTGGTGTCAAAAACTTTCTTGAACTTCATTATTATTTATAAATTTTTTTCTGGATTACAGATACAAAGTAGTTCCTGGATACTTTAGACACCCATTATATCCAGGCCCGCCTCCAAGGCATATCTAGAGACTTTTCTAAGAAGAATAATAATACAATAATAATTCCGGAGAAAATTATGGATGAATTTTCTGCAAAAGATGGAATCCGAAATTTGGATATATTTATTATAATGTTGCTGGAATCCTATTCAACTTATAAATGCTATCAATGAAACTTTTTATCTATTTTAGTTTGAAAATATACTTTGATTTATTTATTATCAGCCGACTTTGCTAGTGCTGGTAGTTTAAAACTTTATGTACTAACTTACTATTAAATGAATCAAATAAACAAATAATAATACAAATAAATTATTTATAATTATTATATTTATATATTATACTTTGCACAATAAAAGAATAATAAATTTTATTACATTTTCCTCATAATTATCTTTAAATGCCTCAACTACTTTCTAACTCTTCTGTATAAGCCCAACGAAATTTTAATATAACTACAAGCTCATCACTACAAACACCATACGTATAAAATTTGACAGCTTCGAAACAATACGTTGCCCTTTCACACCACAGCAGTGCCTTCAGCATATTCCGAGACCAATATAACTATCTTTTTCTGGCGCACACTACATAGTTCTGAACTAACAACGTCTGCTCATTATTTCTTGTCGTATGGAAAATACTGTAGTGCGTATAATGTTAAAATTTCTATAATTGTTCTTGATATAATTTACAAATTTTCCAAGTAGTGTGAAATAAAAAACAATAAAAACCAGAGGTAAGTACGTTACAATGTTCGTTGCATATTTTTAGAAAAAGTATTTCTAAATTCCTTTAGTTTTGGTGTGTTTAATTTTCGCTGAAAAGTTTGCCCAGTTTTTTTTGGTGGTGCTACGTGCGGTGTCTGCGTTTGGCTCTGACGTCGATCTCAACTCTCTTCTGCTGGAGTCTCCATTTTGAAAGTTTCCGATAAAATCAGAATATAACGTAAGAAAACTGTTTAAAATTGTGAATTTTGCCTACGCATTGAATTACAAAACCATTTCGTGCATATTTGCGGCCAATTACGCATTCCGCGAACAGCTGCGGCTTTGTTGGCAGTTCCTCGAATTACCCACTTGTGTGAGAAATCAATAATTCTCACACTCCCCTCCGCGTGCAGCTGACAGTGTTGTCACTTCTGACATTTCGTCCAAGTTGCCAATGAGTCTGAGTCGGTTGGTGGCATTGAATGTTTTAATTGTGGAAAATTTGTTGTGGAATTAGTTTCTTTGTTTCAAATTGGGCTCTTTTGCAGTGCCACGCTTACCGAAAGGTGGTGTGCTCTGTCGCAAGTGCCTCTTTGCTTTGTTTTAAACCGCCTGCAGCAGAGTTCAATGTGTTGCTTATTGTTTGATGCCATGTTGTGGACTCGGGATGTGCGGTTGAGTCGGGGACTGGGTGGGTGGGTGTGTGGTTGGTTTGTTGATGCCCTCCCCCCACGGTAAAAGACATTTAGTCATACAAAGCTGTTCATTTGTTAAATCGTTTTTTTCTCTTTTTTTATATACAATTTGGAACTTTCAGTTTTATATATTTAAATATTATATTTAATAATGTGCGATTGCTTTGGGTGAGTGCGCCATTTAAAAATTTCAGCAAAAGAATATCGAGCGTGTGACTTTAATCCTAGCTAAGGTCGTCACACAATTTTGCCTGCTCTTGATCGATCGATGCTTGTATTCTGGAGTACATTACAGGTCAGGAGGATATATAGGGTTGCTATACTTTGCTTTATTGACATTGTGGACATTGCTTCTCCAAAGGACCTGCTTTCAGTTATCATTGCTCCGTGTTAATTGTTGAATTGATACTCTGGTTTATTCCTAAAGGATCTGCTTTCAGTTATCTTACATTTTCTCTCTACAGTAATCCTAAGAATGATGGCAACACATAAGCACTGCTGCAAAATATGTATTTTAGTCTTCAGCATATATTCCCTTTGGTAAACCAAATCATGCTCGATGGATTTTCAGCTGTACGGCGAGGTGTTGGAGGTGGTGCACTTAATACAGTTGCTATAAAGTAGGAAAAAATCTAACTTTTTGAGAAAACCTGAAAAATTATTCATCAGACAAATTAAAGAAATTTTTTGAATTTTCCTCTCCTTCCGCTCCCATGATCAAGGGTGTTTGTCGCTTGGCAGATATACTATACGCCTTGCTTCGCTACCCTTAGTTATGTACTAGGATTCAGTCAACATAATGAGAGATTGATAGTTCGGCTTTGGAAGTCTTTCATCAGTGACAAGTGGAAGCATTAAAATTAATTATTAGTTTTAATGCCAGAAGCTTGTGGAGAAACGATGAGGAAGATACTTAATCAAACTACCCATGTGATTAAAATTTTCCACACAGTGTAATTATATGCTCACATATGAAAATATATAAAGTGCTTTTCTTGTTTCTTCCCCCCTCTTTGATACTACATAATCATACAGTGTCAGAATCGGGTTCACTACGAGGTTTGATCAAAAAATAACCGTTTTCAATTTTTTCAAAAAGTATCTTGTAAACTATCTTGTCCACTTCAAAGTAATTCCCCTCAGATATAATACACTTATGCCAGCGTTTTTTCCAATCCTCGAAACACTTCTGAAACGCTTTTTTTGGTATCGCCAACAGCTCCTGTTTCGATTTTTCTTTTATCTCCTCAATCGTAGCAAAACTCTTTCCTTTCATCGGTGTCTTCAGTTTTGGAAAGAGGAAAAAGTCAGCGGGGGCCAAGTCCGGTGAATACCGTGGTTGAGGCATGATAACGGTTTTGTTTTTGGCCAAAAAATTACGCACAAGCATCGATGTGTGAGCTGGTGCGTTATCATGGTGCAAAATCCATGATTGGTTTTTCCACAATTCTAGGCGTTTCTGACGAATTGCTTCTCGCAAACGGCGCATAACTTCAAGGTAGTATTCCTTGTTGACCGTACGACCTTGTGGCAAGAATTCATGATGCACCACGCCATTGCAATCACAGAAAACTGTCAGCAAAACCTTTACGTTCAACCGAACTTGACGTGTTTTTTTGGGTCTTGGCTCATCTGGACGATTCCAATGGGATGATTGGGCTTTGGTTTCAATGTCATTGCCATACACCCACGATTCGACACCAGTTATGATCATTTTGAGGAAATCTGGATCGTCGTTGACGATGTTCAACAGCTCCTGAGCGATGTCCACGCGACGTTGTTTTTGCTCAAAATTTAGCAATTTAGGAACAATCTTCGCTGCCGCACGTTTCATGCCTAAAACATCCGTAAAAATTGCTTGGCATGAGCCGAACGATATGCCAACATCATCAGCAACCTCTCTGATAGTGATTCGACGATTATACAAAATCATATTCTTCACTACGTCAATGTTTTCATCGGTTGTTGACGTGCTCGGGTGACCAGGACGAGCATCGTCATTGACATCTTCTCGGCCTTCCTTAATCTGGTTACACCACAATTGAACTTGTGTTCTGCTCATAGTAGACTCGCCAAAGGCCACAGTCAACATTTCAAATGTCCTTGCGCATTTAATTTCATTTTTTACACAAAACTGAATACAGTTTCTTTGATCCATTTTTTCGAATAGTACAAAATCGAAGAGCACACCAAAACACGACTAACCTTTTTATCTGTCAAAAACAAACTGACAATCCAAAATGGTTGGTATTGCCAACATATATAACAGACATGTGTACCAACATAACAGAAAAAAAATGCGAACCTCGAACATACGTAACTCACGAAATTTGAAATAACGGTTATTTTTTTATCACACCTCGTACGTAACTTCACTATGATTTAGACATATGTCCAGTCATGAGCCTTGAAAAACTGGAGAGTCTAGATTATATTCCTATGTCAAAACATGGCCTTGATAGTATATGCATTTGTTTCTCTTTTACGGCTGGACTTATATCAATACTGCGATGATTTCCTACACACATTCACTGATCAAATTAAATTTTATGAGGAAGAACAGGAGTTTGTATCCTTGTCTCTAATATCCTTTTCATAGCGATTATTAATAAAATAATTATTTCAATGGATATGAACGCCTTCAAAATCATAAAACCCTCAGGATACATATGAGAATTAAGGAAGGTCTCTATAGGAAACGTTGGCTATATAAAAAGAGGGATTTATGGTGGTGTTTTAGGCATTTGTTAAAGCAATGTCGTAGCATTAAAATCAAATTTTTTGTCGATTCAACTTCTCCAACTGTGGTCTTTAGTCTTGTTCTTCTCTTATTGTAGATATGGCAATTTTCAATCAATAAATACTAAAACTAATTTTCATATTTCCTTTCGCTTTGCCCACGTGTACCCCCGAACTTTCTTCACCCTCAGTGTCTTTACTATTAATAGGAGCACGTCCGCGTATACAAACAACGGTGGAAATAAAAATTAAATTTAAATTTTATTGATTTACTCAATCGTACCCTCGACGGGGAATTCGCTTGTCAACTGCGTTCAAAATTAAATTAGCCAAGCACCTCCGAGTTGTCACTTATCAGCATTGAGCCAACAAACAAACAGACGAGCCAGCAAACGAAGAGGAAAAGTTCTGTGCTGCTCTGTGAACTTGTCCACAGTGCAGTGTTGCGGCAGGCAGCATTCTAGGCGAGAGCTCCACTTCCGGAAACTAGTTCAGTAAGACGTTGGCAGCAAGTTTGGCCTTTTTATGCATTCTTAAACTTTGGTAAATTAAAAAGAGTGCGGTGTGGTGCAGGGAGGAGGAGAGGTGGTTTGTGAGAACTGCAGCGGTCGCTGGGTAAGACGCTTGTCTTGACTGTGTGGCTGTCTGTTTCTCTGTCCGTCCTAATGTCTGTGAGTTGTCGTCTGCTGTCTTGATTCGCTTGTTCGCCTGCTCCAACATGGAAATTTATTTGCAGCTATAAAATATAAAACCAACTTTGCAGCCAGCGCAGCGAGAAACTTTTCCTTTTCATTGCTTGTGTTTATCCTTGAGCATTGCCGGCAAACGTCTCGGCAGCTTGCTCTGTGCTTAACCAAGGAAAGTGAAATTCCTTTTCTGCATTTCTTAGCACTGCTGATGCCGCCTCTCCCCAGCCAGCCGCTGCCCCCAGCTGACACATGATCGCTTCAGTGCTGACTTTGAAACTGTATTTGGCGCACTTGAGAAAGTTGCTTCCTCTTAGTCGCTCAAATTCCCATTCCCTTTCGCTTTTGTAAACTATTTTTAAAGATTCTACGCAATTAAATTTATTAAATAAAACCAATTTCTTTCTGTTTCATTTATTTTACAGTGTCCTTTTCGACAATTGCAATCCCACTGCTTCAGTGCAATCGTCTGAGAAAAAGCAACTATAGCAACATTTCATTTCAGCAGTTGGAGGAGACCTGTTAAGCAGCAAGAAGCCAATATGTCGAGCCTTCCACGCCGCATCATCAAAGAAACGCAGCGCCTCATGCAGGAGCCCGTGCCCGGCATCAATGCCATACCAGACGAGAATAACGCCCGATATTTCCATGTTATCGTAACTGGACCCAATGATTCGCCCTTCGAGGGAGGCATCTTCAAATTGGAACTGTTCTTGCCCGAAGATTATCCCATGTCGGCACCGAAGGTGCGCTTCATCACAAAAATCTACCATCCGAACATTGATCGCTTGGGTCGCATTTGTCTCGATGTGCTCAAGGACAAGTGGAGTCCAGCGCTGCAGATACGCACCATTTTGCTGTCGATTCAGGCGCTGCTCAGTGCACCCAATCCAGATGATCCACTGGCCAATGATGTCGCCGAATTGTGGAAGGTTAACGAGGCGGAGGCCATACGAAATGCACGCGAATGGACTCAAAAGTATGCCGTCGAAGACTGAAGTGCTGGCTGGTCCGTAGGAAGAAGAGTAAGAGGAGCAGGAGGAGGAAGGATGGCGATACGAGTCGGTGAAGTAGGAGGAGCAGAGTAGCAGTAACAGTGGGGAATCCGATGATCATAAACTGAATGAATGGATTTAATTGATAGTGAGTTAAGTAGCGTTTTTTTAGTTTTCTGGGCGGGGGTTGTTTTTGACTTACAATTAAGGAATGCAAGAACAACAAGAACAAGAACAACAACAACAACAAGAAAAACAAAAATAAAAAGAAACAAAAATTAAAATTTCGAATTATGAAAATGCAGTCAATGTTTATTTTATGATAAAAAAGAAACAAAACAATTAAATAAAAATAAAATAAATTAAAAACATTTTTCTATATAAATAATTAATATATTCTATAACTTAAAATCTGCACTATACGCGATAAATCGAGTAGTTTAATTTAATAGATTAAATACAAAAGCAAATACAAAATTGCACTTGTAAGGAAACGCAGACAGACACCAACAACGCCAGCAGAATCAATGCTAACAGGTTCTTTGGATGCTGGGGCGGCAGAAAATGCCGCAAGGCTGATGTTACACAGGCTACTTCAACTTTTGTGGGCAGTCATTGCTGCAATGATATTGTGGGGGTTAAGATAACAGAGGAATGAGTACAGGGCTAAGATAAGAGAAGAATGAGTATGAGATGGCTCTGCTCCGGTCTATGACTATCATAAAACGATGACAAAAACAAGGTGAAGCACAATTAAAGAAGTTTTATAGAGGCCAAAAGTGGGGCCGAGAGCTATAAAAATGGCAACAAATTAGCGAATAGAGAAAAACGAAAACAATCAAAAATTTTTCTCTTTTCGGACTCTGAAACATGACCGACAATTTGAGTCAAGCGGTGTTGTAGCTTGGTGTAACTTTTATTGTTTTTCTGGGCTTCCAATTGAGGTACTCCAAAGGCTTTTAAGTGAAATTTTGTGTACGAACAGGTAACAATATTTGTGTTCATCGGTGCCTGCCAGAACAGACATACGAGTACTAACTAATAGAACCTTGCGGGGCCATTTTTGGGGGTAGAGTGGGATACTGAAGATTATAATTATGGAAATGGTGTATGACAGGAATAGATTCAGTATAATGGCAGCTTCACAAGGCATCGTCTCAACCTGAAGAGGCCAGAGCAATCACATGTGGGAGCGAGATTATAGTTGAGTTCAGTTTACATCTTCGAAAGCAGCCACTTTATAAATAACTGTGGAACTTATGTTTCCATATTTGTGGAACTTATGTTTACGTATTTGTGGAAGTTATATCTACATATTTGTGGAAGTTATGTTTACATATTTGTGGACCATATGTCTATATATTTGTTGAACTCATCTACATATTTGTGGAACTCGTCTACACATTTGTGGAACTTATGTCTATATATTTGTGTAATTTAAGGTCACGCCTCTGCGCCAATTAACAAAGAAAAGCAATTGCTCGCAATCATATTTGAAGTTGCCGGTATAACATCAGCATAAGCGAACGTTTGCTGGCAGTTAGTAAGCAGGGCGCATAATTGAAGGTAACGGCCTCCGAAGGAGCCTTGGTCAATAAATTTTGTTTAGAGAATTGTGTTTTTGTTGTGATTTTATCGCCTAGGAAAAGAGTATCGAAGGTTGTTGCCTTCTTCATGTGCTCTCGGGGGTGTGGCAAACAGTTGAAGGCTTGCTGGGAGGAAGTGCGAGTGTAGGAATCGTTTGGGTAAAGCTCGAAACTCAGCATAAGTTTCCAGTTAAAAGAGCACCCCGTATGTCCCTGTACTGAGCTAACGTATGCTCACTTCTAGCACATCCACTTCGACTTCATTCAGGGAAGTTATCCTGAATTGCTATAAAGTGTGCTTGAAAACATGTTTATAATTATCCTTACACATTTTAATATAATCCTTTTTTTAAGATTTATTTAAAAATAATTTAGTTCTACGCCACTGCAACTTCTACAATTAATGTCATTACCCTTATTTTTATAATTACGTATAATATTTTAATATTTAACTTTTGTTTGCTGCAAAATTTCGCCTAATTTTGAATGTGAAGCAACAAAAATGAAACATTCTTTTAAATTAAATATTAAAGAATTAATTAGAGAAAAATTGGAAAGTAGATTTGATTTTAGTAGATCCATTCAGTAGACATAAAAAACTGTATAATATTTTATATTACAACAACAAAAATAATAATAATGGTAAACATAAACATAAAGAAATATTACATAAAAAGGACGAAGCAGAGAGAAAGGATGATATAAAGAAATATCGTAGTTTTCTTTGAGAAATTGTTGAGAATTAAAATAAAAGTCCGAGAAATATAAAATTAAATGGAGTTCTTATTTAAACGGTGATGGGGATAAATGATGGTTCCCCAAAGATATTCCCTGGAATTGCCACAAAAAGAGGGGTAGTTCAAAGAAGTTTCTATTGCTTCACACAGGATTGGTTTCATGAAGTCCAAATATACCAGGGGTGCTTGAATCCAAAAGAAAATTCACTGCGCTCTCAACTTTGGGGGCGTTTTTGTGGGATGGAAGCGATTCTCATTGCTAAACTGAGTTTTTATGTCGATTATTTAGGGTTGTTAACTTAAAAAGGGATCTAGTTTCGATCACTTTGTTGGTGTTCCTTTATGGGCTGGTGGTGTTGTCATTAAAAGGGGACTAGTTTGGATCACTTTGTAGGTTGGTGTTAAAAAGAGGGCTCGTGTAGATCTCTTTCTAGGTGTTGGATTATTTACCAGGTCGCCAACTTTCCTTCACAGCTCGTTCCATAAGTTTTCGCTTAATGCCGTTCCTCATACTACTGAGCTGATATGGCACTGGCTTCGTAGACATGTAAACAAATAATCGCAATGTGCGAAAGAGGGAGTTATATGTACGCCTTAGCTTGTCGTGTCTAGCTTATTGAACATGTCCCCAAGTCTTACTCCACTCAAGTGAACCTATAACAAAGTTATGATATACCCTTACAATAGCATATCCGCCTCCACTCTAAGACTTGGGGACATTTGTGAAGGATCAACGCAGTATTTATGTGCCCACATTTCATCTCAGTTATTGTGAATAACTTTGGTGACATTTTGTAGACTGGGTCTCAAAAGTTGTTTAGAGTTCATGAAACACGATCCACCCGAAGTTCTCGTTATGTGGATGATATTGAATATTCCACTTGCGAACATCTACGCCAGACTTTCCTGAATGGATTAATCGAGTTGCACGCAGCTAGCGGAACCCTTCCCTTCCTTTAGACCACTTGCCTCACTTTGAGAGCATTTTGTAAGCTGGACTCACTCCATAATTGGTTATAGTTCATGAGATCTAGCATTAGTTTTCCTGATGTGGGTGATAGTGAATATTCCACTTCCAAACATCTGCGCCGGACTTTGCAGAGTGGGTTAATATAGAGGCATGCAGCTAGCAGAATCAGCACTTCCCTCGCTTTGAGAGCAATCACCACTGCCCTCACTTTGAGAGCAATCATTACCTCTCTCGCATTTGAGAGCAATCACCACTCCCACCACTTTGAGAGCAATCTTCACTTCCCTCACTTTTGAGACAAGCACAAGGCTCTCATCCATTCCTGGAGCTTACCAGTTAAAAGTACCTCATCTAGTCCAAACTAATTACTCGCGCTTCTATTTCCTCAGGACACCCGTAAGGACTTTCTATTCAATAGTTTTTCTAGTCATGTTTTCACCAGTGTAGCTGCTGTTTCCTTGGATAAATAAATACACGACTATTTGTACATAATCAGGCGCTGCACCTGCCAAGCCATACGAAATGAGTTACGAGCGCCGAGGTTTCCGCACTCACATTCGTGTGGCGTCATTCCCAGCAGCGTAGCGCTCTGGGCTTGTCTGCTGAGTAATAATTTCTTGACATTGAACGAGTTCTGTCCCTCTTATCTGCGAGCGGACGCAAGCGATTCGCGCTGTTAGTAGCAGAGCCGGCACATTCCGTGAGTGGCTCTAAATTTTGCCATTTAAATAACGCGACGTTATTTGACACTTTTATGGTCGGGGAAAGAACTTTCGATGTTTATGGCCAGCCAGGCAGCCAGCGAGTCAGCCGCAACCTGATGAGGAGCTGTGCCAAAACACACCATCTTCGGCAGGGAAACTACAACTGAAGTACGCGGCATCCCACCCTCCCACTCAACGCAAAACTGAAAAACAAAATATGAGAAAATTGTTGTTTCCTAATTTCTGCATTTGTGTTTTTATTTCTTCGTTCAAGGACTATAAAGATATCAATCGCCGTCTGCTTCAACTGGCAGACGTTTTGAGGCCAAAAGTCCGCAACCACGAATACACAACAACAACAACAGCAACAGCAGTAGCAACACCAACAACAACAACCAATAACAAAACACAAAAACAAGGATTCACAAATTTCGGCCATAAAACGGAAATTCCACGTGAAATTTTTAACGTTTGGGGCCATAAAAGGAAACTAACAAAAATATACAAAAAATAAATAAATAAATAAAAATAAAATAAAGGCGAAATTGCGGAAAAAGTTTCGTTTGTTTTAACAGTTAACAAAAAGCATTGCGGCCAACAACAACAACAACAAAAATAACATAAACGAGAACGAAGCTCAGCCAGCAGCAGACGAGCCAAATCTGCAAATCAGTTGAAGCCAAAAACGAGAAATATGCCTCAACAGTCGCAAGAATGTGGATGGGCGGGCGTGGGGTGTTGAATGTTAAATACAAAACACCCCAAAAAGGATTAAAAACTGCAAAAATTATCTCCCAATAAAGTTTTCGCATACCTAAACAAGCGCACACCCAGCCACATCCTCGTAAGTGTTGGAGCGGCGGGAGCCTTCGACACTGTTTCAGTTGCGTCTGCTGCAGAGCCGGTGGTGGGTGGAACGGCCCGACCCGGTTGCCGACTTCCAACCCAGTTTGGTGGGCCTGTATAGTGGATGGGCATACAAATCGTGGGCATAAGCGATTTGAAACCGCGTTTTGGCTCGCAAAACACTTTTTAAAATGTTTGCTTGTTGTTTTTGTGGCCGCTTCGTCCTTTTTTCTTGTTTTTGCTGCTATGCCAAATATTTGGCGCGCTTTGAAGTCCCTTTGTGCGACGGATTTATGGCTAATTATGCATTTAAGCCGAGGCATTTGCTCGATAAGCGAAGAAGCTAAGAAGCCAGCGAAGCAAAGGATACTTTAATTGAAATTAACGTATGTGGATTAGAACGATTCTCGGGAGCAGTTGCGACAATTGGCTGGTGACTGGGGACGCTACACACTGACTAACTGATCACTAAAATCTAGTGGTGGGAGAGTAAGAAGGACCTACCGGTTGCCCCACTGCTGACGCTTGAGGGCTGTCACTTCCTCTTAGACTGCTACTATTCTGCCACCTCTCTGTATTAGAAACTGCGGCAGGAGTCTGCCATCCCTTTTAGTTTACTGCCCCCTAGTTCCCCTCCACAATACGCGGAGGTCAGTGTCGACAGCTCCATTAACTCGCCTTGAGAGATTACATGGAGGCCATCAACAGCGTTTGTTAATTGATATCTGCAAACTTCGAACACAGCCGAGGCAGTGGCCGATAAAATGAAATACGACTACATCAAGGAATGTCAGCACATACACATACATCCTCACTTACCCGGCCGCACACACACACATTCTCATACATTCACACAAACACACTATTCACTCATCTACACAAAAATTTGAGAAGCTAAACTCCTACGTAGCGACGCATTTGCACCCAGCACAGCGGTGAGGTGAGCGCGGGCTTCATGTGTGGGACGCAGCAGAGAACTTTTGTTCAGCACGTCGCACGAATGAGCGGTCGAAAGCACAGCCGGGAGGGAGCCAACTTCCATAGGAACAGATAGTGACGCATGCAGTCAAGCAGTCAGAGCCAGAGTCAGAGTCGGAGTAGAAGTCAGCCAGGTCGGCTGGTTTGTCTGTCAGCCACCGTGGAAAACAATGCGCCAGGCTCATTCATGCGCTCACACATCACATGCGGCCGGCCGACCGACCGACCGAACGACCCGGCGACCGAGCGAGCGAGGGGTTGTCGACGAGGCCACACCCTTCGAGTGCTTCTGATTGGCGGCAGTCGTCGAACAATTTTTTCGGTACTCACTAAAAACGCTTCCATTTTTGCCGCTTTCAGTTGTTGCCGTCGTCAACGTCAACGTCGTCGTCCTCCTCGTCGTCGTCGTTGTTGTTGTAGTTTCAGTTGTAGTTGCTTATTTATTGTTTTGTAGTTTGCCTATTCCCGCTCAGGATTTACTGCATTCGTTGTCCTGCGCTCACAGTTGCCACCAGGCTCAGTAAATGGATGAGTGTGTGGGTGTTCGGAGCAGCGTCAATAATGATTGGGTTGTTAATTGTTAATGGCTTTAATGGAGAAGCAATTTTCAATGGGCAAATGCAGTTGTAGATGGGACTCTCAGGAGTGGAGGAGTGTAACTGATTTATTGATTTATTTCTTTCATGCGTAACAGAGCTCTGCGCACTATCCTAGAGGATAAGGGGGTGTGGGGGCAGGTAGGAACGATATGATATCCGAGATGAATAGAGAGGGCTGGAAGCGCTAATATGATTACTTCACGCATTCGGTTTCGAGGAATCAGTCCCCAATTAATTTCACTTGAAGTGATTACAATCGAAAGAAGTTGTTCCTATTAATGGCCATGGAGTTATTGTAATGGAATTGAGCTTACTTATAATAAAGGAATTGCATTAAATAATTGTAATGTAATTGAAACTCTGGTAATGGAGTTTAATTTATTTATTGTAATGGAACTCCACTTATTATGGTAATGGGTTGAATTCATTAATTAGAATGGATTATACCTTATTAATGATAAGGGAATTGATTTAAATAATTGTAATGGAATTGAACTTACCTTTGGTAATGTAGTTGAATTTATCAATTGTAATGGAATTGAACTTATTAAAGATAATGGAATCGATATTACTTTTAGTAATGAAGTTGACTTGAATTGAACTTATTAATGATAATGGAGTTGAATGTATTCAATGTAACGGAATTCAACTTATTAATGGTAATGGATTCGATTTGTAATGGAATTGCATTTATTTTCAGTGTCATTTCAGAGCAATTGTAAAAAAAATTATTTAAAATTCCAATACTGATGAATAGCAAATTTGAATTACTCATTACCCATTACTGTGAATGTGAACTTTTCAGTTACTGATTACCAATTCCATTAACGAGGAAGTGAACATTTAAGTTACTGATTATCATTTCCATTACCCAGGGAGTGAAAATTTCAGTTACTGATTACCCATTACTATGGATGTGAACATTTCAGTTACGAAATCCATTACTGCAAAATTTAAAATTTCATTTACTGATTACCAATTCCATTACTGAGAATGTGCAAATTTCAGTCACTGATTACCAATGCCTTTACTGAGGAAGTAATAAATAAATTCAGTTACTAATTCCTTTTCCTTCTATTGAAAATGAACTTTATTGAAGAATTGGAATTTGATTCTCAATTACATTTAAAATTACTGATACTTTTATTATTATTTGATTACTTTTATAATTCCTAATTTTCAACACAATTACACACTATTGACTCGATATAATTATATGAGAGTATTCCTAAGTACATATGTACATAAAAGTATTCCATTAAAAATCACTACTTCAAGGACCTGACGGAACCAGCCATGATAGAACTAAGCGATTTTATATACAAACATTTTTCTTTATTGACGGAAAATACTCCTACTCTAAGGAATTAATACAGGTGAGTTTAGAGTACTTATAAACTTCCCTCAGTAACTGCAACACCGCGATCATTCCATTTGGTTGTCATGCCTAAATCCGTGCTTGAAATAAAAGTCACCCGGAAAATTGTACGCCACCGTCGGTTCTTGAGTCAGTACTGCTCCTGGGTCCAAATGTAAACCCGCCTGTGTGTAGAAATTTTTCACGGCTTCACTGGTGTCCTGCAGGATTTCCAGCAGACCCTTTTCGCCAGCGCTCCTACTCAGCTGCGCGCAGAGTTGTTCGATGTACACCGAGCCGTAATCATCGCGGCGATAGGACTTTCCACCTGTAAGGAGAACCGATTACTGCTGCGATTAGTCAACATCCTGACAGAGCACTACACCTGCGGGAGGGTCTTCTTTATACAGTACAACAACAACTCACTAGGTACAGTGCCGACTCAGTTATTAACCTTCCTGCGAGGAGAACGACTTCAGAAAGAACTTGGTAAAATAGTTCGGCACATCGCCATCGGTTTTGGGTTGCTTGTAGTCGCGAGGACCGCGGCAGGCCTGAATTATCAACCACTTCAGTTTGCCATCCAGTTCGGGGATTTTGAACAACGGATTGAGCAGAACCTTTTGTATCGAAATGATGCTTTTGTCGCACTGAACGCGTTCATCGGTGGAGCCATGGGAGAAGTGAGCGACGATCACGTACTGGTAGTGCTGGAATTTCTTGCGCCATTCATCGGACTTGACTGGAAATGAAATAGAGAAACGTTTCCAGAGAATGGGAGTAATGTAGTTATAAGGGAGCTTGATTGTACAGTGAAATTCCACGTTTTTATATAGGAAAAGGGGTTATATAAGAAAGGTCTGAGGATGGCAATGAAACCGTTGTTATTCAGCCTCAGTCTCATCCTCACAAATACACATGGAAATACACATTTACATACGAGTGTGTCTCTATGTATAAGTTCTACTGTAGCAAGCAGCTCTGAGCTTCCTAGTAGCTACTCGTGTTTGCTAGTTTTGTCATCCACCATCGACGTAAAAGGTTCTTTATATTCGCCTGGATACTTACGCTCCTTCATTTTGGCCGCTATGTAACCGCTCGTCAATGGCTGTGGTGCTGCAGTTCCGGGGCCCTCACTCTCAGACAACACTATTACAGTCACATTCAGTGGCTCCAGCGTTCTCCGTAGGTTCTCCACATCATGTTCACTGCCCTCTCTGCTTTCACTGTGGTTAACTATGAACGCCACCCCGGGAATGTACCCACTCATATTTTTATAATTATTTATATTACTAATTTATTCTTCAAGTATTTTTGCATTAAATTTGCGAAACTTATCGCGACTTTTTCAACAACTTTGCTTGTGAATGGGTCGAAGTCCCGAAGCGAATTGCCGGAACTTTTTTTTTCCACCTATTATCACAAATTTTTGTGGGTCGCTATCATTTTTTAACAATATCGCTTATCTACAAAAACCAATCGTATTGGGGATTACTGAAGAGAGTTCATTAATTGGCAGAGTGAGAAAGAGAGAGAAAAGCAGTGGTGGTTTTAAAATTTTGGAGTACCGATTGTACGAAGAGTGGACAAGGTCCAGTGATTCTTTCCTCAATGCATCACTTTGGAGTTGGTTCAATGTTTTACTCACATATCAAAAACTTTACTTTTTGTTTACTCCGACTCCACAATCTTGCCGACCCATATGTTTAAATCCCTGATCTTGGTCAGATAGTAAATAAATATTTAATCACAGATAATAATAATAATCAACAGAAAGAGGCAGTTTCATTGAAGGAACATAAAAATGAATATAAATGAAATCAGTATTTAAAAAACATTTAAAAACAAGTTTCGAGTCAAAACGATATAAATCTATAACTCATTTTTGCTCATTTTTATTTTCAACTCTGGTATATTTCAATTATCCTAGGATGGTATCCATCGTGTCAATGTTTCAGATATGTGATGATTCTTGAAATACTCGTATATTCGTGGTGATCATTTTATAGGACATGGTTTAAAATCATTATCAACCTGCTCGTAACTTTACAGGAAGGATGGGCATCGTTGTGTTTTGGTGGTCTATTTTTTTAGTTCCAATGTTTATGCTTTAATTTCAAAAGGATTTAGATCTTCTGGAAGATATATTCCTGCCTAATAGTAAAAAACATGCTAACTACTTCTGTATCTGTTCTGCTATTAATGCGGTAGTATCTCGAAGAGAAGGTTGATAAAGAACTATTGGACTTCAATGATAAGTATAGATAAAGGGTTATCTATTGGAAAGGCAATATAAAAGTCGATTATTTTTGGATGATTGGAAATAAAACGATTCACAATTCAAAGAGTTGGTGGCAATTAAAAGTGATGAACAATTTAATGGCCTTTTCCTTTTAGGTGATTCATTGTGGATTGTCATAGGTCAATAAGTGTTTACGTAGATTCGATAACAATGAAATAGTCTATAATTAGACATGATATAGTTCATAATTCCATCTGTGATTTTTAATCGAGTATTATACTATATGAGTATTTTTTCAAACAATTTACGACCCTACTAATAAGTTGCTTTCGATGCACCCATGACTCCAGTTTGCTCTATATCTCTACAATTGATCAGGGTAAGGGAGTTAGAAATGTTTTCCAAGAAATGGTATCTGTAATGTACCTGTGTTTGACTATATATGTATGGTGAAAGCTTGGTTGGGTCGTCTGAATTTTGATTAGATTAGACTTGATGAAGTGAGGTTTGCTTAGATACACTTGGGAAAGCTTAAGTTGGCTTGAGACAGTTTAAGTTGGCTTGGGACAGTTTAAGTTGGCTTGGGTTAGCTTAAGTTCGCTTGGGACAGCTTAAATTGGCTTTGAACAGCTTATGTTCGGTGAGTGTAGGTTTGCTAAAAATTTGTTGAGTGAGGTTAGTTTAGTTTGAGCAAAGTTAGGATTGGTAGGGTTAGAATAGTTTTGGTTAGAATATGTTTGTTGAGCTTGCGTTAAGTTGGCTTAGGACAGCTTAATTTTGCTTGGGAGTGCCTAGGTTGGGGTTAGGATAAGTGTGTTAAAAATTTGTTGAGTGAGGTTAGTTTATTCTGTGTGAAGTTAAGATAGCTTGGGTTAGGTTTGGAATAAGTTGGCTTAGAAAAACTTTTTTTAAGTTGGGCTAGGAACAGTTGTGTGGGGTTATTTTGGTTATGTAAATAAAGTTGGAATACGTTAGATTAGTTTGCGCATATATTTGACCACTTAATTAACTTAAGATAGGTTGAAGATTCTATTAGAAAAGATTTTATTGATTAAATTTGGCTATGTTAGCTGAGATTAAGTGAGCTTAAGTGTGGGGGGTTCGATTAGCTTAGGTACATGACTGAGTTTAAGTAAAGGACTGAGTTGGGTTGTTGTAGCTTAGTTAGGGTTACATTAGGGTGAGGATAGGTTTGGATGAGGTTACGAAAGGTTACCAGTAAGTTAAAAACAAAAACAAAGCTTATGCTATGTTAGGTTAGTTTTAGGTACGGTTGAATTTTTTTTGGATCAGATTAAGCTGAACTTTGGTTCATTACGTTGGACCAGCTGAGGTACGATAAGGCAGATTTGTTGGGCAGGAATATTTTTTACTTATTAATAGTAGCAGGTTTCGGTTAGATAGGGTTGTCTTGATTTAGATTAGTTGATATAGATTAGTTGATATAGTTGGAGTTGGTTCAAATTAACTTGGTTAGATTTATAGCATTACTTAGCATTGTTATATGAATTATTAGAATTGATTAGACTGCTTTACCTAAGGTTTGGCTGAGTTGCTTCAGCTGGCGTACGATTACATTAGATGACCGCAAGTTATACCACTATGCTCTTATGTATTATGAGTTTATCTCCATTATAATTTTGAGGATGGACTCTAATACCAAACATTGAAAATCCGCCACATTCCTTGAGTAAGTACTCAGAGTGTATACTTTAAATAAATTTCTAATTTTTTTAAAGTTTTGTGCCGATTTATTAAATGCATTGGAAGCTTTCCATAAATCAAAGTACACTTCGAATGCAATTATGACAAAAATGAACCACCAAACCGCAGACCGCGCAACGATCTTGACATAATTTGACGCATATGGTCGCTAGGCCTTAAATTTCCAACCTTATGAAGCGACGTTGGAGCCACCTGGAAAGAGTGTCTCTGTTTCATTTTTATTGTTATTTTATTTTTTTGCTTTTGGTTGCGCTGCAAATCGAAGTCGATAAATTTCAGACCTGGAAACGTCCGCCACGAGGTGACAAACAATAATAATTCCTGCCGCGACGCGGAAAGCCAAACCAATTAAAGTTATTTTTACGAACAAAGCCGGGCGCGTTGCGCTAAGTGGCAATAAAATGCGTTTCACCTGGCCCAGCAGGCAAAAAAAAGAGTCCAAACGTTTTCTTTTATATGCAATAAAACGCCAGTAACCTCAACGAAGGCAGCAGCAGGGGCTGCACCAGCACCACCACCGCCAGCTCCAGCTCCAGCTCTAGCGGCAGCGCAATTGCACTCCTACTCAACTGTTCCACAAACGTAGCTAAGACGATTATCGATAAAATATAAATCACTTATTGTGAATTTAAAACTGGCGCTTACCGAAAAGGACCAAAAACAAAACAGAAATGTAAAAGGAAGAAAAAATACACGTAGAGCCAAAGGCAGGCAGACCCACACCCGCGAAAGGCGACGCGCTCACTGCTCAGCGCTCAGCGAGCAGCGCGGAGAAATGCTTTATAGCGAAACAATGGACAAAATAACGTTTTCCAGAGTCATAAATAATTTTCCAACTAATGCTGGCAGCCGGGCAGACTGTGCCGCAGGAGCCCTGCTTAGACGCCATGCCACACACACACTGCGCATTGCCTACGCCTGCCGCACTGGGAGCTGCACACCCTTTGCGGCTGGAAAATACCTACGTCGTGTGGGCTACTGTGTGCTGTGTGAGTTGACGCAGTGGACACAAAGGAATTGGCCACTTAGCAAGCAAGCCAGCCAGCCAGTCAGCCAGCGAAGTCTGAGAGTGTTATTGATGGGGTCTGGGCGAGTGAAACAGCTCCTTTGTTTAGGTGCTTAAGCCAAAACAACCACAACAACAACAACACTAATAGACGACTTAGTCACCTCCATTATCTGCTTTTGGGCTCCGCAACGCCAATCGAAAGACTGCTTCCTTACGTTCGTAGTTCGGTCAATTCAATGATGAACTGTGTTGCTGCTGTTTACTGCCTGCCTTAGAGTAACCCGTGCTCAAGCAGCAACACTTCCTCCAGAGCCTTTGACATTCAGTCTTGCAACGCGCTGTTCTACGAGTATTCTGGGGGCATGAGTAGCTGAAAAATAGTTGCGTTTCCTTTGTTTTGGCTCATCAGCCGCCAAGCAGGGATAATACTAAAGTTTCCTCGGCGCCCTTTGCCGCCCACATAGTTGCGCTCCTTGAAGGAGTTGGGTTTTTATGGGGTATCATAAATCGCTACAGAAAGCTGATGCGGCAGTTTGCCTAGTTGCTGAAATAAAAAAGGGTTCAATTTTAACTAAGAGTGGGAGGGGGAGGAAGCTCCTTTCTGGGTATTACTGCACTGTGTTGGTATGTGGACAGTCGCTTAGATGAGGTCCCTAGGCGAGAGAAAGAAATCAATTAGGTGCATTCGGGTCAGTGAGTAGATGCTTGATTCTGAGCAAGAACGTGTCAGGAAATATCGAAGGTTCTTTACCAGACAGATCAGGAACAGGGGTTTAAGATGCGTTGGAAGACAGCTTTCGTTAATTTTGAACTCACATACAACATCAACTATAACCCTTAGTTGACCAACAAAAGAAACGAACGTTGAACGAATAAATAGCATAATAAATTAACTCTTAATTGACATAAAAAGGTTTTTTAACTTTATACACTGAAAAAGTAAAAAAGAGAAACTACTAAAATTTAACCCTTTGTTGCCCGGGGTCGACTCAAAGGAAAAATTTCAATTCAGTAAAAATAAATATGTTTATAATCATTATTATTTTATATTAACATAGAAAATAATGAGAAAAATAAAATGGGCCGCTAATAAACAAATTGGGATCAAATAAATTAAATTAAATAAATATAAGATAATAAAGTAAAGCGTTAACCCTTGATTGACCAAAAGTCTTGTTTGTATTACGAGATGTATTGATAAGGGAATCATTTAAAACTAGTAATTAAATATAAATACAAACAAACGAAAATTTTTATAAGATTAAAATGGAAAAATATTAACCCTTGTTAGACCAAAAGCTTTCTTTGGATTGCCAGATGTATTAATAAAAGAATAATATAAGAAAATATATTAAATATAAGAAGAAATTAATATCAATAAATAAAATAATTAATATGTATAAGATAAAAAGGAAAATATTAACCCTTCTTGGACCAAACGTTTGATTTATAAGAGATGTATTGTTAAGAGAATAATATAAATAAATTAATGAATTATAAATAAATTGTATTAATTATATTATAAAAATTAAATTCTTATAAAAATCAATATAAACATATAAGGCGGAACATCAAGTTAATATTAACCCTTAATTGGCTTAAAGTGTTCATTGGCACTAAGAGTTCAACTGCAATGAAGAGGAATAAAATGGTGATAAAAATAAATTAAATGAAATAAATTATAGGAAAACAGAAAAAATCCACAAAATATTAACCCTTAAATAACTTTTTTTGCATTGGTACTATAAATGAAACGGATAATAAAAATCAAATAAAGATGAAGTTTCAATTGACCCTACTAACTACCCTTGATCCTTGACGAGGAGTTCCATTCAATGGACAACTTCATAAATTCATTAAAATTAAATTAAATTAATTAAAATAAAAATTAAAATAAATATAAAATTAAAATATAAATAATTTAGTTTAAAAATATATAAATTATTGAAATAAATATAAAAAACAATTATAAACTATTTAAATATAAAAAAATAAATCTAAAACTTTGAAAATTATTTAAATATAAATATTAAAATTTAAATAATAAATTATTTAAATAGAAAAAATAAAATTTAAAAACAATTATAACTTATTTAACTTTTGTCATATAAAAAAATTAATTATTAATTAAATATAAATTATTTGAATATAAATAATAAAATTTAAAAACAAAAACATAAATTTTTTAAATATAAATATTTAAATTTATAAAAAAATATAAAAATTTATAAAAAAATATAAAAATTATTTAAATATAAAAAATTAAATTAAAAACAAAATATTTAAATATAAACTCTTGTTTAACTAGAAAATATTTTGTTTGTAAAACATTCCCTCCAAAAGGCAGAGCGGCGCGATTGTGACGGTAAAATTATCTCTTGGTTGACTTACGCTATTCCTCTAAAGCGATCGTGGAACTTATGTAAGCAAAAATTAACCCTTACTTGACTAACAACTTTCATTGGCTGCCTCGGCATACCCACAAACAACAAATAGCAATCATCTGCATAAATGCAATACAAGGTGTAACCAGCTAAGCACTCCCCTGCAATCGCCCTCAATTCACCCTCCCCCTCCCTGCTGACAGACCGCTTTGGCACTTGCAGCTCACTCCGAAATTAAACGGCACAAAATACTTGGCAATGAACGCTCGTAACGTCGAATGCACGCGCGTTTGCCAATTTTCTGGAAAACAAGAAAATTGCAAAACTAAACAAACGCCATTTTGAAAATGAAACAACAGCAACAACAACAACAACAACAGCAACACCAACAGCAGCAACGAATGAGCCAGACCATTTTTTGCCTATTTTTCCGAAATACCAAATGCAAGCACAATAACTGCCACTGTAACTCAATGTGTATGCATATGCATGGGAACTCGCACCGCCCCGCCACGCCCCACCCGCTACAACGGCACATTGCATGCGAAGCACCCGCACTCACACACGAACGCCATGGAACTAGCCTAACCCAGTGAGGCCAACATTTACGAGTACGAAACATCAAATTGCAAAAATAAACAAAAGCCAACTTGCATAAAACCAATTTCCATTAAGGCACATGACAAGCGTATAAGCCACACTCACACACAAACACACACACATACATGCACACTCAGCCACTTACGTATGCGATTGCGAATGCGCCCAGACGCCGCATCCCACTGCCAGGCCAGTACGAAAGGTACGAAACCAGCGGCAATCGGCGCTGAGTTCCGACATCCGACGTCTTTATACACAGACAGGTTGCACCCACAAAGCGAAGCGAAGCGACCGTATCGAACCGCACTCCCGTGCCAGGCCGCCGTATGCACGACAGGACGAGCGGCATGTGCAGCCCATGAAAACAGGATGCACTACACACGCTTACATGCGAGTTGGCATACCTCTGTTTCGAATGCGTTTGTTGGCACTGCTGGGCAGGCACGCAGATGACCAACCACCAGCCCTGCCCAGCTCTATTCCCCTTGCCCTTGCTCCCACGCCACCAGCACTAACAGCACCAACAGCAGGAATAGCAACACCACCATCACCACCACCACCAACATCCACAGTAATTCATTAATAGATATTTGCCAGCCAGGCATGCAAACGCTTTTTTCTCGCCCGGCCTGATGGGATAGGTCGAAACGTACATGTCCTCTTCTCTCGCCACCACCATTGCCAGTCACTCCGGTGGACTCATTTAAAATGGCGTTTGTTCACCCTGCCTGCATTGCCTGCCGGCTGCCATAGCGCACAGATCGACGCTGCTGCAATTACATAGCGCAAAAACAAAACGGCAGGCAGCAATCCTCATCACAGCCATAGCCACAGCCATAGCCATAGCCATAGCCATAGCCATGCCTTCAGCCTGAGCCATGCACATTGGATGTACTCGTACGTGTACTCCGCACGGACCGACTCGACTGCGTGCGTTCGCTCGACACATGCACATGCACATGCATGCGAAATGGAGGCAGGGCGAGCAAAACACAAAAATAAATACAAACACAAATATCCTCGCATGAGGTCCTTTTTCTAACTTGCCTAAACGAGAAAATCAATACTCGCACATGCTTGCTAACGCATTTATATATATGCATATATATTTGAGTGTGCAGCGTGTGTGTGTGTGTGCGCAATGTTCATTGTTGTTGTTGGTGGTTGTTGTTGTTGTTGCTGCTGCTGCTCTACGTTTACACTAAAATTCCCTACGTGCGCTTTTGCTATTTTATCAATTATTTAAGCTGGCAGTTAGGGTGTTGGCTAAGGCCGGAAATTTCGAAAATTGCCAAGCACGGAGCGCTCGCCAGGGTGACCACCGGTGAACAGTTTGCGCCACTGCAATTTGGTTGCAGAGATATCTGCCTGATACCTGAAGTTAATGCATGTTTGGCCGGTGAACCAGTTGCTAAAACTCAGTGGATTCAACACTGAAGCAGGACTTACACTATGGTAGGCTACTTAAAGTGAACTGGGAGATCACTTTAAGCAAAGTTTTTGAGGCCTGAGAAAGTGTGGAGTCGGAGGAGTGAGGATGAGGAGTTGGCAGAAAAGTATGGGCTAGAAGGAAACTATGGGCTGGCACAAAACTATGCCTTGGAACAAAACTATGGCTTGGATAAGTAGGGTGAATTGTAATGGAAGTGTTATTGGAACAGAAATGAGAGCAGGAAGAGTATAGAGAGGAGACATAGTAGGAGTAGTTGGAACAGTACGGGAAGTAGAAACAGTACGGGGAGTAGGAACAGTACGGGGTGATCTACAAGCTCTACTCCAAGATTGATTTCCATCAGCACTGGGATGTATTAGAGTTCTGGCAAACGGAGCTAGCTGAGAGATCCAACAGAATTTTGTGTTGGAAGAGAAGTGCGTGTTAGAAAAAGACTGAGGGTTTACAAAGTACGGGGAGGTAGAAAAATGCTGTATTTGAGGTTACAATAACACTGGAATTACCAGGAGTTTGAGTATTTACAAGATTACTGAAAATTGGAACAGTAGTGGAGATGTAAAGGAAATGGACAATGTACATTCCTTTTCTCTGGACAGACTTCTGAGATTCATAAAAGAGTCAAAGAAGTTTTAAAAGGTGTAACTTTCTTTCCAAAATCCTCTATCTCCCCCTTCTCCCAAACATTTCCAGACTAATAGAACTATGGGCATTAATGGTTGAGTGCTTGGAGAACTCCTTCTTCGGCGGTTCTGAGGCCTACCCCACTTTTATATATCTATCTATCTAAAAGTGTTCAGAGTATAGAGAAAATTTTAGTGGGAGTTGAAATAATACTGTAATTTTCTAGAACACGCCCAGGTAAAAGGTCACAGAGAGTCAGAACAGTACCGGAGGTTCAATACTATGGGTTAGTAGAGGTTCTGTATAGTACTGGAGGTTGGAATAATTGAAATTTGCTAAGTAAAGGAATTCGATTTATACAAAGATGTTGAACACTGCTAAGAGTTGAAAGTGTGATGTGAGTTAGAAGAGTCCTGAGAGGCTAATTGAATAAATCCTTCATATGATTCTAGTTTGGAAAATCTTATTACATTATGGACTAGAAATCAGGTTTGTCCAGACAACTAAATTTCTTCAAAGGTGTGCTCACTGAATGTTCAAATGTTCCAGTACGCCATTAGCATTCAGTTGTGTATCTTCCTACTTTCTTCAACATTCATTTTGGAGCATTTGGAAGAATGCTTATTTACTTCAGTCGAAGAGGGTGCAAGATTATAGAGATCCCCTCAGAATATCGAAATGTAATTATTAACATTTCAAGCTCAACGAAAACTGCACTGCTGGCCACCTACGGCGCCGTTAATCCGCAAGTGCATAGCACACACATACTCACATGAACACACAGGGCTTAAAAAAATATTGCACCAGCTCATACGCTCCATCTGAAATACCAATTTCCTATGCGCTCAACGCAACTATGCCAAAAGCAGGCTCAGCATTTCTGATTATTTCAGATACACATGCCACAACACTCACACGCATATGTATGTGTGTGTATGTGTGTGTACGCATCCAGTGCAGTGCAATTTTCCAAAATACCAACACACACAGTCATATAGTGGTACATTCGCCTGCACACGTTTGAGACGTTTTGGCATTTAACCATGTCCAATCAAACCTCCTGAGTAGCAAGCAGCAGCCACAGCTGCATGGGCTTCCATCACGTTGCACAGTACTCTCTCTAGTCTAAGTGAAGTTAAGATGAAGTGACAAAAAAAAGTGATTATGATTGGTCCAAAGAGCGGTAGGGATAACTTTTTTGTGGCCAAGGGTACAAAATATGGGCACGTAAGAAATGTTGCACAAATATAATGCTCAAATATAATCATGTCGGGAACAACAGAGAGAGCAAGAGAGTGACAAAGAGAACGAGATGAAGAGAGATAGAGAGAGAGCTATATTTATATAAACAAAATCTTCTTTGATTAGGCATCACATTCACCTAAGTTCCAATTTTTACCAAGTTCAGTTTCTTGGTATTTGAAGTAAGGTCTTTAAGGGAAAACTTGGTATAGCGATTGGGCGTATTGAATATCCAAGTATCGTACAAGTGTACAGTTCATATACTGTAAAAGTTTACCCCAATACCTGTTTGGATTTTCGGTTCATAGGAAGTGTAGTGACTTTCCATTGTCACGAACACTTAAAGGAGTTGTTTAGAAAGTGGGCCTATTTATGCTCATATGAGTGGGTCCCGACTGATTCATGTATAAAGTGTATTTTCCATTCAAATCTGATCGCTCTAGAAAATTAGATATATAATGAAAAGGGGCTTATTTGCTGACTGGGCGGATTTCATTCTGTTCACATATGTTTGACTTCATATTTGATTTCATTCTTGCCCGATAAAGGTCTGGCTATTAGACTATTAAGGCGGGTGGGCACGGCCAAATTGACTCATGTAAGGGAACTGATATATTTGATAATGTAAAGAATTAATAACAAAAATAAAAATAGTTCCTTGCCAAAATCGAAGGACAGTTTCTTGACACTAAAAGTATGCAACGATTTTTTTGCATGTATGAGCAAGAATTCCTTTTCTACTCCAAAATGCCAGAAGGAAGCTTATTGGACGAGAAGATGGAGCAGCAATGACGAGCCCACATAATGTGCCATGTGGCTCCACAGAGTACTGTGCTGGTCCGCATCGCATTTATTGGTAGGAATGCGTGTGTGTTCAACAAACGCGCATGTAGTTGGCATGGCTTGAATTTGTTTGTGTTGTGTGTGAGTGTGCGTGCACTTTGCCTGGCATCACTTCAATCAAGTCGTTTGTCTATGCCTCAACCTGCCTCTGTCCCTGCCCCGCTGCCGGTATTACGAGTGCACGAACGGTCACTGAAGGCGCACTGGCAACGCTTGGGTCCATCTCATGTAATTTTCGGGAAATTTCAAAATCCCCTAAAGTGAGGACTCAGCAGTACATATATGCATGCATCGGTATATGCATGAGTATGTGTGTGTGAGTGTGTTGTTAGTGGCTGGCTTAGTCCTGCGTTTGGTGGGTGGCTCTGCTGGGGTTCGCCTGTGTTTTATTTGGTTCCCTTTGTTCGGGACGCGAATGTGTGCTCTGCACTTGGGCGTCCTTCTAATGAAATGCCTGCAGTTCCTTGCCACCATACGAATATATGAGTTGGTGTACATGGGTGCGTGTTTGGCTGTGTGGGTGTTTTGTGCTGCTTACACATATGCTCGCTACTTAGTGTGTGGCCGTCACTCATTCATCCGAGTTGTTCATTGTTGTTGTTTTACGTAATTCGAACTTTTGCTCCTAGCAATATTTGCTCCGTGCATCTCCCACTTCCTCGCGTTGCCTGCTGAAGCTCAAGTGAAGCGTACAGGCGAAAGGCTCTTTTTATGTCCATTTACGTTTGTGTAATAGGATTAGTCCTTGTTCGCAGTATTTTTGTTGAGAAATTTTATATTTTTTTCGTCCATTTTTACAAATGTGAATTTCTGTTTTCGAAACTGAAGCACATATGTACACAGTTGTGAGAGGTGCCTGGGTCGGTTGGCTCCTTCAACTCCTGCCTAGGATTGCATTTGTGCAATGACTACGGCGTCGTGCGCAAGGGTAGTCAATGCCGGATATGTGATTGGGTTGTTGAAGGCAATCACCAATAACGTTTGTATTCAAGTCCGTTGTAGTGTGAGGCGCTCTTTGTGAAGTGACCCAAAACTACTCCCATAGTCGTTTCAGTCGAAGGTCTCTTCGGAGATATTGGTGCGCTTGACACTGAGTAAGTCGTGTTTTGTTAAGAACCTCAGCAGATAAGCTCTTGGAACATATTCAGAGAACTTAACCAAGAACGTTTTTGGTCTACCAAATTTTTAGGTAATTCTTTCAAACAGTATGAAATTTGTAGGATTGAGAGTGAGACTCAATAGTTGAGGTTCTATATTGGCGCAGTAGTTGGCTCAGTAGTTGGTGGAGTAGGTGGCGCAGTAGTTAGCGCAGTATTTGAGACCTGATTGGCGCAGTAGTTGGCTCAGTTTTTGTGGCAATGATTGAAGTTTGGATATAAGTGGGGTAAAGAAATTTATAGAAAATAAGATAACGGCGACATACTCTTAATAGAGATTCAGTTTAGTGCCATTGGATAGCTCTTTTGGAGAGGTGTGGTTTCCATAGTGTTCCATGAGTGTGTAGCATTTGCGTAGGCTGTGAGGGAATCTCCTAGGGTGCGAAGCATTCGCTTATGGTACGAAGCATTCGCCTGGGTTCATATAATTTTTTCTATCATCTTTCAGTCTCAGGAATCCCATCTAAGAATGGTTCATGAAGCATGCGTATATGCACCTCGGCCTATACGAGCATATGATTGGCTGTGTGTGTGTGTGAGTGTCTCTCCTGCAGTTGGAAATATTCAAAAAATGCTCATTATCTCATTTAAGTACGAGAATTTTCACGCTGCCGACACATTTAATTTGATTTTAAATAAAAGAATTTCACAAACGAGGAATTGCTCACAGCCCGATGCGATGTTGCAGCATGTTGCCAATGCATTTTGTTCGCTATTTCTACAAATACATTCAGGAACACTCACACACACACATTCAGACACACATTCAGACACAAATTGTGTACTTTAAACTGCTGCGCATGTAGTGAAATGCATAAAATTGCAAATTTTCTATACCAATTTGATGAACAACACGAGACAGACTCGCAAAAAGAATGAAATTGAAGAAACAATTAAACAAGACTGAGGAACACGCCAATAAGAAGCCAGGCAAGAGGAGGCAGCAGCAGCAGCTCCGGCAACATGGAGCTTCGATGAGTGGAGTGCGGCGACAAGCAGGTTCGCTCTAAGAAGCTGCTGGGATGGATCTGGTTCTGTTGATCCGAAATAGTTACCTGCCTAGTTAGATAGTTGCCTGTCTCCTGGCTCTGGGTGTGGTGTGGCGGGCACTGTGTAGCCTTGGCAGAGGAGTATGCAGTATGTTAATGCCGCCACCGCCGTCGCACACACATACATATATGGAATTCTCATTAAACGTAACAAACGAAACCAAATTAAACGAAAATTAAACGTAACTCCGCACGAAACGCCGCTGCCAGAGCATTGGCAGCCATTTGAGTTGAAGCAGCAGTGGCAACATCAGCAGCGCACACACACACGCCAGCGGGACACACAATTTCAATACGACTGAGCAAGTTGCGCCAAGTGCCTGCGCTGCTGCCGCTGTCGCTGCCACCGACGCTGCTTCTGCCTGATTAGCATATTAGCTTGTAATTAGTTGTAATTAATTTTAATTGTGTTGCAGTGCAGTGCAGCGCAGTGGAGTTCTGTGCGGTGCGGTGCGCTGCGCTGCGAGTGGAGTTCTGTGTCGAGTTTGGGCCAGCGGGCGCAGTCACAATTGCGCAACCGTGCTCGCGGAGGATTCTGCGCGCTGAGCAAGTTTCCCCGAAATTCTTCGAATGCATGTTTCTGCCTTTTATAGATTTCTTTTCAATTCGCTACACACACACTCGGCGTGCATGCAGCCCGCAGTTGCACATGCGCATGCGCATAGATTTGTAATTATCTTGTTGCAACTGCAACATGCGATATTTGCATCTTTCTTTCGAAGGGGCATGCCAGCGGATGTTATTAGAGTTGTTGCTCTGGTTTCTGTTGGTGCTGGTGCTGGTGCGGCTGCTTCTCTTGTGGTTGGTGTTATTGCTATTGTGGCGGTTGTTGTTGTTGTTTTGACAAAATGCAATTTTCCCTGTCATGTCGAGTGTAATTGTATCTGATTCCTTTGCGTGGAGCGTTTTTCTGCTGCTTTTGCTGGTGTGCATTTTTTGTAATTTTTTAAATATCTTTTTAATTCTTACTTACTCCGTTTCGAGGGCACATCTCGTCGTCCCCCAATGCCCCGCTTCTGCCCGAGTTCTACGGAGTCTTCCTTCTGTGCATAATTGGTCAAATGAACTGTTATTATCTGCGTCTGTTGCGCCCGCCGCAGTAAATGGCACTCGAGCGAGCATTTAAAAATCCATTTGCATATTGACACATTTGCAAGCATGGCCGCAAAATTAATTATGACTATATGTAAGTGTGTGTGTGTGTGTGCTTGTGTGTGGATCATGTGATTACAGATGACTGCCTCTGACAATTTCCAAGCTGGATAATCGCCACGCTGATGCACCAGGCGCATCAGCGCGAACTGCCTCATTGGTACCCCGGCCGCATATGAACTGCTCTCGCTGGAGCTGAGCTGCCAAGGGCTTTGGCTTGGATTCGGTTGGGCTGGGTTCTTCCGCTTGGCCAGTCTCTGTTGTAAAAATTAATTCAAAGGGTGGCAGAATTAATTTGTTTCACTCATTAACACCGTTGCGCTTTCTAAGGAAATGGCAAAAAGTGTTTTGTTGCTGTTTTCGATTTATCCATGTTTGGTTTTCTTAATATTTGGTTTTAAATTATTTAAATAGGCAGCAAATTATAATAGAATTGAAAATTCCCAAATGACAGTTCCCAAATTTGTCAACCTTTTTAAATCAGAGTTAGTTAGTTTGGAGCCTGCCGCTGCGCTTAATGGGCAACGGTGCTGAAAGCCCGCCATAATCTGCTGTGATTCTACAAATGAAAGGGTGTAGAAAGAGATTTGTTAAGGTTCGGGTTTATTTGTTTCTATCGTGTTAACTGCAGTGTGAGAGTCTTGCTTTCAGATTTTCTATCCCAAGCCTCACTCTCAAGCAAACGAACTACCCTGATGTCCGCATGGACAAATATTGGACTCCTTCCTGTAGGGCCTCAGCTCATAACATGAATATTTTTTACTTAACATGGTTTTACGCAGAGGTAATTTCAGTTTGAGGAATCCCAAGTCTATGGCATTCTTCAATTGCTCACACTGAAGCACTCGATTTATATTGGTATGAGCTGAGGGCTCCTTACGGTAGGACCTCAGCTCATACCTTGTGTAATTTTGTGAACCCAAAATGCGTCTACGCTGTGGTAATTTCAGTTTAAGGAAGAGGAAATAATCACGAGGAGTTGGGTAAAAATTTCACGTCGACGAGTTTCCACAAACACCCAGTAAACATCCTCCCTGTATATCCTGTTATGAGGTCTTTGATGTGGAGCAAACATCCGTGAAGAAATCTCACCTGGCTTTGATCCTTGATGTAATCCTTTTAAATTTGGATCCATTCTCGAAATGTTTTTCCAAATTTCCTGGACAGTTTTACATGCCATAAGCAACAGGACCCTCATGAGCTCGCTGAAAAATATCCTCAGGAATCTCTTTGTGCTGCTCTATTTGAATAAAATTCATTTCATTCATAGAGAGTGAAGCCGCATTGAGAGTATTCCTCGAAATAGCAATTAAAATGGTGGCAACGAGTTTGGGATCATGCTCCTCCACCACAAGTTCCTTCACATTAAAGATGCTATCGTCATCCTATTCTAAAGAAGACAGTCTCAGTAAGATAACTCAGCCTTCTTCGATTGTCTGCCACCACTTTTCGGCCTTCTTCGAATTCCATCTACCAATCGTATGCTTGCGGTTCCTATAAACGAGTCAACCATGGCTCGACTTGCTCTGAGGCAAATTTACTTCAAATAGTGTAGGACTTCAGATTGTTAAAAGAATGGGTCTAAGTAATTAGCTCTATAGAGATCTATCAAGCTACTAACTACATCTCCGTTCTCTTTACTTAGCGAGGGCAACTGAGGGCATCGAGTCAAACGCCTGCTATTTTGTTTGCAGCAGACTTCAAGTCGCCACTTCCTGTGGAGGACCAATGTAGTCGTAAGACCCTCTTTTTATACGCATTATTCATAGTTGCGTTCTGAAGCTATGACCTGAAGAGGTCCTTTGCTAGCAACCATAAGAGTAGACGCAAGTTTTTGAGTCCCGGCATGGTGGCTACGGAAACCCTCTGGCTATAGAAGTCTTGATATGATGATTAATTGCATATGGTTCTGGTGTCGGCAGCGAAAAGGACTCCGCGCACTTGTTTCAGTTAACTTTGAAATATTAACTTGCAGCATACTCATTTCCATGACTGTCCCCCACATTCACTTCCTTCCCGCCATTAATAATGCAGCGGGCATATCACACACAGCTGAAGATGTTTTCGCGGTTTTGACAGGGTGAAACTGCTTAAAAGGACATTATTCATTAAGCGCACATCTCGCCTGCTTACGCGCATACAGTATGCATGCATTATGCACGCGGTTGTTATGGCAGCACCGACACCGAACCAGGCTGACACGAACAACACCGAAAATGCACAGAAAACTGTTTCACACCCATGTGAGTGGCACTGGCTCCAGCAGACACCCACCCACCCGCAATTTTACACCACTCTAGCTTCTAATCAACTTGAATTTATTGTCTCGCAAGATTGCATCCAATAACAACGCCTGCCAAGCGTACGTAATGTCGACCTCTGCTGCTCCCTGCATACCGCTCCGGATTAATATTCCAATGCTTGTTACGTGTAGTACCCACGTGGTACACGGAGTCTGCCAGACTAGCGACGAGGAGTGCGCCACTCACTGTCTTGTCCCTTTAGTAGTGGCTGGGTACATATGCGCTCATGATGTTTGACACCACCCCCAATGTTGCCGGCAGCAGGAGCGGTGCGGATGCTTGAATGCTTCAGATTTGTTTGACGTGGTTCCTTTTTGCTCATTCATTATCCTGCAAGCGGTTTCATATTGTATCGTCCTCATTGTCAACGTCAACGTTAACGTAAACGTCAACTGAAATGTTGGCGTTGTCAGTGTCAGCATCCATGGAAGCTGGGCGAAGCAGCAGTATTTGCGTTTCTCGCCAATTCCCGCACACCCCGACCAATTTTAGGAAATATCTTCCTTAGAAGTACCTGCGGCTGTGGCAGTTGCTGCCTTCCATTGTGCAGCAGACGGGCATATTCACCGAACCCACCAACAGTTCAGCTGGCAGTGCCTTTAATTTGTGACAGGCCAAGGAGTATCCTTTTAAGGTCGGCAGGCAGGATTTGGCCCTTACCTCGCTCTACACATTTATCTCCAGCTTGAATGGTGCCTTCTTGTTTTGATTCGCGAGCCAGGTAAGCAAATCTATTGCCACACATCAGCAAAACACTTCGCAACAAAAGGCAGCAAGCACCGCAACCAGAATCTTTCTGATCGTCTTGCGTAATGTTTTTCCACTGAAGCGACTTCTGGTTAGGCAGGCAGCAGCAGCGCAGCCCATTGCAAGAGCACCTCGGAAGAGATGTTGCAAGCAGGTGCACCCAATTGGCAGCCAGGGGCGAGTTTGCGGGCATTTGCTTTATTATTGCTTTATTTTTATTTAATTTTTACTGCTGCACTTCTCCAGAACAGTTTCGTTAGCGGCCGGCTCCGTTCAGCTCAGCAGCGTTGGATTTCACAGCATTTGGCCAGCCCGCTTGGCCAGTTGGATTGCTGGTTAGAATTCGCTTGAAAATTGATTTGGCAATGGCACAATTGCCACAAATCCCGCACACATGCGCGCTTTTCGGTGCTCCATTCACTGGAGCGGTGGGTGTGCAATGCTCCTATTTACTGGGAAGCGCACTCGTCGCTGGAATATGAGTGGCCAGTGGGCAAAATGCTGCACCAATTGCAAAACATACGTTCTCATGGGGCGCCGCGGTGTTGTGTTCAATTATGTGGAACTACTTTCAATGTGGATACGCGTTCAGTTGAGTCAGCATAATCAGAAAGACGCACTCAGCAATCGTGTGACACACTATTGCGAAACAGCAGGCAGAAGCTTGGGCTTATAAAGGAATTCCACCTTGTTTGCCATGACTCATAGGTTTGGAGTTCAGATATCTCTGCAGATGTGGCCGAAGAGGCTTAGCTACTGAAGAACTTGCATAGAACTCCAGCTTTGAAACAATACGCACGCTTTGCGCAGTACTGAATCTGACAACCTGGTTTGGTGAGTAGTCAGTGTTTGGAAAGGAAACATTTACGGAAGTTTCGGAAACCAGTTCTTCATATTTCATATCTGGAAACAACTCGCAAAATTGGATAAAAATTGAACAACAGCGGAGATTGTGCAATATTTTTACTTCCAATTACACTACAATTGATGTCAGTCATATTGATATAAAATTTTTCAGAAATTTGGCAACGCTAACCGACAACTTTTGGCCTTACAGATAACAACAATTCTGATTTTGCATATTATAAGAATTTCGACATGTTGAGTGATCACTTTTGGAAAGCAATTTAGATCTTTTATTCTTCGATGGACATGGAATGGAAACTTTGTTCAGATAACTGCAACTATATAATATATTATATTATAATTAATCTACAATCAGACAACTTCTCCTCAAATATTTGATACATTTTTGCGCTATATTCAGCATAACAGACAAACAAACAGACAAACTGACAAAGCGACTGACATCTAATGAAAAGTGGCCAACAAAGAAAAAATTAAAAAATGATATGAAAATATAATGATATTTAAAATATAAAGAAAATAATATGGAAAGAAAAATAAAATAAATTAATATTATTTAAATTAATATCGAAAGAAACACTCGTATGAAAAAAAATTAAAGAAAATTACTCCATAATTGATAAAAAAAACTAAACAACTTTATAAAAAGAATAATATGATGATATGAAAAAAACAATAATATTAAAAAAATAATAATATTAAAAAAATAATAATAAAAAAGAATCAAATAATGATATTAAAAATAAAATAAAATTAAGATATGAACAAAAATAATATATGAAAAAATATAATAAAATATGTTATAAAAACTGACTGCTATGAAAAAAAATTGTATATGAAAAAATTAAATATGAAATAAAATAATAAGAAAAAAGAATAAAATTATGATATGAAAAAAATAATACATAGAGAAGAAAAAATTAAATATGGAAATATCTGAAAAAATATTAAAATAATGATATCGACATAAAATAATAATGATATAAAATTAAAATTTTATTAAAAAAATATAATTTAATAATATTAAAAAAAAGACTTTAATAATTTAAGAAAAATACTGTAATAAAATTAAAAAAATACGATATTTAAGTTGGCAGATCAAAAAATTACCCTGAGGATGGTTTCCGGAGGAAACTGAAATATTGGGAATTTTTTAATTAAATAAAAATAATTTTTATTTTTGGACTTTGAACTCGCTAGAAAAACAAATTAATTAAAAAAATACTTTAAATATTTAAAATAAAAATACTCTTATAATTTAAAGAAAATATTATAATAATGTAAAAAAAAATAGTTTTATAATATACAAAAAATATTGTAATAATATTTTAAAAAAATAGTTTACAACAAAAAAATTCATAAAATTCAATAAAAAAAAAAAATACTTGATTAATTTCCATAGAAAAATGATAATAATATGAAAAAAACGAAACGCAGCCGGTAGGATTCGAACCTACGCTCCCAGAGGGAATCTGATTTCGAGTCAGACGCCTTAACCACTCGGCCACGACTGCTTATACGAGCTCTGTGCCTAATGCTGCACAAATACAGTCGGGCATCTGTGCTGACTGGCGTGACGAAACGAAGTATCAAATAAATAATTATGTACTCAAATGTATGTTTGTGTGTGCGTCGGTCCCTATGTTAATTATAATTTCGGGTTTCTACATAAGATTAGCAACAACTCAGCAGAAGTCCATGAACAAATAAAAAATTACAATAGAAAACGGAGAAAAAACAAAAAAGCATAAAAATTTAAAAATAATTTTTATGAAAAATATAAAAAAATGTAATAAATATGTAAATGATGGGAAAAAAAATTTAAAAATAATTTAATAACAAAATTCACGATGGGAAATTATGAAAATTAAAAATGTGAAAATAATTGAATAAGAAAAAAAAATTGCGAAAAAATATGATTTAGGGGAAATAAACATTTTGAAATAATTGAATAAAAAAAGAAAAAAACTAAAAATGGGAAATTATGGGTAATCAAAATTTGAAAATATTAAAAGGAAAAAAAATGAAGAAAAGAAAATAATGTTAAATCAATTTTTTTCTTAAATAAATTAATAATGAAAAGAAAAAATGCAATAAAAAGGAAATTATGGAAAATGAAAATTTTTAATTTATTTTATAAAGAGAAGAAACAAATTATAAATATAGACAATTATGGAAAATAAAAATATTTACATAATTTAATAACGATAAAAACCATCAATATACACTGATTTTAAAATACTTTTCACAGCAGTTATTCAATTACCGCCCACAAAATAAGTGGGCATAGATGAAACTTTATTCTGAACGTGATGTTTGTAGAGACATTTTTCATATTTGAACATTCTACATGGAGGTGGGCATTTATTGATTTATATATATTGATATATAGCTCCCATATTTACCATTGAGGAATGCATTCTAAATAATGTTTAAGATAATAATATAATATATAATAAATAATTGTATATTTTGATTTAAGCAGTAATACAATAGTGAGCGTGACAAGGGATATATACAGTAGTTTTATAGCGTACGACTATGATGTAAATCTTATCTATTATCTTATATTTAGTTATGATACTCCAGTGTGGTTTATGGGCATGGCAATGGACTTAACCTGACAATTTTCCACACAGGACCTGAAATTACTTAAACTGTTGTTGCCATTATTATTGTCGTTTTCTTGTTCTTATCAAACTGTCTGCTAATGGGGAGGACAAAGACGAGAAGGATATAGAACCATCGTAGAAGAAGAAGCTAATGAAGTGAATAAATCGTATACAACTACTTTGGGTATTGGGAATAGGAGAGGGGAATTCATATCCCTTCTATTTGGTTACGCTGCCTCTCTGTACCGCGTGTCTGGGGGATGCCAAATTCTGTGTAGTGTAAAGAGCATAATCTCAGCCATGGCTTTAGTTACTACATTCAGGAAACTCCATTCTATAGAAACAATTAATGACTAATACACTGAGAATTATTTTGTGGACGTTTTTCTACATATAATAATATGTATAAATATATAATCTATAATTATTGTTATTATATTATATTGGAGTAAATTTCTACGGATAACACATTTCTCAATATTGCATATGATTTTTTCTGGTACAAAGAACAACTTCTTCAACTATAAGCATGGAACATAATCCAAAAGAGAACATTAGACATTTTCTCAAGGAAAACTTAGACTTGGGTCTGTGAGACCAGATTTCCACAAAATCACATAAACTATATCTCTCTGATTGGTTTTTGGTTGCAGATAAGTCTCTATCCGTCTCATATCAGAAAAATTGCATGCGAAGTCCTTAAAGCAAAATGGGGTGTCTCTCTATTAACCACTGAACTATAATTTCCTACAAGGAGTTTCTCGAATTACTCGTAATACTGGTCAGTCTTTTAATACCTGTTAGAGACTGTAACAGAACATATCTGAAGAGTGTTTCGGCATCTCTCCAAGTTTTTAGACCACAGAATTTTTTCCCAAAATTATTATTCATTCCAGATTATATGTTTTTCAGAAACATGTCATCATCATCTCAATGCTTCACAACTCTTTCCTGTTCCTATTCTGATAATTTTCTGTTTAATTTATTTTCGCCTTCCCCGCCATCTTCATTTTCTGCGGTATCAGCTGAAGCAGGCAACATTTTCCTAGAAACAAATAAGGACAAAGCTCCTTAAAGTAGACGTTGTGTACTCCTTAAACTGTGTGTACGAATATGCTCGCTTGGAATAGGTCATGTTGTTAAGCTATAAAATAATAACGGAGTGAAAAGGTCGTAAAACCGAGAATGTGCGTATGAACTTGTAAGGAAACTCATTCAGCAAACACACCCACTCGCACCCACATACACACTTATACGCTTATATTTTGATTTCCTTTGCAACCACCACGCACCAACTCAACTCCACAAAAGTTGTGGCAGCGCTCGGCAGTGCCACTCCCCCTCCCGCATTGCTCCGTGTAATATCCTTTTTCTGGATCGATAAATTTTGTCTGCGACACTTTTTGGTGCGTGTGCAAGGAGCTCCACTTCAGGCATTCGACGCCACACACACACACACACACACTCACCACTACACAGACGCATGAACGGACGCAGAGACAGAGTCGACAGTGGTGCAGTCGCCCGGTAGAAGACTAAGAAGACTAATGAAGCGTTTGTAGTGGGTCGGTTGGCGACACTGTGGCACGATGTCATACTCTCTGTGCACGCCTGGCTGAGTGTTGATAAACAAACTGCGGGAATAATGCAAATGTTTGGGTATTTGGACGCCGCCAGTGGCCCGTAGTGCGTCGTTATATCCATTCCATACACATACATTTTGCCTTGTTGGGTTGTGGCTGCCTTATGTAAAAGCGGCCTCCTCTGCTGGCGTTCTGCGTTCTGCGTCCTTCGTCCTGTTCGTTTGTTTTCGATTGTTCGTTTTATGGGTTGCCCATTCACTACTTTGCTGATGTCTGTCTATCGTGTCATGAGAGCTTTCGTTTAGTGGTGCGTGCGTGCGTAAGCCCTCCTCCGCGTCAAACATCGCCGCCGCTGCCGCCATCGCCATTGCTGCGTCAGTCTCAGCCGCTTCGTTTCGTTCATATGCGGTGATATCCTCTTTTCGGTCTATGCTGGCGCGTAGGTTTACCTTTCGCTTTGTTGGCGAGTTCAATGAACTTTTTGGGTTTTTGACATGTTGTTTGTATGGGTGGGTGTGTATATGTGTGTGAGTGTGTGTGGTTGCATGGGTGTCCTGGGCGTATGGCACAAGGCGTTTGTGCGGTTGTTCTTCTCCAGTCTGTGCATACTTTGTCCATTATCGGAAAAGTTTTTTTCTCTTCGTTTTGTTTTGAGTTTAACTAACTCATATACGAGTATATATTTATAGTATATATACATACGAGTATATATATGTTTTCGCTTGGGAATTATTCCATTATCCTTTGAAATGCTTTCCAGACATGTTGCTCTGTATTTATTTATAAACAATTCGAGACGAAAAAATCAATAACCTTCCGGAGTCACTGTAATTGTTGAGCTTCCAAACCAAAGTGCAAGGACATTTCAGCATTGCAAATGAGTTCAAGGACTTGACTAGAAGTTTTTCTTAGTAAGGGTTGACCATTAATTTAGGGAGTCTTCATCATGCCTGTAACTTTTAAGCTTCGTATGCCTGCCATGGCAAAGTTGTATCAAATTAAGCCACAAATATTGACTTAAGACTCTAAAGTCAAAACTCTAGCATGGGGCTTACCGACATGGAAGTTGTCGTAAGTTCTGCCAGTTTTGGAATCAATGAATGAAATCCCCTTATTTAGAATTAATTAAAATTGTGAGGATTAAGTCGGTGAAACTTGGGAAGAATACACAAAGGACATGGGCAACTTCATAATTATGTGAAATATGTGCGACATAAGTAATCAGCAAATTGATAAAATGTTGAAGGATTATTAAGAAGTGGTCAAGAAACGTGAAATATTGGTGACTTGTCCAGCACAGCGGGATTTGATGGCCTAAGAATAGAGACGGTAATCACAACATGGCTGTTCAAGGCTCATCTTATTGATTCGCGATCATTGGAGATTACTTCCGACAAGAAAGGAAAACGCAGGTTCCCAATTATATCAGCAGTGGTCATTTAAAGTACAGAATAAATTATCTCGCAGAAAATAAAAGAGTGTTGATTTATCAATAGAATAAACAATTTGTTTTTATTGGAATAAATTTATTTATATTGGAGTAAATCATTTTTTCGAAATTAAGGTTCTACAATTGAAAATTGGGTGGATTTGTCATATCTGCTAAAAAGTTGCGCCTTGGTTGGACCACAGGGGACAAGCGAAAAGCGACACTTATGATATGGTTGCGTCACAAAAATAAGTGGCATTAGGCAATGTCCTGGTTAGGTGTGCCGAAACATCCAAAATTGGTAGGTATTATATGGATTAACCATCGTGTTCAATGCTGGTGCACTGACAATAGAAGAATTCATATGAGTGGATTCCGGCTCATTTATGTGGCATTTTGTTACCTTGAATTAGTTTTATAGAAATCCTTCAAATTTAAGTATATCAAGAATAGTAGTACAAACGATAAAGACCTATTATATACGACTGAGTAATTAAAGTGATACTTTGGCCCTCATTTCTGAACATTAAATCCTTGGCATTAATCTAGTAACACCTGCAGTGGATCATGTGAGTGTGCTTGGTAACCATAATGAGCCAGTTCTGCAGAAGCATTCGTGTTGATATACTTAGTATTGAAGGTAACAATGCTGCTCTTATCACTGTTATACAGGCCAAGGACCGTTGGCATGCAACTGGATGCAATCATCTGTACAGAGAAGACGATATTTGAGTTGCAAGACGAGATTGTAGAAAAGACGAAATTTTAGTTGCAAGATGGAAACTTATTAGCAAATCAATGGAGATGCTGAAGAAGTAGTCGGAAAAGTGGAAAGGAATGAAGGTGGATATTTCTTTCCGTAATCCCAAAACTTGGAATATGTTGAACGCTCAGAGATGCCAAATAATATACTCAGGTCCATTACAAATTCATGGAACAATCGGATTAGTTATACGAGTATTCTCCAATATACTTTCCACTGTATTCGTGTACAGAGCATTGAGGTACACCTGACGATATGATATTAAGTGATGTTATCCTCATATATACTAACAGCTGTATATATGAGGATGATAGAGCATCGGGTTTAAAAAAAATTCAATGCAATTCTTACCATTGTCTAGTTCGGCCAGAGTATTGTGGTATTGAAACCACCAGTTACCAAGCAACAACATCACTCTCCTGCCTGTGCACACTTGTGCTATTAGCACATGCCTCTATGATACCATGGCAACTAATTCAGAGAAGTTTGAAAACACCAGAATACCACTTTCATCATGAGTCCAAACAAATCCACACTGAGCAACCAATCAACGCTGCTCGGCAATTCCCATTTTGTGAGCATTGGGAGTCGATTTGAGGAGCGTGTCGCCAGCATTGCACTGGGAAATATTTGAAATTACGAATTAAAATTCTAGCGGCAGCAGAGCGGAATTATTACAGGCGTTGCAGTCAGGAGCAGAATGCCACATAATGCTTTAAAGAGGCTACCATCAGCACCGTGGAGTTTTTGGGTGCCTCGACTTGGATTGAAAAAGACGCAAAGAAGACGACGACGGCTCGCAGCAGCAAAAAATCTGACAAGTACATATTTATGGACACCATGTCACACAATAAAATAGCAATTGCTGCCAGGCTGCCGCACAGCACCACCGACGGACGACCGCACAGATCACAGAGCACCAAGCAAGCAACAAGTTGCTGTTGCTAGTGCTGGTGCTAGTGCTGCCGCTGCTGTTGGTGCTGCTGTGGCTTGGAGTGATCGCACAGCTAACGAGCCACAGCAAACGAGGCTGGGGCTGAGCCGAGGTGCACCTTACAAGAGCGGCTTAGAGGCATGCGCGCGGCATGTATGGGAGTGAGTGGCCCTGCAACCCAACCAGGGAGCCAGGGAGCCATCGAGCGATCCCTGCCCGCACTCGAGTGGATCATAGGTACATAGTTGTAGCTGCCTCAGCCTCAGCCTCAGCCTCAGCCGCTGCTGTTGTTGCTGTTGCGTTTGCGGCCGTGTGGTTATGTGTGGTTATGGATGGATGAAGTAGTTATGGCTGGCGTATTCAGCAGCATTCGGCGCACTTAATTTCAGCGCTTAACAGACAATTAAAATCCAATTAATTCTGACGTTTATTATGTTAAGCCGCTTGTGAGCTTGTCCGCTCGTCCGTTCGTCTCTCTGTGAATTCTCTTCCACCGCAGCACTGGATTGCTATTTGTTGCTGTTCTTGCTGTTGGCATTATTGTTGTAGATGCTTGCTGCTGCTGTTGTTGGTATTGTTATTGTTGTTGTTGTAATGTTATGGTTTGTGTCTTCTATGATAATCGCGACATTGGTCGTTTTACTGTTTTACTGCTTCTATTTCTGCGGCTGCGGCTGCTGTTCCCTCTCTCGTTGCAGTTGCAGTTGCTGGCATTGCAATTGTTGTTGTTGTTGTTATTGTTCTTGTTGTCGTTGTAGTTGCCGCTGCGTTTGCTTACCATGAGAAACATTTTATTTCATTAGGCTCGTAGCATGCCTGCCGAGTTTGCGGCGACTTCGGTGTAAGTCTTAATCTTGAATTTGCATTGGCAATCCTTGGACTTGTGACTTCTTCCACGTGTGTGTAAGCGGAATTTTGCGCTGCTGTTGTGTTCCTTTTTGTGTTTGTTGTTTATGTTGTTCATAGCAAAATTTGTAACAGTTAAATTGAATATTTTGAGTCTGAGGCTTCTTCCCAACATCCTCGAATAATATCATAATTGCTGTGAAATGAACTTGAAAATGAGTTGGGTTTTATGAGCCATGTTGGCAACCTTGCGATGCGTATTACAATTGCTCACGAAGGGGGACAGTTGCAGCCATCCACAGGTCCAACATAAAGAAGAGTCTAGCGCTCAAGCATGTCCAGTCTCAACAATTTGCTAATTATTTTGAGGCCAGCAACTCCAGCAGAGGCAAGACTTTTCGGATAAATTCCCCTACCATTGCTTACCTCTTTGATTGCAGTAGTAGCGTAGTTACGAGTTGTGGTTTAAATGTTCTTCGCGTAGAATTCCAGCATTATTATAGAGCAAAGTAAGTACGGTCATCATTTACTATAAGAACAGTTAATGTACTTAGATGGTAAGTTTGTGAAGGTTCCTTTCACGAAATCGTTTGTTGGTCTAGAAGCTGGACTGGCCAGAAATGACAGTGCTAGGAATATGATAGGAATATGGAAGAAGGTGCTCACTGATATGATACGGATATCCGGTAATAAGCAGTGACAAGCATATCTATTACGGCCCGAAAAGATTTATTAGCTCTGGAGAATCTCGGGGAATTAAAGAAATGAAGCAAAGGATTACTCAGGATTCTTCTAATTTAGTATCTGTTGGTAGTTGACATATTTAAAACACTCCTACAGTAAAGTAGATATAAGCGTAGGTCTCCCTATTAGCTTCCAATCTCAACATGGAATGTGAATGTGAAGCCGCATTAAAACGTCAATCTATATCTCTGATGTCCTCATTTCAAGCAACTCCTTATTTTACCGGTTCATCTACTATTTAATTGCCTTCGATATGCTATGCTCTGGAATCCAAGACAACAATGTTCGTGTAGTGAGACATTTGTCAGAGCCTTTGAAATACTTCAGAGCAACGCAGTTCTCGAAAAAAACAAGCTTCCCAAAAACTCCAAATGGCAGGTCTTTTCAAAAGGAATGGAACTTGTCCTCATGCGGTATCAAAAATGACCAATCCGGGGCTAAGTGTGCTTTTTCATAGACCGCTCATCCTACCTATCTACCTAACACCGTCTTCGCCAATAATACAGTCAAATGTCTAATTGAGACTTTGTTATGCATGATGATGGTTGCGCATTCCAATAATCACACAAATTAAAGCCATATTGAACCTTACAAGAATCTCACAGTCTTAGCCTGATATTACTAGTGACAGTGTAATGAATGCTTCGATGATTTAATTAGTTCCAAGTTTTCCTAGAGTAACTGTTTCTACAGCAAGAAATATTAACTCAGCGCTTAGGGATATTCATCGCCCATTTCGCCATCCGCGAATCAGTGCCGATGAATATCCATGTATTCCTGAAGATCTGTGTCCCTCATCGTTTCTTCTCTACAACTTTCTCAATCAGGGAATTTGGTATGATGAGGAACTTCTTTGGTCTTCTGTGGTAGGGGAATGTAGTTTTCGTCCATTTCAATGTGAGATATTCAAGCATATTGACTTCATGTGCGGAACTGATTGAACTTAGTCCTGATTCCATGTGGTGAAATCATATATCTCACCCTCCCCCCACTATTCAGTTCTACAAGTTTGTCGCAGCATTTACGCATTTCTTAAACTGATATCCAAGAATAGAGTCGAACTGCTCATTTGCCTCCTATATCGCCGCTTTGAGTGCCTCCACCAGCTTTGTTTGTACCAGTTCCCCAAATATCATTCCCAACCTAGGCACACGGCGACTTTGGGATGCGCCGTTTTGCATTGAAGACGACGTTGGCATTTGAAATGAACATTTTAGCACATGCCGCATTGGCAAAAGTATCAGCAGTGTTAGACAGGACACTGAACCTGGAACCGATGCCGAGGCACGCTCATGTGACGGGAGTAAGTTCACCTCAAAAATTGCGAGCAGGTTCGCGAAAATCAAAAATTCTTCCAAAAGTCAAGAGGAGGCACCACGAGCTGCTCCGTTGTGGCTGCCTTTGTTGTTAGTCATCGTCGCCTCGTCGGGTGACAAGTGCCCAAAAAAGTCCAAAAAACAAAACGGAAAAAGCAGGAAAAAAAACAAAAAATAAAGTGAAAACAAAAAGGTTGCCATCTTAAGTGCCTGCGACGGCAACCGCAGTGGAACGGCCTGAATGGCTTTTTTGACGTATGAAAAATAGGAAGGTGCCATCGTCCTGAGTACGAGCGTAGCGCGGAGTTGACGGCAAATGCGTGACTGCAGTGCCAAATGTCATCAGCGAGTCCTTTCGGTGTGGCTGGCGTTTTATGGCATTGCATGACAGCTTAAAATACGACTACGAGCACAACCTCAAACAGGCAAGACATCCAGAAAGAAGGTGCCTCTCACTGCCAGCCTGTTTTGCTTTTTTCCGTATTTATTTATTTTTTCAGTTACTTTATTTCTAGCTTTCTTTTTGTGTGTGTTTGGTTTGTTTTTGTTGGTTGTGGCAGGCACACCGAAATCGACACGACTAATAAAATGCGACTGACGCTGAATCATAAAATGACAACAAATAATGCCGTAGAGTTCCCCAAAAAACAAGCAAAAGTAACAAGAAGCGAGAACCCGAAAAGGACGAAATGACGTTACGGTGCTTTAGACCGAAAAATTCTCAACAGCGACGACGGCGATGTCGTCTTCCTTAATGCCTCAGCTGGAGTAGCGTCAGCGTCGACAGGATAACGCTGTATCCTTGTAAGCAGCGAAGGGAATTTTGACGCTACCGCTGCTGCTGCTGCTGCTGCTGGTGCCGCTGCTCCGTTTTTGCTTTGTGTTTGTCGCCATTTTTTACAGCCATCGTCTTGTTGTTGGTGTTGTTGTAATTTTTTGTTGTTGTTTGTGTACGAAATCGGTCACTGAACCCGCCTGCTTTCGCGCCTTGGCCTGCCTGCCTGCCGTCTTGCATGCCTTCCTGCATGCCTTCACTTCATCATATCATTTTCATGTTTGTCTTCTTTGTTGTTGTTGCGGTTGTTGCTGTTGTTGTTGTTGTGCCTTGCGTTTGAATGAATTAAGCGCACCGTGCGACTCTTTAGGGTCCTTTGATAATGAAAACAAAATAACAAGCGCACGAGATCCTTAAAGAAGCGTTAAATGCATTTTTTACGCTTACACACATACACACACACTAATATACATAAACACATTCGCACACTCTGCCATTCTCACATGGAGAGTGTATTGAAAAGCTCAACCAACCACCCGCCACACTGTCTCACACACATCCTTAAGTGCGAGTAATTTTAGGTTCGCTACACTCTGGCTATGGCGGCATTCTTGGAAATTTTCGGCTCGAGTTCATTGCTCTGCCTCCTGCGCACACACATTCTCTAGATTCGACGATACTCGTAACAGCTGATGCCGCCACTCCTGCTGCAGTGCTGCGTCACGTTAATCCACATGCTTATCCCTAATGCCAGAGTCCTTCTGCCGGAGTTCTTTCGTTCGGCCATTCGCACATTACGCACGTGCTGAGCGGCCGTTGGCTTCTTCTGGCTAAAAATGCCGCCTCGCCGCTTCTAAGGCTTCATTTGTGCGAGTAACTGTTGCCGCAATTTCGGGTGTCAATGTCCTTTAATTTTGCTGCTCTCTGCGTTGCTGTGCCTTTTGTTTTGCTTTTCGGTTTTTGTATCGTTTACAGCCTCGTCAAATGTCTTGCAGGACATTCATTGTGCACGTTGAAGTTTTGTTAGCGTAAATGCGTCTCGGCTTCGGCCAAACACACTCGCACTCGCACAGCGCCAAAGGACATTGAACGTCTGTTTTATGTCTGAATGCGTGCAGTACACTTTTTGATAAGCAGCAAACAAATAAAATGCTCGTAAATTAAAGCGAGGCAGGTCCTGCAAACGCATTTCATGGCAAGGCAAATTATGATGTGCCCGCTCGGTTGTTGTTTTGTTGTTTGGCTGTTTTTTTTGTGGTTCGATTTTCGGTGCATTGAACTCCTTGCCCTGTTTACCGGCATGTTTATCGGCAGCAAATGCGATAAATTCTGGAAAATGTGCATTTAATTTGTATGCAATAAAGTGCCAAAGATTACGGCACCGTTACTCGACATGCGACTTTCGAGTGGATGCGCTAATTCCTTGGGACAGCCGACACGCATTTAACGACTTGGTTACGGTTCAGTCTCGATACGGTCGAGTGGAATTACTTTGAACACAAATTTAGCTGTCAGGAGCTAATTTCTTATCTGCTTCTTTAGTTAATCCTTTCACATCAGCAGCGCAAAGTCTGGGAAAGGCCGCAGAAAAGCTGCCCTGAAGGCATTATTCGGGATATGGATCTAGGGAAAGTTAACTATACTGCAAGGAAGTTTGCGTTCAAGAAGGCAAGGGAAATTATTTGTAGACAATTTGAATGGCGACTCCGTTGGTTTAGAGTGGAATTATCCTTGACTATTTGGAGGGAGAGTGAACTACGATTCCATGACTGAAGAACCAGGAAATCTTAAATTAAGCATATTTTTATTTATATTCAAAGTTCATACTCTGAGGTCAAATGTGGAACAAAATTTTGCCAAGAATCCGAGTTCTCTTTTGTAGGACATTCTTCAAGCTGTGCCTGTATTGTTGTGGCTCTACTCTGCCTATTACTACGGTGAGGTTACTCTTCATTATTTGAATCTTAGCCTGTTTTTCAGACAACCCCTCGGAAATAAGTCAGCAAGCTTCAAATTACATGATTTCGGTAGTCAATTGCAATATCTCAAAGGACAAAATAAAAGTCCAGGGAATCTGTATCGTCGAAATCTCTGAAGCAGATATTTGTGCGTTAATAAAGTTTTATTGCGCACGACTTCGCTGATTTCTTCATGCAATTATGCCGTTGTCTCATTGGGTATGCAGCTCGTTGGCTGATCCAGCAAAACGCCGGAAGGATGTTGCCATTGCGTATGCAGCAAACGGCGGCATAAATAAATACAGCACAGACACAGGGGAAGCCAGGCCAGTGGAAATCTGTTAAAGTTTTGCTCTTAAAGTGTGGGCAAATTTTCCAGACATCAGATAAAACCTATCGCCGCAGTAATCTGCAAGGATATATGACGGGCGCAAAATAACTCCCAAATGCGTTTTAAACTACGCCACCAACGTACGCTAATGATGATGAAGCATCATCTTCGAGCGACCCTCCCCCGCACGCTAATGCATTTTAATTTTCCCGCGTCACTTTTGCTGCCTCTCCTGGCGGTGTTGCTGTAGCTCCTGTGCTGGATCCTTGCACGCTCACTATTTTCCACTCAAAAGTCATATCCGAAGGGCATAAAATCTGAGAGCAGCACAATGGAAATGCACTTGAGCGCCGGCTGTAAATTCACCATTTTCTCGAAACCCTCCCCGTCCCGGCCTCCCCAGCACTCGAACTCGCACACATAACTCCACGCTAAGCACACAAATTTCCGTCGGTCTCTTGCTAGTCTCCTTCATACGTCCTTCAGCATGTGCAAGGGATCATGACTTTTCCTTTGCTCGCTGGCACATCTTCGCAAATACGCGGGCACAATTTCTCTCTGCTGTGCTGTGCAATGTTTTGCGACGCGACTCGGGAAAAATGCCTGCGAGGCTGCAAAGAAGTAAAATGAAAATGAGGAAAAATACGCGCATAAAATGCGAGCTAAAAGTGAAACAAACAGGATAATAGAATTGGAAATGAACGAGTCCTGCAGCGCATTAAATAGGTTGATTCCACAGCGATGTGCTATCGCGGCGCCCGCTGGTGCGAGGGGACGGGCTCTGGCAGCCGGTCCGTCAGTCTGGCGGTCCGTCGATGCGCCCGTGGTAGGGTCGCACTCATGGCAGCACTGCAATGAATTAGAAATGAAGACAATTTCGGCGCAAAAACTATTTCGTATGAATGTGCGAAGGCGCTGCACGACAATAACAACAAAATGCACAAAAAATTGTCAGGATGCAAAATGCCAGAGCAAAACGAATCGAAAGCGTGGCGCAGAAAAGTGAAAAAAGAGTCGAAAAGTCCCTGTGCGCTGAAGACGTTCACCAGCAATCGATGCTGGATGCAGGGATGCAGCTTGTGAGGTATATTTAAAGAGCGTTGTGAGGCGTACAAAGGTCGCAGCAGAAAATCACAAATTATGGCATAGGCGGGAGAAAAATACACGAAAATAATTGCGAGGGGGGTTGGTTGGGGTTGGTGAATAAGTTCATTTTCTGGGAGGGTGATGACACTTCTGTGTGTTGCAAGCTCTGCGTAGATTTGGAACTCTTATAGGTGGTTAGGAAGTTTGGTACTGGATGTGACCCCGATTAAATTACTGAGCTAAGCCATTATCACGCTGTGATCTTCTTAATGGGACTACAGGAGGACCTTGTAGACTTGAGCAGGAGTTTTTGTGATGCTTTGTCATATGTCTGGAGCTTCTTCGGGATGTGTCCGACGGTTCTTTGTGAAGAGTCTAGGATAATCTAGCAAGATGGTTTTAAACTCACCTCCATAAATTCTCCAAGAGCATAATCTTGAAGCGCGCCTCAACCACGCAACCTTCGATGTTATAAGTCTGAGTTCAGAAGTTGAATATTTCTGCACATAACTTTAGGAACCAATCATGTCTGTTTGATAAAGATTTCCTCACAAAAGAATTTTAAACCTGTGATAATTATTTCGGGTGGAAAACATGCTTGAACTCTGCTACAGAAGTCGACACTTTGGCTTTCTGGAACAAAAACAATGTTTTCAGTGCCCCAGAATTAGACATTATGGTAAATGTAGAACATTGAGGCCAGAGTTCACTCGGGCATTACCACCTTGCCTAATCTTACGTGTCTGTGACTCTGTTTATAATGGATTTTTATTGCCATAAGTGTAAGGTAACTCTTATTATAGAAGAGTCTTCGACCCTTTTTTTGTTACACTTTATAAACGAAGACTGCTTTCTTTCGAGTATTCTTTGGTGTTGTTTCATGCAGAAGACGACCTTCTTTATTAGGGAAGAGATGGGTACATCTTTTACGGCGTGTAACGTACTCGTCACTCAGTATTGGATCTTATTGCACTACGCCTTGGTTCTTCCGGCATTGCGTCGGATCCTGTTTATGAATTTTTCTGTTCTAAGCTTATTTTATCCCAAAGTTGGTTAGGGCGATGTGAATTTGTCCTCATTTTTTCTCTGAAGAATGATTACTTACCCTGAACATGATAAGTTGAGGTAGAACTCTTAGCAATAGTTGAGGTTGGACCCTTCACAATAGTGTCAATAATAATATGGAATCTAAGTGGAATTTGTTTTCATAATCCACTCTAACTTGAGTATTCCTCTCCTGCATATATTCATCAGCTTGGATTTTACTATCACGGGCAAGTGACTGGTAACTTGGCTGGTGTGTGTATCTCTCTGACTCCCCAAACTTTTTCAGTGGAAGTGGACACTCAAATTTCAACTCTTAATTCCCGTACTTGAGATTTATACATTAGGGAATATATTGCCCTTGGAAAAATTGATTGGTATAAGAATGAATGCAACAAAAATAGGTTGTGGCAGATGGACAGGAAAAAAGGTGAATCTTGTGTTGCTTGCGAAGTGCGGAAGGTGTATATGGCTCCAATAGTAGTGCCGCAGTGCATCACAGCCAATGAAGAGTTTGAGTCCACTTTTGGAGTCATCTCTCGTTACTTTTTAGCTCTGGTATAAACTCTCCACTAGCAGTGCCTCACTGCATCATGGCTACTTTTGCAGTAGTCTCGGGTTGGTTTTCTAACTCTGGAATCAACTAGCAAAGATGCTGATGCCACAGTTTTCAGCACCTGTCGAGCTGCGAGGAATACTCGGAATAAATTTCCGCCGATCAGCATTTAAACATACCCCAAATGGCTCATTCACCTCTTAACAAAAGTGACTAATGTGCTCAATTTGTGTGCTGCTATTTTGCTGTTTGTTCCCTTCTGTTCAGTTCTGTTCTGTTCTGTTCAGTTTGCGTCTTTTATTTCGGCATTGAAGGCATTCTTCTTTAGAATTCGCTTTGGCAGTCTTCTGCGACTTTTGTTTCGTTTTCATTAGGCAACAATGTCGATTTTTAGTGCATTTCTTTTACAAATAATTTCAACAGACAAATACAAAAACGAGCAACAGAACGTAGCCCGGCGAAGAAAGGCAGGAGAATGCAAACGAAAGCTATTTTCATTCATTAGAGAGCAGCACACCCTTTAGCCATATTATCTGCCATTTTTAAGGCTAATCTGCAGGGATTTTTGCACTTTGCGTTGTGTTTCCTTTCAATTTGCTGGTTTCCTTCGCATTCGACTGCTGTGCAGCAGTTTTCTTTTGAATGCCGGAATTTTCTTTTTCATTAGTTTAACGGTGCAAGAGGAAAACAACCCCCAACCCCCCTCCGCTTAGCAGACCACAATACAAAAACCGGCAAAGAAACTGATGGCAGATGCATTGGAACTCGTATCTCAAGAAATCTGTCTACTTTGAGAGCCTCGTCTGTAGTCGTAAGCGGCATGCGGCATGCGGCAATGTAGCTTTTGTGCTGCAGTGAATTCTCCGCTTTTTATTTATTTTTGCATAAATGCTTTGCAGTATTTTTTGTTAGTATTTTTTTGTATTTATTTTGTTTGCTTTTGTTTCTTGGCTGTTTATAATTTTGTCGCCTTGTGTGCAACGCATTGAACGGAATTACGGAATTACTATTCTCGGTTTGAAGGTGTTGGGGAACGGCGGCTTGAACGGGGCCGCTGTGGTTGTTGTTGGAGTTCTGCTGGGATAATCCTTTATTAATTGCGCCATGTCATGTTATGTGCAATTTTTGTGAAACCTCTTCTTCCACTTAATTTCTTTCACTGTTCCGTTTGTTGCGCTGCGAAACGTAAAACATTTTCTTTCCTCTGTTGTGTTGTTTTCGTGTTGTTGTTGTTGTTGTTGTTGTTGTTGTTATTATTCAGCTTTTCTTTCTGGTTGTTGCATTTTGATATTTATTTTTATTGTTGTTGTTGTGTCTGAGCAAGGTTTTTCCTACAAGTGTAATTTATATGCCACAATCACGCAAATTTATATTATGCAAATCTAAATGAAGTAGAGAAGAACTTATTTATATTTAATGTTTTTGTTTTGTTCTTTTTTCTCTGCTACAATTACAATACAGAAAATTTAAATTAAAAAAGAATCGTTTAAGAAGAACGTAATTCATATTTCTAGCGGGTTTCCGCAAATGAGATATTATGGAATTGTGCGGTGCTGGACAAATGAAAGCGCTTGAGTCACTGGCCGCAATTTCAAATTGGATGAGCGAGTACTTTCATGATCAAGCGTATGAGTTTCGTTGTGGCCCTCCGTAGACAATTGATTGACTATGGTAACCCCACAACTATCAGTCTAGACCTATACAAAATATGTTCTTTGTCGGTGGAATCACTGATCAATCCTTACATTGGACTTTCGATACAAAAGAAGTGTCATTACAGGCTTATAAGAACAATGTTCTGTCTCAGCGGAATCATTTCTTAACTCCAAAACTATCAGTCCAGACCTACCTCTTTCGGCGGAATCACAGATCAATTCTTAGATAGGATATTAGAAAGAACCTTAGCATGTTCAACAAATGCCTGTTTCATCATAGTTTATTACGGAGAGAGAGGACATTGCAATTTCTATACTAAAGATATGTCATTTCAGACTTATAAGATGGAATAAACTATGTTTTCTGCTCAACGATTTACAGATCATTCCTTAGAGAGTATCTTAATATGGTTAAAATAATCCTGTTTCATCATAGTATGTTTTGTAGCTGCGAATTACCGATAATTTCCAAAAGAGTAACTTAAGATGTCCAATAAGTTTCAATTTCATCACAGTTCATTAGCGGAAGAGAGAGAACTGCACTCCACATACTAGCGATATTATTCCATTTTATAGTTACAAAAACCATGTTCTTTGTCCACGGAATTACCAATCGTTTCTTAGAGAGAACCTTATTATGCCCCACATGTTCCGGTTTTATCAAAGTTTTTTACATAGAAAGAAGATACTGAAATTTCTCTGCAAAATACTGCTAATCCAGACTTACATGGTGCAGTACGCTATATTTTCTGTTGACCAAATCACCGATCATTCCTTAGAGATAACTTTAGCATGTCCAACATGTTCCAGTTTCATCGTAGTAAGCACTCTGCCACTCCAACAATAATGCAACAAAAAGTTCGCAATCCACTGTTCAAAATATTATTTTCAGCTCAGTGACGTCACCTGATTATTAGGAAACTTCAGGATTTGACCAACAATTTTTAATATCAGAAATTCCCGAAGATAGCTGAGAAAATGTCACAACCGAACTGAGCTCTTTTTGCTCAGTTTTTCTGCGTGTAAGAGGAATTCTTTGTGTGCTCAAAAAACGACGGGGCATCTCTGATTGTTGGTTCCCTCCCTTTCCCAAACCTGCAACAGCCCAATTATGCTCACCCATCTTTCTCCATTTGGTAATAAATTCAGTCAAAATTAAAGCAAGGCGGACTATAAACTGAGCATGACTCCTTCAGCTGCTTAGAAATTAATTAATGTACACCTTGAACGGAGCTGCCCAGATTGAATTCAGCACCAGTTTCAGTTTCAGCCCGAGTCGCAGTTGTCTTCGCCTCCATGCTCCATTTGAATGGCGAAACGGTCAGTCTGCAAATGGGGCACATAATTTAGCATTCGACTTCCTCTATTATCGAGCGCCGATACCTCCGCCGGTCTCTGGCAATTAATCAGCGCGCGTGAGGGTCGCGTCGCGCTCGCATTTTTAAACGCGTTTCGCAAACCGAATTTGCAATTGGGTCAAATCTGTGCGAATGCGGTCATTTACACGGCTTTAGATCTTGTCTTGGCTGGGCTGCGATAGGCCCCTCCGTGACTCGAGCTGTTTTATGCTGCGCGGTTGTGATCAAATTTGCCAGATTTGCAGAAAAGTGGATGCGAATTTGCATAAGCTGAGATTTTACGACCAATTGCAGTGATAAATTTCGACGCTGATGGCGAATTCGCACAAATTCAAATTTGACGCCAGTTTTACGTGCGTTTCGCCGGGTTCTTCGTGTGCCGTTCTCTGCGGAGAGAGGTCATTGTGCGCACTTCTGCGCTGAAAATGCTTCTGAGCTGGGCCGTAAATCTAGCACAAACTGGTGTGGCCAAGTGACCGCTCAGCTGATACCGTGTTTGATGGGTTCTTTGAACACTCTGACGACTTACTCGTCACTGGAATACATAAAACTGTAAATCACCAGAATGACAAAGAAATGCGTGATTCGAAAGTGATCATGTATGTTTCCCTCTTGGAAGTACTTCAGCGCGCACAGAATTGTCTCATTGAAGCATCATCTGCGGAATTATCTTCTTCATCAAGTGAAAGACCAGGTGAAGAACTTAGCCACAGAGGAGATTAGTGTTGGACCAAAATTAACATTAACGCTGAGTTGAGGACACGTTCAGAAAGGATGAATTAAGATATGTTTACAGGAATTATGCTCAAGTTCTCATATATGCGAAGTAAAGTGTTTAATGAGTATTAAGAAACATCCATTTGTGGAACGGGCAGAATGGACAAAAATGGAGTAGAGTCAAGTCAAAGTTTTATGTGCTAGGAAGTGTTGAATTGTGTGTTAGGTGTCAGGTGTGGAACAATATTTAGTATGGAACAATTATTAACAATTTAAAGGTTGAATAGTTTGAATGTTGCAACAATACCGAGGGAACCTGAAAAATTTAATTATGTTCTCACTACCGAACTAAAGACAGCATTAAGAATGGGATTGTATATTTAAATTAAAACACGGACCTCAATCATGAGAACAGAGGACATCACATCAAGATAATATTTCGCCAAGTGTTCCTCAATGCTCTATAGTAGTGTACAGCAGGAAGTACTCGTGGGAGTACTCTGTTTATTCCATGAACTATTCGTACAAAATATCAAATTGTTCAGCAACCAATGATAATAATTCCATAACCTAGTTAAGTAATTAAACACCTGACTTCTTTGGCCTTTTTAATTATTGTCCGTTCTGGTATTGGATCTACAAAGTAATCTTTAATCTTTCTTCCATTCCTTTGTTGGCACTATTTCTACAGCATCTCCATGGATTTGTTGCCTTATTCCTAATACCTTCAAACCATCCAGTTAAAGATATTGTAACTCTATTCCAAGTGTTCACTTTACAGCAGGTTGCGACCAGGTGGAGGTCTAGCTCAATTACCATGTTCCTAAAGTACAATGATAAGGAATCCATTATTAAGTTGAATTTTGAGCTCAACTGGAGTAACAGTCAATGGATGTGATCTCCCTTGTAGTGGGATGACGGATTAGCTAAAATGAGTGGATTGATCTGATTGATAAATAAACTAAAATTCAAATGAATACAATTGGAGAGGGAGTCCTTTGGTGATCATACAGGGCCTACAGGAATTGAATCGCCCCAATATGTACAATAAAAATTAAACTGCTAATTTATCAAGCATCATCATATCAGTGCCCTACCATTGGGATATAAGGGAAATGTAAGTAATAAACAACTTTGAAGAACTTCACGTACACAAATCTTGAAGTGAAATATCACCACAATTTGAGCATTTCTGTCAAGAGCCGGTTGTCTGTGGTCTGTTGGCTGCGTTGTGCGGCCTCGCACTGGCCACACAAATAATTTTCATTTATTTGTGGTATTGACTTCGCATAATGGCAAATTAAGCACAAATTGACTCGAGTGCTGCAAGTCATTAAGAACGAAGTGGAAGTTCGCACACTCGGCTTACACTCTGTGCCAAAGAATCAATTATGCAAAATTTACGCTTATGCGCAACAAATCGATTCGCCATGTGGTAAATTAGTTTCTTTTATTTGCCAGTTGCACAGTAACGACGTGGAAAACGAAAATCAGACACTTACACCCAGGCGCAGGCAGTTGGAGGCAGCTGCGGCCGCAGCAACGCACCGTGCGGCACGCCTAAAAAATCAATAAAATAAATTAAATTAAAGGAAAAAAAAATAAAATTCGAAGGCTTCGATACACGCAGAGTGGTTGGAGCTATTGGCTTTTAAGCTCATAAACCAATACGAGCGCTGATTGATAAGTTAAAGGAATACGCAACATAAGAAAATAATGAGAGAGTTTATTTGTGTGAAGCAGTAAACACATTCAGAGAGTATAAAGGGGGAGGAAAAAGGGTGGAGAGATAATGAAAAAACGGGAGAAAAAAGAATGGAGATATACTGACAAAGAGGATGAGAAACGGATGAAGAGATAACGATTAAGAGGGAGAAAAAACAATAGAGATATAATGATAATAAGGGACAAAAAAGAAGGGAGAGATAAAGAGAGAGAAATGTACAGAAAGAGATAGTAAGATCATAAACAAAGATTATCTACGGGTAGTAGAATTCAACTTTTTGCGAAACACTTCCATGTATACAATTTCAACAGTGGCAACGCATCGCTTCCATTGGAAACCAAGATAATGAGGCGATTATCGGTAATAAGTAACCGAAAATACTCGGAAAACTGCCTTGTGAGAAGTGAAGAACTGGAAGATTGCGTCCTGAAGGAACATGCAAGTGTCTCGTATGCCCGAAATGGTCTATAAATAAATCACACTGATCATCATAGTCATAAACAACTTTCAATAAACAAACAATATCGATTGGATGAAGACAAAAGGTTAAGAGCTGGAGTTATTAGCCTATAGAATTATGATGTGAAATGAAAGCCCTAACAGAATAACTGTTTTTCCATTGATCTGGGAAGTGAACGAATCCTTTTTAATTAGCTTCGAAGTACACTCAAATTCTTCATTTACTTTAAGCTGTTTATAGATTGTTGTCTACGATGGAACGTCCCAGCTAAATTGCACTCTAGTTTATATATACTTCAAGTTAAATGTATATAAAAGTTGCCTTACAGTTTGCTTAATGCTCCCTTTGTGTATGAGCTCATTAACCCCCGAATCCCAATCAAATTGAACATGGGCTTCATATATGTTTCGCGTATATTCCATATCGAAATTCTCCAACTCCACTAAGTTTCTCAGGTCAGTGCTATTTTGGGCTTATTAGTCTAACTATTTAGTTGTGAATTAGAAGCTGGTCACGTACGTGATGTGAGTGCGTCTGTGGCAGTGCATTTTTGATACAGGATAATAAACACTCCTCTATTCCAGGCGAACTAACTTGTGCTAAAACATAATTTAGCCTCATTTTAATGAAGATACATTTTGTTTGGTTTTCGTTTCAAGGAGCAGACCTAAAAATAGGCATCGCTCCAGCCGCCCAACTTCATCACTCAAACGAGCGCAAGAACAGAAAAGGAGGAGCAAAAAATAAGGAATGGTTTTATAATAAGCAGCAAATTCTAATTACAAACAAAATATGCATTTCCATTAATTTTCCACACAAAAATATATTTGCCAGCCACAAAACACTTTGCCGCGCCCGGCCGCATCCTGGCCCGCCAGTTGCTGTCACTATTATTTTAGCATTCCTCGTAATGCTGGTAATCATTTATCTTCTTAATCATAAGATGCTTTTACAGTTGCCAGCGAAATCCTTTAATATCCTTGAGCGGAGTCAGCCGGCAGCGTTCTCGTTGTCGTTGTCGTCTGCAGCCGAGCAGTCTTCCGTTAAATTAGAGGCAACTAAGGTTGGCAGCTATTTTGCGAATGAAATGTCAGACGGCCAGCAGCATAAACATCACAAGCGAAAAGCTGGAAAAAGTAAGGAAAACACAGCAGAAAAGTAAGGAAAATTCCTCAAGCAATTGGTACGAAATTAGGTATGCTGCTCCGCTGTGGTCCCAGGCTCAGACTGTACGAATATAATTGGCTTGAGTGTAAGCCGTGTATGCAAAATGATTTCACAATTGCAGTTTATATATAAACAAAACGGCAAAGAGAAACTGAAATGAAATTTATTTTCTTCTATCTCTGAAGGACATTCATAAACGCTTCATAAACTAGGACCCAAATCGTCCTGGTAATGCGCGCCGCTCTTCCTTAATAGTGTTAAATGTGCCTTTTTCTCGCCTTGCCGATTACTGAATTGCTCATTTCGCTTTGTTTCACTTGTTGTGTTCGTGAATATAAAAATTTTTCCTTCCAGTTGTCACCTCTTCTGTCACTTTATTGGCGGCCATTAACACTTTTGCCTGCCCTGCCTGCCTGCCGTCCTGCCCTGCTGTCTTCCTTCGTTCCTACACAGCTGCCGCACTGGCTGCCTGGCTGCTATTACTGTGTCTGCCTCTAGACACGTCAGTCTAAGGTGCTGCCAGACTAAATAAACATGGAAATCCTTTTTGTACTTTTTCTTGTACTTACCTCTGCCGGCGTGGTTGTTGTCGTTGTTGTTGTTGTCTTGATGACTTTTACAATTCTCGCTTCTTTTTTAGTTTTGCTAATTAAACCTCGCCTTTCCTTCTTCTACGACGCGCCGTGATGATTTAGTTGCATACGAATATAAGCGGTGCTGCAAAAATGCATTTAAACACGCCAACTATGCGGATGGAGAGCGGTCGGGAGGCTTGGGGAGGGGGGGTTTGCAGGGTTGCGCATTTGTGGTAAATTACGAATGAAAATGATTTATAAACCCAACCATGCTGAAGCATTCCATTTAATATTTTTAGGAAATTTATTCAAGCTTGTCAAATATTGGTGGGATACTAGACTAGGTGCAAAAAGGGGAGGGGCACTTAAGGAAAGAACCGTGAATTGATGCTTAAATAGGGTAATCACGTTAATACTTTCCATTTAATTATTCTAAGAGTGAATGTGAAAAGTGAACCTCTATTTGGGATGCGCTTTTTCCTATAAAACGACAGCACCGGTTTTTGGTGAGTGCAGAGCTCCCCAAATAGAGAATCTCCACATTCGAAGTTATGGATGAGTGAAAACCTGACTTCAGCAAGGTGTTTTTGGGATCCAACATTCAGCAACATCTCCGGTGCTAAGACAGCTTTCGTATTGATCAATCAGAGGCATGCCTAGCGCAGAAAGATATATTCCACGAGAGATGTCCAAATACTTTTAACTGAAGGTACTACATCAGCTTTGCATATCAATTTGGTGACATAAACACTCTGTGAGGTATCATATTTTATTATGGATAGTTAGTCAGGCCAACAACGGAAAAAATCGTTCTTTCCGAAATTGGCGCTCTTTCATTCTTAATTATCGTTAACTAATCGCTAACTTATCGCCAACTGATCGCTAACTTATCGCTAACTTATATCTAACGTATCATATTGAGCGACGAGGATTATTTAGCCGGAACGACTTTCTACGGAAACATAATTGCTGGAGAGCTTTATGCTTTCTATAATGGCACCCACAGAAAGTTTCTGTTTGTTGAGGATGGCAGAGGGTTCGAGACGTCATTAGTTATATAAGGGAACATCCACCGAGGAGTGGAAAGGTATAAGGAAATGAAGAACGATTTGTTGTGGCTCCGTTGATACGGACCTCCAGTATTTTGAAAATTTTTTGAATGTGAGAGACGGAGTTCGGGAGGGTTTTCCGCAACTCTGGTTTGTAGCAGTTAAAGAGAACATAATCCTTTATACAGAGTTATTTTCTATGAGGAGCAGAGAAGTAGTTTGGAATAGTCTTCAGAGTTGCATCTTGGACTTGGACATGCTTGTCTCTAACCCAATTGTGAGCATCTCCTCGCTGAAACCCAATGTCGTGTGAAGAAAGTTTGTCTGCATATGTCGGGTTATCAATTTCCAACTTCTGATATTATTGTCCCTTGAAGTCCTTTTATATTACGCTATAATATTGTAATTTTTTGCTTTCTTGTTTTGTGGTTTCAGTTCAATTTGTGTTGATTCGCTTATTTTTCTATGAAAACTCTGTTGCTTGTAGCCATCATGTTGTGTTCCATTGTGACAAACTGAAACCTGAACTAACTCAGTTACCAGTTTGTGATTTTGCGTTGAACAATTCACTTCGTTGGATTCATAATTTTCGTTCAATGTTACTGAGCTGGACTATTCTGGCCCCTCATTGGATTTTGATTCCTCGACCCATGTTGCGTGTGCCTGCCAACATTTCACTCTTTGCTGTTGCAGTGAAGAGCCTCTTCTTAACTGTACTCAACTTGGAATATGGAAGAAAGCGCACTCATTTAAGAAAATCGACGTAAGGGAAATTTTGCAAATCTCTTCAGGCAAAACTCAAAGAAAAGAAAATGCATGTAAAGCAATTGAAGAGCGAAGCTCTCTTCGACTCAGGAGAAGAGACCAGTGGCAGAGTCAGAATGCAAATGCGTGGAGCATAGTTAACGTTGTTGTGCGGACTGTCTTGAGGAGCATCTCCTGCATAGCCATGGTTCCTGATGCCAGGAACGCCGAGACACGCTGCAATATTTCCTTAATAAGACTGTCAACTGTGTTCGGTGGGGTTGGTTGTTTGTGGTGCGATTTCTGTGCTCACTCCAACTCGCTCCGATTGTAGTGGTTAGGGGCACAGAGCATTACGTGCAACGCCATTCAAGAATTTTCCACAACACATTTCCGTTGCATATTGTGGAAGTTCGTTTTGTGCTGCCAGTTGATGTTGTGATAGTACCAATGCTTTTGGCGTCAGAAGAATGTTGGAAAAACTTTTAAGTTTTACTTTTCCGGCGGTTGAAAAAGTAGTCGGCGCTATAGTTGTAGTTGTAGCAGTTGTTGTTGTTGTTGTTATTGGTGTAGTTCCTTTGGTTTTGCTTTTGTTTTGATTGTGAAAGAGTTCTTGTTTGCTTCTTTTATTTACGCGGCGTCTCGTATCAGCATTGAAATGTTTTTGCCAAGTGAAAGTTATACGTTGTTGCTGTCGTTGTTGTTGTTGTTGTTGTTGTTGTGGAGGAAATTAGAGACCTACTTATGCCAAAAGTTTGCCGAGATTCTGCCGTGTATACTTTGCTGACAATCAAGCACACAAAGCCAAGCAAACGCCGAAGGAAGGTGTTTATCAGCGACGTAGGTGTTCATGGTATTGTATCATGTGACACCAAAATAGCATTTATAATAAAGCTAAAAAACGACGACGACGACAACAACAACAGCAATAGAACTGTATAAAATTTGAAACATTTTGTTGGAGGAGGGCGTGCAAGTTCCTGTGTGTTTAAACTTTTTGTTGAAGGCAATAAACAGAAAATTGACGAAATTGCTAAAAGCGAATGGAATTTGTTAGGACAGAATTGAGAACTATTTGTTTAAAATCGACACGTATGCTGATGGCATGTAGAATAGTGATGGAAGAAGATGGGCATATGTGCCAGAATGTGTGATGATAGAAAGTAGGAAGCTATAATAAAGTCCCGCGAGACTAGTGGAGGTGTAGAAAAACAATACTTAAAATAGCATACTAATGTGGGTCGAAAACAACTTCTATGAAAGAAATTGACGAAAAAGACCCTCAGCCTCACAGAACTAGCAACATTTGAAGGAACTAGCAACAAAAACAAGTTAAGTAGGTTAGGCTAGGCTAGAGTGGCAGCCTCTTAGGGAACCTCACTTAAGCACTCAAAGGCTCGTTGTGACACCAAACAACAAGAGAAGTAAAATTTGTCCTATATACGATAATTACTTGTTTCACAGATACTTTTCAAATTCCCAAGGAATGTATATGGAAATATCGGTAAAGAAAGAGGAAAGTCGTAAACTAGTTGGAAGACTCGTATTCGAAAACTGTTGAAATATGAAAGGAAGCAAGTTGAAATATGAAAGTTAAATAAATTAATCGTCATACATCAGTGAGAAACCATCTCTGTTAAGAAGCGATAAACGGAAGAGATACCACAGCAAATAGTGTTAATATATCTTAAGAACTTTCTGTAGATGAGAAACGTGCGGAAGTCTGTACTTGGTTTTGGGTTCCACCATTGAAGTATGGAAAATACCAGATCTGGTGAACTTGCAACAAGGAGTTGCCTGTGTCAGTTTCCTTGGTTCAAGAATGAATTGTCAATGGAACACGATATAATTGAGCGAACTACAAAGAGCATTTTAGTATAATATAGTTCCAAAGTTCACAATGGAACATGCAAAAATAGGGAAACTGGGAACAATGCCATGAGTTAACTTGGCTTTCCGAAGTAAAACCATGGAGTAACAATAGAGCTGGAGACAATGATATGACTTAACTTGGCTTTCGGAAGTGGAAACAGGGAATATCAATGGAGCAAGCAAAAACTGTGGGAAACAATATGTGAGCATAGGAGTGGGAGTTACGGTTTAAGAATAGAGTGGAAGTTTTCGAGTTTGTTTTGGAGAGATAATGGGATGGAAGTCGTCACATTTATAAACTCTTTTCTTGGTCCGTATTATAGCTTAATCCTATGTACTTTCGGTAGAAGGTTTCATAATGTAAATCAATGTTCTATATAAGATAAAACTGAAAATGTTTTGTATAAGGTCAATTATGACTAAATTCATCACGAAATTATAAGTCTTGGGAGAGTGAAATCTGTGGTATTCCGCGACTTTGATCGATGACCCCTGGCTTTGGATCAGCAGTAATTTAGAACGAACTTTTGGAAGCCTATATTGCGAGCCTATAAAGACGTTCATAGCCATTAACTATATGATGGCCGCAATCAATATATCAATTTCCTGATGTTCATGCAACGGTGTCTTGATCGTGATATGTGGAGAGCAATTCCTGAAGTCTCTTAAAATCGATTTTCACACGCAATAATCGGCGACCACCGTGTAACTCCTCCGTTGTGATTGCAATCTGCATCTGCGTCAGTCGCTTGCTAACAATGCATCGATCGATCTGTGGAGTTGCAGCGAAATTAATTGCGCGCCGATACAAATTAATTGCAGCATGTATGCGCATGTGCAGCTTGCCTCTTCAACACGGAGTGGCCACGGCATATCCGAGCGAATGAATGGAGGCAGCCATGAGACAGAGTGCACATATGGCAACGGTAGCGACTACGACGGGGACGACAACAACGAGGACGACAACGACGACGAAAACGATGAAGATGAAAAGCCACCAAAAGCGCCCGCTGCCGCCCAATCGCGCCGGATCGCTACAATCGTCAGTGCAGTCATTTACTAATTAGCGTCATGCGGTTGCAGGCTGCTGCCTGCTCCGAGAGTACCTGCAGCATGTTGTTGCTGCCGCTCAGCGCCTGTGGCCGCCACTGGGGATCGATGTTAATTGTTGTTGTTGTGGTTGTGTTTGTTGTTGCCTGCCTCCAATGCAAATTTGTGCGCTAGCGGAAAACACTTGCCGCGTCCGTCCGTCTGTCGGCGCATACCTTTGTGGGCATTTTTTCGGTGGCTTTTTGGCTATCGATCGTTGCGGTTGGGAGGCTTAATGTTTTGCCTCCAATCTTTGTTGTCTTTTCGGCCAATTGCGGTCGTTCGCTTCGTTGCTCAGAGCAGTGCGGCGCAGAGAGTTTTCCGCTACTAAACATGACAGTTGAACAAGTGCCCGGCTTGGCTGGCTGGTGCTGCTGGCTTGGCTGCCTTGTTTCATGCTCAGGGACAAGGACGTCAATTGGCAATTGGCAATTACAATTGCAATTGCAACTGCAACTCCGCCACCACTTCTGCCACTACTGCCACTGCAATTGCAGTCACTCTGGGCGCCACGTCAGTTAAATTGCCATTTCGTTTTTTGTATACCGTTTGTGGCATTTTTATTTGACAGTTGCTGGTGCGTGCCTTCCAGCATTTGCAGCTAATTCTGCTACTGCCTGTCTGTCTGTTTCTTTGTGTGCATGTGTGCGCATGCTTGCGAGGTTGTCTGCGGTGTTGTTGCTATGTGATTTCACGTTGATTGTGATTTGTGCTCAGCACACTTTCCAGTCAGCCTCCTTTGCGCCTGCCTGCGTGGGTATGTTTTTGCGCTCCATAGCGGGCCTCTGCGGCTGCACGGGCGCGCTGTCTTGAATTACGCTCCCGCAGTGGCACGCGTCGTGCTGTAAATTGTTACTAATACCGTTTGTTTAATTAGTAGGCATGTGTCACAAGGTGTTTGCGGGCAATTGGCGGTGGCCAAGTACGGCTGCCTACTGCCTTGTTTGGCATAGTCGGGATATAGTTGAACCCCATAGGAAAAGTTGAACAGCAGATTTCGGCAGTGTTAGTCAGGTTTAGAATTGGTGATAATCAACTGCGATATTGGTTTACTTTGTCAGATTGAAGTAATTCAAGCAGGGTTATAATCGCTTAGCCGAGTTCGATGCTAATTTTCACAGATCACTTTGCGTGCGTAGGAGCTTCTTTCAAAGTGATATAATTTTATTGAAAATCTCTGAAGTCACTCTACTTAAAGCTCCTTCCCGGAATACCTATTTGCAGATATGTACAAATTCCCTCACCACCGATGAAGGGGATCCTCTTGGTATTTAAAAGTTCCTTCTAATGAACTCTGCAACATGTTGTCAGAACGAAAATCTTTGGTTCAACTCAGCAACATGTTTACATCAAAAATAAACTACTATGATGAAGTCAGCAACATCTTTACATCAAAAATAAACTACTATGATGAAGTCAGCAACATGTTTACATCAAAAATAAACTACTATCATGAAGTCAGCAACATGTTTACATCGGAAAGAAACTAGTATGATTTGTCAGCAACATGTTTACATCAGAAAGAAACTACTATGATGAACTCAGCAACAAGTTTACATCAGAAAAAAACTAGTATGATGTAGTCAGCAACATGTTTACATCAGAAAGAAACTACTATGATGAACTCAGCAACATGTCTACATCAGAAAGAAATTTCTGGCTAAGCCCAGCCCTTCGTTTCCCTAGTGCGATCTCTTTATTCGTAGGGCATTTCCCCTATCTAAAATAGACGCATAACGTGCATTTTGTTTCTATAAATCGATTTCTGAACTTTCCTCAAGTAACCATTTCAGATCATTTCATCCTTCAGATCGTTTCAGGATAACACCATTTCGATTCAGATTACTTGTATGTACCAAGAACTTCGTATGATTCATCAGGAGCTCGATGGTGGTGTGGACTGGAGAACTGATGAGCGGTCTTTTTCGGTCTTACTGAAGGTTGCCAGTCACTTTCAATCCAACTTCCCTTATCAATGAAGAGGATCTCTAGAAAACACATAAATATGTCAAGAAGTGGATTCCATAAAATGGATACTATAAATTGACAATAATTCGTCAACTAGTTACTTTCCTGAATGACAAATAAAATCCTAGATTCATCTGACGAAATAGTAACGTAGGAGATTGCGCAGTTTTCTGCATTATAGGATGATAATTTACACAGGCCGCTCCCCCACATATTTCAAACTGCAATCTTCTACTCTATGATGCGATTTCGCTAACTGCGCCTTAGCAATTCCTAGTACTGTTCTTTTAGAACACTATAATTGAAGTTCTCATTAAATTCCTGAACATCTCGCAGTTTTCTTGGCTTCTTTCCAGATTTCTCATCTTCCCACCATCGTCCTAATACACAAATGCTGTTAACTGGAACCAAGACTTTTGCGTAGGTTACGAGCATTTCATCTCCGGCCAAGTGGGAGAAAGTTTTATTTTATTTGTCATTTGTTTTTCAAGAACACACTCTGGAAATCTTATACCCAGGTCACGTGGCATGAACATGCGAGCCAGCCAATTGCGGCGGTTAACTTGACAAGTGTGCAATTTGTGCGAGTGTGTTGTTGCGCAGGCAGCGTGAAGTGATTTGTGGCCATGTGTGTGGGTGTGTGTGCATAGCTGAAGAGAGAATAGTTGAGGCTCTGTAGGAAGAGCTCGATGGAACAAGGGTTGAGAAACTAGAGAAGGATGATTTAAAATGTAAGATAATTAACGGCCCACCACTTCTAGAATGTGTAGGAAGTTCAACAGAGCACTTGATAATAGGAAATAGAATATAACATCATTTTATTAATTAATAGAAAAACTGTGTTTACGGATTATGAACTCTGGTATAACAAAATTCTTCCTACAGATTGGTGTGGCAGACAAATGAGTATCGTAGCTAGCAACTCCAACGCCGGCCAGCATTCAAGAAGTCATCTTACGCGTCTTTGGTTTCAAAAAGCATGAAAAGGTTAATTGGAGGGACAGAAGAAATAGATATTTGAGGAACGATTTAAGAACTGGCAAAAAAAACATGATTGAAATCAATACCTCAATCAATCATTCAAATACAATCAATCAATTCAATCAATCATTGAAATACAATCCTCGTTGGGAAACTAAACTAAATTTAAACAATTTGTACATAAACTTTCCTTCCTGTCTGCAGCTAGTCTCGGGGATTATGAGATCTTCCTTGTGAAATTATCTTCCAATGGTACCAATCCTCTTCTTAGTCTACGAGTAGTCAATATAGTGACCATATCTGACAGATAATTTGGGTGTAATTTCTCATCAGTAGATTTTGGAGTACTACTATACACAAGAGTGGTGCTGTTGATTCCTTACTTGTTCCCTTGATTTCCCATGCTTTGTAAAGAACCTTCATATACTTCCTCTCTGTGGAATTACATTATCTGTATATATCTTACCAGGACCGATATTGAAACAGTTTGATAAGAAAATATTGCTGAAAATAGCGCTGGCCTAACCCCAGAGTTCTGAGTGCAGAGGCTTCCATGTTTCTCAACCATATATCATCGATGTTCAAGCCTAGTTTTGGATTATATACACAGTAATTATAACAGAAAGTGTTGTTCAAGTTCGACCAGCTGGATATGTCTTCGTTAGGGAAGTGTCCCAGTTCCTCTATCATTGATGCTCATCCTTAGTTTAATATTGTATTCAGTAATGATAACAGAAAAAGTTCGAAGTGCTTAAAGTTTGAACAGCTGGATATCATTTCATCAATGAAGTCACCCAGTGCCTCGGGTTTCTCTTATTTGGAAGACTCATCTGATCACAAGTTTGTCTTTATTTAACGATATCACTCTGAAAAGTATTTAGGAACCCTTTCGCCTCTTCTGAGAACCTTCTATGTAGATTCCTCGGTGTGGTGGGTTCAAATGAAATTGAGTTGTATCGGTGTGTTGGTCAATGAAGGCACGGAGCTCTCTTAAACTACTTGTATACAGGAACCATAATTTCAGAATTGCTGGAGTTACTTTGAAATAGTTAGCGAGATATTATTAGGGATAGTCTCATAATTGAACTCTTACATGTATGCTTCGTAGAGGGATGATCGGAAAATTGACCATTGGACCATTTCATACGATCACATAGCAATGACATGTTAAAGGTGATTGATTGGTTCGACTGTCATTTACATTTGCTTCAGCTTGCTTCATATTTGAATGTATTGCCGCTGTTGAGACTGCAGCAAGGCATTTCTTCTTGAATCTGTGTTTTCGTTTGCTCTCATCTCTCATTTGTGTCACTTAATTCTGATCGTGTGAAAGTGCCCATTAACCTTCAATGGACGGACTTCAATTGATTTTTCCATCTTATCTGCATATTCCCTAAACGCCTGCGGGGGCTATTGTGGAAGAGTCTATTTCGTTACCTGTTGATGGCGCCGTGGAGAGGGAACGTGCAACAATAAAATTAAATCAGTCGCATTTCACTTGCTCGTAACTTGCGCAATTAAAACCCATCAAAACAATTAAAAACTTGTGCCTCCAGCCGCTTGCAAGTGGTGCACTCAGTGTCGGTAAAACTTTTTAACCTCATAATAAAGCCACTTAAGTGTGTCATAATGCATGCTGGCGAAGCGGCAGGAGCGGCAGGAGCAGCGGGTGCAGGCAGCCGGCAGCAGCCAACGAACTCGTTCTCATTCCTGGGAAGGAAGTGGAAGAAAACAACGTCATCAGATAAAACTGAAAGCGAAAGTGAAATTGAAAACTTTTATATACTTTTACTATCGCACAATGCCAACATCAATGCCACCACTACACACACACACACACTCAAGCATATAAGCGCGCTAAAACACACACATGCACACGTACTCACATTCAGGAGCAAATGTTATATGCATAAAAATAGCATTAAATTGCGCAAATAAAATGAAATGAACAGAATAGAACAGCGCTGGTGGCACATAACTTAAAAGAAGAAATAAAATAAAATAAAACAGCATAGAAAAAAGGACGAACAACTTTCGCCAGGACAACAACAACGCGTATTTCCCCACAAACTGTCTCGAGCGCAACTAACTATTATAAAAGCACTTGCAGCACCACTCACACAAACACATAGAGCACACCCATACACTTGAACTTAACTGAAAGGATTGCGCCACGAAAGGATTTAGAGGAGCGAGCGTGCTGCATACAGCATGCAGCAGCAGCAGCAACACCACCAGCAGCCGTCGCACAAGTTAATCTGCTGCGGAATAAAATGTGCAAAATTATACAAATGCATATAAAATATAGTTTATGTATGTGTGCGTGTGTCGGTGTATGTTGGTGTGTGTGTAGTAGTATAATAAAAGTATTGCTAACACATCCTTTCGCTAAGTTGTGTTGAGGTACCAGCGCTGTAACACTGATCTGGTTACGATTTAAATATGCGGCGAAGAAGTTTGTGCAACACAGACACCGCTGCACACAAACACACACACACACAAACAAATACCCATACATAATGCAGACAAACACAGACACAAAAGCTAAAAAGTTTGCCAACCACAAGCGGTAAAAATAGTTGAGCAAAAGAATTGTTGGCGGGGCTGGCGTCGAGCGTTGAGAAGTTGAAGAAAAAGTGAAAATGTTAAATGCTCGTCTATGTGTCTGTGACTGTGTATGTGTGCATGGGAGTGTTTGGGTGTGTTTGTGTGCAATGGCGGCAGGATTTAAGCTCAAGGACATTCGCGCAGACACTTGTGTACATAAATTGCAAGCGGAAATTTAAGATTTAAACATTTAAGAAGTTGTCGAGCAGATGCTGCCGCAAAAAGTTATACGACTACCGTAACAACCATGGCCAGGTTTGGGGAGGATGCAAAGGAGTGCGCTAGATACGTACGAATGTGCTTTGAAGTGACTTAAATAAGGTTAGCCAAAGAAACGCAGCGGAGTGGGGCGGAATAGAAGAGGTATAGAAGAAGATGGATTTCTCAAGTTATTTTATATAATTGCCCCTTAAAGTCGTTGCTCTATCCTTGTTCCAGAACTTCCTTTTACACTAAGTTGGACTTTAGAAGTTTCTCTCTTCATACTATTACACAATTTTCTTAAATGAGGTGTTTCGTGTATGAGGATTTTATAGTCAATTCCAACTGCATAAGAATCTTATAGCTTTACTCCTTACACCTTTCTTTCTTACAGCTTTCCTCAAAGGTTCGCTGTACAGTGCTTTTGCAAGACCGCTAGGAATCTTTGTGCCTGTTGCAGTGTTCGCCTGATCGTGTGTTCGCTCTCCATGTATTATTTCATATACATTATTATCACATATCATGCGTGCGATAGTGTGCAATTTTGAACCTGTTTTACAGTAATTTTGAAATATCAGTCTCTTATCTTGCGTTGTTGCACTCTTTTCCTATTTACGCTGTACTTTTTTACTATTTTTGTCCTTATGGGCATTTTTGCGTTTCTCAAATACCTTCTTCTTCAATTTATCCATTGTAAAAATGTTCACTTCAGGTTCCAGGTGCATATTCTTGGATAACTGATTCCATACTTTTTTGCATTGAAATAGTTCTCTCAAAATTGTGACACCATTGTGAGCATGACTGAATGACATTACTGTTCTTAAATCCTTCGGTTATAGGGCAACAGTTAACATTTAAGAATGATATTATAGGATAACTCTCCTTGAATCCTTCCTTTACTAGCTATCTTACAGTAAAAATTCCATTTTGAGATTGTAGTATAGTTTAGAACAAGTGTTCCTCACACCACTCTATAGTAAAATATTTCACTTAAGATTTGGGTTCCTTTGCTTTATAGATGGGGAGAGGAGCTACTATTTCATAAGTTTCTATGGTAAAATACTACACTTGAAGTTATGGTTCCATTGTGATAATGTTATATAGCTTAGAAGAAGTGTTTCTTGAACCTTTCTTTAGTAAAATACTCCCCTTGCAGTTATTGTTCCATTGTGATATTGTTATATAGTTTCGAACAACCGTTTCTTGAACCTTTCTATAGTAAAGCTTCTGGTATCGTTATTGTAGCATAACTGTCTCTCACATCTTTCTACAGGAAAATATTCTCACAAAGGATAATTGTCCTTTCTTTCACATATCATATTTTGATTCTTTATAAATCTTTTTGGTAGCACCGATTGTTTCCGTTCTATAGTGATGGCTTCCACGAAAATGTTCTTCTGTTCTGTATCCAATAAAATATTGTTCACTTGAGCTTAAAGTTATATTGTTATCTCGTATGAGAGCTATTTCTGTCTTCTTTAGGAAAATATGTTCAGATTTTAACGCGTTATTGTGGTATAGCTCAGAACAACTGCTCTTCAGACCAAGCTCAATATAGCTGAAAAGTTCTCCAAGTACTAAAATTTCATTATGATATTTTTAGAAATAATTTTATATTCTGTGCGAATTCCTCTTGTTTTTCAAATGGTCCTCATAACTTCCAACAAAGTTCTCCTAAGACCAAGCTTCCATAGTGATTCATTATCCCTCATGAATCTGTGTTCTTTCTCTATTCGGAGTCGTTTCTTTAATACTATTTCACTTTCCTTACATTTAATTCAGTGTTTGCTACACCGCGCACCTTAATTTCATTCATTCCTGAGCACATGTTTGAACCACGTCATGAGTCCTTAAGTGGTAGTGTCCTACCCAAGCTTCAGAGTGTAGATTATATTGAGAATTCGGCTTCTTTTTCGTTGGAACATCTCTTGATTTTGTGTAACCGCATGACTAAATTTGTTCAGATTTGCAGCAGCTCCAAGAAATTTTAAAATTTGGGAAGACTCCTTTTTTGTGCTGCAGGATATGCGTATGAATTTTTTCGTCCACTTATTCATGAACCACATAGACACGCACATAAATAAATATATATGAAGCCGCAAGGAAAAATAACAAGAATTCATTTTTGACATAATAAACACATTTCTTCCGGCAAATGTCTGCAACGCAACAACAACAACAGCAACAGCAGCAACAGCAAATAGAAATAACACGAAATATGCGCAAGAAATATTACAGCAATGTCATTTTCTCTGTGGTTGTTGTTGTTGTTCATCATTTTCCTTTTTTCTTGGCTGTGCTCCTCCGCATGGTAAATATATTTTTGCACATATTTTTTGCTAGTCTGCTTACACGCCTCCTAGACGCATCCTGTGGCCTGATCGTGGGTGGTTCGTTACTGGTTCTGGTCAAGAGTGGCATTATGTGTGGCTAATGTGTTCATGGGGTGAAGTGGAGTGGTGGTAGGCTGCTGCAAAGATGAATTGGCGAGGCATGCTCAAAGAGTTTAATTTTAAGGATTAAATGAAAAATGCGGCGTGGAAGTAGCAGCTTAACCGGCGAGGAGGCAGCTTAACCGAACAGAGAGGAGAATAAAGTGAGAAAGACTAGCACCTGTGAATGAGGGAGGCTTAGGAATTCATGCTTACTATCTTAGTATAGTGATAAATTGCCTCACAAATCTGCCGTTTTCACCACCTCTGGATATGGACTCGTCAGGTGGGGCCACTAGCAAAGTTTGTGGCTAATACTCTTATTTTGTGCGGAAGCGTTCCCTCGCTTACTTTCGTGTGCAGGGACTCAACCAACAAAACCCCTCTCCGCATACTTTGCACGTGTACACTCTCCTATGTGTGGATTAGAAGTCTTTAATGTATGAGTCCAATGTGCGAGTACCAATTTCTAAGCATGCAATTCTGCCCTGGAATGGACTCGACCCGCTTTGCAGCACAAATTCAACCATTTCCAGCAACAGCAGCAATGGCGGCAGCGCTTATTAAATATTTAGCAACCAAGCTACCTGCACATTTTTTGCGAAAATCCAGCAAACGCATATTGAGCTCCATGCCCCTGTCCCCACTCGGCTTTGTGGCACCTCCGCAATCAACTACCCGCCTAGCATAGTTCTCCGTGTGGCAGTTTCCCCACGTTGAGCATGAATTCGCATGTTTTTGTTTTGCCATCGATTACGCGGTAGTGTTTCACTTGGGCAGAGTAGTGCCTGGCAGCGGGGTGGTTGATGATGGCGGGTGGCCGTTCGCTGCATTGTCTACTGTTGTGCTGGGCGGTTGTGGCTGGTGAGGGTTCGGGCTCGGGTTTGGGTTCGGTTTCCACCGACGCCGGCACGTGGTGGTTGCAGTGCCACCTGCAGTGCGCCACACATGCGGCAGGGGGTTGCATTTAGGCCACACCTACACACAGCGCTGCACTCGCTGCGATTGGCCAAAGTTGCAGCCTGAACTCAAACTACTCTCACAATTTGCAGCCTGCCAAAGTACCCCACCCCATCGTGCCCCTTACAACTCGGCTCAGTTGCGCTGCACTCACGACTCGCGGAGAGAGTGGTGAGTGGGTGGCTGGTTGGTGGGTAGGTGGGTTGTTTGGTTGGTTGGTTGGATGGACGCGTTGGTGTGTTGCAGCTGTTGTTCTTGTTGTTGTTGCTGGCGCTGGTGCTGCGGGTTTGGTCACGTGGTGTGCTCGCTTGCATTCGAGCCGATAACAGCCATTTTCGTTGCTGTTGTTGTCGTTGCTGTTGTTGTTTATGTTGTTTTTGTTGTTGCTGTTTTGTTATCTTTTGCGTTTTGTTTGTCGAACGTCGATTTTTGTGTGCCGGCCAGCTTTTTCCTCGCTGCCACTGTTGCCCGGACTCCAGCGCTACCATCATTTGACGCCGAAAAATGTTGTTACTGCTTTCTGAGAGAGTGTGAGTGTGTAAGTGTGTGCGCGGATGTGTGTGTTCAGCTTTTTTGTCTTTCCTGCTGCTCGTGCGATAGTTTTGTGTACGATTTTTACAAAACCCAAAAAAACTGCCACTGCCTTTTTGCCATGCCATTTCACTGGCCCTCTTCACTACACTCACTGTTTGTCCGTGTGTGTGTATGTGTGTGTCGGTGGGGTTGGGTTGTCCGCATTGTGTCCATTTTCGTTTGCGCCTCTATCGATAGTTTTCGTTTTTCGCATTTTCATTTTTGCTGCAATTTCGTTTGTTTTTGTTTTCCATTTCGGGCCAAGCAAATCGTTTGCTCCTTTCGCTCCCCTCCGCACGTCCTGCTCAGTGCCTTGTAAATGTGTAAAAGTGAGTGCGGCCGCTTCTACGCTGTGCTGCAGTCAGGAAAATATTAGCTTAAGTGTATAGTCGTGTTCACACACAACCACACCACACAGGCACACGCACACAGACACCAACTCGAAGCTTCGCAGGATGTGCTCTAACGCAGCATATTTTTGGGCTGTCGTTAGGATGTGATGACATAGGGTAAAATGTGTTTTTTCATGTTGTGGCAGGAAGTTTGCTTGCTTGCCAGCCTTTTGCACTGTGCTTTGCTTTTTTCTCTCATTGCTTTCCAGCCGAAATTAATGCACAGCATCATCGTCGTCCTCATCATCGATGCGGGGCTGCATTTTTTGATCATTAGCAGATTTGCTGCTTATATTTGCTCCTCTGCATCGACGGGTTTCTGGCTGACAGGAAAAATTATCATGCTTTGAAAATTAATGATGGCTTGCTTAGGACTGAGCTGGTTTTGTCATGAGCGCATTTAAAGCTCCGGATTAATAGCAGGAGGAGGTCCCATCGAATTACGTCTTTAAAATATGAGTTCAAAATTCGTCGATATATTTTAGAATAAATTTGTGGTGATTATCACTCTCGTTCTCCATTTGAGTTAAGGACACGAAAAATTTGTGAAAATGTAGGGTCAAAACGGTGCTATTTCAAGTGTATATTCACCAACCTGTTGGTTCTCTTAATGAGCCGACCCAGGGAGCTTCTCAATCCCACAATATGAACCAAATATTTTAAACTGCCGTGATCCTTACACCGGGGTATTAGCTGGGATCTTACAGAAGTCGACACAGGCATATAAGTTTACTTTCAGTTTGCAAATCCAAATGAAAAGATGAATTCTACAGTTGTTTTCCAATAAGAGGTGTTATTTTTGTATTCAAAGAAAAATACCATTTTTGAGATAAATGATCGGATGTTTGTTTCATAATAAAAAGGAAGGTATGCCGTTAAGAATGAAAGACAACATCAGCCAAATGGCCACCACGAGCACGGTTACAGGACCATATCTTTTTCATGAAATTTTCCATAACCAAATCGCAAAGTGGCTGCCCTATGTCCTCGATAGCCTCACGAATTCTATCTTTGAGGTCTTGAATCGACGCTAGGCTGTTGGCGTAGACCTTATCTTTCACGTGGCCCCAAAGGAAGAAGTCGCAAGGTGTTAAATCACAAGATCTCGGTGGCCAATTGTGATCACCTCTTCGAGAGATAACACGGTCCGGAAACTTTCCCGTAAAAGAGCAATGGTTTCGTTGCTTGTGTGGCACGTAGCGCCGTCTTGTTGAAAGTAAACGTTGTCCAGATCAATACCATCCAACTCCGAGCATAAAATATCATTAATCATCTCTCGATAGCGCAATCCATTCACCGTAATTGCTGATCCAACCTCATTTTCGAAAATGTAAGGTCCAATAACCCCACCGGACCATAAACCGCACCAAACAGTCACACGTTGAGGATGGAGAGGCTTCTCAACAATAACGCTTGGGTTTTCCGAGCCTCAGATGCGACAATTTTGCTTGTTGACGTAGCCACCGAGGTGGAAATGGGCCTCATCAGTCAAGATGATTTTTCGATGGAATTCCGGATCATTTTCATGCATTTCAAGGACCCAATCAGCAAAGACACAACGTTGTTGATGATCGGCCGGCTTGAGTTCTTGTGTTAACTGAACTTTATAAGCCTTAAGACCCAAGTCTTTATACAAAATACGGTGTAATGACGTTTGTGGAATGCCCAATTCCAAAGAACGACGAGGAATGGACAAACCTGGGGTTTCTTCAACACTTTGGGCTACAGCAGCAATATTCTCAGTTGTTCTTGAGCGACGTGCACGGGTTTTATTCTTCACATCACTAACTTGCCCCAACAGCTCCAATTTTTCCACCAATTTCTGTATTGCGGTCCGACAAGGTGCTTCACGACGACCCAAAAATGCTTTAGTTTTGCGAACTGTGACTGCAAGATTTTCACCATTTTTGTAGTGAATTTTAATAATTTCAATGCATTGTGGAAGCGTGTGTCGTTCAATTTTTAGTTATGGCGTAGTTTCTACTTGTCAAATGTCAAAGAATAGAAGCTTCAAAAGTGACAGCTATCGAAATACCGGGTGATTCAAAATAACACCTCTTGTTGGAGATCCCTTTAAAATCTACAAATTTTACTCTATTTTACCCTATTCCATCCCTCTCTACTCCATCAAATTGTTGATTCTTTTGACCTGGGTATCTGGAATTCTAACACATCACTAACAGCATCTCTCTATAAAAATGTTGTTTTAGAAGTAATAATTCCACTTGTCGCTGTCGTATTGGATTAGTGAGCGGCTGGTGTTGATGGGCACAAATACAAAATACATAAAACTACAGAAAATTTGCCTTAACTGTAATCCACGCTCCTCATAAAAGGATGACTAGTTTTTGAGGGGATTTTCCTATTTAATTAGATTGTTGGTGGAAGCGTTGAAGGACTCACTTAAAGGTATTGTGTTTTGCTCCAATGGTGAGAATGTTGTCTCTTAATACAATTAATACTCCGAGGAGATATTGCTGAAATGTGCTTCTATTCGAATCGTTTGTAGTAGTTTTCCAAAGATACGAGATGAAGGGGTCCTATGGTATCGCAGTTACTGTCCACTTGCGAATATAAAACACCAATTTTTTTAGATATTCGATACAATCTGTAAATCCAGTTTCATTATTGTAAATCCTTGCATTTTCCTTTTGATGTGAAGGAAGCTTCTCCCTTTCTGTGTTAATTGTTATGAGTCCCTTTGCCTCAGATTACTATAAGCATTCGTCGTGTAACGGAAGAGAGAATATTGCCCTGAACATTTTTGGAGAAAGCAGAAAATTTTAAAATATTTTCTTTGCATCATGTTGCGGATTTGCTGAACTAAAGCCAGGAGTATGAAGATGTGGTTCTTTTTTCTTATTACATATGTAAATATGCATCTGAGCCTATTTCGCCCATTCTTATATGAACATATGGAGAACATTTACAGCACCCACGATCTTCAACATTTACAGAAATGATCTTCGAATTCCCTGGACATTTCAGTATTCAGCTACGCTGAGTGTATAAATTCACTTCATTTGCTTCTACAATATTGCCTGAGAGTTGTTATTTTGACAGAGTTCCTGGAAATAAATCTCCTCATTTATTCCAATATTCCTGGGAACAACTCCCCGCCTTTAGGTTAGTCCTATATTGTTACTATTCGTTCAGAATATGAATTCATTTAGTCAGTCAATCATCTCAAAATTTCAGATGAAAGGACAGCTTAGGTGAACGGCCCCCGGCTGTGCCAAACCGCAAATTTCCACGCCTCCATCTGTAGGTTTAAAATGTCATTTCCAATGTGGGCACTTCGTGTTCAAGAGTAGTTGCTCAAGGGACATTTACAGCAGCTGCGGCAAATTTGTTAATTGATTCAGGCACTTTCCCAATTCAATTGGGGCATGGTGACTTAGATATAGTACATTTAATTTCGATGTATCGATAATTAACTATTCTTGAACTCAGCTAGAAATTGAACTGGTTTAGTGAGGATGCGTAATTTCTGCCAAAGGGAGTGCAGTTGGAATTTAATGCATAGCGCAATCATTGCGCTTCCACTTAGCTCACCAGTATTTTTTAAGTCTTCTGACAATGTATGAGTGAGGGTCCTTTCAGAGGATGTACACAAGCATTAATGTCCTTTCATTAGCGAAACAGAACTCAGCACAATAAGCACGAGCTTTACGTTCTTTGTACTGCATATAAAATCACAATAATTCCAATCATTTTGTCTTCTAAATTCGACGACTAACAAACATGTGCCAGCTCAACTCTGCATATAAGAGTATCCTTTGTGTTTGCTGTGTTTTTGACTGTTTTCCCATACGAGTATGTTTACTATTTTCGCACACTCGTTCTCCAATCTGCTCGCACAAACACACACACACACACACACAACACCAACAAAGACACCACCACCACCACCAGCACCACCTCCACCACAAGTTTGAGTTCAGTTTAAAAATAGTTTTTTTTCTAATATCCTGTCAAGGTTTTAATAGAGTATGAGTAACGAGCAGTGGAAAATCCTTTGAGGAGCTGCTCGGAGCAACAACAACAGCAAAATGACTGGCATGTGCAGATGTCCTGCCAATCAATGGATTCGGTCGAATGAACATGAACAGCGTCATGCTCGTCTCACCAGATCCTGGCGGAGGCACTCCCACGCCACATCCACACCCCAGCAGCGAGCGCCTGCGGCATCACATGCTCGTGCACGCCGTACGTGTATGCAAAACTAAAATTTCAGCTTTTGTTCGTATTTCCCAGCAAGTAAGGAACAGTACCTAAATTTCGAAAAAAATGCAAAAATTAAGCAAGGATACAAAAAATGAAAAAATTGTGCTAAATAAATGGAAACAAAATTAAAATCGTGTTTCTCTTTTCCTCTCCTTGGTTTTTTTGCTTTTTTGGTTTTTTAAGGCAACTGCTTTGAGGTACTGCTCGGCATGTTCACCGCTATGCAAGTGCCTACCCCCACACTCCTGGCGCAGGTACTTGAGTGTATTTCAGTTATTGACGTGAAGTATCCTTCTGATTGCCTTTCGTCTGACATCGCTGCTCTCCCGCGGCTGACGGTCCCGTTCGCTTATGTGCACCTTCACATGCTCGCATTCGTGCTCCTACGTTCTGCTTTTTGTTTCATGTGCTCGACGTACTCAGCATGAATTTTCCAATTTTTAATTAGAAAATGTACACATGAGTTGTTCTTTTAATGAATGCAACGGACATGCTAATGTAATGAAATTCTGCTTCATCATTTCCATTTAAGTTGAAAATTTCGAACGAACATCGAACGATATCTGGACGCGAGTCCGCACGGCGGTTGAGTGCCCCCGATGGCGGAGCAAGCGGCAGGGAAGCAAGGGACACTTCTTTGCAGCAGCATCTCCCACTCAACTGAAACGGAAGGCTACGAAATTGTGGAATCAGAGTGTGACGATAAGGAGACTGCGGAGCTCGGTTGTAACTTAAGAGATCCCATAGCGAAAACAGTGGTTTCTAGACACAGGAATTTTGACAAATATTCTATACTAAGCCACTAGTAAATTCCTAGCTAGGATTGGGTGGTTCCAAAACTCGTGTTGGCAATAAACAGGCATCGACAGTACAGTTGAGAGTCCAGTTGAGAGCTTACACTAGAAAAAATAGGGGTCGAATGTTCTGGCATGCGTGACCGCTGTTGGTGAGAGCAGAGCGAGCAGAAGATGGCGAAAGAACTTGCTCAAGCGATGTCATGTACTTCAAACTATTCTACCCTATTCACACGATTTATCTCCGGAAGGTTTCAGAAGCTCGCTAATTAATGCAAAGCTAAGTTCTCTGACTCCAAACAAGTCCCGTTTGTGATTGATACCGCGTGACTGAGGACTATTGGGATATTAATTGATGTATACTGATGTACTGGTAAATGGCAATATTAATGCACATGCTATTATGCCCAATACAGGGTGTTCGGCCTAAACTGAACCATTAAATTGATTGGTTTCTATTTTATTTAGTCGCGCTTTCATTGAATTCTTAATCTTACAAGCGAACTGAGCTGCATTGGATCATAAAAAATGGTCTACGCCAGAAATGGTTGCGCACACTCATGCTAACAACATGTGGAGTTGGTTGGCTGACTGGAGCAATCTACGGCCAATATTTATCGCCCATCACCATCAGAGTGACCTGAGCCATGTACGCTTTACGGCCGCTTGCCTCGGTTTCATCTCTGCTTGCAACCGAAAGACGCACTTCGGCCGCAAACGCGGCTCCCACAAAATATGTAAGAGTGCAGACAGTTGCGAAAAGTTATGCCGCGCTCGCCGGCTGCCAACATTTGCCACATGCTGGCTGCCGCACCGTTGTTGCTCCAGTTAAATAGCGCGCGCATTCCAATTACTTAATCGCTTTCAAAATAACGCGAGTGCAGCTTATCTGTTGCACCAGGCAACATATCCCGATGTCGGCCTGACTGCCGCAACGTGCCGTAGAGATGTCAGAGAGGCAGTGCTGTACTCGTTACTCCCGTTATGAGTAAGTAACGAGTATTTCTGAACGGAGGAATGAACAGATTTTTAAAATATTGTATACAGTTATTAAGAAAGCTGACTGTTGTAGTCGTATGAGATTATTTCAATACTCAGTAACGAGTACAAAGTAGCGAGTACTGTAAATAAGTATAACGAGCAAAAAATCTATGGAAAAGTAACGATATTTGATAACAAATCTGTTCCGTTCTATTGACATGATAAATAATTAGTTTTCGTTATTTTACTACTGGTTACTTTTCAGATATGTAAGTAGCGAGTTTTCTTGATTAAATAAATTCATTGTAATTACTGCCGTTTGGCGATATGTGAATCGTTGTGTCGTTTCTCGGTAGTATGTTAATGGTTCTCTATAACTACTACGAAATAACGACTAAAAAACAACGTGTACCGCAAATTAAAGTAACGAATTGGTACAATTTTCCTTCACATGAAAAGATACGATTTTGAAAATAATATTGCTCAATACTGCAGAGATTCAAGTTAAGTAGAATGCAGTACTCAGTACATGTTGAAGTATCGAGTATTGATGCCAAAGCATTCATTGCTCTTTAAAAGTATTGGGTGTATGATATATGTTTTCTTATGTATTCGTGTGCTTTGAGATAGGTTCTCTGTAACTATAATGAAGTAACGGGTGTGAAACAACGTGTTCTATAAATTGAGGTAACGAGGAGCCACAACAAATGAAAAGGAGGGCAGCAAAAATCAATATGTAGGAGTACTGTGGAGATTAAATTACATACAAGCTTCGTTACTTTGGTACTCGTTGATGGCATGCGACAAAATCAACGAGTACTGATATAACGATTTTCTGTAGTCTCTCGTACTCGTTGTTGTTGTCACATCTCATCAACGAGTGCTACTCTGTCAAACAACTCGTTGCTTTAAGCATTGGTTGGGCGATTTCAGGATGGGAAGTTATCGTTACTTAGTAACGAATATGAATCAACGAATGAGATGTAATGAAAACGACGCAAAGAGCACAAAGTAGCGAATTGGCCAAATTAATGTAACGAATAGGCTGAAGTGAGGCTCTGCATGACTTTATGTCGAGTGCCAGTTGGTCCGGCTGGCGGAGTGGCAAATGTTTCCTGAATGTCGAGAAGCAACAAGCGGCATACGCAGCAGCGCAAATGCATGAAATGAATTTGTGATCTATGCGGTCGCAGCGTGTGTTCCCGGCTCGGGCGCGAATGGATGGGCTGGAAGAGAAACTGATGCCAAATAATTTCGGCGCTCGAATGGGAAAATTATCTGCGGCACATAAAATATCCACTTCCATTGCTGGGAGGCTGGCCGGCTGATAGGCAGGAGGCCCCATGTGTGCACCTCACTCACTTCGCATTTACGCGCTCGAAATCAATCTGAGAACTGAGGTTGGAAATCGCGTTCCTGCAAAATAGTTGCACTCCAGTCTCAACGGACACGCTTCGAGCAGTTAAATTGTACTTAAAAATCTTTTTAATAGTAAAATGGCTGCGTTCATTCGACGTCTTTTTTCCTTCAGCTCCGAAACGCTCATCTGATACGCTGGCTGAGATCCGGCGGAGTGTTGCAGCAGCACGGGTTGCTGCTGTGCGGTTGTTGAGCATGCGTCCTTTGTTATTGTTGCTGGTGTTGGCTGTTGTTGTTGCTGGTGTTGTTGGCTGTTGTTGCATTGCCCTTTGCCCTGTTAAGTGTGAAATTTGCCTGGAGTGTTAGTGCTGGTGCTGTACTCTGGTGTGGCTGGTGCTCACGTTGTGGGGCTTAATGGCTGACTATGCTAGCAGTAGTTGCAGTAGTAGTCGAAGTGGATCGTGTTTTTGTAGTGGCTGTTGCTGCTGTTGTTCCTGCAGCTTTATGCTGTAACGCATTTGCAGCTTGCCTGTCAGTAATTGTGACTAATAACGCAAAGTTAACGTGACTTTAACTCATTGTTAACATGCATCCTATCAGTTAAAACGTTTGACGTTCTCTTCATAACTCCTTATCTGGGTGTTATGGACAAGCAGCACCTCTGTACATTTCTACCAGGAAACCTGAGGAAAGAGTCAGCTATTCGAGTCGAATATGAGGGAGCTGGGGGGAATATGCGGACACATTGCAGAACACTTGATCAGTTTCGTGATCGAATCGATTGCATTGACACGTTTCATGTGATGAGGTGTTTGATGGTCCTAATAATTTCAAACGAAGTGTTGGGTTGGGGTTCATGTCCCACTATTGTACTCCTTAAAGTTGTTCCTAATATTAGACTGCAACTAATGTCACTTTATGATAACATTCTCCGACAATTGAATATATTATAAACATCGAGGAATCTGGCAATGGAATAACATCATCATGGTAATCATGAATAACTCTAGTCAGTTCATCAATCAGTTCTCGGCATTATTCTATCCCAGTGGTATGTGGACTTCTTTTAGGGTGATGCAGTTGATCGTATGCTAAGATAAACTGCATCACCGTGAACACTTCATCCCCACAAAAACTTTCCTCACATACCTATGCACACTCAATCCTGATAGTCGGTTTTATGTTCACTGGGCCCTATATCTAAAGTCAGACTCCCGTTTCATATTTCAACTGTATCTACGAAATGCTTCTCACTGATCGATTAAGACGATGAACATATTCTAGGGGTGTGTACGAGGATGTCCATTGGCTGATGACCATTGACTGATATAGGGGCTTATCCAACCTCTGCAATTTGTCATATGCTATTTGATTTTCCACCTCTGAAGGAAATTTCAATGTAACTTTTAATTGAAATTATACCTTCTTCATAGTTCCCGCTAAACAAATTGTAGGGTCCAGAATATGGTAGGAAAAAAACAATTTCTGGACTCTCAGTCTCCTCTGGCCTGCTATCGGTAATGCAAATAATCAGAACCGCCTGGATTAAAGAAACCCCCGAAGTTCTATTGGTGAACTCATCTATTAAACACGATAATTCCTAGAAGGAAAACTGCCACAGTAGTCTTATCAGGATATTTCAAGCAAGTCTATTTCACAAGCTGTTGTGTGTCTGTGAAGTCGATTATAGTCCACCAACCCTGGGAGGGTTACTAGAACAGCACTGCAGAAGATTTTAATGAAATTCAGCTGACAAGTTCACGTCGTTCAGAGTTTGTTATCGATTAACCGATTAAATTCGATCATCCTTAGCAAGAAACCCGCAAGAGAGAATTTGAAAAGAGATTTTAGGAACTAATCTAGTTCGCAACTTGACATCTTTCTGCATGTGAAATCGAGAAATCGATTATAATCGACCATATTTACCCGAAGTACCACAACAAAGAATTTGAGAATATACGTTTAAAGAATTGGTTACTTGTTATTGTTTGGTGTGTAAATTCCGAAATCGCTTATATTCGACCATCTCTAGCAGGAGTAGCTTAGCAATGCATTTGAGAGGAGATTTAAAGAGAATCTGTTATCTGTGTTATTGCTGTTCGGTGTGTGAAATGTGATTAATCAATTATTAGCGACCAAATTCTAGACGGATAACAGGCAACTTCAGTGGACGTTTCTAGGTGGCAGTCTAGTTCTCCACAGCAACTTCAGAGGACGTTCCTAACTGGCGGTCTACTTCGCCACAGCAACTTCAGAAGAAGTTTCTAGGTGGCAGTCTAGTGCGCCACAGGAAATTTCAGAGGAAGTTTCTAGGGGGCAGTCTAGCTCGCCAGCTGTGAGTTCTGAAATTGGATACGAAATTGTACCCTAAATCTCAACGGTGGCGATATCAATTCTGTTTAACCGGGTTGAGGAACTTCTGTGCACCATTGGCTTCTCAATACTCAATACTCGTAATTTCTTCTGGCAACATTTCCGCTCGGAAGTGCTTATACAGAGCACAAAGTCCTTAGCCAAAAAGTTCGGTCCGTTCACGGAATGTGTTTGGGATGCATCCAGATTGCCGCCGCACAAGCGACCGACAAAAACAAGTCAATTTACGTCAAACGATGGCCATAAAACGATACGAGTGCACTTTGCGCCGTGGTAGTGCCAACACTTCCGACTTGTAGGCGTCTACTAAGAGCGGCCATTTTGAAAAATATTTAACAGTCGCACGGAGAACACGGCATGCGGGCACATGTCAGTGCGGGCGCAGACCAGTGACAAACAAAACGAAAAAATTCATATAAAAATAAATGAAAATATGGCATGGAATTGCATGCGGGGCCCACGTCAATGGCACGCCAAGCAGCTGCGATGAGTGCTTTGTTAGGTGCACTCAACGCAGGCAGACGCCAAAATGGCGTCTAGGCCTATATTGCAGCGAACAAGCGAGCAGCGTATCCCTTGCATTTTGCAAGACCCCTTTGGCATGTGTGCGTGTGAGTACGTGTGTGTGTGTGTAGGTGACTGTGTGTTCGTGTGTTTGTGGGATCTGGGAATAGACTTCATTTTGGTGCATGCACTGGCATTAATCTTAAATTCGCATTCGCATTTCGCAGGACTTACCCTAATGTGGAACAGCGTGCTGCGAACATGGCTGCACCAGCAACGCGCTTGATGAAGGCACCGCACCGCACATTTACGTACATTTTATGACTTAACCTACCACAACGCATTCTCGCTTACGCAAGGGTAGTTTGCAGGGCTTCGCCGTTTCGCATTCTTAGCTCAGTTTTGTGCTGCTCCCCCACATACAGGCAGGCATCAGCCCATAAATAATGTTATAATGCCCTCGTTTCTTTGTGTGGCGTTGTGTTGATTTCTTTTATGTGCGCCAGCTAAGCGAGTCCTTTTTGCATGTAAACACCCCTCGCTGACGCACCCTCTGACAAGTGCGTATGCTTGGCTTGTTACTTACTTCGTCAATGATTTTGTACGACTTTCAAATGACTTTCCGTTCTTGCGTCCTTACGTACGAGTGCAGTACCAAGACGTGCTGAGCGGTGTGGTGCAATATGAAGTGGTGGCGTGGCGTGACGTGGTGTGTTTTTATGTGCTGCAGTGTGGTGCGGTGTGGTATGAGGGTGCTTTTCTTTACAAATTGTGCCAAATGGGGGTAGCCTTGCTTGGGACAGTCGGACTGCAACTTAACCGACCGAACTTTGCATTTGTGGGGAGGGTGGAGCACTGCAACTGCCCCGCACGTACTCGTATGTCACGTAAAATTTAGTTCTGCTCTAGTTTTATTGCTACCTAGTGCCAATTTTTCTCCTGTAGCTGCTATCGAAAGTTTTTCTGTGGCTTTTACTGCATTACCTCCCCCTGGCTGTTCTTACTCAGCAGCATTTACTCAGCCGTGGTTGTCCCCATTGCTGTCATTGTCTATTAAGACGCATTATTTGCCTTCTTGCCGTGTCCTTACGCAGCCCCAGTAACCTCCGCTGGCTTCCGAAGCACCACGCAGTCACGTGCTTTATTGTAAGCAAACCCAACGCGTAGTTGAAGGGGTTTGCAGGGGCCCAGCAGAAAATTTGCGTACCCGAGAAGAGGTAAGGCACTGGAAGTCAAGATCGAAGGTGTCTTCTGGGCTCGCCATTTCCCTTTCTTCTTGACAGCACAGTATACGTGTATTATTCTCCCAAGTATTCCGCACTTCAGTTTCCGACAACATTTGACAGCAGGAATTGAGACATTCTTTTCGGTTGGGTGCTTGGCGTGGACGTTCAATTTATATGCTCCACTTTAGCAGTGTTGTCAAAATATCTAATAAAAATTTATGATCCTTGTAGGTGAGCGGGGTGCCAATGTCGCAGAGCAAGGCTATTTTTAATGCCACTTACAAGGACTATGTTGGGAGGAGCAAGATTTTGCAGCAGTGTTTTTGAGTGGACAGGGGAAGCGTGCACACACATTCACTGAGAAGTACTCAATTATCATATCAGCAGAACTAATTCGGAAACAGAAAGGAAACGGTACTGTTGGGCGGAAGTATACGGTAGGAAGGGGCAGTGAAAAATATCAGAATATACAAATAATATGCTTTGTTTTGAACGATTCAGGGTATCAGGTTGAGACAAATGGAGACGCATCCTGGTCACACTCTCACACAAAATGAGTTATTAGCAAAATTATATAAAAGGACCAATTATGAAATATATCAGACAACGAAATTGAACCCTCCTTCACCAATGTGCACAAAAATTCACAATCTATCGTAGGAAAGTCCAAGAAAAATAATGCTGGTGAGAGTAGTAATGGAACGAACAATTTGGTGGTTCATTGAACAAAATAAAGACAAAGCAAATCGTTGCTTTATAGTCAAGTTTGGATTGCTCTGACCCAATAAATCGTTGGGGTACATAACCACAAACAAAAGCCTTCAACCAAGCTCACATAAGAAGACACCCGCAACACCTAAGCTCTTCACGGGTCACTCTTGCTGTTGTTGTTCAAAGGCGGATTGGTGGGTATAAATTTTTGTGTAATGATTTAACTTGTTGGAATCACAGAGCTCATATTTCAAGTATACTCCACTTTATCATACACAACAGAAAAGTCCGCCGTTCATCATTCATCGATCGAAAGTAGCACAAACAAAAGTTATAAGTCGAATATTTTACTGATATAGCTAACATCGCCATACAGTTTGTTCGGTTCAGAACTGAAAAATAATGTTGCCCAGTGTGGATTCAGTGTGGCTCTCTCTTGGGCAAATACTCGCGGTTTAGGTAAAACCTGTGCGTCGTTGACGTCACATATTTTGGTTATTTAGTAGTTTCCCGCGTATGTTTCGAAGTGTATCGCAGCCGTGTTTATCTTTTTCCATTCTACGCGTTTGAATTAGTTTATTTTGAACGGAATTATTTCTGCAATTGTGACTGGATTGACGCACATGAAAAGTAAATGAAGTGTTTCAACTACAGAAAACGAATGTTTCACTGCTTTCGCAATGACTCCAAGTCACTTATATAATCTCCATCCAATCCAGTCGAAATTTAAATTTCTAACAGCAACGACGCGTTCATCTCAATCGAATAAATTCACTGTAAAAATGTTGACTTCAATACTGGGTTGTATCCTTGTCATGGCGGCTGCAACTGAGGCATACGATTATTGTACCATGATGTGTCCTGTGGGCATTTCTCACATTGCCTGCAAGAATAATGGGGTGAGTAGCGTGTCTTTAGAACAATTTTTACCGCTGTTTAGTTCGGATTCGCAGAGGTAGGAATACTATTTTTTAAAATATTTTAATTATTGGTGTTTAGAACTAAAATTAGACCGAAAAAAGTGCAGAACCATTTAAGGGAGATTTCCATACCTTCCAGTGTTCAAGACAATGTTAAAATAGAGTTGTTCTCCAGCAAAAGATTAAACTCTGTGATTATTCCATACATAAAAATTGCCATAGATCGGTCTGAGAACATTCACTTGGCTGTTCTGGTTATTCTGCTAAGAGAAAATATTCTAAAAACATTCAATTGCTTCTTCACTTTTCTACATAGTTCTAATTTCATATCTTTGTCAACTTGTCACTCGAAAAGAGGAGTCAACCAATGTTTGGAAATGGACTTTTATTGACATCTTAGCAAGGTAGTTGACATACTCCAAAGTATCTTCAAAATTCAATACATTTATTCCTCTCCTGCACTCTCCTTCGGTAACGTGGTATAACAATCTATCCTGGGAGCATCAACAAATTTCCCTTCAGTTCTACTTGTATTGAAGCACGCAGTTTACTCTCCGAAAAAATCAAAATTGAACGTTTAACTTCATTCTGCAATTCTTTTCTCAGCTCATCTCATCCAATTGCGGTGCATTCCCACTGTTCTATGCCCCGGAATATAAGGACGTGGGCGACATTGTCGCAATGCTAAATAAGTATCGCAATGAGGTTGCTTCGGGCAATTTATTGTCTAATGGTTACCTAGCAGCGAATAGAATGAGCACACTGCAGTGGGACGATAGATTGGCTACAATGGCGGGATATTCTGCTAAGTCGTGCGAAGGCAACCCCGATCGAAAGTGTCAAAATACCTGTCAATACCCGTACAATGACCAACTTATAATCGAATATCCATTCACTGTGACGTTGACTCCAGCGGAAAATGTTATGGCTGCACTAAGGAGTGTAGCGGAGGAGCTCCAAGGTAGTCCCAGGTAAGTGAAAAGAAAACATGCATCTGCCAGAGTTTAGTTAAACCTTTTCGATTTCAGTCCTCCGAAATTTAACAAGATGATCAGGCAATACAACACTCATATCGGATGTGCGGCTATAATGTACATCGTCGATTTTCGCTTGGTTGTTACTTGTAACTTTGGTGCAAACCTATCGACTAGTCTCCGTTACCAAGAAGGCACCACCGCCAGTCTATGTACTACTGGAACGAATCCCGAATATCCTGCTCTGTGCTCAGCCAATGAGAAATATGCATCAATTAATTTCTGTGGTATATAATATAGGGGTAGGATCTTCTCCACGACATTCAGCTTGAATGCCATTTCTTAATAAAAGCATAAATTTATATACTCTTGGTTCAACTCCTGTTCACTTTCGGTGAAGTCTTATAGTTTAAGTGAAGCTGCAGGAAAAGGGACAATTTTCAACAAATATTTTCGAAATATATTAGGTCGGTTGTAGGGGGTGTAGTGAAGGACCGACCGACCTAATTGAGATGCTTCCTTCTTCGGGAATTTCAACTAGTTGATAACTCTTGAGCGAAACATGCACTTGCTCATTTGACTCAGTCGTTGAAACCAAGAAAGCTGGTGTAGGAGAGAGTCAGTTCAAAGAACCACGGAAGGGTACATTTGTTGAGTCAACGCCATGGAGCAAAAGTCACCGTCCTATTTATCGAAATTACCGTAAACCTAATGAAGCCGCAACGAATGCAAACTAACCGTACAGGTGGGCAGGGAGGCAGGAACACTTGCTTCAACTCCTTTAGGAGCAGCACTCAAAAGGGCAGCACTCCAGATTGAAAGTAGCCACTGCTTTTCAGAATATCGTTGCTTCATTGTCAAGTGTTGCTCTTAATTGTGTTCCTACTTATAATTGCCTCCTGGTGCTCGGTCAGAGCAAGCAACTAAGTTGACGGGAATGGTGGTTAAGCGATAGCACTGAGAGAGAGCACACATATCTCAGCTACTAATCGCACTATGCTGATCGCTCTGGACGGAGCATTGCCGCTCTTCTGCTCATATTTTAAATTCCAATTGCAAGACGAAATCGCATTACGCTAAATCCTTGTAATCCGCACATTAGTCTTCTCGCTGTTAGGGAATCACCCGAACCCACGCAAGGCTAACGCACATGCTGCACACACACACACACAGATGCGTCCACACCAACTCCCACAGAAACTCCGTCGCAAGCACGTACAGGCTGACGCAGGATGTCGCCGCAACCTAAACTCTTACAAATAGACGTAAGTTGGAGACATAAAAACAAAAAGCGCAGGCGCCAAATACAACCGAAATAGTGAAAAATAAATGCAATTCAAGTAAAAAACGAAGGAGCCACCAGCAAAGGAGGAAAAACTGCGCACGCTGCGGGGAAAAACAAGTGGAGGAGCATAAATGCGACCCAAAACCAATTTGCAGTAATGACTGCTGCTGCTGCTGGTGCTGCTGGTGCTGCTGGTGCTGGTGATGCTGCCGCTCCTGCTGCTGGTGGTGCTAGTGTTGCTGGTGCGCCTTGCCAACGCATTAAAAAATATCCTCGCTGCTGCGAGTGCAGTCAAACACGTTGCTCGAAAATTGCAATGACTTCGGAAGGACATTCCAAGGACGTACGTTACTTGAACTGCTGCAGCAACATAACAACGTGCGTTGTTCGTTTCTTTTGCGGAGGGGCTGCGAAATTTGTTGTACAAGTAATCGTCCTATGCTGAGCGTGTGTGTTTGAGTGTGCGGGAGTCGAAAGACCCCATCGGAAAATTGGTCAAAGAATGCTGCGTTGTTGACGACGGCGGTTAAGGATCACACAGTTCAGAGAGATGCTTTTCCCCGGCATCTTAGGTGGACGACGAAGCTAGAAAATTAGCCAAATAATGCTGCATTGTTGAAGACAGTGTCCGCTATGATAACTTCAACGAAGTGGCAGCATAGCGCCACACTCAATGAATTAATGGATGATTATGCTGTCGAAAAATTCTTAGTCTTTTGGGGACATTATTGAACTGTGGATTGCGGCCGCTTTGCAAGACATGTAAGCATATTGTCTCTTGTGTACTGGAAGTGTATAATTTTCAATTATAATGCAGGGTTTCGGCGAAATGTTGTCTCAAAGGCACGAGACTGTCTCACCTCTCCGATTAACTTGCCTTCTGCGCAGTGTTCTGGAAACACAATCATGGAACTATGGAGTAGCAGTGTTCCTGAGTTGAGTACAAAATCGAACTTGGAGTAGTTGAAAATACTGAAAATCTGCGTGGTGACCCTCGCCAGCTCTGCAGCGGGCACGCATCGCAGCAATTTCGTGCCTTTTCCTACTGGGCCGGTCCACTTTTGTGTATGTGTGTTGATATTCTCAAAGGCAACATTGCAAAATGGCGCGTTCAAATTTTAAGATTTATTTCGTCCTCCAGGAGTACAGCACGAAAAATGAGCACTACGCCTCGCTGCACTGCCTGCGCACCCCAACGCTCGCTCGTCCGCCCGGTAATCTTTTCGTTGAAAGTTGATGCTTACATTTCGGCAGCACAAATGGATTCTTGTGGAATACTAATAAACTTTTATATATAAATATCCCGCCGGAGTGTTCCATGTGTTTGTGCGTGCGTCCTAGAGGGTCTTTGTGTGTATGTGTGAGTGGGGTTCCCCTCTATGTCGACCAGAATGTCAAGTCTTTGGTAGCTGGCGTCAAGGCTTTACGTTGGAAAATTGTGCGCGGGTGTTCGACTCTGTTTGCGTGTTTCTCTGTGTATGTGTGTGCGTGTGTTTGGGATTGTATGTATTTATGTGTGCGTTTGTTGCATCGAGATTATTCCATTTAGCTTTGATCCTGTTTGCGCAGTCAATGTGCAGTTCAAATGCCTTCAGCTGCCGCCCCGCCACTCGACGTCTTGGCTGCATCTTTTTGCAGTGTGACCTGTTCGTCCTCTAAAATGAAATATTTTCTTTTGGCCCCTTTTTGGCTCTGCGTTTACCGCACCAACACACACAACCACACACACACAATAGCACACACATAGCCATACAAGGTTTTGTGTGCGTTGCCGTTATGGCTACAACGGCGCAAATTCTCCGCTTTAAATGACAGGACTTTGCGTCGCTGGGGCGTCATTTAGTCCGCCGCCACTGCTCTGTCCTCGGCCCGCTCACGCCGCAGCGCTGACATATTTCATTTCTTGAGTTTTGCCGCTTCATTTGACATCAAGTTGCAATGCGTTGCCTGCATCTTGAGTGGAGATCCGTCTCCTCCCTGCGCTGGGTCCTCTTTGTATGCAGCACATTTGCCGTGGCAAGGAAATCTCTTTTTGTTTCTATTTCTGCCTTCGGTTGCTTCGTTGCTTCACTGCCTCATTGCGTCGTTTCAGTGGCGCATGTGTGTGTTTGTAATGCTGCAGCATTGATAAATGCGTTGCGTTCGTTTCGCTTTAGTGTGGGTTCGGGTGGCGGGTGGCGTGGGAGAACTGCGGCTGGAAATTAGTAAAATTAATGTGCGAAAAAGGGAAACTTTTTTTCGTATCTTTGGTTTTATTTCGATTGCGTCTTTCGGTAACTTTTCTTTGGGGTAATGTGGATGAGATCAGGCTTGCTGGTCGTTAAATTTTAATGTCCAGAAACTTTTCGAACTTAAAGATGTTTGAATATTTTATATACTTATACGAGGATTTATGAAAGTATGCAGGGTTCAAGGATTCATTCACAAAGCGATGGAGAAGGAGTTCCTTATAAATTAGCTGAAAGCTGCGGAACTATGAACCAAACGAGAATATGTGGAAATGCTTCGTCTTCATATGATGTCAGCAAAGTTACAGCGATTAAAGAATGCCACACACGCCACTACACACTAAAAGGATGGCGGACAGAACATCATAAAATTGCCCGAGATCATTCTCTTTAATCAGAAGAAATGCTGTGTAAGCAAAAGTTGAGAGACAAACCGAGTAAAAGGTGTTCGAAGTGACAGAAGGGAGCTCTGGAGTAATTTCAGAACATTGCAGGCTCTTTAGCTTTGGCCACGTGAAAACGGTGCACCCGATGAAGCTTTTATTTGACATAAATTGCCAATTTGTCCTGTCAACTGATCTCCACTTATATGAAGCAAGTGGTGCTGCATAAGAAGTGGAGGAGCTTGTTATAAGCGTTGGCCTCAATCAGATCAACGAGAGTTTCCATAGAATAATCTTCTAGATGGTTGGAGAACACAGCAGAAAGCCTTCACAATGCTGGCTTCTTTCTCCACATCGAAACCACGCAACCGGAGTCACAATAATAGTCTGAAGGACTCATTTAACCTCGCTAAACCACCAGTTTTCTCCAAGTTGGACCGGTCGACGTCACCTCAAACCTGAATTCCACACAAATAGAAACTTTCTCCGGATTTGATGGATGTTCCAAGATTCTTTTGTAAATTGTTCCCAGCTTATTTTGTGTGTAGTCATTGAAAGATCTTCACGCACTTCATTAGGTATTTTAGAGCGACCCAAAATAACTCTGTATTCTCTTGTTCAAAACCAGGTTCATCTAGAGTTGCCACAGTGTAGGAAAACTGCAGAATTTATTGTTCTAACATATCTTTTTTAGCAGCAAAAAGGCACAAAAAGTGCCTCGTCAAACATTGGACATATTTTCTGCTCCACTTCGGATATGATTCGTTGTTCTCTCTTGATCGGAAATTGATTTAATTGCTGCCGGTTTCACAAGAATGACGGCGTAGTGGTGAAAGCTACGCTAAGGACTAATGAAAATATTGTTTCAAAGCATATTGACTGTAAGAATATTTCAACATTCTCATCTCTCACACATTAATAAAACTAAAATGAAGATGCTTGGTCCAAAGCTGCACCCTGATTGTTTGCCTAAATACAATTTTCTATAACACAATCTTTTCTTCAATACCCCAGTTTAACAAGTTTCATTTCTATTCCCAATACAGTCTTATCATTACAGCAGGAATTTTACAGTCAAACTACTTCGTCAGATGCCTCTTTATAGTTCCTTTTGCTTCCAGCATTATTCCAGGGTATTTAAGAGGCTATCAGAATTAAGGTAATTAACACGAAAGAGACAGACTCCTTGCTTATTCACTGTTGAGGAAAGGATGCTACTTCCTTAAAGATACAAGGTTGATTACTCACGGACTTTTAGTGCCAAGACAGTGGTATAGAAAGAGCTGCAGCATGACTGAGAAACAGACCACAATATCAGAATTTCACGACTAATCAAACTGTGTCATGAACGTCTATTCGCGTGGACTCTTTAAAGTCCAACTGGCTTTCCTCACAGCATCAAGAATAGATTAATGTGTCTTTTGAAATAAGGACTAATTTGATTGAAACAGAAAATTACTCGCACTCTCATCTATTTCACCTCTTCCTTGGTGGTTTATTGACACTATTTTGGCCTGAGATGCTGGGATTATTCTGTTTAATACTCTTAGAACACTTTACTTCAAATTTCTGAAAAGGAATTTCTGTAAGAAATGAAGACATAAAGGCATGGTAGGGTACCATAAGTCGACTTATTATCACCTGCTGATGAACTGTTGATTTTCTTTCTACCATCATCAGCATCTCGTTTGCGAGCCTGCCCCATTCCACGCCATGGATTGTAATGTGTAAATAGCTGAGATGCTGCTGTGATCCACTGAACACATCAAAGTCGCACAACAATTTGCATGTTGCTCGCAACGTGGCCTCCAAATGAAGCTCATAAGTTCCCGGATAATTTTGAAACAACTTAACGAGTGCCGCGTCCGACCACGATACTCCAAACACACCACACAGCGGACCAATGTGATGCCAGTCACTGAGGTTGACATTTGCCGCTGTCACAAGCACCGACACCAGCACAAAGCGACGCAACTACAACGACATCAACAACAACAACCACAACAACGAAACCAATCGCGCCAAGGAGGCACTGGCGCATTTTTTCATTGCGTGCATCGAGCAGCCAACTCAGGCCAACTTCAGCGACCAGGAAACCCAGGCGCCCAAATAATTGGCGAAAATGCGCCACGCAGACCGCGTTAGCGCTGCAATTTATGTGCGTTTAGACGCATATTTTCCCAATTAAATATTACGATAAAGCATGCAGCTGGAACGGGCGCTCGGTGGCAGGCCACGCCAGCTCAGCGCAGAGGCCGATGTGCGTCGTTCTCTGCGGCTAACAAAAGGAAAATTGCTCCACGGACAGCTCGAACAATAATAGACACGCATGCGCGCACTCTTACGTACGCGTCCACACACATCACACAGGCACCCATGCCGGAGCGAGCAGACGGAAGGTGACCCGTCGGCTGAGGACATCGAGCTTGGCGTTGCCATTGCAACTGCAACTGCAACTGCCACTGATAAATGTCGCTGATAGCTTCCAATGCCGATGTCTGCAGTTGGCTGTTATTTATTTGGGCCCGCACAAATAGTTGCGCAACGCATTTTCTGCGAGCAGAGCCGCAAACAAACGCGCGTACATGCGCAAATTGACATCTTTCAATTAAGCTGAAACGCATGCGTCCGCGGCATGCAAAACCAAAACGCAAAATGCAAAAGCAAAAGCAAAAGTTTGCTGGTTTCTTCAGCAGAAAAGATGGATATTACACCATCAACAACAACAACCAAAACAACAACAACGCCAGCAGTGACAACAGCCACAACAACCACGCACTGCAACTCTTTGTTGGCTGACGCTGAACCCAGTAGGACTACCTTAGAGTAGTTTTCAGACAGACGTCAGGTACTTAAGGGTAATTTGAAAGTCAGTTCCAGTTACTGGGCGGGGATTCCCACCTTTCTCACTTACTACTTAGTGCAGATACCCAGATGGGTTCAAATCTCCCCTCATTTGTCTAGGCTAAAACAATCAAGTGTAGCAAATCTTTGGTTGATTTAATTCCATAACCGAATTAACTGATATGGCAATGCAACTAAAATGAGAGCACCATAAGTTAATCCCTCTGATGTCAAAAGGACGAATGTATCCGGCCCATAGAATACCTCAACTCCGGCAACACACTGCAACAGGAATCTTAGCAAGAATTTCTTGTAAATTCCCTTACCTTTCAAAAAACCTCTATCACCCTCTACAAATTCCAGGCTTAGAGTATAATGGACATCACCTCCTCCAACACACTGGAACAAGAGACTTTGGAAGCACTGCTTGTAACTTCCCATCCCTTTCACAATTCTCTATCTGCTACACTAATCCCAGGCTTAGAGTATTATGGCAACACCTCTTGCATCACAATGGAACAAGCGCCTTGGTAAGTATTTCTTGTAACTTATTTTTTCCCATTTACAATCTTTTATCACCCTCCTACTACTCACAAGCTTAGAGTACAATAGGTATCGCCTCCGCTAACAGACTGGAACAAGAATCCTTGCAAGCATTCCTTGTAACTTCCCTTCCCTTTCACAATCCTGTATCTCCTACCATACTACTTCCAGACTTGGAGTACAATTGGCAACAATGCCTGAGTGTTTGGAGACCTCCTTCTATGGTGATTCTCCAGCCTACCCCAAAGAGTATCTAATTCAATCTAAGTAATTCTTGACTTGTTATAAAGCAAGAATACAGTAAAGGAAATAATAATGGCGTTTGGCAGTGGTTTTTCAACGCTTTCTCTGCTCAGAAGTTTAGCTTCTTTGATTCTTTTCTAATTGAATGAGTTATGATTCACTTCATGCTAGGTTCCAGGCCCATCATTTCTTTCATCTTTGAATTGAGGCAGAGGAAGAAGGATTCTTCTTTACAATGTAAACTTTTGCTCAGTCAAACACCAGCTGATTTGAAGTGCTGATAAAGTTCTGGAATAATTTGTTACCAATTTCTAAATATTATAATCCTGTCCCTGTGGTTTACACTCAGCACTCTAAGGATGATTCATTCTTAATGCGGGGTGCTAGCAAAATATCCTTTCTTGCTTTTGCATGTATTAAATGTTCATAATAACTTTGGTTGAAAAATCCTGCCGAGAAAGCAACTATTTTTCCAAAAGAAGTCCTACTTGTATAAGAAGGTAATCCAGGAAATGAGGGAAACTTGGTTTGATTTATTTGGTGGTAAGTTGGCAAGATGGATATAAAAAAATGCACCCTTGTACCAGCCACAACAAACAGAAGAAGTTGAAATTGTTGTTTAATCTTCTTTGGAGTTAGTGCTGGGAGGAGAACAGAGCCCGCAATAGGCAGGTTAGTGATATTCCCTAATAGAGCAGGAATATAAAAAAACCGAGTAGTATAGGAGCAGTAATAACTAGGTAGCAGTGAGAATGACTCGGTAGTATATGAGCAAAGTGAATGTCCTGAAAGAGGCAGAACAAGAGCAGTCCATTCCACCTTCCGCTCTGCATATTGTTCTTGGATAGTTCAGTTTAAGCTTAGTGCCGCAGTAAAATTGATCTCTTTGAACTTATTTATCACCAGCGAATGTTCCGACTGGGGCACTTGTCCGTCTGTCTATGATAGCGTGTGTGAGTTGGCTCTGAGTGTGTTCTGTCAAATGTCAAATTTTAAATTGTGGCAATTGACAAACATGTGACAATTGCAGTCAATCGTCTGAGGCCCGATGCTGCTGCAGCACACAAGTACGCAAGCATTCAAACAACTGTAGACGTGCAATTGTGTGTGTGTGTGTGTGTGTATGACCGTGTAGGCCAATTTTGTGCGTGCGTGCGTTCGATCGGTCGCTCGCATGTCTGGCGCGCATTTGCATTTCAAAGCATTTTGTCATTAGATGCAATTTTCTATTCATTTGACAGTTTGTCACTGCTGTGACAGTCAGTTTCACGTTTCGGTTTCGGTTTCGTTTTCATTGCTGTGCGGTTTGTTCGTGTGTCTGTCCGTCTGTCTGTTTGTTTGTTTGTTTGTTTGTTAGTTTGCTTGTTTGCTTGCATGGCTTGCGTGTTTAATGTGCGATTTTTAAATTTTGATATGCCAAATTGGGCAACGGAGCGATGTTTGTAATTGTTCAAATTTGGTAGCATTTGCAGAACGCTACCTACGTGGAATGCGGCCTCCAGCGTAACGCACAGTTATATGCAACACAGGAATAGATGACAGGCTGCTAGCGTTGAGATTGACGATTGAGAATATCGCAGACTTGAACTCACAACAAAATATCGTAAGCCCATGCATATTGAATTGTCACATGTGCGTACATAAATCAATTCCATTCTTAACTAGTATCTCATTTATATAAATTTGCTGATTTGTGGGTCGTTTGGGCTCCGAAAAGCTTCTTCTTCTGACCTCTTTTCTATTTGTGTCTCATTGGTAGTGACTTTGTATGAGTAACTGCTTGTAAAATTTGAGATGGTCCAATAAACCACACCCTGAGAAACAGTCAAATAACTGTGAATCTGATCTGTTTACTAACATATGTTTATAGTCTCAGTCGAACTAGGTTACTACCCACGTTGAGGTGTCCTCTTCTAGAAGCTTCCTTATATTCATTCTCTCCATGCGTGAGTTGAGTTGTGAAGCACTCGATTGTGGGCTTGGTTCACTCGATATAAATACTTTGAATATTTTTCAGACTTATACTGATAGTAGCGCCTCAGTGTAGTGCCCATGACCACCCCGGTGACAACCTGTTGGCGCTTGTTTGGAATTCGCAGTTTTGCGTTTGCTGCAAAAGTAAAAGTTGCCATTTGAAATGCCACCATTTTGCGAGGCTTGTCAAAAATCTGACATTAGTTTTGAATTGCCTTATAAAGTTGTGCTTTCATGGGGTACTTGCATAGAGCCACACACCATCACATACTCACATACACACAGTCGCACTCACACTCTTATTCATCCACATACTTGGATGGTTTTTCTGCAATTTTTCAGCAAAGCGTTTTCCTATGCAAATCATGCTCACTTTAATAGCTGGAAATGCAACTTTGAATGCGAACGAGAGCATGCTCCCCTTTTTACTCACGGACCAGAAAATATTTAAACATATCATAATAGTAATTAAAGTTATTAACTTCTTTGTTTTGTTTTTATTCCTATTTTTGTATTCATTGCTTTTCCACTACTTCAGTTTTAATGCGCCTGCTTCATTCCATTCCTCTCTGCCCTGCTGCGAAGAGGCAGCGTGTTGCTTGGCTAGCCAGAGGCAGAGGCAGAGCGCTGAGTGCTGAGGGGCAGAACTCGGGCTGGCTGAGTTTAAGTTTAAGAATGTGGCATTAAAAGTTGCTTAAAGAAAAATTCAAAACTGAAATTAGTAAAGATACAAGAAAATTACAACTTTAATCACAGCTAATCGCGTATACTTGCGTGTGCTAAGCAGGATTCATGCACTCGTCGTGCACGTACTTGCAGACGCGAATGTGTTGAAAGGCATGTTATGCCGTGGAAGGTGTTTGCTCAGGTACAGGGTGTCGGACTATTCTAGGTACTGAAAAGTCCTCCCGAAAACTTTCCAATTCAAAGGCATTTTATTCGTATGCGGATAGCAACTGTGCATGACCCTAATTTATCCTCTGCATCAATTGAAACATCTGTGTTGCTTAACGGGGCTCCTTTATCATACTCCGGAAATGAATGATTGTATAAGTACATAGAGAAAATATGATCCATTGCTGTTAAAAAAATATCACCAGGCCATTCTGGATCACGAAATTGATTCAATTCTCTATTATTGTTCTACAGGGCTTTGCATTCACTTGCGGTAGTGATCCTATTCTCGTGAGAATGGAATCTGATGCCAAGGACATCATTGATTGCAGAATAAGAATCACTTCTAGGTATCAAAAGTATCAAATGTCACTGTGGCCAGTGATCTGACACCGTTTAACAAAATTAGATGTCTAAGGAGCCTTTTATGGAAAGCCCGTTTGGTGTGGTCCTGGCTGACCCATACCGGTGTCTTGGTGGAAAATCTTGTACTCCAAATGCACAAAAAATCGTATCTTCCATATATAAAATCAATTATTATTCGTCTTGTGATATCTGCCCTCGTAGATGGCTGAAGATCTGTATTCTTTCTTCTCGAAGAAGTAGGACCGAAGACTCACAATTCCCAATAAGCTGTTTTTATTGTTGGATGAGGATTGGTTCCACTCTTTTAGTGGCAATTTTAGTTGTTCACATCCTTTCAACCATAATGGACTTTCATCGCTGAAGATGAGAATTTTGGATCGATCAAGCTACAATGGAACCACACGAAGTTTCGCAATAATGAGGAGTACACGCAATTAGTAGGCGTTATTGTACTGCATATATATCTGCCGATAGTTGTGTGCTGACTTGAGCCAAAACCGTTCAAGGGTAGATCTGGGCACCCATACTGGGTGCTCACTGATATAAAGTGAGAGCTGAAAAGGACTCCCTTTTCATCACACTGCTGCGGCATTTATAATGTAATGTACAACAACACACCCTGTAAGCGTAATGCTTCTATGCGCCACATAATATCAGAAATAATCCCAAGTGTTAATAAACACACGAAGAGCGGCTTAAAAGTTTAAATTACCAGCAGCAGAAAATGTTGTAAGGAAAGGAGGAAAATTAAAAAGAAAAGAAAAGCAATAAAAATAAAAATAAACTGCTCTGACTGAGTGAAACATATTTTGACGATTGGTCGGTTGGAGGAATGGGCCGAGGGACGGGGACACGGGGGACCGACAGGCAAACAAACTGCCAAAGAAACAAACAAACAAGCAAACAAGCGTACCCAGTCGAGAGAACTGACTGTGGTGAAGCAGTTAAATTGTGGCAGACTAAGCGACAGGCGGGTTAATTTAAAAACTTAATTTCACCCCGACTCCTGGCTGCGTGGCCTGCGACGAGCACATTCCTGCCAAATGGAAGCCAGGGCATAACACGGAGGCGCATGAGCGGATGTATTTAGTTATGAATGAATTCAATTTTGAAAGTGTCGTGTTTTTCCAACAACAACTACAACAACATCAGAAACAACAACAACAACAACAACAACGACAACATTAGCATCAACAACGCAATTTTATGGTGGATTAACAGAGTGTTTGATAATATTCAATTTAAGCCGGCTCTGATGGCGCTACTGTTGCTGGTGTTGGTGGTGTTGTTGCCGGCGCTGGTTGCTGCTCCTCCACTCAGCATAATGAAAACATTTTAAATTTGAAGCGTTGAGCGCTGTGCATAATTACTCAATTTATTTCATTCATATGCACTCAGTTAAGTGCACACGGAGCTTGGCAGGCAAGGCGCGTCCGTCAGTCATGGACTTGACTTCTGGTATGGACACTTTCTTCTTTCAGTCAGCCACAACGGCAACAGCAACAGCAACAAGCACCGCAAACAGCCGCAGGAACAAATGGAAGTCGGCTCACGATGATGGATTACCTTTTGCCACTGAAAATGCGACTCACACGCTAACAATGCTGCTGGGCCGCCTTTGGACGACTTCAGCACATTTTAAGCCATTTTTGCCAGCCACTTAAGCAACTTAATTAAGTCCACGCGTGTTTCTTGCGCATTATGTAATTTATTTATGGCATTTCCCTTAAATACCCTCTAAGCCGGAGACGACTTTGTTGCATGTGTCGCTTGCCTCTTGATTTATGCACGCATTGACACGGCGCAGCACTCTCGGCCAATGGCAGCGCGTCTGCTGCAAATGGCGTGGCGACAGCGGAAAATGGCGCGCAACGAAAGTGAAATTTAATTAAAATTATTTGCCACAGCGTTAGCTGCATTCACCACGCCTAGTTGCAGCGGACTAGTCGCCTGCCCTCCCCACTCTGACCCGCATTTTAATACGCCTTTACCGCAATGTCACATGTCAGACCATATTTCTTAAATGCCAAATACTTTTTGACATAATAGTCCAATTACCTTATCGCACGATCGGTTGCGGTCGTCCTCGCTGGCCTGAACGGGATGACTGGCTGACTGCCGATTATTTATTGCCTTCGATTGCAGACGATTGCTGCGGCAAACAAAGCAGAACAACGAAATCGACAGCACAAAAAATTCCATTTAAATTGCGTAAAACATGAGTTGCCGACAATTTTGCTGCGTATGCAATTCCAAATTGCAATGCCAGCAACCGACCGCGCAATGCGTCGCTCCGCAAACACCTTCTTCCTTTTGCCAGCGCAACAGCTTCACGGGCACATCTGGTGCTGCAATTGCTGAGCAATCGATTATGCTAAAGTGTCGATTTACCCGCACTGCGAGTGCAGAAGGAGGCTGAGCTAGTCTGCCAGCACACGTCACGCGGCCGCACTGTTGACCAAAATGAGTCCCGCGGGAGACTCGAATTGAATGTGGCGCAAAGCAATCTTCAAGCCGAGCAACAAAAACAACAAACAATAAAAAGTCAACCAAGCACAGTGCTCTGTGTAGGTGGCCCAATTGGACGCAGACTTCATGTCACCAAATCCCAACAAAAGTGGCAGCCAAAGGAATTAGAAGGCAACTAACTCAGTGTGGAACCAGTTGGATCAAAAATCTGTTTTGTCAAATTGGAAAACGGAAATATTATTTCATAGAATTCCTTTCTGTTCTTAATGATATCTCTCTTGTGCCCTAATCGAGCAAATAGTTGGAGGTCTCCAGTTGGAAAATGGAAATATTCTTTCGTCGGATTCCTGGCTACCGTCTCTTCTGTTTTTATTGGTATCTCTCCAATGCCCTAATGGAGGAAATAGTTGGCGGTCTCCATTTCGAAAATGGAAATATTCTTTCATCGAATTCCTGGCCCCCTATCAGGGTTTCTTCTTTTGTAAGTAACTCTCCAATTCCCAATTCCAAGAAATAGTTGGGAGTCTCCAATTTTCTACTTAAACCATGTCACGTTTTTACTAGTAGCCTACCCACTTTTGTAGTCAAGTTTGATGCTGGTACTATAACCCATCATAATATACGAGTATCAACAATAACACCTGTTTCTGTATGTCTGAAATTATGCATTTTTGAGGTTATTAGGCGTGGCATCCACTATTTGATTAGAGTCAATTGTTTAATTATTCCAAGTCCTCTCATTCGGTCATCATCCGGAGTTAAACTGTTCTCGTCAGTTGCATAACTGAGTATGTCAGAGAGCGGTCGACCTTGGTCATATAATCTACTTTTTTATTAAGTTTCCGGACGACCGTCTGTCAAGTAGCAGCAAAATGCTCGTGTCTCCACTGGTGTGAAAGAAAGTTGCTCACAGTTGAACAAAAATGATGTGTACTTAGATTCAGCGCATCACCTGCTGAGATCGAGAATCGATATATGAATAATATGTTCATACCTGCCACGCCCTCTACTTAGCGGAGTAAAATTTTAGCCACATTTTTACCCAATTTTATTGAGACAGAAATTCTTAATCCTAAAAGTATGCAACGGTTTTTTATGACATGAGAATGGAATTACTCGTACTCTCCCAGGTACCGACATCAAGAGAGAACATCAGATTTGATATCATGCTTGGAATCGGTGCTACAAAAGTTGCATTCCAATCAACAACGTTTCTTTCCATCTTTTGCACGGGCACAGAGCACTGTGCGGCGTTGAAGAAATATCTCATTGCTTGTATGACAGTTGTTTCTGTTTCTGTTGTTGTTGCTCATGTGTAGTTATGTTGTTTGCACTGCCCAGAACACACGGTAGTGCTGCTTGCTGTGTCCGCTTGTTTTTTGCCCATTCTCGGTCTTCGTTTGGGCGTTCTGCGACCGTTCTGCGCAGCCGTACGCTTAATCGAATATCATCTCTCTGAGCTAGCGAGATATTGATCTGATTTTTTGCTGGTCCGCTGGCCGCGTCCTGCTTCTAGTATGCCGGCCAACTCTAGCGTAGCTTTGCGTACACATTCGTAAATTTTAATTTAATCGTGCTGCATCCGTCCATCCACACTCACTCGCGCCTGTCGCATGCAGCAATTGCGTTTGTGATTTAGAGTTGCAATTGTTGCTGGCTGCGCCTGCTCCTGTTGCTGCTAATATTATTGTTGTCATTGTAGTTGCTGTAGAAACTTCCCTGGTAGTCCTGTCCTTTGTGTACACACTTTGGAGCGGCTTTTTCAATTGATCTCCCGTACTGTTGTGGCTCAACTGCTGTGCAGGCGACTACTATGAGCATCCTAGTCGACCCGTGAGAAGTACTTTGTGAGGAATAGGCGGTTACTTTGCTGATTGACAAAGACTTGAGCTGGCCTCGCTATGTTGTATAGATTGGAGGGTAATATCGTCTACCATTTCAAGTTACTCCCAGTTTTAGATTTCGCACAGCAAGGATTTGAAAGTCTTTGACCACTGAAACCGATTACCCGAGGAAAGTACTCGTGCGTCTAGGAAACTGAAATGTCTGAGCTGAAAATTATAAACTCAGCTCAGTTATAAATAAGTTGAAGTTTTTCTATGCCCACTCAAAAGTACATGAACGTTTTTTCCAGCTTCTGTGCTGCCGTATCAGGGCCACTTCGAGTTGTGGTCATATAAGGCCGTGGAAATGGTATCTAGATGCGAAGAAGACACTGAATAATTCCGTCTAGATAATAAGAAAGCTACTGAGCTGGCAAGTAAAATGGTCTAAGTTCACGCTGTGTCCTGGCATGGGCGAGCGATGGGCCTACCTGAGAAAAGGTTACACTACCCTGAGCCTTTTGTTCTTGAGACGGCCCTGCTCAGTGCTCCCAGCAATTGTGGCCATCAGTGACGGGCGCTGATCTGTGAGATAAAAGAAAATTGCACAAAAAATTATATCACTGCACCGTGGTGCGGCACGCCGTCCGAGTATCTCGTGGAGTGACTATGAGTATCTTGGAGATAGCACTGCGATCGCGATCGCGCAATTCAATTGTCGATTGGGACTGCTTGTGTGTGTCTGTGTCAATTAACGCCAGCATTTCACTTTTTTTCTCCGCAAGATTTATTTAAACTGCTGTCATTGCTGGGTTTAATGCGATTCCTAGCCTAGAGAATGCAGCGTGAATGCGTTCGTTTCAAAGCTGCAGCGCACCTCGTACAGAAAGAACAGTGTAAATTGCTGTTTGATATATAAGGTAAACTAGCAGCAGTCAAACTCCAGTTAAAGATGTGGTGGGGTTGGGGCAAGTGCGTACTTTGGAAGCATACGGTAGAGTAAGTAGATGTATTCTGAGGCTGCTTGTGATTGTTTCGCATTGAGTTGCTATTAAGCTATGACCTCAAGTAAAGGTAAAAATGAGGTGAAATCAATGAATATTTTATAAATAGGAAAATATTTCCTTTCTGCACAAAATGATGGCAATTATTTTCCCAACTCACTGTAATAACATTTGCCTCATTATCACAAAGTTGGTACAAGGGGGGGGGGGGGATAAGGGATATAAGGTCCAAAAGCCAAAAGGAAGTGAGGGCTCAAACACAGTTTCTTTATTATCACAAACTTGCCACAAAAGTGACACGAGAACATAACATCGCAAAGCAGCAGGAACTGATGCCTCAAAAACATTTTCCTCATTATCATAAACTAGGCATAGAAGTACACGGGGATATAACGCCCGAAGCAGAAGGAATTGATGCCCCAAAAATAGTTTCCTTGTTATCACAAACTCGACACAAAATGTAGAAGGGGATTTAACGCACCAAATAGAAAGAAGGAGTAATAATCTCAAGGAGCATACAAATCAGTGGCTGAGAAGCATTCTATACTCATACAACTAAAAAGTCGAATAGGGTACATTAAGTCAGTGTTGCTAAACTGTTCTGACTTCACAAAGGACACGTGACAGGTTCTTAAACATACAAACAGAACATCTTTAGTTCCCAAATGGATTAGATTTTTTACGTTTTATTCATGGTAGTCTTAAGCTCCCAACTGGATTAGATTTCGTACGTTTCTTTGACTGCAATCGAAAATTAGTCATGTCAAGATTATTTTGAGTACGCGGTAACAATGGGTTTAGGGTTGCATAATGTGCGTAGTTTCTTAAGAGGAGTCGATATAGTATGGCCACAAATTCTATACCCACTTCCTTTAAGAAACTACGCATCATATATGGTTTCAGGGAGATCCCTTCCATTCCGAGGTTTTTGTGAATATACCAGTATAAATAATCCATGAGGACATTGAATTTTAATACTATAAAGAAACTGGGCGATGAATACATAGAAAAATTCATTGGGCTCGTAGGAAACTATTTTGAATGAAATAAATCGGTTTTGCCAAATGACTTTTTGTCGTTCTTACTCTCAAAAGGGCCAATTTACTTTGGAGTGCACTTTGTATTAATAATAATAATAATATTTTTACTCTTGTGTATCTAAATTGCTCTAAATGAAACATTTTTCATCCTTTCTTTATAGCACACATTGTTCTCGCTTACTGAACTATCTGGAGACTAGTCTGGACTTCGTCTGGTGATGAAATGGATAGAAGCCTTGCAGGTGGCATTGTGGGAAATTGTGGGCTAAAATCCACATCAATGACATAAGTTAATATTTCCGTTCAAAATCAGAAACTCTGTGTCCAACCAGCCTTAGGCTAGCAGGCAACTTCCCTTCTAAAAGGTGGTTTTTGTGGTCTTCATTAAAAATCACACAGACCTTAACATATAATATAATATATAATTCAGATAAGCGAGGTAGCTCATCACTTCTTTTATATTACATATATTCAGAATTCTTAGTTAATAAATGGAGAGATAAGAAATAGTTTCCATACTTGCCGAGGGAGAATGGTAAAGCGTTATTTCTTTCATTGAGTCCTGGGGGATATTCGTTTGAATTAATTAAAAATTGGGTATTTTCCTCTCCTCACCTCTTCATTCTTCCAGCAATTTAATCAATAATTTTCTGCGTCTGATTTTGTTGTTCTTTTTGGTTGTTTTGGCGCGTATTCTGCGTGCTGCTTCATCAGTTGTAATCGCTCAAGTATAAGCTGATAAAATGACCAACTGTAGCGCTGAGTGTTGGAGCATTCGTCAAATGTGGCAGTCGTGGCCGAGTGGTTAAGGCGTCTGACTCGAAATCAGATTCCCTCTGGGAGCGTAGGTTCGAATCCTACCGGCTGCGTTTCTATTTTTTTGACCCCCCCCCCCCCACTCTACGCTCTTCAACGAGCTTCTGGTGTTTTATTTTTTATTGCAAATTATTTAAAAGCATATAAATAAACAACATCGTGGAACGAGTGTGTTTTTGCTGAACGGTCGTTCGCTCATATTTGTCTAATTTCAGGCAACTGGCAATTTGCGCGTTGCATGTTGGTGCCGCATTAACTGGAATGCTGAGCAGTCTCATTATGGAAAAGTTGTTGCCACCTTAAAAGTCACACAGCGGCTGCCTACCAAACCGCACGCTGTACGCTGTAATGCTGTACTCTGTATGGTGTATGCTGCATGCCACACGGCCCGGCATGGCCAGGCGACCGACCAACCGCACACAACAAATTGTCTTCGAATGGTTCGGCGGCAATTGCGGCAACTCGCCTGCTGCAATTTTTTTATGCAAATTTAGGTAAAAACCATTTTCAAGGTGCATTTAAACGGTGGAAATCTTTGTGCAATTTGCATAAATTGTTTCCACTAAAATTCAAAAACAAAAAATTAAAAACAACAACAACAACAAAAGCAAAAACAGGAGAGAGAAAAAAGCGGCCAAATCAATTTGCATATGAGCAACAAGTCTTGTGTGAAAATTGTTGCTGGAAAATGAAGTTGGCGAATATTGTTAAACGAAAAACTGTGAAATAATGCATTTCCATTTAAGCAGCTTTAAACGAAAACTTGTTAAGAGCTTAGAGATGCCTGCTACCTGCTGCAGCGCAGTGCCTCAGTGCCTTGTGGCCGCCGAATGGCAGCGAGTGCAAAGGGATGCGCTCCAAACATGCAGAGCGAAATTTTGAATCCATTGGGAATGATTGGCGGTGGTGGAACAAATTTAAAGGAATGTTGGAGTGCCGATGCTACCCCGGCCTAGCTCCACGCGAACTCTGTCAGGGAGTAAGGGACACTTTTCCACAGTTGGAAGCATCGCCGCAGGTAGAAGGCCATCTGAAGGAGAATTTCTGCGCATAATGTTTGAGAGTCGAACAAAGGGCTCAAACAACTGTCTGAAAATTTATAGAAATAAACCTAGAGGAAAGGTCAACACTAGGAAAAAATCTGATTTAAAGCCAGTGGAAGCTGCGAGAAGCCTAGCGAAGCACCTCAAGATAGCTCTTTACTGTCCCAATGAGTGAAATATGATAGTATCCAATTGAGGCAGTCTGCTAAAGCCTTGAATGAATTTGAACCTCCAGCAAAAATCTGTTCCTCCTCATACTTCCTCAACATAGCACAACTGCTTGATAGACGACCTCGACAGAGAACATCTTAGTGCCACTTGGCTTACTGCAAGGACACTGTTTTATCAATTGCAAAGTTATAAATGTACCGGCCCTGATAACTGAAATATGATGGCGCCCCATTACGGCAGTCTGTTAACGCCCTGAATAAATTTGAACCTGCTTCAAACGGCTTTTCTTCCTTTTACTTCGCCAAATAAGCACAACTTCCTGGTCCCGACTCTGACAGAGAACAGTTTACGGTGCCATTGGAAATGGAATGATCATATTTCTTTGCTAGGCTTTTTTAAAGAAGGAAGGTCACCAAAACCCCTGTTTTGAGTGATCAACATTCTTTCATAGCCAGCAGCAAACACTCATTGGGCCATAAACAGGTCTTAGTGAATCTAAGGACTGCCACTTACGGATATGGTGAAGCTTTTCTATTACCGAGTTGACCTTGTCTGGCTGGATAGAATAATACATCGCGATTCTCTGCCAGCATTAATCTGTGCCCAAGTCATATTATTTATACCTTGGTCGATGAGACCTCGGGTGGGAAGGAGAATTTGTTCTTCCTTTGTGGTGCACCTGTGGACTGTAATCTAATTTGATGAGTGGTGTTGCTCATTTGTGGTGGATTGAAGTCCGGAATTTGCTGGATTCCAACGTACTTCGATTGTGAAGTAATGGGTCGAGTTGTGGAGACATAAAGTTGGCACATTTCGCTGCCGATTTGGTACGTTGTCAGTCTAGATATGAAGCATACTCTTCTGGCAATGGAAGCACGGGTGTTGGCTTGAGCACTCCTGTTTCAAGTGAGTACAGGATAACAGTGTTCGCACTGATTTAAGGGCATTGGGAGAAGAGTGCTTTTATACCTATTTGTATGATAGAAGAGACTTAGGGGCGGTTTACAATTTTTATGCTAATAACTGAGAAGCTCGTGAATTTCTGTCCCCACTTCATGTTTCAGCTGCCATTGAAATTATTGTGAAGGCAGTCCTTATTTACATTGTTTTCTGGAAAGAGGGTGTTACACATCTAAGATGACTCAGAAAGAAATGCAACATAGACATAAAAAGAGTCAATCTATCTTTCTAGTAAAGTAAGGTAAGGTTCTGGTGCGGAATTCTTGTGGATAGTGCATCTTTATTCTAAACACGTAAACAAAGAAATCAACTATTGAAAGTGCAGAAACTGAGAATGGCTTCACTAGCTGAGCAAATCTTGAATAATTTCCACAATTTTCGGTTTCTACGAATTTTATTAGCTGAACAATATCATCATTATTCCATTAACTTTGGTTCGACTGACATATTGTAGGAAACTATCCCACGAAAGTGAAGCAATATGACAACGGATATCTTTGGGATTCTTCTTCAGCCCAGCTGTGAATTTCCGCGTTTCCAATAGTTGACAATTCTGCAACATGAGAGTGAGATTTGAACACGGAATCCAAACAAAATGAACTGAAATAAAAATATGAGTCAAATTAAATAATTCACAGCTAATTTCAATTCTGGCAGATGCGATTTCGCCGCTCAGACTTAATGACCGCCGCTTTAATTGCAATTTGGCGCACGGAACATGTGTGCCATGTTGTATTTACCTCTGCGTGCCCTGCTCCTATCTCGTCAGAGCACTCCTCAGTGCGTTCGTGCTCTACGAATGCACATTTTCCCAGGCCTTCTTCAACCAAACCAATTCCAAACTCAAACAAGATCACAGAAGACACTGCGGAGCATAGCACGACCCCTTCCCACTGATGCCCGCCGTTGCGCTGCGCTTGCGCATTCGTATTTGCAGACGCCAACATTTTGCGGCACAGACACTTTTCGTGTACTCTACGGGCTGGTGCAGTTAGCAATTTGAAATAAATTATAAATAATTCCAGCGAACTCTCGGCGAGCAGCTGCCGCCTTGTGTGCCCCGCTGTTGGTGTTGAAGATGCGTCTTCGTAATTTGAGGCAAAATTACGAGTCAACAAAATCGTTGTTGGGAGCGCAAATTTACACGTCGCACTCGCATGTGTTGCGGTAAATGTTTTGAACTCTTGCAACCCGCTGAGATTTTTGGGAAAGTGGAAAATTGCCCTTTTCACTAAGTGTGACATCCTCCGCTCGCAAATGCAGGGAGCTGAGAGCGGGCATCAAAAGTAGCAATATTGTTGCCCCCAACAGCCCGGCAGTGTTGAGCTTGCAACCAAAGCCTCACTCACTCACATTTGTATGCCGCTACGTGCAACATACACCACCACGGACAGGTCCGCATGCAACGTGGACCGCAACACTAAATTATTTGCCGCTTATCTCGCGGCACAAATGAGTGAACGAGCCAGCGCGCATGTTTATTGATAAAATTGACATTAATCGCGCATTCAAAGCGATTTGCTGCCGATAAGCATCGCGTGCAAATTGCCGAGCGAGTGGCAAATTAAAATTCAAAAATTAAACGCTTTATTTTATTGGCAGGCAATTAAGCGGACCTGCTTGCGGCCAGATAAGCACAAGCGCCGACCTCCTCGTGGTCTTGAGTTAATTGAGACGCAAAAAAGGCGCCAAAAGCGGGTGAAGGGAACGGAAAAGAGAGTCAAAAAGAGTGCGTCGGCCGGGAATCGAACCCGGATCAACTGCTTGGAAGGCAACTATGCTGACCATTACACCACCGACGCCTGTTGGGGGCTCTGAGATAAACGCCGCTTTCATAACAGGCTACTCACGGGCCTAGCTCGGGTCTATTTTTAACCACCTCTCTCTCCCAAGTGGCATGATCTGATGAGGAAACCGCTACTCTCAGAGTCAACAAACGGCAAAAGCGCGCGCAAAGCAGCTGAAGTGGATTCAGTTGAATTTGCGTCTGCTGTTGTTGTTTTTCCCTCCACATTCGCACCCACGCACTGTGGATATTTTTGGCACTTTTTCTCGCAAAAACTTTTTCTATTAAAACTGGAAATGATTTTTTTACTTTTTATCCTAAAAAATTGATCCGGTTTAATTGAAGTATGCGCAGAAACTTTTGTTGGAAATATCCAAAGGAGGGCGTGGCATGTGGGATATACTTATTTTCCATAAAAATTACTTGCTAAGTAGATTATACCAACTGACCAACTTTCTTCCACTTCGTTAAATATATGTATGTAAGCATTCAAATAAAAATAGGCTTGCACGGTACAAAATCAGGAATGGGCGTGCCCTCCATGTCCCTACTTCCATGTCTTTACCTCTATGTCCCCACCTCCATGTCCTTACCTCCGTCTCTTCCATATGCATTAGCCAATATTTCTCCTAAATTAAGTATAACTTACGCTCGATTGATGTAGGGACAAAATTGCTTAGTAATATTTATTAGATTATTAGATACTAGATTCCTCCATAATGTAGCGCTATATATATGTACTGCCACGCCCACTATTCACTCTCTTAACTTAAAGGTTTTAAAATATCCCAATGCGAAATTTTGTTCTAAAAATTACTGTATAAAGCTGAAAAACAAAATTCAACAAAGTGGGCGTAGTTGTATCAATTCCATGCCCATATATATAGGTTAAGTGGCTGTCCCTTGACTCACTCAGGCCTGTTTAAGGCCCATTATGGCCCCCATCTATAAAACTCACATTTTAAACGCGCCCAACTAAGCTTCTATTCAATATGAGAGTCTGACAATAAAATTTGACTATCATATTAATTTGCTCAATACCAATCTGTGAAGGAGAGGGCAACTGCCATGCCCATAAATCATGTATATTCAGAACTTGTTTTATGTAAGAAACACTAAAAATAAAATATTGATTATAAAAAAACAAGGGATGTGACTTTTATTTGATAATCTATTAGTATTAAAACGACATTAATTTAAGCTTATAGAGTCCTTATACTAGAGCCTTATCCTATAAATATGTACATGTATATGACAGCTGATGTCTCAGCGTATCAAATCAGCTTGTAGAGTCGGGGAAAAAATCTCCTTGGCCTTCTCCTTGATAACCTTGCCGTTTATATTATAGGGCAACTTCTCCACAAATCTCACGCCCGCATGCAACTCTTTGTAGAACGCTTTCAATCGCTTCGCCACATAATCGTTGACTTCCAGCTCCGACAAATTGCTGCCCACCTCTTTCACAATAAGCGCACCGGCCGCTTCGCCATAATAATCCTCAATTCCAACCACACACACGTCAAGGACTTCTGGTATCTCCGCAATCACTTCCTCAATCTCCAGCGGCAAATAGTCAAAGTCGTGATAACAGAGTATGTACGTTTTGCGATCCACGAGGAACAGGCAGCCGTTGTCGTTGATGTAACCCAAATCACCGGTGTGGAACCAACCAGACGCGTCTTGAATGCTTCTCGTTGCCACCGGATCACCGTAGTACCCATTCCAGGTGCTGCCATCATGCACAAGCACTTCTCCCATTTTGTTGGGACCCAAATTATTCCCGTTCTCATCAACTATGCGTACACGTAAACCGGGCAGCAGCTTGCCCACGGATTTGTCATGGACCTGGCCAATATTCATGGAGATGCCGGATATTTCAGTGATGCCGTACAAGTTCAACAGGAACGCGTTCTTGAAAATTGCTTGAGCATTCTGCAGAGTGGGTAGGTGCATAACAGATCCGGTGAAGTACAGGCAACGCAGGGAGGACATGTTCTGTGGTGTGGCAGCGGGGCAGTGGACCAAGGCATTTACGTGACGTGGCTGCATTAACATGAGGGTCACATTGTACTTTTCTATGATGTCCACAACACGCTGAGCATCGAACGCTTTGCTGGTGATGATGCGCGTGCAACCGTACACGGCGCTGTATAGAAGGAAGTACATGCCGCTCAACCAATCCGGGGTGCTGGTGGTGAACATGACATCTTCGCTGGTGAACAACCTGAAAAGAAGATTATATAAGTACCAGGAATAAGCTTAAGATGTGTGGAATAGAGAGTCAACTAGGTTAGAGTGTCAGAATTGAGCGAATGCAAATGCAAAGATGAGAGATTCGTCTCTTGGAATACAGCCACCAAACTAATGGAGACTCTGCCAAAGTAGAAGTTCGTCCTACCAATGGCTGTTTGTGTTCGAGGGCTCTTGGAACACAACCACCAAACTAACGGGCAGTCTAGTAATGTAGAAGTTCGCCTACCAACTTCTCACTGTTTGCGCTCGAGGGCTCAAGGCACCAAATCCACTAAAATCATCAATTGCATGGCCCAGCGGAATAGTCTATCTACATCATCGAAAGATCTCACACAATAAGTAACAAAAAACTTACTCAACCGTGGCGAGCAGCTTGCTGTTGGAAACACAGATCGCCTTATTCAGTCCGGAGGTTCCCGAGGAGCAGACTATGGCCACGGTTTGGTCGGGTCCTTTTGTCAATACTGCAGGTCTGTAAGAACCGAATTTTACATAAGTTTCCAAGTTCGTAGTTCCCAATGACATTTCAAAATTCACTTGTAGAATCGTTCGGTATTTGTGGGCTCCAGCAGCTCCTCCACCCTCGGTACACCCGGAATGTGTTGACTTAGAGTGTATATCGTAGATTGGAAGGACTTGCTGGCTAAACGCATTTTCTCGTAATGTTGACCGTCGCAGAATATAATTCTGGGCTTTGTCAGCGCAAAGATATGTTGAAGGGGGTCTGGAATGAAATTGTTGGTTACTTGCCTATATTTCTACAGATCCATACATACCATCTCCCAAAGCTGGAGTCACTGCCAGAACGGGCGTGGCATTTAGGTAACAGGCAATGGTAACGGCGAACATGTGCGTGGTGCTTGAGGCAGCTACGCAAACGGTGTCTTCACAGCCCAGACCCAAGCTCCTGTAGTGCTGGGCAACGCGTATGGACGCAGTGAGGGCCTCCTGGTTGGTCATTGTTCGGTCATCATCTGCACAAATCTAAGGATTCATTGTTGTGGGTGGATGGGGGAGATTGGTGCCTTCTTGCGTGATACTTACTTGGGTTATGTTTTTAGGGTAGGTTCTCATCGTCTTGAAAATCACTTTGCCCAGCGAAGTGTTCGCATCGTAGTAGGCAGTTTGTTGAGGGCCGCTCCATATCTTCAGCTCCGCATCGTAGACCGTTGACACAATATCCATTCTGGTACTCGTAGTTTATATTCTTTGTTTTAGCTAACTTTCCGTTACTGTTGAGAATGGAACTGTGCGCGGCCTTTTTATGCTAGTTTCTCCAAAACTGTTCGAGTGATCGGCGCAAGTTTTCGGAATCCGAATACTCAGTCCAGCCAATTAGCGTAAAGTTAATACTCAGATATAGAGACGGAACACGTCGGAACAATTGCTTTCTTGTTGAGTGTATTTGCTGAAAACACTCCACTATTTCACTCATTATGACGCGAAGAGAAACCCTTTCTCGCTCCCCCGCTGTGAATCATTATAATTATCAACTTTGGTACATATAATATATCGTGTATGGTAATTACTCTAACAACTGTTTCTCAGTCAACAGAGTGTTGACAAAACCCAATTAACAATGAATATATTTGCTGAACTGGTGGAACAATAGTACCGGCTCGACTAATTAGGCTTGATTTATGTCTGTCTCCCAATATTAAAAGACAGCATTGACGTATTTCGGATTCCTACATTCAATTATTTGAATTTCATTTACGAATTGGATTTTAGCGTCTTTACTGAGTGTGGAAGTTGGTTCCTAGAACTCTACATGACATCAATTGAATTTCCAGAGCATATTCCCAAGGATACAAAGAGGCTCACTACAGAAAATCTTCTCAAGAACTGAGGGGGTAAATGTTTATATAGAAACACCTGCTCTGCGTGTCTCCATCCGTGTGTGCAGGGGACCCGACAGGCAGGCCAAGTTTGAATTGCAAGGTAATTTAGAGTCTAGGTTAACTATGACATGTCCCCCTGGCCCCTTACATACCTCATTCAAATCACTTGTTTCTCGCTTCACATCACTACTCGAATATCGTACATGCTTTCCAAGATATGCTACGAGTACATCAAATACCTCTAAAGCCGCCCACTTTTTGGAATCACCAACATCTTTCCACAGTGTGTATTCATACTCAATTATAGAGTTGTAAAGGTGCCCACCTTTGTTTATGTTATTTATGTGCCTATTCCCTTACAACTATTTGTGTACTGTATTATTAACAATTTATATTGGAATCGTCGACATCTAAAATGACGCCTTGAACAATTCTCGCTCTTCTTCACCACTGCAAAATTTCTTCCAATAACTTCCCACAGTTCTGATAATGTGACATATTGAAGTATGACGGATGCCATGCCCGTTGTCTGATTCAGTCAAGTCCTACCCACTTTCTGTTCACTGAATGGTACTTCCAATCCATGCTTGCATACAAATTTCCACATTATATCAAATACAGGTTCGAAAATATCAGGTACTAAGTATGATATATGTATAATCCAACGACTCGCTCAGTCGCTTCTACTTTCCATACAGTGAGTCGGTAGTGTGTGTGTCTTCATACCTAATTGCCCCGTAGCATCTCATAAGGTATCCAAGATCTTATTGTATGGGAGGGGCTATTCCTACATTAAATTTCAACAACATATTTACCCTATAACAGAGTTAGGAAAAGTATTGATTTGTATAAGAAAACCGCGTAAGAATCGGTTCAGCGGTTCTAGACTGAAGAGAAGAGAAATAAAAGAAGCGGAAAAAATAAGTAAATATACGTAAGAAACGCTCCCAGCAAAAGCAGAGACCAAGGCAATAAGGCTGAGAACTGTTTTGTTGTATGAATGTTTAAAAGCAGTTTCTAAGCGAATTGTTGTGTATCAGTTAATCAGTTATGTATATATATATATATGTATATGTATATATATATATATATATATATATATATATATATATATATATATATATATATATATATATATATATACATATATATATATATACATATATATATACATATATATATATATATATATATATATATATATATATATATATATATATATATATATATACGTGAAGTCTCGCTAATCCGAAGCACCTTTAATCCGAATATCCAGTAATCCGAACTGCAATTTCAAGTGCATTAGAGATTCTAGAGTCCGAATTGGTTGCAACTCTTTAATCCGAATTGATTGTTTTGTTTCTTTTTTATTTAAATTTTGTCAATAACAAACAATAACTCATGGTTTCCAAAGAAAAAGTGCCGTTAGAACTTGTGGTGAATGCTGTTTTTACAGAAATATATGCGTGCGTGTATGTCATATTGACTCTGTTAGGTCATATCAGCTCATCTCTTAGTTAAATAATTCTCTAACACACTGTGCCTGCGTCGTCTTGTTCATAAAAATGACATCTTCTCACTCATTGCGCTGTGTCTGTAAATAGCCTATAACAACAACAACACTGCAGTGGTTCATAGGCAGTCGACGACATTTCACTAATCGCTTATTCCTTTTTTTGTGCTATTTGTTTTTATCGAATAACGATAAACGATCGTACAGGTTGTTTGATCTCATTAAATTTTTTAGCTCGTGACGATCGGTTGGTTTATTATTGTAATAAAATGTCTGTAAAAAGAGCTCATAAAACGTTATCAATTTTGGAAAAATTAAAAGTGATTGAAGACTCGAAAAAGGGTTTAGCTGGGAAACAATTGGCAAAAAAATATGGTGTGGGGGAAGCTACAATATGCGATATAAAAAAACAAAGCGGAAGGTTTAAGAGGTGGGTAAATCACATGTAAAAAGTAAATTTGTAGCTTAATGGTTACCTCTACAGCTTCGCTAAAAACTCTACTCATAAGCTGCTAAAAATTCGCCGAACTCTGAAACCTGGAGAGCATAAGGATTTCGAACGTCAATTGTTTTCATGGTTTGAAAAGCGACGATCCAGGAATGTGCCAATATCAAAAGAAATAATATGCGCAAAAGCGAAGGCATTGTTCGTTCGCCTATATGGATCTGAAAGGCAATTTAATGCAAGTACGGGTTGGTACCAAAAATTCAAGAGGAGATTCTCTATACGCGATATGAAAATATGCGGTGAAAAATTGTCAAGCCGACCAGACCTAATTCCACAATTTTGAAGCGATCTAAACAACATTATTACCTCTCTGGATTTGGTCGATTCTCAAATTTATAACGCGGATGAATCAGCTCTTTTTTGGAAATTGTTGCCGGATAAGACATTGGTACATGCAAAAGAAAAATCTGCTCCCGGAAGGAAAATGTGCAAGGAGAGAGTTACTTTCCTTTGCTGCGCTAACAAATCCGGACTTCATAGACTCGATATTGTTGTCATAGGAAAGTCGCGTAACCCGCGCTCGTTTAAACGTCAACCCCCCGTGGAATATTACTCATCCAAAAATGCTTGGATGACTTCGAACATTTTTCTGGAATGGTTCCATAAATCTTTCGTTCGACAAGTAAAATTATATCAAGCTGCAAATAATTTGCCAGAAAAAGCAATTCTGATTATAGATAACGCTCGATGTCACACAAGTGCGGATGTCAGAGTGCGGAAATTACAGAACTATTTTCTTGCCACCCAATTGTACCAGTTTAATTCAACCAATGGACCAAAATGCTATCAGGCTACCAAAAATGCATTATAAAAAGGGTCTTTTATGTGAAGTTGTGAATTACAAAGAGGAAGACTATTCACAATTTTTAAAAGGTTTTACCATTAATGATTGCTGCATTTTACTGAAGCTGTCTTGGCACAAGGTACGTAGAACCGCATTATCGTCATGCTGGTCTAAACTTTTTCCAGAAGAGTGGAACTCTGAAGAAAACTTACCGTTAGCTGTGCTACGCGAAGGACATATAAATGGTATACATTTTATAACGCAGACGTTCAACACGTCCTTACAAATATATATTACTGAAGCTGAAGTTGAGGATTGGATTAACGAAATAGAAGAACTCGAAGCAGTTGACCTATCATCGACGGATAGTGAAGAAGGCGTAGACAGCAATAACACGCCAACGGTCTCCCGAGTAAATAGCAGAGATGCTATACAGAGCTTTAATACTTGCATCAAATGGGCCGAAGAGAATGATGTCAGTACGGAGAATATTCTGGTGCTAAAAGATCTAAAAATCTCGGCAACAGAAAAATCGTTGCCGAATGTTCGTCAATCAACCGTTACTGACTTTTTCAAGAAAGCATGTTAAGTGTTTGTACTATTTATAGTTTTATTTAAATACAATTAAATTGAATTGCATTTTTGTCACGAAGACCATTTAATTTTTATTAAAAAAACACTTTTTTTAATACATAATCTATTTTTCATATACATGTACTATGTATCTTAATTTGTTTTAAATAAATGGAAGACATTCCAATTAAAAAAAATTATTGATTTTTTAGTCCTGTAATCCGAATTTTTCGATAATCCGAATCAGGGTCTGCAATCAATTATTCGGATTAGCGAGACTTCACTGTATATTAATATACTCGTACTATTGACTGATAAAACACCGTTGTGCACACCAATAAGCTTGCATATTGAATTATGATATGTGCCTGCAGACACTTCAACATAAATTTCAGTTAAATATATATTCAATTATATTGACTGATATTGATAGTAGTAATAACTAATTTCTGGGTGACTGTGGAACTCTCAATAAAAGGGTGTGAAAAATACGGCAAACTGCCTAAATGAAGGAGTCGGATAAGGGCGTCGGTGGTGTAATGGTCAGCATAGTTGCCTTCCAAGCAGTTGATCCGGGTTCGATTCCCGGCCGACGCACACTTTTTTCATAAATTTTTTAATACATTTTTTTGAAATATATCTTTCAAATTTTTTTTTTAATTTTATAATAAATTTTTTTGTAAAAATAAATCTTTTTGTAAATTTGTTTATAAATTTTTTTATAAATTTTTTTAATAAATTTAGAAAAAAATTTTTTTAGAAATTTTAGTAAACATTTTTTTATAAATTCTTTAAAGTTTACTTTATAATTTCTTTTATACATTTTTTTTTACAAACTATTAAAAATTTTTTTCTTTATTTCTTAAAAAAATTTTCTTTTTCATTTTTTATGAATTTTTTTTTATAAATTCTTTTATAAGTTTTTTTGAAAAATTTTTTAGATCATTCAATTTTTTTCAATATTTATTTTTGAAACTCTTTTATACACTTTTATACATATTTTTTAGAAATTCTTTTATTCATTTTTTTTATAAATGTTTTTAAAAGTCTTTTTTTATAAATTTTTTCTTTAATATTTAGATTAATTTTTTTTGGAAATTTGTAAAAAAAATTGATTTTAGAAACATTTTATAAATTTTATTTAAATATTTATTTTCAGAAATTTTTTTTATACATTTTTTTAGAATATTTATTTATAAATTCTTATACAAAAGTTTTTGAAATTTTTTTAGAAATTTGTTTATAAATATTTTAAAAATAATTTTTTTATAATTTTTTTTTTAAATATTTATTTTTATACATTTAATTTTACATAGAATTTTTATAAATTTTTTTGTAAATTTTTTTTATACATTTTTTATACACGTTTTTATAAATTTTTATATAAATATTTTTTAGAAATACTTTTAGAAATAATTTACTTATAATTTCTTTAAAAATATTTGAAATTAAAAACAATTTTTTTTTAATCCTTTTAGGTCCTAGGAGAGGACCTCTCTTTAAATACTCTCACAAAGTGTCTACTATAATGACTGTGAAAAAATCGCTGGTGCGAGATGCACCACAGATCACTTGAAACACTCCCTTGAGTGAGCTTGTCAAAGACCCCAGTGAGCAAGTAACAACCTCTTTATGTATGTATATGTCTGGTTGCAAACCCCAATCACCTATACCTATAACAAGTACCTCAGTTAGGGAAATATGAGTATCAGAGGTACTAAACTATGTTTGATTTTATACAAAATGATGTTGATTAATCAATCTGCGAAACGAAGAGAATGATAGATATTCATACTTCAGGAGACGAGCAGAATAACTGTCGAATTAGAACACCATTAAGTGGCTGTGACGAACACTCTGCCAAAAGACACACTTTGGCCACACATAGTCCCATCGTGATAAAACATCATACTTCCCCCTCAGTAGGGAAGGTCGATTTCATTTCATGTCTCCGGAATTCGGACGTTTCCTTCGAAATCGTTTCGTTCGTCCAGAAAATAGTCAACGCTGCAAAGGTTTGTTTCACATTCGAAGCGTTTTGTCGTTCCAAAACTTTGTGTTGATTTTAATTGCGGTACTTAAGTGAAACCTCACATCCTTAAAGCAATGAAAGAGCGCCATTCACTCACTCTAAAGTGTTGTTGGGAAATTTATGTGGGACAAACATGAAAATAAGTCAAGTGGTGAAAGTAAACTTCAATATTTCTATATATTTCTATATGCATTCTTTATGTTATGTGATTTTATTTATTTTATTATGTTGAAAAGTTTTTCCAAGAGTGAATCAGCGACGGCAACTACCATGGTTGAGAGTTTTCCAGAGCTGAGCGCCGCGACAGCAGCAACTGCAGAGGCAGACCGAACGTAGACTGAGAGACAGACAGACAGACAGACAGACGGAGAAAGTGGTGCGGCAGCCACGAGAACAACAACAACAACAACAATAATAATAATAATAATATCAGGAGCAGCAGAGCAATTTTATTATCCTTATTTGAGTTTGAAAGTTATTGCAAAGTGAAAACTCGAAACGTCTGCGAGCACTGCGGGCTGTGCTGGTGCTGCTGCTGCTGGTGCTGGTGTAGCAAATCCATTGCAAATATGGAAAACTTTACAGACACGGCACAGCTCCATCCCCATGCCGAGCTCCAGCCACTTTTGCTGCTGCTGATGCTGATGCTGCTGCACTTACCATTTGGCAAGCGTCGTCGTTCTTGAGCGCGAAAATCAAGAAGCGCACCATTTCCAACACATTTCAATGCAGTTGCACGGTTGAGTATTTGCGATGCTGTGCAATTTAATGGCTCGAGTAGTCTGGGGCAGCACATCAGCGTCGTGCCAGTGGCGCAAATGGAGCACCCAAATTTAGGGCAAATAGTTTCGCTGCTCCAGTTGAACTTTAAGCAAAGTTAATGCAAACAATAAAAACAACACAATTACAAGAAGCGCCGTCGCCGCCACAGCCGCCGTCTCCTTCTCCCCCACAGACCTCTTCCATCCTCGCATTCACTGAAGCAGAAGGAGAACTTTTGCACAAGGAAATTAAAACATTTGGCAGAGTGCTTTACTGGCACGAGTTGTGTGGAAAGTTGTAATTAGGAGAAACAGGGAAGCGCCACTAAATTTAATACACGCGTGTGTGTTAATTTCAAGACAGCCGCTTGGATGTGTGCTTCCTGTTGGTGGCGTTGATGAGGTGTCGATTGCATTTCCAAGGATTTTCCTCTAAGCCCGTAGATATTTATACTATGTAGGATTTCTTGAGAGGAGAAGGGGAGGTCCCCAAAAACCCGATACCTAGTCAGGGTCTACTGAAGTGGAGATGAGTGCTACTGGACGCGTTTATGAAGCTGTGCTTGAGATATAACAACAAAATATGAAACTGCAGAACAATCTCTGAGAATCTTGTCTCCCGCGGATCTTCCTCTACCAAACACTTTTTGGCTCAAATGTGAGTCTCAGTGTAACTCCAGTTTCATATCCAACTTCAATCAAATTTTATTGCTGGGTCGGTCACGTCCACTTTTGTTGAAATGAATAAATCCCTCTGACAAAAAGAACACTCTCCATAAGGTAAGCAAGCAATGGCAGTGGTTTCAGTGCATTTAACATTACGTAAGGATGTAATGAACACTTATTAACTTGGCACATCCTTAGTCGCATAATGTTCTTTTACTGAAATGAGTAATAGAAGGTCAGGGTCCCAGCAATCTCATAAGAGTTTCTGACAATGCTTCTGACTTGGATCATTGGCACCAGTCGGTACAGGTCTGGCTCAACATCGCTGGTACTCGTAGAAAGAGTGCTAGACTAGGTAATAGAATAGAAGTGGGGTAGGCCGGAGTAATATTGTACTATAAGGCGGGACAAATTTTTGTGGGAAGGGGAAGATAGAGGATTGTGGAAGGAAAGTTACACCCTTTCCAACTTTTAACTCCAAACTAAAGAATTTTGCTTGGAGAAATGCATCACCATTTAGAAGGATATGTAAATGAATGGGGTTATTTCAAAGGATATTTTTATATGATACTTAAACCAGTGATTCCAGGAAGCAAACTTTCTAGTATAGCAGAAGAGGCAAGTGTTTGTAGCAGCAGTAAAGGCAAATTTTGGGTGCTTAATGCTCCAACTCAAGGGTTTCACTCACTTCAACCAGCACCAAGGAAGCGGAAACTAAGAATTAGTGTGATGGGATGAACTATTATTATTATTAATTCCATGACATTTGACACAATAAAACTATACTTATGCTAACAAAGTTAACTAAAAGACATAATTATAGAAGAGTCAAATATCGCTCCTAGTCGGAGCATAGGGCGGTCACAAAAGCTCTCCAACGGTTTCTATCAGCAGCCAGGTGTCTTATTTCGTTCCAGGTGGCTCTGTGGTGACTTTCGGCGTGGATAGTGCGTACCCATGTTTGTCGTGGGCGTCCTGCTTTCTGACTACCATGTGGGTTCCATTGAAAGGCCATCTTTGCAATGTTGGTGTCTTCTCTACGCAGAATGTGCCCTATCCAGCTCCACTTGCGTCTTTTAACTTGTGTGTCAATAGGCTCGCTATTGGTGAGGCGCCACAGGTCTTCGTTCATAATCGTTGTGGGCCAGAAAATGCGGCAGATTCTTCGTAGACATTTGTTGACAAAAGTTTGAAGTTGTCGAGTTATTTGTTCTGAGACCAACCATGTTTCAGACCCATACAACAGAACAGGTTTTATGCTTGTGTTAAATATTCGTATTTTTGTGCGCAGCGATATCACACGAGAACGCCAAATTCGATCCAAATTCCGGAATGCAGACCGTGCTTTGTTTATGCGTGCTGCCACATCAGATGTTGCACCCCCATATTTTGTTATGTAGCTACCAAGGTAGCAGAAGCTGGGATGAACTATGCTGATATAGTATTGCGGTGGCTCTTCTGCCTTGGCGTCAATTTTCAATCTGGGGCCTTGTTTATGGAGCTGTTTGCATGGCTGTGGTTCTAACCAACCAAATGCTTATGCTGTTGCTCTGCAGCCTGTAAGTAAGCATGCTAATCTTTCTATCTTGTTTTCGAATACCGCCCAAGATATGGGCTCCTAGCTCCTCTTACTACCTGTTGTCTCTTTGGCAGTAGATTATACTCGCATGAAATGTTAGTAATCATTCTTCAAAGTTGAGTATTTTTATATGGATTTCCTATCTCTGGGCAGCAGTTTCCTTTACTATGAACAGTTTCCTTTAGAATGAGTTCAGATCAATGTATTTTGTTTCTTTCCTGGCAGGGAGACTAGCATAGATCCCAAATATGTACAAATTATCCCCCTTTCCAGCACAAATTTTCAGCTTTGGAGGCTTCCAGCATGCCAAAAGATTTCAAAATTGCACACAAACCCGACTGAGCACTCCTTTTTAATAGCAATTCGAAAGGATTCGCAGCATCCTTCAAGGCAATTTCGATTACGCTCTCGCTCGCCCAGCAATCAAGCATAATCACAAAGTTGAAGCGGCACAAATTGTGCCGCAATCGAAACGCCGTGTTCAATTAAAATTTCGTCAATTGTCTGCAGCCCTTCGAGGCCGCGCGGGGAGGAATGGAGCCAGGCTGCGTCCTACACTTGTACGCCAACTCACATCGTCATGAGCCACGAGATCATTTCGGTGCTCTGGAATCATTTTTGCTGCAGCACGAACCGAGGTGCAATTGTGTGTTCGATGGCATTTTTACTACCGTGCGCTTCTTTTATTGGGCCCTGCCATGGTGTTGCGAGTGTTTCTTTTTCAGCGTTTTTGTTTTGCTCGTGTTTGCACCAACAATTTTTGCAGCATCCGCCATTGGAGCAGCAATGAAAAACGCTTCATCGTCGTGTCGTCCATCACTGAAATAAAAATGTCACTCCCATTGCAATCCATCACGTGACGAATGTGTCCGGGCGTAAAGTTTCCCAAAAAAAATAAGAAAATAACTGGAAAAATGGGGAAAAAAGCAGGCAGCGTTTACTAAAACTAACAACGAGTGACATGTCAAGCGAGGGCAGCCGGCAGCAGGCACCAGCACCAGGCAAGAGGCATGCTTTTCGAGCAGGACACGACGAAGGATGCAATGGCAGCGTTGCATTGTTTTTCCGAGTTGCAACAAAATTTATGTTGTCACTTGTGGGGCGCAAGCAACGAGAACAAAAAAGGATTTTATTAAAAATGGGTGGTCGCACAGATAGCTGAGTAGGCGTTCTGTTGTTGTTATTCTTTTTGTTGTTGTTGCTGATGTGTGGTTCATTTATTATGGAGCTGTTGTTGCTGTTATCTTTAAAACTGGGATATTAATGCTGCTGGACGTGCCTGTGTAATAATGATGAAGTGGCTTTTAGGTGAAATTAATTGAAAATGATGCTAAAACCTGCAGCGCAATCCTAAAAGTTACATTGCTGCACGGCGACACAGCAATTTGCCTACTGCAGAGCTTAAAGAGTGGGACTCCAAAACTTTTTTATAATCTCCAGCAATGTGGAAGACAACTGAGTGAAACTGTTCGGTAACTCCAACAATATTTGAGTATTTTGTTAGTGATATGGACGCATGAACAGTCTCCTTCGACGATTGCAGATTGACCAGAAATAAGTGTATACAAAATTCGATTCTTCACAGCCAGGAATCTACAAAGGAAATTTGCTTGTATTGGATACGAATTAATGACTGGTTAATGTTTCATAAGCCCCTTTTGACGACATAATGACTGGATAACGATTCATTCGCCCCTTTTCAGTCCCAAAAGGGTACGTGGAGACTTTTCTCTTTGTGTATTTTTAGTGGATAAAATACGGATTAGGCAATTAAGACTCGTAGCTCTGAAAATAGTATTTCCGTGAAGAGTTTGGTAGAAGTAAGGTTCGTCAAGACCGATTTGAATAAAACTAAGTGTGTGGCACTTCTATGCAAATAAGGACCTTGCATGTAGAAATCATCAAAAAGTCAGAAAGAAATTATGACACCACTCGTGTTATTAGATGAAGAGCCCAACTGAATTAAGTAGAAACGTGGCACAAACGGAAAATATACCCTTCTTTCTCTCCTTCGCATTATATACTCATCTGATATCAGCTGAGTAACACAATTAGGAGCGCCATCTACAGTCCAGTGTGGGCTCAAGACTCGCTTCATCACATTTCTTCAATTTCTCCCACCAGGCTGTGTGGAAATTGTGTCTAGGTAAGGTGTATTAGAGACCTTTCAAACCTACGAGCTGGAAATTCCAGTATAACTATGGTAAATCTTCCGCCCACATTGTCACGCCCTTAGTTTGTGCGAATGGACAAAGCTACAAACAAACAATGGCCAAGCCAACCCTGAAAGTCACAATTTAAGCAAGTTGCCATGTTTTCTCCAGCAACATCTTTCCAATCGATTCATCCAATTTGAAGATGAGTTTCCCCCCAATTTCCCCTGAATTTCCCACCACCTCCTTGGTCCGTAGGGTGGCATAATTAAATTACACACAAACACAGACCTTCGAACTGATTCTTGTCGAAACTTTTGCCGGTAAATTAAGCAAGCTCCTTCTTAAGTTGTAATCATGGCAACGAAGTTGGCATTGTGACCCTTATCAATAGCTCCGTCCCATCGTTGTGTGACGTTTGCCATGCCATTATCCTTCAGACAGCATTCGACATGAGAATAGTTGCAATTTTCGCAACTAATTTTCTAATTTTGTCTAACAGCGACTTGCATCAACTCCGCTGCCAAGAAAGCATGCAGCAAGGCTTCTTTTCGTGAGCAACTCCTGTCCAACGAATTCCGCTGCTTGCTTACATCACCGCCGTGTCACGTAACGTAAAAGTGCAGTTTCAGTGTTGCCAAACTAAACAAAAAAGCAGAGCAAAAAGGATAAAACCGAAAAAAAGAAACTCTGCCAAAACGAAAAAACTTGCAACTAAAATAAAAGAAAATGGTGCACGAAAATTGCAATCAACTGCAAAATTGCCGACGTAACACAGTCGCCGCAACTTGCTCAACTCAGCTCAGCCCGGCTGCGTACGCCCTCCCGACCGCCGACCGCCCGACCGCCGGAGATGCTACTGAGCCGTTTTTCCACGTCAAATGTTGTTTTTCCAGAAGACTTTTTCAAAAATTTTCCATTAATTTTCGTCGTCCTTATCGTCGTCTCCGCTGACGTGGTTGCGCCACGAATGTTGTTTTTGGCAAAGCGGTTGGTTGGCTGCCTTTTCGTTGCCGTTGCCGTTCCCGTTGCTGAGCGTGCGTCTTTTTGTCATGTGTTGGCGGCGCTTTGGTGCCGTGTGCAAAATTTTCCTATAATTTTGTATAAGTTTTTTCTTCTCTTTCATCTTTTTTGCCGTTGTTGTTTTCTTTCCGCTTCATTTTGGGTTGTTGTTGCAAGAACGCAGTGCAACGCATTTGCGCCAGGACATTTTATTGATGACAAGCTCAGGAAAATGAAAATGAACATGGCTGAAATTTATTGAAGCGTGGCGGGAGCTTCAGGCGGCTGAAGCAATGCAATTTGGCTGCCTTCTGCTCCTCCAGCTTGGCTTCGATTGGATGGACTGCAATATGAAGTGGCAGAGAGGACCTGTGAATCTGGCAGAAGGTGGGAGGCGAAACGGTGTTCAGCTAAACTAACGGAGATGATGGCATAGTTCGTAATTAAAGCCCACATTTCCAATGCTTATGTCAGGGAAAGAAATCAGTAGATTGAAAGCGACCATTTAGTTCACACTGTCACTGATTATGTGTGTGTGGGAGAGTGTGGAAGTGTGTGTGGGAGTGTGTGTGGGAGTGTGTCTGAGTGTGAGTGCTTTTGTGGATATGACAAAGTGCATTTCGCTGTTCTGCCAAATCCAAGGACTGACTGACTGCCCACATGGAACTCATAAAGTCATTTCCACCTATGCGTTCACACTGCTGGCGAGAACGGCATAGCAGCAGCACCAACAACAACATCAACAACAACACATCACACTCTAACGAGAGTTATTATTAACGCCATTATTTTATTATCCTTTTACTTTTTGTGACAATTTCAAGCTAAAAGTAGCACAACTAATTTAAACCTTGTACGCGAATGTAAGAGAATGTGTGTGTGTGTGTTTGTGTGTGTGTGTGAGTGAGTGTGTCCACCACTGAAACTGGGTTTGTGGATGCTCGAGAAGCGTGCTATATTTATATATAGCGAAAGGTCAAGCCCAGCAACAGCGCAAGAAAGTGTGGCAACGCCAGTTGTGCGGCGTAAGGAGCAGCAGGCAAATTGTTAAATGCAATAAAATAGCAAGGAAGAAGGAATGCTTGCATAATATGCTTAAATTTAACACGAACCGAGCAGAGCGAGGAGTATGACCAAGCGACCGCACAATCCCACAATCCGAGTGACCCAGCGCCGTGCAGCGTCTCTTTAAAAAGATGCAAGCCAGCGACGCTTGCAACAATTCAACTTATGCCGGAGCGCAATATGCAGCTGCATAAGGAAGCAGCTTCCGGTTGGCATGCATAAAGCAGAGCGAAGATGCTGTTCCTGGCTGCTGCTGTTGCTACTGCCACTGCCACGGCGCTGCTACTTCTCTGCCATTCTGGCTGTTGTTGGCGGAAGTTGCCATTGAAATTGTGATGATTTCATTTTTAGTTTCTCTATTTCTGTTTTCATTTTATTTTATTTTATTTTATTTCATTTTATTCCATTATGTTCGGGTCGGTTATATCGTATTCCACAGTTTGCAACAGTTAACCCAGTTTCCCCGACTGCATAATGCAAAGCGTTTCTACTTGATTGTATGTGTGAGTGTGCCTCCATAGAGGAAGTGTGCATAAGGGCAGGATGTTGACAGGATGTGCGCTTTTAAAGTGTAATGCACACGTACGCGCTTGAGGAGGGGAACGTTTTAAGTTCTAATCCGGGCAGTTAGCAGTCAAGTCTGCTTAAATTTTTGCAAGACAAATTTTAATTAGTGCCACTTGACTGCATTTTATCGCCACCTTCCCGGGAGTACAATGCGTTGAACACTTTTAAGCAACGGGTTTTTATGGTTTCTCCCTCAATTGCAGACCTGTGGAGATTCGTGCTACTTTCAAGAAGATTAGAGTAAGGCTCCTTCCATATTCTCCGGAAGTCCACCTACATATATCCCCTAACTCGAGGTATCTCAATGGGCCTCCACAAGATGTGTCCTCTGGCCAATTGCCCTAAACCTGACCTAAGATTTAGTAAAATCATTTCTTTGGATCCACTGAGTGAAGTGAGCAGGATACGTTATTTTGAAGGCAGTATGAACTTCGAAATGGTGAGATTTTTTATATGTATTATAAGGATCTGAGTGCTCTTGTGGGGTCTCTTGATTTCAATCCCAAACATGGGCTATTGTTCCAGTGATATTTTCTACATTTTCAGTGTCAAAAAGTGAGAAGATGTTAAAACATTTTCGGTAGACAACACAACATATTTTTCTTCAGTCAACAGTAAAGTCCTGATTGACTGTTCATGTTCATCACTTACATACTTCTGTCATATATCCTGATAAGAATTGAAATATGCAGAATAGATTTTCTACATACAGGATATGTAAAAAATACATTTTCAATCTGTTTCAATCTTATCATAGAAACAATGTTTCTTGTTTATTCAAATCTATAAGGAGGATGGATATAATTTCGTAGAAGGACATGGTCTCATGATCTCGATATACTCGAAATGAGACGAGGCTATGTTAACATGAATTAATAAGCATTATTTTATACAACAATTCTGTGAAACATTTGTTAAAGACAAGTTTTGTACTCTCTGATGAAATCACACGAAAACGTCGTATGTCAATGACATCGAAGCGAACCCAAGTTCCAGAATTAATACCCCCTATTTTCGGTTTGACTTCACAAATAATTGAGTATATTGTGGTAGTGAATTTATACTTGAAGGTAATATAAGCTCATAAGTTCAAGCTAGGAATTGCAGCAAGTCCCATGTGTAGCTTCTGTGAGGAGGAGACTGCATCACCAGAGCACATGATTGGGATTTGTGGAGCACTGATGCACAAAGGTAAAACAGCACCTGGGTTGTTTTCAAGTACTGGGTAGTTCAATAGCACGACCTGAACCGGCCGACATTAGCAGAGGGTGGTACAATAGATCTTTTTGGTTGCAGTAGCTCACACGCATCCTTATATATTGCTACACAAGCTCATTTTAATGTCTCTTAAACTGATGTCAGCTCATTTGAAAGTCGCATTATATGAATACAAGATTCTAGCTCACGCAGGTGTGCTAATTTACCCACCGAGCCCATTGACGTGTTTTGAGGCCTGGTAGTACTGAGTATCAAATGAACAGTAAATTTCCCCAAATACTCGGAGTCATAACAGATCACGAGCACAGGTAAGCCACAAATCTGTTTGTGTCAATTAAACTGTTTTGTTTAACAACTTAAATTGGACACACATTCGAGCTCATCAGCCCATCAGAGAAACTGTTTTGTTTACTTTAATTTTAGTGGAACTCGACCAGATACGAGCCTATTGGCCTCAATTAATAAAAAAACATTGGCAAATATTCTACAGAATTTAAGTTGAAGTGCGTCACAGCATGAGTGCAAATAAGTGAAGCACTGATGTGTTTTCTAAACAAAGCCTGGAAAGTTTGTTTTGCTGGTAGTACTTTGCGCCAAAAACAGTTACGAGCAAACCAGTGACGCAATTGCACAACTATCATTGCCTCAAAAGGTAGCAACTTGTTCCGATGATTGTTCTTCTAGCTCGTAATTAACAATCACCCAAGGCATGGAATGGTTTCCAGTAATTGCTGAAGACTTGAAAGTGACTTTTGTTTCTATGCTCTTTTTACGTTGGTGTAAGATTAACTAAGTGAGTGGACAAATGAGTGGGCACCCATTGCGCTCCTCTTAGTTTTCTTTAACAACCCAAGTAGACATGGCGAAGTAGTGAACCATGCAGAAGCGGACTTGCCCGAAGTAGTAAACAGAGTATTGGAATCAGGCATTGGTTTACCCCAGTAATGTATGGTGAGGAAAAGCTATTGGATCCATTTTATTTGTGCATTAAGACTGAAAGTATCCCCACATAGAGTATCGGCCTGATATGAAGATATGCAGACTGTGCCCCCTGCGAGTATTTATGGCAGATTTTTCCACCAGAGTCCAGAGGCTTTTTAGCCCGTTGTAATTTACCCCTGTAATGAATGGTGAGGAGGAACTTTTGGACCAGACGCAGCAGATTTATGTGTGCATTAAGACATACTTGAATAGTATCCGCCACATATAATATCCCCACCGAAAGTATCCCCACATTCAGTACCCTCCCACATAGAGTATTTCCACAGAGAGTATCAACATGACCACGAAGATAAACAAAGAGTGCCCCTTGCGGCCATTAATAGCACACTTCGCCATCAGAACCCAGCAGGACTGAGCTAAAGAGACCTCTAGGGATATGTGTGATTTTGTCAGAATTCAGTTTAATAATGAATTCTTCTACATAGCTCTTTCACTGATTGTCCTTCACAAAGCCCAATTTTGAGTCCTGATGATTCGGGCATTTAATCAGCTTTTTAAAAAGAGAGCATCACTTGCTGTTTCATTGAATACCACTGTTAAAATTATATTAAAATTCACCAAATAGCTGCAGTTTCGTTTCATTATTGTTGCTTTTTCTTTTGTTTCCATTGCTGGTGGCTCCATTTGGCGTGGCTGGTTCGTTTTGCATATTAAATTGATCTCCAATTTCAACGTACTGGAACTACACCACTTGACTTGCTTGTTGTGCTGCTATTTTCATATTCAAATTAATCGCATTTTAGAACTGTAGGAACAACAATAACAATAACAGTCACAACAACAATAACAACAGTAGCAACCACGACAACAACAACAGACAGACTACAATATTGTTAATAAAAAATTTGCTTGGTAATCTGACAAAAGCCCGTCAGAAGGCAAATACAATTTCTATAATGTGAGTCAATTGACGGCAATTTCTATTGATACGATTAACAATCGCTCTCCGCCCCCACCGAATCGAGTCAATTGTCTGCCCCGCTGCAACCCTCGTGCCCCGCGCCCAAGTGCCCAGCGACATGTGGCAAGTGCAGTGGCGCAGCTACGGCTGCCATTTGCCTGCATAATTTGCCGCTGTTTAATAATTGAGCAAAAGGAAAATTGCATGCGCCTGTGTAATTGTTGTTGTGCGCCGGCAGCCATTTTGTTGCGCCCGTGTACCTGTGTGGGCACTGGCAGCTAGCATCGGGTGTCTAGTCTCTAAGTACTCCTATCTAGTAAATTAATTTAAATTTGATTGGTGCCTTTTATTTATCAATTTCAGTCGATGTGCCACGAGCTGTGCGCGGCAATTTCGCTGGTTGGCATGATTGTCATGTTCAGATTGGATGGCCTGATGTTCGGGGGTGGCAGTATGGAGTGGCAATACCGCGATTTACTGCACTAACTGCGCCGCGATGAAGGGGTCGTAATTGTTGTGCTTAGCGTGCTATTGAGGCAGGGCCAGGTGTGAGTCAAATTTGTAGTGGCTCATAATAAATCAGTCACCCGTACCTGCGAGCATATCTCTGTATCTTTGTTTATTGGCCTCCCTTGCTGTGTGAAGGTGACCTCGTACCCAGTTCGGAAGTGGGGCCTCATTATGTGCAGCTGTTATTCTGCTCATAGAATTTTATATTCACTCTGGTGGTTCTGTTTATTAGCGATTGATACGATAGCTATGAACCCAGTCGACGTATCCAGGCAATATTTTTTGTATGTCCTTCCTTTATTTCTGATGAATTGGTATGAATAAATAAATTTGCCATAACAGAGCGCCAAATGAACCTCTTCAAATGAGGCGAAATTATAAAATCGCTTTACGAGAGGAGTGTTCCATGAAGTGAGTACGCGACAGGGAGAAGTCCCCATAACAAAAGTCACACTGCTACTGGAGTACTCCAAAGTAATTCAATGATGATGGAAGAAAAATCCTTCTTTTGAAGGTGTGTGTTCTGAACGAGTGCTGAAGTGATTCCAGTCCTGTATGCTTGAGGACCATAATTCCAACTATAAAAAGGAAGTGTCCAGAGTTCTGCGTAAGTTTTGATCAAACAAGAAAGTATTGTTCTCTTGTAGAATATACTCTGGACGGGTGTCCTACATAAATCCATGATTATTTTGCAGTATTAATTGAAAGGATTCTTTAGAAACCCTCCCAACTATATATACTTCACCTCGAAATAGTTTTATCTCGTTCCTATATGGATGAAGTGTTCAATCAAATTAGTTTTCCAGTGATAACAACTGAGAATATCAATGCGTGGCAGCCACCAACACAACTAAAAGGAAGGAACAAAATGCATGAGGTCCCTAAACTTACAATCTTTAACAGTGGGCCTAATTACTGTAGTAGTTTATTTCCACAGCTTTTTCAAATTTACGTATCCAATGAGTATGGGAAACTGTATCACCAACTACACAATCCTTCCTACAATTGGCACCAATGCCTGAGTGCTTGAATATCTCCTTCCTGGGCGGTTCTCCGGCTTACTCTACTTCAATTCTATTTTATTGTATATTCATTCATATTAATCTAATCTCTTAGGAGTAATTCTCAAGTGTGTACTTATATATCTTAAATTGTATCCCTTGATAATGATGGTGATGATGATTAAAGTATTAAAGTGGGAATTAGAAATTGAATCGTGTGGAGATCCAGATTCGTGAAATTCCTCTATTCAGTCTTTCAGCTCCTTGAGTTATTTTTATTATTAATACAACAAGCAACGCCTACAAACAAGTCATTGCCAGAGCCTGTCTAATCCGGTTGCTGTTGTCAGTTTTATTGCTAAGACTGTTAGGTGGCTTTTGATATGCAGTGGGGTGATTTCAGGTGGCAGCGCTGATATTCTTATATAAGATCCGTATGATAAATCTGGTAAAAATTAATAGAAACTAACTTTTTTGGAGACAAATTATATATTGTTCGTCATAGGTGTCTTTTTCCTACTTTATCGAACGTTGTTCTACTCTTTGGATGCTCGATAAATTTGACGATTCTTCCAATTCTACAAAGTCTGTTTTCGTTTCAGTGTTTGCCACATCGCTGTTGCAACAACTTTGTCCCTTGAATCATTCCTTCAATGAATGAAGCAATAAATACTCAAAGAGGACTAAATCTGGAGAATATGGTTGAAGCTGGATCAATTTGTATCCTTATTCATGCAATTTAATAAATTCTTATAATTTATATTTGATTATTTTCTTCCTTAATTATAAGTTAACTTAACATAAATAAGTAAATAAATACTTTCTTCCTGTGGCTCTCTGCGAATGCATCCAACTAAATTGTGTCTTGAAGAACTATTGAAGAACTATTGATGATTTTCATAGTTTTTCTGTCTCTTCAGGCCATAAACATAGTATTTCAATGGAAAGCCATCATCTGATATAGCCTTTTATGACCTCCTCTTCTCCATCCCTTTCCAGCTTGCACAGATACTGCAGTGGAATTGTTGCTTTCCGGAAGTTGTTGGTGTCTATTTATCTGGGTAGGTTTTGACCAGTGTTTAGCAATCCACTCACTTACTCACTTCCGACACTTCTCTATAAGAGAACTCGCTTATAGACGCCTCCACATTATGCTGACGACTTGATGGTAAAATTTGCTTCCTGAAACTATCAGAGCTATAATTATCACAGATCTAATAAACCAAGCTTACTTGTCCATTTTAAGCTAATCTAAATCAAATTTCGGAAATGCAAACTCATTGGACACACGCTCAGTGAAAATTCAGACAAAGCCTGTTGAATAGAAGCCACAAGGACATCAGAGGAAAACAGACCACACAAAAGCCTTGGACTCAAAGGTCTTGAGAAACAAATCCAAGAATCTTGACATGGGGAAGCAATTCGAAATTTTGGTTTGGAACCCATAAATGGACCCGTAAATGGACATATTTTGCGGAGACTCGAGGCGCCACGCGGCAAAAGAGTATCTAACAATGTGGAGGGAATGGTGGTTGAGAGGACCATACCCCAAGGTCCCAGGTAAGATGTAATACCCTACCATAATGTGCAATAATTTTGATCATGCAAATTTCCAATGCCACTGTCGCTAATAGAGAAGGCGGAGGCAGCTCAGTAACTTAAATCTAGGGAATCCTTAAATTCCTTAATCCTTGATTTTATTGCGTGTTTAACAATAGAATACAAGTACTCCACCACTCAATCTCCCCAACATTTCAGTTCGTCTGCAGGACAACTTCTTGCCAAGTGCCGACGGTGTTTGCTTCCTTTGCGGTTGCTTCGTTCTGCCGTCGGTATTGCACTTTTCCACTTACAAAATGACGGCAAAAACACACCGGCGAAATTACAACGAAAAGCTTCCTCGTGCCAGCAGCGCAAGAACGGCTGAGCGCAGCAGTCACACACACACACACACACACACACACCCACACAGTCACACATGAGAACAACAGCTGCAAATGCAGGAAATGCACACTCGCTCATAAAACAGCCGCTGACTGGCATGCCAAGAATTTAAGAGCGAGGCATGAGTAAAGCTCAACGGGAATTTGAGCAATCCTCTCTGAACTCACTCACAGTGCACAGCTGAGAAAGCTTCGTGCTGCACAAGTGTCCAGCGAAGTTTGCAGCCTCGGCATACGGCAACAACAACAACAACAAAGCCAGCGCATCAACAGCGCAACAAATGCCAAAACAAGGAAAGAAGGAGCAACACTCGCAGTAAAAAGGATGTAAAGTTTAACTTGTAGGGGAAATCCCTACGCGCGGTAAGCACGCAATGCAGGTGGCCACGCCTTCGCCCACCGACACCCACGCAGGAGGCGTAGCTTAGGATTGGTCGTAGAGTGCGTAGAGTGGGGGGTAGGGCAGTGCAGCAGTGCAGCCCAACGCAACGACGACAGACGGACGCATCAGTGTTTTTGTCCAAAATCGCAGTCGACCTTTGTAAACTTAAAAATTTCGGGATTATTGATGGCGGTAGGGATGGCAACATTGCTGGCATGCGAGCCGGGTGTGGGGTGTATGATGTGGGTGTGTTGGGGGAGGAGGGTACAGGCGTAGTTGGGTTGGTTTGTTGGTTTCGTGGGGAGAACAGTACGTAGGTAGTTGTAGTCGAAAAATTGAGGCAAACTGACAGCAACGGAAAAGAGATTGCGTGTGGACTGCACAAAAAAGGATATTGATGAAGGATACACAAGCGGTGGTGGCAGCAGCAGAAGCAGCAGCAGCAGGAGCAGCAGCAGAGAGAAGCAACGAAGCACGTCAGGCCAGGAAAGGCAATTTTTTGTGTGCTTGCGTAAAGGATTATGTGTGCTGTATGCGCAGTGGGAGCGTAAATATTTCAGTGGAAGTTGTTATTGCTTTGGATGTGTGTGTGTGTGTGAGTGAGTGTTTGTGTGTTTGTGTGCTTGAGGGGTGGTTGTGCTGCAGCGTGAGTGGGCACGCAAATGGACACAACTGCATAGATGAGGCTTTAAGCTTGTTAACGAAATAGAAGCCTTTTCGGAACGAATATTTATGATTTTTTCCCTTTCTTCCTTCCTTTTTCTTTATCGTTTTTTATTTATTTTTTATTTTGTTTTTTTTTGCTTCCTTTCCTTGTTTTGTTTTAGCGCAAATGGATTAGAGCCGCCGAAAGACTAAGGATATATTTATCTTTTGCGAGAATGGGAAATATAAATGAAATTAATAACTCTTTAAATATGCCAGAAGAAGTACCCGTATAGATTTGTCTATGTAGATCCCCAGGGTCGTAACTGCTTTTGGAGAAAATGTTCCCAAATAATTTCCTATTTCTTGGCTGGTTGATTTTCCCTGAGTACATGATTGACATATTTGTGGGAGGTCCAAAAATCATATTGATACTCTGGCAAAAGGATTCTAGCTCTGTTGAGAGTTCCTTTATGCGTATGCTAGTGATGGGCACATGGCAGATCTCAGCCTCAATACTTTTACTATTTCAAGGCATTTTCTCGGTGGCTCTTACGGAATTGTCTCATTTCTTGGTTCTGACATCCCAGCGATTCAGCATTTAAACACCTTTTTTGCTGCAACAGAAGGAAATGTTGTTGTAGTTGTTGTTTTGAAGACAGAGTCGGAAAATTTTAAATTTTTATGTAGCAGCACAATTTTTCTTCATTTTTATTTCAGTTATTATAGGATAGTAATGGAGCCCCTCCCCACTGTTTGTTGGTGCTTCTTTCCCATTGAGTTCATGCTTTATTACAAGTGTTGATGGTGTTATGATTGTTGCAGTTACGATTGTTGTTCTTCTCATTGTTGTTGTTATCTTTGTTGTTGTTTTGATTGTTGTTGTTATGATTGTTGTTGTTATGATTGTAGTTATTATGCTTTTTGATGTTGCGTGGCTCTTTAAATAGTTTTGGCATTCATCTGTGGTATGGATTAAGGTCTTAAAAGATTAAATCGAATAAGACCCACTGCTGAAACACAACAGAACTCCTTCAGGTCTCTATACAAAATTCGGTCAAAATTGTATAGCACAGAAATAATAATTATAAGCGGCTGTTTCCCTCCTTCCTACTGAACCACTTGTCGTGACTTAACGAACATGCAAATAAAGTATTTGGATTCCATACCAAGCATATGTGAATGAGAATCAACTTCGATATGCTTAAGTGAGGAGGTCCTAAAGATGGTTACCGCATGGCTGTAAGTACTCCTTTGGTTGGGGAACCAGCAATTGGATGAGTTGCCTCATTGCCCAGCATCAACTTTATTCGCAAATTAGCTCCATGAATTCACGAAGCAGCAACTAGACAAAGAGGCAAGTTAGACAAAGTTTGTTTGTGTGTCATCAAGAGCAATCAAGTGTCGTAAGGGTTGACACATTTCTTCTCGACCTTTTAACTGTCCATTGAATTTTTTTGATGATTAAATATTAATGAATATGTTATTGGGATTAAATGAAAAAAAGAATTCACTTATTGAAAAACAACATTGAACAAATCTGCTGTGGGTTCAGTGAAGAAATAGGATTCTAAACAACGGCGATTGCAATAGATGGGATAATATGTTAAATTATACGCCAGTCCTCTTCGGAGATACAAGTACAAGTACGTAAGCGGTTTTTATAGGACTATTTTGGTTCTTTTTCCTGGCCTCCTTTCCTAACAATTCTCGTCTGTGTATACTCAGCTCCCCATATCAACTTTTTTGGAAATTTCTCTTCTAACGCACAACCATTGAGCTAATGTGCCCCAAATCGAAAGAACGCTGTATCTCAGGAACCTGGTCTGTTGATGCAGTGGGGATTCCACATAACAAGTTCTCTCAAATGAACAGTATTTATATATTAATTACAATTAACGATCAGCATGAACAAAATTACTAACAAATAAAAAATATTATTTTAATTAAAGCACAATGAATATTTTCTATAGTGTGATAAAATATTTGTTCAGGCGGCTCTAACTCGGCGACAACACTTCTGCTAGAATAGAAATTTTAAATAAATTGTTCGAGCAATGGAATTTTTGTGACTCGGTTCAAAGCTGTAACGACCCTTATTAAAATATACGAGTATGAACTGAGTCAGAACTGCTGTACTCGTATTCCAGATCAATCAACTGTTTCGTTCGAAGCATCACTTCTCTGCGTGGGGATACTGTGACCGCTCTCATAGTGCCTGCTATACGCGACTTGTTTCTATATCAGCCTAAATATAATTTCCTTTTTGTACATTTCTTATTTGCAGATTTCTTTATGAGCGTGCAACTCGAAATTTGGAAAAGGGGGATGGAAATGTTGAATCATTCAACCTACTTTCAGATCTAAAATATCCGATTTAAATGAGTTTCTTCTCTCAGAGGAGCCTTTCCCAAAGGCTCTAAATACTTAATATCAACTCTCTCAAATAGGTCCTCTGTTTCAATATTGAGAACTTGTCTATCAGAGTCTCTATATCGTTCCTTCGAAAATACTCGGGAGCGTATCTTGGCATAGAATCTGTTTCCATAAAACACCTATTTTGGAATTGTTTACAAAGCGAATTTTTTTGTTTCTTCTACACTTGAAAAATGCTATTTTCAGGACAGTAAATAAAGTTGCCGGAAGCATAAAAGACTGTAACTAATTGGAGACAATGTGGACATTAATTAGCAGCAGGAAGCAAGTTGCGGCAAACAAGAAACTGAATATTATTTACGATCAATTGCCAGAAAACATTTGTTAAACACACGAAACTTTTCGTCAACGAAGTTAATTATTGTCGCAAAATTGTTGGCAAATTAACAGTAGCCAAATCATAAAAAGTCCATTGACGTCAATAGAGACAATGGTCCAGTGAGGTGGCTTGGAGTGTGAAAGCACACACTTTACATACTTAGTTATTAAATTTAGTCTGACGTCAAAGTAGACCCCTTTCGCAACTTAAATTTGGCACAAAACTTCAACAGAAACTGTAAAAAAACACAAAAAATACTGTTCTGGCATCTGTTATTCGAGAGCAAGCGATTGTTCCGCAATATTTGCTCTTACTATTATTTTGTTAATTAGTAGTACACATATTCTAGACAAAGCTTTCGGAACTGTCCACAGGGCTCTTATATGACTTATAGTAAGGGGCGCGCGGAAGCACGAGTATCAAGAAGTACCCTAGATGACGTCATAATATGAAACTCCGATTCTATGAGATTACAGATATGCCCTTAATGAACACCATTATAGCTTACTACACAGCAAAGTCGATAGATACATCCATGGGAAAATTAAGTGGAGAACTTATTGAAACGCCAGTTTAGTGGTTTTAGCATAGAATATGGAGGATGATTCTTTCAATAAAAACTTTTATTGAGGCATCTGCACTTGGCTCCTTGGCACTACAGGATCTACTTCTACTTCTTCGGAGGTCGGGTAGATTTAAAGCCGAGTAAAAGGGAACCTTAAGTGCAGTACAATGGATATATACTCTGTCTGAGTGCACGCGCTTACTAGATTGTTCTGACAAAAAAAAAAGAGGCATCTGGATGCATTCTCTCGATTGCCGTGTATGAAGCAATTTCTAAATCTGATGTGAGTATGTGAAGAAAGTAATATTCTGAGTCGATAATTATCGTTGCTTTTCTGGAATGTACTTGGCTGTCAGCTATAATTATTTCAGAACATTACAAATTAGACTAACTAACTAACTAATTATACTAACCCAAAGATTAACCTGTCTCTATGTTAAGTTTACTACTGCTTATGATTGTATGGATCATTATGATGATTATGAAAAGTGAATAAAGTCATAAAATATGTAAAGTAAACACTTTCTATTCCAAATATATGAGATAGGAAGATGGCAGAAGACTTAGGATCGCACTCTCTTTATAATTTAATCAAGATGTGAATCGCATAGAAGTACACTAGTATAGCTAAGACCTCTTTGGAACTGAGTACACGATTAAGCAGACTACGCTGTTGAACACACGCTAAGAAACTTGTTGAACTCATAAAAAACACCCAAGGTCCTATCTATGGAGCAATGTTCAGTAAATCTGTGTTAAGCTGTCATCGACGACATGACCAGATGAATGCACGGAGCCTTCAGTGGTCCCACGGCGAGCATAGAAACCGAAGTAATCTTGGTGGGAAAACGAGGCATATACAAAATAATAATAATTGAGTAAAGGAAAGGCACAACAACAACACAAACAATTGAACTGCGACTCACGGTTATATGTGGACAATAGGTTCCCGAGCGGTCCAACAAAGAAAATCTTCAACGCGGGAGCTACGGCAACGAAAACATAATGATGAGTGGTGTGGTTCTTGGAAGTGCGATTAAATGAAGCTGAGCTCTAGAACTTAGTTTTTAGCTTAGTTTCTCAACTGGTTGCTCCTCTAAGATAGCCATAACAACCCGTTAACGGATTACGGACTCGCTTCGGTTAGGATAGGGTTTCCATCTATTCTGTTATCTACTTTAGTCCACTCTCTACTCCACTCATTACTCATTGTTGGCAGCTTTGTTGTAATTTTAGTTGCTGATGCTGTTCTGTGTTTGAGTCTGCTATTGAGATCTCGGTTTCTATTGTTTTCTTGCTCTTTAGTTTTACATTTTCACACAAGTGGGCATCGCTGCTCTGGCAGTGGAATCATATTTGAATTTCTGGATTTAGCAGGAAATATTTAAATACTATGGAAGCTACTCTTTACAATCACCGAGCTATCCACAAGACTGAAAAGAGATCGGAGCAAGAACAAACAAAAACTGACCCCTTTTCCAATTCCCTTAAGAACGAAAGGAGATCATAGCAAAAACAATAAAGAATTCAACCTTTTTGGAATTCTTTTTTTTTAAAATAAAATAACAAATCAGCAGAATTGCCGGAGACTTTTTCGGTGAATCCACAATGAATAAAAATAGTTCGTAATGCAAATCTTCCTGGGTCGACGACGAATGACGAGGCTCAGCACGAAGTTATGGTGTGGATGGGTCCCTAACATTATCGGCCATGTTCCATATTACAAGCCTAAAATTTAAGGTTCCCATATAAACGGTTTCAGCCACAACAGATCCAGAATAACCGCTATTCCGGAAGATGAACAATAGGAGGTACGAATGTAGTTTATTTATTTTCATTTACCTGTTCCAGGAAAATACATTTTGTAAATCCTTTCGATCTCTTTGAATATTCGTAAATGAGAAGGAACAAATAATATGGTTTGGGCACATTTTAGAAAATGTTAATTACTTTTTAATTCGGATGAGGGATGCGTGGCTAAAAATAAGGATTGCAAACTGGACGTCATATGTTTCTGGAGATGAATCTAATTTGTTATTATATGTGGATTAGTTTCATTCAATACGAATTGTGATGAATTTCAAGACAGTGGCATTAATTTTGTCTCTAGGATGTGAATTGGTTTCATACCTTATGAATTGCGATGAGATTCAAGATAAGGATCAAATTGAGACTGCAAATCCGTAACTGGATAAGGATGTGGATTCATACGGATGTCTGCAATTTGCATATCTACGTGCAGACGCTTCCTTTATATATCTCCTGACCAAAGTTGTGCATGTACAAGTTCGAGACATGATAATCATAGTAGCGAGAAAAGCTTTGGTCCGTCGGAGGTGACTTCAGGGATTCTGCTAACGTCGCTGTGCTCTGCTTTGGGTGCCGTACACTTCAAGAACCAGAACGAGGTGAGAAACGTTTATATTTGTGTTTATAAATAACAGCAAATTAAATGAGATTGTGTGGAGGTGTTGTTACAGCAAACAACTTCAACAAAGCTCACAATTGATCTGCTCCACCTACAAAGAATGCTCGGCTGAAGCTCTGAAATTATTCCGCAACCGAAGCAGATCAACAACAGACTTTTTGAACTTCATTTACTCTGAGAGCACATATATGAGCAATGAACTCTCTACGACATGTAAGTGGGAAAGTGTTTCTATTAAGTGGGAGGCTCAAAGGGGATTGACAGATACTCTCTGGGAAGCTTTAAGAGGTTGATGGTGCATATGCTCTAATATAGTTCCGAAGCTCATTAGCGTGTAGATCTACAAGTATGTGTGAACTGAGCTCACAACAAGTCAATATATATTTCATCTTGCTCTACGGAGTAGTCTATGCACTAAGAAAATAACTCTTATACTCGCATTCCATGAAGCGTTGGACTCATGTGAAACTCAAATATTGATCGATTTGTGTGATCGGGCCGCCGCCATTCGAATGCCGCCACTAGGACATGGTTTTGCATTTGCACGAGTATTCCTCATTCAGGTGTTCTTCGAAATATTTGCCCACTTGATTGCTGTTGATTCAACCACCCACTAATATGCCTTTGTGGTTGGACACCCTCATAAACGCTTCGGTGCACGTACGTACGAAGCTATCGGGATATACTCCTTTAGAGTGCATTGCTTTTGGCAATTAACATTTGCTTTTTCACACAAATACACTGCTCTCTGATTATCCTTCTTCACAGAACGAATTCGCTCATGTACAGAACCCAATCTTTAACTGGGCTGTTGTGGTGGGCCTCCTCTCTCGTTGTATCCTGCACACAGATATATCCTAAATGCCGTTGTATTTTGTTTACCTAAGCAACTACACACGTATAGGCCCGTTATGGGTGCCAGCATATGCCTCTGTCTGTGCACACAAATTTCAAACGCCAGACATTCAGCAGGAGCGCCTTCGAGAGTTTCCTGCACCCCATTGGCAGCATTTACATGATTGGTTTCGCACTGACCAGCAAAGCGAGCAGGTTGGATTGAGTCGGGCCAATTGGGAGTGCAGTGCGCAACGGAGCATTTTCGAACAGTGTCGATGGAGGGATTGCCAAACTCCATGGAGATGTGGGGGGAGATTGATTGTGGATAAGTGCGCAGAGCAAAGGTTATCAGGAGGAGCCGGAATGAGTTGCTGCTCCTGCGTTTTGGTTGTTTTTTTTTTTATCGTTTTTCTGCGTCTTTTCCAATTTTAATTAATACACTCCCTGGTTACGTCGAAGCGGAATTCTCTCAATAATTGCCAAACGCTGCAGGCCAAAATTTTGCGTAGATCTAGGAGTATTTTGATAGAGTTTGTGTTGCGATTCGTCGAGGCATGGCGACGGACTACCTACCCACCTGCCATCTGCGCGTTCCCCTATGCGAGTGAGTGAGTGTACCTGCAGCATCTTCATGTCGACTCCGAGTACGTACGTGGTGCTGTGGCTCCAGCCGGCAAAGATAAAAGGAATCGCGACCACTTTGCATGAGCAAGCGCAGAGCAGTGGAACGCATGCAGGCGATGTTTTACAGGAAATTAATGCATCTAGATCAAGTGCTGCAACACAACAGTGCAGTCCTTTTGTTGGTGGTGCTGTTGTTGCAACATGCACAACACAAGCACTGTCTATGCGCTGGCACAGAACAGCAGCAACAGTTCCAACAACAACAACCACAACAATAAATAGATTGATTTTTGTAGATAAAATTTATTGAAGAAAGCATCTACCCGCGCACACCACGCCAAGCGACCGACCCACCGCTGCTGGCCAGGCGCTGGAACTGCTGTTGAGGTGGCTGTCGCTTGGTTGGTGGCTGAGAAACTCTTACAAAGTGACTTTGGTCAAACCGCCGATGTTCATGTTCACGAACACAGTCGCACACAACACACACACACACGCATTCATACAAACCCAGAGTCACGCACACATACTAACGTATTTAAGTGCGTCGATCGCACATAGTTTCGTTTTAATTAATAACTTGTCAGAGTGAAAATGACAGGAGCACAAATTACCTCCAACCGCAGCCACTGGAAGTGTGCAAATGAAGCCGGAGCAACTTTTACAATTAAAGAACAATTTTAACAAAATCAAAATAAATGAAAAATAAAAAAAGAGAAATCACATTCGCTGCGGACAGGATTCGAACCTGTGCGGGTAGAACCCAATGGATTTCAAGTCCATCTCCTTAACCACTCGGACACCGCAGCTGTTGAATGCAAAGCAGCAATAATATAACTTCAACGGAATGAATATGAGAAAAGAGAAAAAACCGACTACGAAAATAAATAAAAGAAATATCACAAAATAAAAAATACTAAAAATGGCAAAAAATTAAAATAGAAAAGATATGAAATCCCTAGACAGCATGTGCTTCTGTTTCATTGTAAGATAATAATTAAGTTATATACGGCAAGATAATAATTAAGTTATATTACTTATAAGAAAATAGAATTTTTAATTTTTAATATTTTTCATATGTATAAAAACTTGAAAGTTAGTATATTTCATAAAACATAAACAAGTATAATGTTCACATTTTTTATTTATATAGTGTTAAATGCTTCTGTGAGTTTTTAAAAAACAACAAATAAAAAATTATAAAATATACAACTTTATAAGAAACTCAGAAAACTAAAAATCAATAAATACGAATATATTTGAGAAAAATATTAAAAAAAATAAATAAATAAAAAAATTAAATAAATAATAATTATATAAAAATATTAATAAATATATTTGAAAAAACAATGAATGAAAGAAATAAATAAAATAAAACAAAAATAAATAATAAATTAATAAAAAAAGTAATAAATACAATTGCAAAAAAAACTATAAAGAAAAGTAAATAACATTAAAAAAAAATTAATAATTAAAAATATTCATAAATATATTTGGAAAAAATTAATAAATAAAAATAAATAAATAAAATAATTATAAATAATAAATAAATAAAAAATTAATAAATGTGTTGGAAAAAAAATGAACAAAAGAAATTAATAAAATGAAATAAGATAAATCATAAATTTATAAATATTTTAAAAAAAAATTAATAAATATATATATGTAAATAAATAAAAATAAATAATAAGTTAATGAAAAAATTTAAAAATATATGTTAAAATATCAATAAAGACATTAAATAAACATAAATAGTATATAAATAATAAAAATTATTAAATATATCTGAAAAAAATTTATAAAAAAATAAAATAAAATAAAAAGTAAACTATTATTAATTAAAATAAATTAAAAAAGATAAATAAATTTAATTAAATAAACAAATAATAAATAAAAACTTAATAAATATATTTGAGAGAAAATATTAACTAAAAATAAATAAATAAAATAAAACAAAGATAAATAAAAATAATAATAAATTATATATTTGAAACAAAAATATTAAATAAAAATAAATAAAGAAAATAAAACAAAGATTAAAAACTTTTAATTGAAAGGAAAAAAATTATGCATTATTTAAAATCCAAAATAATATGTAAAATAAAATTATCACTTTAAATATACAAATAAAAAATATTTAAAAAATATGTATAATGAAATTTATGTTTTACAAGTATAATTAAAGAAACGGAAATTAAAAATTATTATAGTGAAAACTATCAAAAAGTTATCAGTTAAAACGACAAAAATTTAAGAAAGAATTTTGCGAAAATATATTAATAAAAAAATTATTATATAGAAGGTAATTAATATTATATATAATTAATTATTCGGCCAATAGCTTCTGGTCGCCAGTGTCTTAGCTCTAAGTTCATGCTTTTATAATTTAATTATAATATAAACTGAGAATAATAATTATTATTATAATTTTCATGTTATTCGAAAAAAGTGAAAATAAAATTAATTCTAGAAAAATTAAAAGTTTTAAAAAAATTCAAATAAGTTAAAAAAATATTATAAAAAATTAATTAATTGTATTCAGAATTTAACATTAACTATAATAAATAATATAAAACAATTTTAATAAAAATAATATTAAAGAATTATTCAATATAACTGAAAAAAATTCGTTACTTTTATTTCAATAATTTTATATATAAGTAATTTCAAAACTTGTATATTTTATATTTTAATTTATGTTATAATTAAATTAATTATTGTTTATAAACTGAAGTATAAAATATTCTAATTAAGAAATAATTATCAAACAAATTTTAATAAAAAGAATATTAATTTAACAAATTATTCAAAAAAGAGTATATATATTATTTAAACATACACATAATTTTAAAAAAAGCAACCTACACATAAATTTAAATATAAAATATAATAAAAAATATAAAAAAATTTAAAAAAAATATTTATTTAAGAAACTTTTCAAACCAAAAAGAAAGTGATAATATTATTTGAACAATTTTAAAAATATGCAATTTTAAAAATATTTGTAAATATATTTAAATGAAAAAAATATGTTAGATTTAGAAGACATCGTCTAAAAATTTTTATTGAAAAATATGAATAAAAATAATGCTTCAGTATTTCACAAAAAGTATATATATACGAGTATATATTTTTTTTTGGGTAGAGAGGGTAAAAATGCCTGCCGCATCATCAAAACTGTCGTCACAGATTTGGTATGTGAGGATTGCACTCACTAAAACATCCCTCTCCCTCGCTGAGAACATCTCCCCACCCTGGAACCCTTTTTATACTTCCTTCAAGGTGGTTATTCTCACTTCGTCCCTATTAGACTCTCAACATTATTCCTGCGTCCAGGTCCAGCTTTTTCCGTCGTAGCACTTTTTCCACATATTTATCTACTTGGTCCCAGTTTTCTTTGCTGTTTAGCATAACCTCCACAATGTTTTCGGTGGCTAAGGTTTCCCCGATTTCCATTTCAAGCGTGGTGCGCTCTGTTTGCCACCTTGTGGATTTGAAAAAGATGTGCTCTGCATCATCCACATTGCTGTCGCCGTATATGCACTCAGGCCCTCCAATTTTTCCCATTCGGTGTAGATACTTGCAGAAGTATCCGTGACCAGAGAGTAACTGCGTGAGGTAGAAATTGACTGTTCCGGCTGTTCCTCCTATCCAGCTCGCTATGTCGGGTATGAGTCTCGCTGAGAGAAGCTGTTACCCGTGCTGCCTTCGCCGCCGCTTTTTGCATTTGCGCCTAGTAGGTGAGCTTGAAGTCAAGCTGAATTCCCAGGTACATTATCACCTTTTGTGCCCTGATGGTCTCGAAGCAAACTCTGAAGTCGATTTCTATTAGAATGTGCTTTCTCGTGAGGAATAGCAGTTCCGTCTTTTCCGTGGCCAGCTTCAAACCATGTGAATCGAGCCACGTCTGGATTCTGATCATGACCTGGTTCAACTTTCGGTTCGGACCCTTCCGCTGCCCCTGACGTGATGGTTTTGCTTCGGGTGCCATTTTTGGTCTCTTATATCAACATTCGGTCTATAAGGTAGCTCCGGATGATCTTCTTCAGATAAGCTGCTATCTGAAAACGATTTTCAAGTGCCTCGATTATATCCACCCACCTAGCGCTGTTGAAAGCGTTTCTGACGTTTAATGCAAGAAGGAGTACCACTCGCCTGGAGTAGTGATTTCCTTGCTGTGTCGCTAGCACACTTTCTATGACGTCTTCTACGGCACCAATTATGGACTTTCTAGTCCAGGTCCCAGTCTCGCGACTATGTCCAGTATTGGTTATTTGCATTCCCCATTCGACTGATTTGGAGCCAGCGATGATGAGTGCTCCTCCAAACTCCTGCGCTTTACCTTCGATGTCATCGATCTTTTTCTGGAATACTTCTGCGCAGTCACTTGGAGTCAAATAGCAGCTCATCAAAGTGAAGTAGGGCACAAACGAAACCATCGCCTTTTCCATCTCCGGTTATGCTAAAATTGCTGCCTAAAGGTAGCCATATGGCCGCCGTTCCGCTCGTATCTGCAAGCCATGTTCCCCTTACTTTTTCCCTATATTGCTCACTGATTACTACAATGCTCTCTCCACTCTGCTTCTGTGCATGTTTCCTTGTAGCACTCTCATTTAGATGTCAATTGTTTGCTCATCGCGCATCTACTTGAGCTCGGGCTATGGTCTACCGGACATGCAGAGGCAACACTTTGGGGTGTTACTGCACTCTTTTAATTTGTGCCCCGTTTCGCCACATCGTATGCACAGGCCCTGACCTTTTCTGTCAGGTCCTTTGCACTGCCATGTTAGATGACCAGCAGCAAAGCACCGGAAACATCGTTTTGTATTATGCCAGGGCCTTAATCTGCAGTTAATCCATCCGATCCTGATGAGATCTTTCTTCAGCAGTATATTGGCGAACTCCGACGACATCGTTAAATAGGCTCGCACCTGCTCTCGACTATTTGGTGCTGTCATAATTGGTACCATATCCTCACAGGAAGCAGTTCTCATATTTTCGGGAAGTGACTCCTTTACGGCTTCTTGTACTTCTTCCTTTGAGGCGAGCAGATTGAAATCTCGTATCTTTATCGTGGCTCTTGGCTTAAGATCAGTCACAACTGCTGACTCCTATAGTGCACCTTTTAAAAGTTCACAAAAGCCCGTTGTCACTTTTGCTCCTTTCTCCAGCTCCAACAGAAGTCCTCCTGCTCTTATTTTCCGGATCGATCGCACCTTGGTCTGTGCATCCTCTGATTTGATAAGGACGGCTTCGGACTTTGGTTTTGCCTCCTTTGTCCTATGTCTTCCATGCATTGTTGCTCGTGACTTATCGCTACCGCCCACGGAATTCTTTGCTGTAGAATTTTCTTATGTTTGACTTCGTGTTGCCACACGTCTACTTCTTGTGACAGTTTGTCACTCGTCAGCCTTACTTTCACAGAATTTTTTCCCATCTTCTGGGTCTGCTGGGCTAGAAGCTGCTCGTTTGGGTCTAGCCATCGTCGATGTTGCTGAGGCGGTTGTCAGGGCCTTGTGCCGCTGTTTCAGTGTCGTAACAAATTTGCACTCGTTCTCTTTTTCCGTCCAGTTTCGCCGCTAGCTTTCCATTACGTCGAAAAACTAGTCTAGCTCAGAAACTCCGGTCTTTACGCCCATGCCCACGTTCTTCTGCTAGATCATGGCTTGCTTCATCTTCGTCAAGACTTTCCGACATTTCGTGAGAACTTCTTCTTCTGCCCACACCGTAATGGTGTGGGATTTCCAGAAGACTCCTGCTGTTGTTGGTTCCCTTTTGCACCCAGAGGCGTTTGGTTCGCGGCAGGGATGGTGCGCGATTTGTTACTCGCTCCATCTACCGGTGTGTTATTTCACTTGAGGTTGTTGCTGATTTGTTACTCCTTCTTCTGGCGATCGCATAATTTTGCTACTTCTTCTAAAGCCGCTATCTCCGTTGTACAGTCGCTTTGAAAATATCCATGAGGTTGTCTATGCAAGCAGGGAGTTCCACCGAGGGCTGGCACAAGTCTTCATGAGAACTTGTACTCAGAGCCAGGATAAGCGTTAATCAGTATTTATGCTCAACTGAGCCTGTACCGCCAACTTAATGGTGACGCAACATCGAACGTACTTGAAGACCCGCCACGGTTTTAACGGGACGGAGGCAGCTACAGCATTAGCCCGAAAGCCATTTCCACCCGATATCACTCTGGTGTATTGAGGTAACGGAATACTGCAGCTACCAGCCCAAGGCAGACAGTTCATATATGTTTTCAAATCGTTATCCTAAGGGCATACCGCGTCAGTTTCTTTTTACTTGTGTCTCCCACGATGCCATCTGTGAATGGATAGGGAGCACTTCTTTAGGCGGTGCCTACTCGTCTTGTCACAAGCGTTTCTCAGAGTTTGCAGACCTTTTCAGTCGCACTCTCCTCGCTTGCCGCTCTTGGTCGGTGACTACTTATTGGTTATTCGCAGCTAACCTACTCTGGTAGGCCACGGTAGCCTGTGCTTAGTATTTGAACATTATATACGAGTATATCCATAATTTAAAAAAATTTAAATACACATAAATTAAAATATTCTTATAATAAAATAACAAATAAATTTTAATAAAAAATTCTTAATTAAATAAATTATTCAGTATAACCCGAAAAGTATGTAAATATTATTTAATCAATTTAAAAAAAATTTAAATACACATAAATTAAAATATTCTTATAATAAAATAACAAATAAATTTTATTAAAAAATTCTTAATTAAATAAATTATTCAGTATAACCCGAAAAGTATGTAAATATTATTTAATCAATTTTAAATATAAGAAACTTCAAATATCTTAAACAACCTTTAATATCTATATAAAAAAAGGAACTAAATTTTAAATCGCAACCCATTAATTGCAACATTCGCTGCGGACAGGATTCGAACCTGTGCGGGTAGAACCCAATGGATTTCAAGTCCATCTCCTTAACCACTCGGACACCGCAGCTGTTGTCAGTAAAATAGCAACAATGCAGGTTCAACGGAATGAATATGAGAGAAAGAAAAAACCGACTATAAAAATAAATAAAAGAAAAATCACAAAATGAAAAAAAAATTAAAATGGCAAAAATTAAAATAGAAAAGATATGAAAGTCCTAGGCAGCATGTGATTCTGCTTCATTGTAAGATAATAATTAAGTTATATACGGCAAGATATATTACTAATAAGATTTTTAATATTTTTCATATGCATAAAAACTTTAAAGTTAGTATATTTCATAAAACATAAACAAGTATAATGTTCACATTTTTTATTTATATAGTGTTAAATGCTCCTGTGAGTTTTTAAAAAACAACAAATAAAAAATATTTTTAAAAAAAAATATAAAAATATTTCTTTAAAAAAATATATAAAAATATTTTTTAAAAAAAATATATAAAAATATTAAAAAAAAAAAAAATATAAAAATATTAAAAAAAAAATATATATAAAAATATTTTTAAAAAAAATATATAAAAATATTGAAAAAAAAAAAATATTTCTTATTAAAAAAAAATATAAAAATATTTCTTATTAAAAAAAAATATAAAAAGTGTGCGTAGGCCGGGAATCGAACCCGGATCAACTGCTTGGAAGGCAACTATGCTGACCATTACACCACCAACGCATCTATAGCCACTGTAGCAAAATTTGAGATTTAAACTACCACTTTATTTTTAAAGACATATTTCAATCTTAGTTAATTCTGTCAACTTTATAAATAGATTTAAATAATATTTATAAATATTTTTGAAATGTTTTCAATTCAAAGAGTCTACATTACGGTCTAAATGGCATGATATGATTATATATAATATATTCAAGTGTATTTGTATGTGTGTGCGCGTGTGAAAGCGTTAAGAGAAATTTGCTCAGCCGGATGGATTTAATGTGGTTAAAGCATATTTACAGGTACTCGTTCATATGCTACCAGAATACTTCCACCATAAATAAACATTAATAGAATAAGTTATGTAGGGGTCCAGAAGGGCGCGGCGCTCGGGTTTTTAGTATTGTATGAAACAGAGACTCTAGTACTCGAGTGAAACTTGAACCACAGCTGACAAAGCGTGGAATGCTGCGAGTTGCACAGGTGTATGAAATCAATTTATTTTCCGAAAGGTACTGTACGGCTGCAGGAAAGCACGATATTTGGGTTCATTCATATGTATGTATCTTTTCAAATATGTACATAAATATATGTATATAAAGTATTTAGTTACATAGTAAACTGATTTGTTTGAATGATTAATGGATTGAAGAAGGTCCTCATAAGGCTGTTCATTAGCCTTGTTGTTGGCTATTATGCAATATACATACAGGCATATATAGAATATTTAATTGAAGATACTATCTATGTATGTATCTCCATACATGTGTTCAACTATACATTTACATCTTCCGTATTATCTCACAACGGCTGATCAAGAGTACTCAAAGCAAAGAGTATTAGGTTGTATATTGTCTTTGCTCAAAGTAGGCAGAGTGGAGTATAGTAAAGAATCTGTTCTTATACGAGGCTTCAGTTAGTTCTCACACCCATTTCTCGTATTCACTCAAAATTTGTTGCATACTTTTAGGGTGTGGGGTAACCACATCTCACTGGGTTTAGATTTCAATCTATGGGTTTCTTTATATGCCCAACTGTTTAGACACATGAAAAGGGCACAGCAAAAATCCAGAAATATCTTTAGAGAGATTTTTATGTGGAACTTTAAAGTTGAAATTCCTCTACTCCTAGTTTCCGCTTATACTTTTTGGTGGATTCCAAAGCAGTCTTAGTGGGGTTTTCACGAACACAATTTTTGGTTTACACAATATTTTGTTAAATGTGATTATTAATCTTATTATACTATACATCATACTTAATTATGTCTGCAAAGGAGTGGGTGAATGGACACTACCTACTAAGGCTGCGGACTCGAACAAAAACGATTTAGAAAGAACATAGTACTGTGAGAATGGCACAACTCTTTGTAGGTTCCAACGTTCTCTTATTACTCGTAGACGAGGCATCACGTATAAATTGCTTTCCGTAACATTCCCCAAAAATTTCCTTCTTTTTAACAATCTATTGATTAACGATTCTGAGATGGATATCAAACTGGCATTACAAAGACTATGTACGGCATTCGCTGCCGGCCAATGTTACCTCACCTACTCCAACCTAGCTCCGTTTCTTAGGGTAAAAATGCCTGCCGCATCATCAAAACTGTCGTCACAGATTTGGTATGTGAGAATTGCACCCACTAAAACATCCCCCTCCCTCGATGGGGATCGCAGTTGTGTAACAGAGTTGTCAAATACTGACGGTCTCTTTTACACAACTCCCAGTCTCACCTTCAATAGTTATCCACCGCCACTCGGAGCAGCGTAGATGGAGACACCAATGGAGAAATATTGGTCGTCTATATTGGGGGCTTAGTGTTAGGACTACAACTTAACCGCGGAAAAATCTCTCTGATCAGAACATGAAAATAAGTCTGAAAATGAAGTCAGCTAATTCAAGTTTCAAGACACAAATTGTGTATTTTTGGTATGTTCCTCAGCAATTTCGACGCACCCGTGTCTGGTACGGCGCAGTTGTTCTTCTGGAAACAAAATACTTTTATTGTTTACCACTCAATTTCTCGTTCTAGATCTATTACGGTGTTCTTACGTAAGTAAGCCTTCTGTATTTGCTCTTTCTGCTACTTCGTTTATGTTCAAAAAGTTGTGCCATTCTATTGTTGATTTGTAGCTATGACGTCAATGGAGTTTGGATAATTATACGAGCAATTCTTAATGACTTAAAAACACTCTATGCTCTATATTTCCGACTAGGTATTTTCACATTGTCTGCTACGATAATGCAGTAGACAGATAATTCTTGAACCTGTTTGTTATTTATATGTTCTGAGGAGAAACTTTCAGTCCCGTCACATACTTTTATCGTCATCAGAGCGATTCGTGTTTTCTTTGATTGTTTCCTACATGCAAGCTTCCATTATAGACTGGGCGCTTGGGAAATTTATCGTCAGAGTTGATTCTAATAACGAACTCAATTATAGAATTCTTCTAGAGGATATTTCTGCTCCAACCGGTCAATAGGGAAAGCGATTCCGAGCTTTACTGAACATTCATTTTATGTTCTCCCTCAGCTTAGGAAAGAGACACTCATTTACTCCGCATTAGAGGTCAATCCAGCAGTGAATTGCATTCTGTGTCTAAATTAGAAATTGACTATAAGTGGACCTTGAGCATATGAGCAGTACAAATCGATCCATTTAGTCAATTGTTCGGAGGACAGGAGGAGCTCACTGGACAGTCTATATAATTAGTATTTCGACGAATGCTTCATTCATTGTCGTAAGTCTATCGAAATAATAGGGGCCTATGTGGTCGTCAACGTGGATGATAAAACAAATAGCTCCAGTTTCATTTAAAGTCCCCGGTATTAATTAACAGCAAATGTTATCCGCTATATTGAAAGATGCTATTCTAGAATTATTGCCACCGAAGAGCTTAGTAGCCAACTAAGCCCTTTCCTTCCGTATCCCTGGACAGACTTCTGAGATTCATAAAAGAGTCAAAGAAGTTTGAAAAGGTGTAACTTCCTTTCCAAAATCCTCTATATCCCCCCCCCTTCCCCAAATTTTTTTCCAGGCTTAGTACAATGGGCATCAATGCCTGCGTGTTTGGAGGCCTCTTTCTTCGGCGGCTCTCCGGCCTACCCCACTGCTATCTATCTATCTATCTAAGCCCTTCCGGAGGTGTTTCCTCGCAACTGAGTTGCTTGGCGTAGTCGGTGTACGCTGCTCTCATTTCATTTATTCTGAAAAACTTGTGCAAATATTTTGTTCATATAATTCTATGACGTCAATGAAAGGTTTGCAGTGTTACTTATTTGACGGTAATTAACCCAATAAAGAAAACAATGCTCCCTATGATCGTCCAGTTTACTATATAAGTCGTTCCTCTAATTAAATAAGTTTAACTAAGAGTACTCCAGCAGCCTCTAAATCAGATTTACTTCGAAAGTGCTTCCACTAGCTTTGAGGTCTTCGTCTATTCCGGAATTATATTGAAGTGTCCTTTTTAAAAATGATTGGTGGGGTAATTTGGTGTATCCTTGTAATATCAGCAGCCGTGGAAGCACACATTTATTGTGGTCTATCAGATGAACTGTGCCCGGAGGAACTTAAACATTTTTCCTGCTATTTTATGGTGAGTATTATATTTCATACCATATTTTCTATTTTACTGAAGTGTTACTGGAAGCTTTTATGTTCCTTGGTATCTTTCGATGCTTTCAAGTACAATTTTAATTTTAACTGCTATTTTGACTTGTGATCTGATCACCGCACTTGTGACAATTCGCTATATTTGTTTCGTTGCGTTGTTATAATTTCATGTTTTTTGCTTCATTAAGAAAAAGTCTAATAAGTTTAGAGAGCATTGCTCCGCAAGTGCAGCAATGTATAAATTGTCAAAGGACGAACAGCAGAAAATTGTCGACGTGCACAATAAATATCGCGATTCGGTTGCTGCCGGAGACTATTCGAAGTACGGATATCCAGCAGTGGCGCGAATGAAGACCTTGGTATGGGATAGGGAATTATATGCATTTGCGAAAGCATTTGGTTATGAATGTAAATTACCATTCAAAATGTGCTACACCACGTGCACTTTGCCACATACTCAATATATATAGAAACGTTATAAATATGTGCCAGACACAAACGGTTTGATAAATCTTATCGTGGCAGCTTTGGAGGAAATTGCAGATGAGGCCTTCAAAAATACGCCGTAAGCCAAATAAAAAATGAGGTCAATTCAAATTAATGAACATTTTGATAAAAATTTTGTTTCAGAACGCCCGATTTTAACAAGATGATAACTGATAATTATACCCGTATCGGATGTTCCGTTGTGAAGCGCGAACTTAAGTCGAAGGAAAATACTTTGTCACTATTGTGCATTTATGGTGCTGCTAGCAGTCAAGAATCCCGTTATGTCGAAGGCCCAAGCACCAGTAAATGCACTAAAGGTGTCAACCCCGAATACGAAAATTTGTGTTCTGTTGACGAACATTCTGTAGGCGCAGTTCGTTTGTGTGAGTATAACTAGCTTCGATATTAACAATAATGATCATTTTTCTTTCATACAAAATTACAACTTTCAATTCGTTTTTTTTAATTTGTTTAATCACATTTAAATAAAATTTTGCAAAATCAGTCAAATTCAATGAATATTTTATTGCTTATGAGTGTACTATGGAATGGGACGAGAAACACTTCTATTGTTGTCGCTAATGTATCCATGGACTTCCTCCATTGAGTGCATAAATCCTCATATTCGAATCGCTTCATTTTAAGTACGTGTAGGAGCATTTATTTTATCCTTTTTAGCCTCTCGTACCCCATTCTAAACTCCCAGGTGAGTGATGCTGTGATGCCAATGTGAGACAAGATTTTCGTATAAAGACTTTAAGGTTTCGCCTACCAATCAATCTCGTTGGCAATTTCTCTTAGTGGGACTCTTAGATGAAACCGTTTTGTGACGAAAAGACCAGTTCACCACTCATAATTAAACACGTATTCAAATTGCGCGTGGAACATTCGATATGCAACATTCTTGCCGCCCCATCTCACGAATGGCACAACTCTCTGCAGCTGCTACAACGTTCTCTCACTACTCCCAGTCTCATTATTCAGTCCGCAATTCATAGTAGGCATGCCGCATAATATTTCCACACAGGAGTGTAGATGGCAGAGCCTTACTTGGGTGCTGGCTTTTTTCTTTGACATAAGAATGTCAAATTTGTACCACCTACTTAAGATACTTACGTCACCTCGGACATCGGCGCAAAAGTTTCATTAAGTAGAAATGTTCAGAGTCGCATATGCATGGCTGGGCCCTCAGTGTCTGCACACAGGTATGCAAATTATTCTTGGTTTCATTTGAATGCTCCGATTTCTCCAATAAAATTGATGGCTCCTGTTGCTGCGTGACTTTTAATAACTCCCCCTGCGAACATGGTGACCGAATGCCGCACGCATGCGCTGCAAGCCCCATTTGCACCAAAAGGATACACATAGCAGCGCGAATGGCAGCGGAGTCGGCGTCAGTGTCAGAGAAAATAGGACAAGCGAAATAATACCACAAAGCTCAGAATTAATTGGGCATGAACAAGAACTACAGAAGGCAACACCACCAACAACAACAGTAGCGAAAATGAAATTAATTGAAAGAACTGCGAAACGCAACTGCGCTAAACAAACGCTCTAAAGCGATAATAATCGCTCTCGCAGTGTAATTAAATTGTAATTTTTCTCACTTACGAGTAGAATGTTGGCATTTCCCACTCGCGCTGATGAGTAGGCGGCGGCGGAGGACCGACCATCAAGCTGGCACTTTACTGTGCGTTCAGCGCAGTTTATGGCCGGCGCAGTGTACTCGGGCGGTATTACGCACTTGTGGCATGGTTCGCGGTTAAAGATGTGTGAAATGCGCGCGAATTATGCGCAAACAAAGGAAGAATATTTCAGTTATGTACACGGACATGTGAGAGAACAAGCAGCAAAAAAGTGGTAACATTCTGACAGGTCTGCATGTACCAGCAACAACAACCAAACAATCACACCAACAGTAAGAACACTGGTAACTACACAGAAACGCAAGTGCGCAATGATAATTAATAACTCAATCCAAGCGGAAATGCAATGCAGACGATCCTAGTGGTGAACAAGTTCGCTCGATTCTTTGAGATCGGTGCTTCGTGAAATCTCGTTACTTGCTAAAGGTGAGGGTCCAAGGCAGAGTTCCTTTAGGGTAACAAAAGAGGTTGGTTTTTTAATATTACAGTCCAGGAAACGGAACATTGGTTTAGCGCCAGAGCTCTGAAGGCTTTGAGTCAAAGACAATTTTTAAAGAAAGCATTGCTTTATCGTCCTTTTATAGATCGCACACACCTAATCTTGCAGGTGCCTTGGGCTCTCACCGAGACTTACTTCAATCAGTGTTCAGATGACTCTTCAAAGGAAGTGACTTAGCGGAACGTCCTGTGAATATTTGAGGCCTTCACGAACACTTTCACTCAGCACTGCTGGTTACTCACTCACCGCAGATGTAACGAGTACCGGAGGAGGGAATTTGGACGTCACTGGCGCGTACACGCGTGCAGACATTTGTGTAGGATTGGAGTCGGAAATTGTTGCCGCAGTGTTATTTAAATATGAAAAAGAGAATTCCCAACAAAATTATGAAATGTTGATCTTTTGCTTTGCATGCGTGCAAACATTTCAAACTCGTTCGCAACCAGCTGCGCTAAATGATGCCTCGTTCCTTACTTTCACGTGCTGCACATCACCTCAGCTGCACTGCGCTGTATTAGAACCAATCCGGGACTGAGTAATCCAACGATTGGAGCGCCTGCCCCCCACTCACATCGCTGCAGTCCGCCAGCGATTTTTGATTAATTGCATTTCGCAATTTAATTGGATGAATGTAATTAAGTTGTTCATAAATTCAATAAAAATTATCATCAACTTACTGCATGCTGCATGGTGGATGATACGGGCATACATCATGCCACATGCAGCATGTAGCACGCTTCCATGCACTCGCTACGCAGCACAGTGCTCCGTGCAGTGCACATAAGTCAAACAAATAACTTTGCTCTTACTCGTACTTTACAGCGAACTTGGTTCGCTTACCAGACCGGAAGATGGACCTTGTTCAACTATAGAGTAGACAATAAGAAGGGTACGACCTTCGATCAGAATATTTTGTGAATCAAAGTTCTTATTAGTGACGATCGAAATAGCTATTTATCCGTGTATTAATTTATCTTTGAGTCCCTGATGGCCTTCAATATAATAAACCGAAGCGGAGACCATATTTCTCCTGAACCAAAGAATCCTTTAATGTCACCTATGGAAGTATATCAAAATTGTTGATATGATGGGATACTCAGAACGAAACGCAAAGAACGAAAGTTTTCGATGGAGCTCCGAAGTGGCGAATTTTGCATATTGTTCAAAGTTCTTGAATATGCATCTTTTGCTTGTTGAAAAGCCGTGATCGCCTTCATAATCGACTGTTCATAATTCCGCGTTCTTGTGTTCTAATGTTAACATTTTGCGTCCTTCCTCTCCGTTGTATTGAATGTGGTCTTGCGAGAGACTCATATTGAGTTTTTCATGTTAAAACGTATATACTCGTACAACAATTCTCAGCTCTGCCGGACACTTGATTCCAAATATAGCTCGGGTCTCGACAAGTAGTCGCAAACACAGGGTGTTGAAAGGGGTTCTGGGTTTAGCTGAGACTAAAGATAAAACAGCTCAGATTTGCCTTGTTGGTCTAAGGGCGTGTCTGTGCTAAGAAAGCAGCACATACATGCGTTTCCTATCGGATTCCCTTCATAATTCCAATGTATGAATTGTGTTTCTCAACAACTTTATAGTGGTGCAGATGTTATATCGGCTTCAGACTATCTCAAACCGTCTATGATCGTTACACCAATGAATCGAACCGCTCCAGTTCATAAAAGTTCCAATAGTAGAGAACAGTGGAAATAATCACTGATAGCTAAAGGGTTTCATCTGTTTGCAAGTTTGGTTCTCGACTTGATCACCTGATCAGCTGGTTCGGAAGAGTTGATGGAAAGGTAGGTGAGAGAACGTGTGTTGAAAAAATGCCACAGCACATCATTTTATTGAGTCCTGCTTTACAGCTTCTCCGTTAACAAATTTCAGAGAAAATTGTAAGCAAACTATATCTCATATGCTTCCAAGCTTTGCTACTAAGTTTTTTGTTCAGCTCTCAATTCATCTCATCCATTTGAGTTATATTTGGTGAGATTGATTACGAGTTATCCTGGGTTCATTCACAATTCTGCCATAGGACACAGTTGTCATATAATTCACTAGTTGGTTGAGAGAAACCATGGCCAATGAAGGGTATATGCATATATTGAAGATAGTGGTGGTATGTTAGCCCTGATTGTAAGTTTCACAGACTCGTGACTCAACTCTGCTATGGAATCGTAGAGTTTAAAATAAACTGTAGTCACTGAAAACTTACAATTTGAGGTCCGCTACATGCGAGATAAGATGGATTCTTGGATACTGTTCTCCATTCTTGTAATTCCGGAACTGCTGCATTCCATCTCTGCCTCTTCTGATTGGACGTTGATGCAAACCCAAACCCAAAACCTCTCAGAAAAATCCACCTCACATATGCCAGTAAATTTATTATTGAAGCTTTTTTTCGTAAAAGCTTTTGAAGTTCTAACAGAAGCTTTTAATGTATTAATAGATCAGAGGTCTAATTTGGGGAACACTTTTCATTGAGCAAATTATTCAAAGTAAATTTGGTGAAACATGCTCGACCAGTGACACCCAGCTCAGGACGGAACTGACAGAGTTAGATCCTATTTGGTATCAGTCTCAACGTCTCCAAGGGATGATAAGAAAATAGTTCAAATTCAAAAATCGACTTTCCTTTACTGGTTTTACAAGTATCTTTTCATGAGGACAGAGTACTGCCCAGCGGTTTACGGGAGTAGAGTAGAGCCAGAAGCCAAGCTACCAGTTTAACAGGAATATTTCGTAGCTGCAAACAAAAAATCACTGCAATCATATAAAAGGGAAGAGAGCAAAAGTAAGAACTAGAATATCCTCCGCTTAACGTCTCAAGCCAGGACAACGAAGATGAAGGCGGAGCAGCAGCAGCAGCAGTAGTCGAAGACGACGACGACGACATTTCCGTGAAATCACAAATCAAGCAACATTCGCACATTTCGCTGAATTCTGCATGCGCATGTTAAGCGTTATGTTTCTGTGAATGTGTGAGTGTGTGTGTGTGTGTGTGCACGGGTAAGCTGCGCAAGCGCACTGGCATTCGCATTCCCATTCGCAATCGCAATCGCATTCACATTCGCACAAGTGTCCTTTTGGCGCGCATATCACGTGCTCACCTGCGACCAGGCGAGCCTTCGACCACCTCGGCGCTGCTGATTTGCCTGTTGCTACTACTCCCGTTGTTGTTGTGGCGGCTGCTGCCAGTGCCTCTATCCGGACCCCGGCCGCTGATGTTGTGTCGTGTTCATTAACGCTTCTTATTAAGTCAAGCAAAGTGTACTCGTGTTGGATTGGCTCGACTGGTCTGGTTTTGTTTGGCCGCATTGACACTGACGGCTCTGACGGGGGATTACGAATTCGCATGCGATTAATGGCATTTACGGGCAGATTACGCAGAATTTCCTTTTTGCACCTCGGACCCAATTGCATGCGAAGCAGGCAACGCATGAGTGCAAATAATGTTGCACGCTGGGGGCATGCATCGTGTACGTTTACATTACGCAAGGGCATTGGGCATTGTAATCGACTCTGGGGTATTTTTTGAAGCTACGATATTTGCGGGCCCCTTAATCTGCTGCTGAAGTGGAAATGGTCAATTAAGCGGAGCAGAGCGAGTTCTGTTAAATGTGCAATTATTTAAATTATGGCCACTTCGTATGCAGTTCTCCTGCAGTCATTAAATTACCAGCCTGGTGGTCCGGTAATCGTAGTTCAATCGATCGTGTAATACACTCAGTCTATGGGCAATTTTCTGTGAGTAGACTGACGCTTATGACGTGCTGTAGAAGAAGCAGCAAGGATCTACCAATAAGGATCAACAGATAATGCATTCGACTGATTGCTTGGTTTGCGATTGTGTGGCATGTTTATCAAAATCTATTATTGCTCCCTTTTCTCTGCAGACGGCAAACTTTCTGCTCATAATACCACCCTAATGAGACGAACTCTTACAGTTCACTTGATGATACACAGTCGAAGAAGAGAGGATGAGAAAGCGACGTCAATGAGAAAGCCACAATTGATGAAACTGTACTTAATATTTGTATCAGAATAAGAAGAGGAAAGGATGAAACTAGAATTCGTTTTCCAATAATCCATGTTTTTTGGCGGTGGTTCGAAGAAACCTTTTCTATACCACTTTATCGATGTTCGTGATTGACCTCTATCAAAATTTTGACCTATGTAAGAGAAAAACGGTTCTCTGATGAGACTGGATGTAGTGGTAGAGGTGGTGGTAGAGGTGGTGGTAGAGGTACCAATATATCCTTTTACCACTTATCAACGAAGGTTTTTTCCTTCAATCAGGACTTTTCAGACCTAAGCTCCATTATTCTGTCCTGTCATCGGTTGTATCCTGGCATCGGTTGTATACTGTCATCGGTTGTATTCCTTCCATTCAACGGTTGTATTCATTTCATTCCTCTTTGAATACAATGATGAGGTAGGTGCGTTTGTTTTCCGACAAATATTGGGCAGTAGCTCAATGTATTGTAGAAGAAGCAGCAAGGAAGTGAGAAAAGTTGTCCACTATTCTCCACTAACTCTGTGCTTAGCATTATGGTCATATCCTTTGCCTAAGCATCCAAAATGTGAGAATACCATACCAGAGACACCGAAGATAACGATTTCTGGTGCGGTAATTAAGGCAAAGAAAACTGACACACGGCAGAAACCAGGACGCGAACTAAAGGAAATTGCTGAGTGTGTTATGAAAGTGCAATCAGTAAGGATGGTTCCACTGGCTGAGCACTGCTGATCTATGCATTTGATATATTTCTATCATTAAACTTTCGAGCCGCTACCAGACAGGTTTCTTAATGGAAGCGGCTTGGACTGCTCCTGATTTGCAGTCATACTACTAACATTCTCACAGGCGCCTTTGAGGAAGTCCTTACAAGAATACTCACTCCTTAAAGCCTTATTTGCTCTTGATCTAAGATTGAAGTGACAATCTTCTTTGTGCAGTTGTGAAAAGCCGTAGGGTGTATGTGGAACTCCCTTCCAGTTCCCATCTCTTCAATTTTTGCAAGAATTTCTTAAAATTTACTTGCTTGAAACATTTAAATCTTTTCACGTACTGCGCCATTTCGCCGTCCCCCACAAAAACAAATGCATCCTTGTCGCCATATCCTTGGAAAATGGTAAAAAAAACGTTCTGCTTACGCTAAGTAAGCAAATTAATATTCGTCCTTGCGAATGTATTTGCGTGCATAAAACGCATTATTTGCTGCTCCCCTCATGCGAGGATAAATGGTGCCACGTAGCAACACAAGCAGAGGATGCAGAAAACAAAAACAACATCCAAAAAGAAAAAGAAAAAGCAACGCAGTAAAATGTGCAAACTTAAGAAAATTTTCTCCCCAAATATCCTTGAAGCACAGCGCAAACTGAACAAAAAAGCACGCATATAAGCGGCAGCTGTCACGACATGCACTTACCGCACTGGCTGCTGGCGCCCACTCCGTCTCAGCCCCCACCCAACAGCAGCAGCAATGATTTTAACAGCTCCTCCACTGCCACATCCCCTTCCATTGCGAAGCACCCCGCAAACACCAGCACCACCATGAACGCCCACAGATAACCGCATGCAATGCAAGAGCGCGTATGGCGCGTCTCAGAGAGATCATTCATTTTCCGTGGACGGATTAAGGTTATTTCAAGGATGCTGCTGCACAAAATGCAAGCGTGGAGACGGACGAGCGCCCAGCGCGGCAAAGGATATTTTCCGTTTTACGCGAAAACATCATCAGAATTCATCAATCTTTGCCAAAAACTTGTGAAAAACGGAGCGGCGTAGCCAGCACAGCACAAAAAGGGACTACGTCGCAACTGGCGAGGGTGCCAGGCAGTGCGAGACGTTGGCGAGAGCAGGGCACACAAATGGCGGCGCTTCCTTCCGCCGTTGCGCCTTGCCACGTTGCAGATAACCTCAATTTGCGTCCAACGCTTGCTGGAAAATGGTTTTCGGTCCGTTTCTCTTCGTCGTTTTTGCTATGTCGTTGCAATAATGACGAAAAAGTGTCAGCGTCCTGCTCGAACGATATCGTTATAACAGCAATGGACGTTGAGTGAAATTTTTGGGACAAGCTGATGTGCTTAATTGATGAAGAAATTTACGTTGGTTGCGCGATAAGGTTTGGCGTTGAGCAGAATTTAATGAAACTGGTGCATTTGGGGCGATTTTTTATGCAGCTGCACAATTACAGGACATATTTATGGCAAAGCAAAGGAAGCATGGAAGAAGCGTGTTAACTATTCTGAAGGCAGGCACAGCAACAATACGAACAGACCCACCTTTCGCATACGCCCCCACACACTCACTCATACTCTCGCCACTTGCCACCCGCAACACGCCACACAGAGGCAGAGCTCTGTCGCTGCAGCTGCTGTTTTTATTGCGTTTCATTTTCACCCTGCCCGGAAAAAAGCATTTCCACAAAGCGAAGGACCTTTGAGCCGCCCATGCAATTTGCAGTTATCTTAGCCTTTTTGTGCCGTTTTTTTCGAGCTCGCTCTCGTGTCCATAACGACTACGGCCAGCGAACCAACGGCATTTGTGATGTGATGCTGCGTTGGTTGCGCAGTGCTTGATGCATGCAGCCAGCAGCCAGGAGCCTTTACGGCATCCGCTCGGCGAAGAGAGCAGAACTAATTCGATTAATCATCACCCACGTTGCTTGGTGGCTTCGTTTTTTCTCTGTTCGCAAATAGGCTTTGGCAATTTTTGCCGGACTTTGTGCAAATAGCACCACAAAAAAGTGGAAAAAGCACACATCGGCGCTCGCAGGATGCAAACTACGACGCAGCAGAGCAGCTCAGTGCTGACTTGTGTCATGTCTGTATCGCATTTTGCCGGGTTTTGCTGCTCCATTTGCCCATTTTGCCACATGCAAACAGTTTTTATGCGTTTTGGTTGTTGTTGGTGGCTCGTGATGCTGATGTAGCTGCAGGATATGTGCATGTAAATGCGTGGCATCTTTCTGTCGGAAAAAGAAAAATTCAATTTACCAAAAGCAGCAAAAGGAGCAAAAGCCCTGCAATTTCGGATCGGCTTCTGACCAATGCCTAGCGAGCCCTTTGCAATTCATTCTTCGTTTTTCAGTTTATTTTTTGTCACTTTTTTCTATTGTGTCCTTTTCAGGTTGCAGTTTTATTCACTCATTTGCATATGCGCCAAGCAACAGAATCCGCGCGAGTGAGGCGCATTTTAATTGATGCATAAGGGATGCAAATTGCCCAAAGGGGTGAAAATAACTTTCAAATCGACAACCAGTTCACTCCAGGCGTACTCATAGAAGGGGACTGACAAGTTTCAGAGAAAGTTTCGGGATTGTAGTTGTATTTGTTGTTTTACTGGGTTGTCAGTTGGATATGATTGTATGTATTACAGCAATATTGACTTCAGGCTCAGATATGCTCGTAATCAGAAACCTAATCCAATAAAATGGACCCGAATTGTGACAAAAGACGTCGTATTCAATTGTACAAAAGAGTGGTGGAATTATGAAATATAGTAGCGCAGTGAGACGAGTCCTTACTCAACGGAACGCTTACTTCAATCTTCTTTCATGAAACATAAAAGATTCAGGTCCTTTACTGAAGCAGAAAGTCGTCTTAACTGAGTTCTAAGAAGATGAGACGCAGTCTTCTGTGATTGTAAGTCCTGAGCCTATCCACTCTAGATTACTTAAACCAGGAGGAAAACCGGTTTCACGCCAATTAGCGACAACCCCCTATACTTGTGATTCAGCACCAAAACCGGCTAGTTTCCTTTATACAGGCATTTTATACAGGAACTAGATACTTCATCGCACGAGTTTAATTTTAGTAATAAAGAGAAGAATTACACTTAGTATGCTTTTTACTGCTTCCTGGGGGAAACTTTTCTAGAGTATCTGGCGAAGATATCCTCCATCAGTATGAGCAAGATCGCTCGCTTCATCAGGGAATCGTGCTGGTTCCCTGTTCAGTCCCAGGGAGGTGTCAGTTTAATTGACCCATGACTCTATAGTATCACATCGGTCCAATTTTCTGGCCTAGGTGAGCGTCCTTTCGCTTCCACCCTGACCTAACCTAACCTAATCTATGCCTTTCAGTGAGTCATACCTGATCACAGAAAGGGGAATATTTAGTTCACTTGCACAATCCAGTTCAGGCGGCTTCATCAGTGCACTGTGGTCTGATCCATTGTGGGTTATACGCGTAAATTTGAATGCAATTCACATGAATCTCAAAGGATATGAAACAATCTTTTTATTATTGACTTTTGCTTATATATGGCGCTTCTATTGCAGGAGGCATTTGTGCCAATATGTTCTAAGTTGTAATTTGTTGCCTCCTTCAAACATTTCCTCAGCCTAACTGTTTGTAGTCAGTCTTTCAGTGAGTGCATCGCCTTCTCGCTGAAGCTGCTGGCCGCAGATATTCCATCAAACATGCCTTCCGCTTCCCCTCGCTCATTTCCCGTCGACAGCGCATATCAACGGTGTACGCGGCTAATCGTTCGAATGAAATCTGGGAGCAATTCATTTGCACAACAAGCGCTGAGCGAGCTCTGAGCGCTGAGATTATCTTAATACACGTTGTGGGAGACTAATGAGTGCAGGAATGCGCGCAAAGTGGCCCAGGCAGCTACGAAGCCAACAACAACAAAGTTGCCAGCGCTGGTGCACTGGCCCGGTCTAGTGGGCGCATAACAGCAACTGCCACAACATCAGCACTAAACAAGAGCAGAAAGCAACGTGGAAAATAAGCGCAACACTTGATCGCGCATTTTGCGCATGCGCAGCGTCCATTCACAACGTCTCAGATGGGCACAAATCCATCCATCTGCACGGTTAACTGGTCGCAGTGGCGTATATGGCATGCGTGCTGCATATGCATCTTGTTGTGCACGTGTGTCTGTGTGTTTGTGTGGGTGTGCAGCTTTCGCAGAAAAGAGGCACAATATTTTAATTGAATTAGTGAGCACCTATGCCCATGAGCGCAGTGTCTATGTGCGTATGAATGCACCCAATAGGAAAGTGAGCAAACACATTCCCTATAAGAACTTTTTTCAATCTCTATTCTAACTTCCTACAAGTCATTTCTAAACGTTGGACAATTTATTTAAGAACTTTGTGCAGATTGTATAAGAACTTTGTACAATTTCGATAGAAACTTTGTATGAACTCTATAAAAATATTATAAATGGTATACAAGAACTTTAACCAGCTTCCAGAAGAACATTGTTTGAGTTATATGTGAACGTTGTAGAGATTAGTCAAGAATTTGATGCAAAGTCTGAACGACCTTTTACAATCCTTATGCAAGCATTATGCAAGCTCTATAACAAATGTTACAAATTTTTGTAAGAAGTTTGCACAAGTTATAAAAGAACTTTATACAGACACTATAACACCTTTGAACAATTTTTCTAAAAATTTTGTTTAAGTCTGAACAGACAGATGGTCAACTTCCAAAAGAACTTTGTTATACTTCAATAGGAATATTATACAGGTTATAGAAGAATTGTGTAAAGACCTTTATAGAAACCTTTTGCAGGCCTTATGCAATCTCTAAAACAACTTTTATAATTCATGTAAGAAATTTACACAAGTTATAAAATAACTTTGTACAGACTCTATAATAAATTTGTACAATTTCTCTAAAAATGTTGTATTAAGTCTATAGAATTTTTGTATATAAGATCTTTACAGAGCCTCCATAAGAACGTTGTTAGAGTCTATGAGAATGTTATACAGATTAGTCAACAATTTGATACAAACTCTCAAAGAGTTTTATACAAAACCGATCAAAAATGTGTGCAAGCTCTATAAGCACATCTATAATTTATGTAAGAACTTTGTACAATTTATAAAATACCTTTATACAATCTCTATAAGAATTTATAATAATTTATGAACAGCTTCCATAAGAACTTTGTTTGTTAGAGTTCTATAAGAACGTTATACAGGTTATACACGAATTTCATGCAAACTCTGAAAGACTTTTATACAAACTCTATGCAAGCTTTATGCAAGATCTATAACAACTTCCAAAATGTATTTATTAAGAACATGGTACTAATTATAAAAGCACTTTATACAAGCTTTCTACTAGCTCTCTCTTTTTTTAGGTGTGTGAAAACTTTGTACCATTTTTACAACAACTTTGTAGCAACTTTATAAGATCTTTCTACGAAACTTCGTTCATGTTCTTAAGTATACCACACAATTTTTTAAACGCTTATTTTATAAAGCCTACAAAAGGCACTATAAAGCTTTTGCAGGAGTTTAACATTTTTATTAAATACAAGTCTGGAATTTCCAGCTCTAATGGAGTTCGTTCCTCTATTGCTCGAAATGGACTCTAGTCGATGGGAGTCAATCCCTTCCCTTGATGGTGTGCTGCGCCTCCTCCTCTTTCCTACTGGATGTGTGCGACTATGTGTGCCAGTGTTAATGGCCGTGTGCGTTTCTGCAGCGCATTAATTGTGCGGCTTTAGTCCATGTTTTGGGACATTTTTAATCTTTATTGGAGCAGCGGACCTGCGCTTATCGCTCCGCTCGCCCAACAGTGCGTTCCGTTGGCTGCCTGCTTCTTCTTGTGCCTTCTTATTGTTTCTGTTGTGGTCTCCGTTGTTTTTGTTGGGCTTTTGTGTCATTTTTAATTAAGCATAAATTTCATCAAATAAGATATGAGGAGGCACTGCGAGTAGACACCCTCATGGCTCTTGTCTATGAGCCTTGTATATTGAGGGACTTACTGTGTTGCTTTGTGTGAATGTGCTGGTGTGTTTGTGTGTTTGTGGGAGAGTGTCTTTCTGTGCGAGTGCACGCATGAAATGTTGGCTTGAACATTGTTTATAGCGTTTATGCTAATTTTTATGGCTAACACGATCGTTTTTCAGCGCTCTTTATGATGCTTATAAAATGCTTAACTTCATGTTTAGTTGCGTTTTAATTGAGCTATCGCTCGTAGCCAATTACTAGCCGTACATTCGGCACTGGCTGCTATGCAGGGCCTTCACCAATTCCTTCTCTATTCCACTTTAAATGCTGGCATTAATAATTCCGGCTGAAGCCTGTGTCGTTTTATCATTTCTTGGTTTGCTGCACTTTTGCCTTTAATTTGACATTTCTCTTCTGCTCCAGGCAGCTTGGTTGGGGGAGAGGCCCTGCCGCCGCCTGTTCAGTTTTGGTGTTGCTTCATTTTTCTTGTGCTTCCTTTGTGGTTGGCATTTGTTGCATTCATTTGCAAAATGCAAGTTTAGACTCTCAAAGCCAAGATGGCGCCAAGAAAAATGATATGTCATAATTTGTTGGCGTGCTTGTCGAGCGAAGGAAATTCGGTTGACACCACCATGGAATTGGTTGGCACCAGTGTACACAGACTTCATACTCACACACTCTCAAACACTCACAGAGCCTGCCCAAAATCACACACTCAGACACCCTCCCACACAAAGACTAATTCGTATTTTCCCAAATAGAAATTGTTCCTCTCTGTCAGTGGCGTAGATGCGATTGAGAGATGAGGGAGCTTTATGCTTGAAGCGTCAGTAGGAAACATATCTAGTCGAATATCTTCTTACCCAAAATATTTCTCAATCAAGGAATAAGCGAGCAGGCCATTAAAAGCATTTTCTTTCTATGTGGAAAGAATTGACTAGAAAGTCAAGTCCTGGGATAGCAATCACCAATGAGGCCGTGAAGGCATTAAAGTAGCAGGGAGTTTAAATTATGTGCCATAGGAAGGTATTAATACAGCAATGCAAATGCCTTATACGATCTGTTATAATTAGTAGTTACACTTTATAAATACTGCTGCGTAATCTTTTTAGTACAAACTTTATATGTTTATAGAGTTCGAATTTCAGTATAGCCCGAGGATATTCCACGTTGGATAGAAATTTTTGTTCCGGACATAAACAGTTTCTTGGGACAGTTCCAAAAGCATGTCTGCCTTGGGAACTGTCTCTGCCAACAAATGCAGGAAGAAAGTAATCAAAACTAATTAAATTGCTTTCAGATATTCTGCAAGTAAGCACTAAATAGCAGAGGGCAGATGAGCGTGTAATTGCCCTCCTTTTCCTACGATTGGTTATTTGTCGAAGTCCTTCCAATGCATTCATGAGCTGTCCAGTTCAAAATCTTCATATAAGCCTCATCTATACAGGACAGTAACTCTCTTCAGGTCTGATTTTCACATTAAAATCAACCGATCTATAAATGAGCTTCTTCAATAAGTTTCAAATGCGTTGCTGAGCAAAGGAACACTTAAAATTTAAAGGTTACAAAGCAGATCACAGTGGAAGTGGTGTCAGCGGGCCCTATTGCCCTCAGCGAACCAAGTGACCTCAGAACTAAATTACTCCCATCATTAACAATAGTCTGAAAAACTGTCTAGGCCAAACCCTCCCATATACCTCGTCTGCAGTCGTCCCGTTCTTAGTCTGTTTCGTCTGTTCTAGTCAGATATGCTCTCTGCTTCTGTGAGTTTCCGCGGTTCCCAGGGCTTTCAACGTTTTCAAGCAGCCATCGCTGGTTCGTTGAGGCCTTGGTTACTGGTTTTAGTACGTTTATCATCGGTTCGTTGAACATGGCCAACCCATTGTAGGCTGCATAAATATGTTCGTTGTAGTCTATTTACGTGTCTTTGTATAGAAGGCTTTGCTTAGTTCTGTGGTGTATTTACTTTAACAGGATGCACCATGTTAGACCCCAGTCCCAGTAGTATCTGCGGAGCCACAAAAATTTTAAAAATTTTCCAGGAGTGGGGTGGGTATGCACCTTCTTAGCTAGTTCATTCACAGAAATGTTCGTTAGGACTCAGGTAACCATAACGCAGCTCAATCAGTGAGGATTAAGAATTCTGTCATCTTTTCTACGAGTTTTCATTTACCTGAGGTAGTGCAGAATTATTATATAACCAGGAGACCATTTCTTCTATTTAGTATTCCAGTTTTTGAGGCTAGGCTTAAATTTTCTGTCATCCTTATTTGTTTTCTTAAACTTTTTGATTGAAACTTTTCTGCATTTGTTTCTTGAACCTGGACTACTGCAGTCGTCTGCCTCCCTTATTTTCCTAGAGGCTACAACAACGCTGTTATTAGTATTCGAATTTATGCTTGTCGTGCAGTTCTATTTACATGAGTTGCAGTTGATTTCTATTCAGCTTAAATCCTCCCACACAACTTTTGAGCAAACTTGGCTTCTCCTAACAAACTGCCACAAAGACTGGTAAATAATAAGGACACAATTATTGGTTTGTGTACACATTTAAACCGTTCGTCCTTTGAACACGTTGACAGGGCACTCTTCAAACGAGAACCACTCTTCGCTCAAAGAATTCTTAACCTTTGTGCACTCAAACCAAAGAACGACGAAACAAACAAACAACATCCGGCAAAGATTTATATCCAAACAGCACGATTAGCCCCACTTGGAGGTGCGGTGCCGGTACTCCTTTAAGCCACTTTGCAGAATTAAAAGCCAAAAATTTTAATCCGGAAACAACGGCAGACGACAAAATCGCCCAACAAGAAAAAAAAAACAAGAAAAAATGAACAGGGAAGAAAGAAACACACACTTGCACAGAGAAAAGGATTATAAACATTTCCGCATGCACGGCGAGTGCTGCTTCCTCCACTCTCGACTCCACTCCACTCTCGCTAAAAAGGCACTTCAATAAAACTTCCAAAAATTTCGTACTTTTGACGTCATTTAGCAGTAAAATTTACTTTTATAACTGACACATGAAAAATTCGGTAATAAAAACTCAACTTCCCCGGCCCCCTCTTCCTGGCGAGCAGCTCATCCGACATAAGCCCGTAAAATATAAGCGAAATGTAATAAGGACAACAACTGAAATAGCAGCAACAACAACAGGAGAAACATTAAACCCGACAATTGTCAAAAATAACATTGCGCGGTGTAGGCGCGTCTCAGCGCACAAAGCCACACAGCCATGGCCCACCCCCCTCGTCTCCTTGCAGTAGGTATCGCGTATCGCCGAAAAAGTTTCGACAGGTTTCACATTAGGCTGAAGGGAAGCCAGTCAGCGGAGGCATTACGACGCTTATTTACGAGTATGCAGGGCCCAGAGCGCTGCTGGGACATGCCAGCGTCGCGTAAGGACAACGGCTCACACCAGGGGAGAGGGGGAAGACGGGCTAGCACTGTGTGCCGGGGTAGTTGGTAGCGCCATTATGTCTTGCAGTATTTCTGAAATGCATGCAATGAAATTATTCACTAGAACAACAACAACAAAAGCGGTGACGACGACAACAACAACAACAGTAGCGTCAGCAGCAGTGGCAGCAGCAGTGGCAGCAGCAGCAGTGGCAGAGGAGCAAGTTTCTTGTTATTGTTTTGTGGCAGGAGGCAAATAAACTTGTTTTGATTTTTGGTTTTCTTTGATAGGTGCTCCTACCAGCGAACTTCGTCGATTTGTTTTGAGCGCTTTCCATTGTTCTTGATGTTGTTGTTTGCGCTGTTTGTGGGTATTTAGTATTTTTTGCCCGGTTTATTGCAGGTTTTTCTTTGTGTCTCCGTTCATTTTTTATATATTTTATTGAATTCCTTTGACTTGACTGCAAACTTGTTTACACACATTTTGTACACGAATTTTTAGTGATTCCACCACGTGCGTTAGTATCGATTTATTAGATAAGCTCTTCCATAGGAAAACATTCTAGCAGCGCCTACGAATCAACCATCCTGCCATCCTGCTGTCCTGTTTAATTGGCGTCAATTATGTCAGAACAAACAAACATTCCCTAGGTCACCCCATGCTCAGTTGCAACATACTATGTGCCTTCGCTTGAACGCCTTAACCCTGACACCCCCATTAGAATGTAAGCTGCATAGCATTTATATGAAGCTTATTGCGTCTCTAGCAGAGGTATGGAATCGGCGCAAATGTCCCTCAAACAGCATCTAATTTTCAACTCCTGACTAATTGCAGCTCCTCCAATGCCAACTCGTCTCCGAAAATCTACGCCAACTTCAATTGTAAAACTCATTGAATATTTCTCAGACTAATGAAAGAAGATACTCATTAGCTGGACCCATAATAGCCGCCTTGAAAGCCAAATTGTTCGTTTATACTCAGCAGATGGGTCTCCTTCGGAAAGAATATGTCTCAGAATAAAAAGCTCGAATTAATGAAATTATTCTAGCAATCAATGTAGCACGATGACGCTCTTCGGCCTGCAAAGGTTAATCCCAGCCAGTCGCCCTGGGGCGGTGAGTGGTGGTACACAATCGAAAATCAAAAACTGAAATTGAAAAATTTCATGTGGAAATCTCAAAGGCCACATCAGCGCAAGTGACAGTCGTGCCGGCCGTGTGCGATCCGATCTACCCGTCCGCTGCCGGCATTCTAGGCAGCAACTACAGTGGCAGTCAGCCGGGAGTTCATTTGAATATCGCAGCTCATTACGCACGAGTTGCGCTGGTAAACAAAATGTCAATTTGAGGCGCCCCCCAAGCGCGCCTATTCACCGCAGCAGTACGCGTCAATTTCACCAGAAAACGAAAAAAGCAAACATCAAAAAAGGAGGCAAAGCGCTGTGAGTGCGCATGTGCAGCATGCGACTCACGTAGCCGGGTAATTGTGGTGGCTGTGCGCCTGCGCAAAGCTGTACCTGCGGTGTCCATCATTATGTCAACGCGTTGAATGCGCATGTCAATCAAGATGAAGTGCTGCTGATATTCTCATTATTGTTGTTAGTGCTGCGCCGCTACCGCTGTTGCTGCTGCCGCCAGACTGGTCGCCCCTCCCCCCCATATCAAAGTCTCGTGCATCATGTTGCGTTCATCACTGTGGCGTTTGTGTTCGCTCTGTTCGATTGCTGTGCCCCCTCCCGCAGTGCTTGGCGGAGTGGACGTATGACGACATGAATTATGGGCCCTCGCCTGAATTTTAATTAGATGCAGTGTGATTATTCATGCTGCGGCCTGCAGGGCAGTGAGAGCCATTTTTGTGGCACTATGAGCATTTTCGGTGTCTAGTTTTAGAAAGCTCAATCAGCGCACCGTTTGGCAGCAATCAATCAGACTTGTGAGGCACTTTTCGGGAAAGCATTTTCAGTCCCAGACACTTCTTCAGGCCAATCCTTGATTTTTACAATTTGGTTGCTTTGTGGAATTGCTACCAATTGAGACTCCACTATCAACTGGAAGAAAAAAACGAGGGGAAGAAAAAAAAGGAAAGGAACCACACTGGAGTGGTCAGGCCGGCGTTGAAGAAAGCGGTTTATATGAATAAACCATATTTGCATTAACCCTTCAGAGCCCTTCTAAAATTCTCATAATGAATTGGTCATATCACTGTTTCACTTATCATGAGTTTATAGATCCGATACACTAACACCAGATTGCTTCACTGATTACTTGTAATGCAGTTAGAAACTTTCTCACTAACTTCTGGCACACTTCAATGGGAAAAGGAATATGAATGAATTACCTACAATGTTATGAGTTTGTTAATATTATAAGTGGGGTAATTGATAAACCCACCGATCATAACTGCCTTATCCTTCGATTACATTCTCCCTTCTGTTGGTAATCTGTAGGTAATCTGTTACACTCATAATTAATATACTAACTTTTTGTGTATACATGAAAATACAACACTAGACATATTGAAATAGGTCTCATGCCTCAGACATGTTGAATAAATACTCTATAAAAAGCAGGTCCTTGGAATACCAAGCTCTCCAAACATAAGCACATAAGTAACCCAGGACCACAGATTCATTGATTTGCACAGTTCCATCAGAATAAAGTCGTGTTCTAGCTGCCAGTACATACATATAAGCATAATCATAGTTCAGTGTCATCATTCTTTCCAGTTCCCACTAATATTTGTAATTGGTAAAAAGAGTGCAACTAAAATTTGTTATGGGTAAAAATAATATAACTGCACTCTTCCCTAGGTATATAAAAACCGGTTTCGAGCGGACTCTCCCATGTTGTCTGTTGTGTATTTAATGCCACATATGAGTGCTCAAGGATTAAAACACCACCACAGACGCCAGTTTAGTTGGCATTTGGATGAGCAGACTAAGTTAAAGGGGAAATATAAACCTCTAGTTAATGATGTTTGTATGATGACGTCATATTCTTTTTAATTCCGCAGGTAAGTAATGAAAACTTTGCTTCGATTAATCAGGATATTTACTGGAGTTTAGGTAGCAATTTGATCTGAGGAAAGGGCTTGTACTCTCCCGGTATACCGTTTCAGTAGCATTGCTTAGCTGCGTATGTTTTTGGTTCATTATTAAGGACTCCATATACCACAACACTCATTTTAGGATTGATTTACAATGTCAAATTTTACTTCCCTCTCCAAGCATGTACTTGAAAAATTGTTTTTTCGACATCATCAAACATCACCCTGTATCCGTAATAGCCTAATTATATGCAATGACGTCAACATTTTTATACCTAAAATTCTTTCAGTCATTTCTGTGTGCCATACACAACTCACAGCGAGCTCTTTGCTTATCGGCAAATTACTTGGCCGGGTGCCAATATTGGGCATTATTTTTGTCATGTGTTCAGCAGCGAGCAAAGAATTTCGCCAAGTCTTCTAAGAATGAACAGAGTGTTTTCAAGAAAATTACTTTGCCATTTGAAAGTAATGGAAAAGAACTACTTAAGCAGAGCACATTTTAATATGCCTAATGACAAGAGCAGAGGGAAGCCTCAAAACGAGTCAGCCACTCTGTCACCTACGCTCTGAGTGCAGATATGAATATTGAGGAAAAGCAAAGCATCAATGGAATACGCTCTCCCCTGACATATTAAATAGTTCTTTCTTATATGAAACCATAACGCAGACTATTCCTCAGCAGTTTTCCATAAGGCACGACTTTTCACGGACCGAATTGTGCTACTCAAGGAGGTGTTATTGGGGACGTCATATCATCTAACTCTTCTTTCTCTGAACTTCTCGTGCTCAAGTAATATGTTAAGACGTATTGTATTGTACTTGGCAGCTTGAACACACACACACACGTCTTTATTCTGATGGAAGTGTGCAAACCAAAGAAGCAGTGATCCTTGCGTAGTTATATTTGTATGTTTGGAGAGTTTGCTCATAGATTAAGATTGGTAATCTATGGTTTGGTAGTCCTAGGACCTCCTTTCTTTAGAGTATTTATTCACAATATCTGAGGTATGGGATGGAACGCTCAGCATGAAACCTACTTCAAAATGTCTAGTGTGGATTTTTTGCTTCTGTTGGCGACCATAGTCATAGCCACGTGATTCAGAGTTTCCGTTTACTAAAAGGTTGGAGAACAGAATACAAACCAATTCCTTAAAGTGCCTTTCAGTTCTTAATAGAGTAACAACATCCTCACAATTCGTTTAAGCGGACATTTTGACAGTAAAGGAAGAGTAAATCGAGTCGCATCGTGGCTGTAGGAGACATTTTTAATTTTATGATTTGCTTTGCCATCTCTCCCGCATATCCTTGAAAGCAATCATCCCTATTTTCGTTGGCAGAGAATTTCTGCACTTCAAACACGAAGACGAAACCCAAATGAAGCGTTTTTTAATTAGCAGTTCCACTCGTCAAAGGCAAAAATATTGATCAGAATTGGAAAAAATGAGGAATAGGATATGCTGCATAAAGAAGGATGTGCGCACATATGACTGCACAAAAGCATATACGAATCTTTGTAGTTGTGCCGGAGAGACTGAACGCTGTGCCGGAGCATCTGAAGCATGTCCTGTTTAATTACCATTTCCCGTGCAGTCATGAAGAATTTCCTCTGCCTCTCGCTTCGTGCTTTGCAATTCAATTATGCTGCCGCAGCACAGAAACGAATCAAGCGTTGTATTTATGCCCGCTGCCATACCAAGCTCCTTGCCACCCTGGCCCAGTCGCCACGTCGCACACTGTCGAGCTGAGTACAGCTTTTGTTGCAACCGAGTTGAGCTGAGCCGTGGCGCAGCTTTTTGTTCAGCGCAGCGCGTGGTCAGCGCATGAAAGCACGAGAATATTGGCAAATACTCACATCCTTGCGGACATGTATGCTGAGTTTTATTTATTTTTTTTGTGCGAATTTTCTCTTCTTTTCTTTACGTTTTACTTTATTTTGCTTTGTCCTGCACTCGCGTTTTAGAATTTTTGCTCTAATAGAGACTGCAAAATTGATGAGCGTTCACTTGTATTGAGTTTTTGCAGGACCAAAAAGGATTAATAAGAATCGAACAAAAATATTTTTCATATTTTTTGCGCTGAGATTCTGGCGGTTGCTGCTGCATGTGGTGTGCATGTGTGTGTATTTTCTGTGTGTGTGTGTGTGTGTGAAATGCGAGTGTCGTTTTGTGTGGGCTGCAGTAATTAACGTGCAGTACCACACCCGCTTACCGCATTGGATAACTGTGGGCGTCCGCTCGGGCTTTCGTGCGCTCCTTCACTCCTTTGCTGCCTCAGCCGTTGGCTCTGTCGCATGTCCTGCTGCTGTTGTTTTATTTGCTGCTCCTGCTGCTTCTGTTGTGTTCAGTCGTTTTTTTTCCTCCGTTCTGTACTTTGTTCACTTTATTTCCGTACTGCAACAGCGGTTTTGTTCACTTGCATATTGCGCTGCGCAGCATGTGTGCCAACGCGCTCTGCTGCCATTGGTTAATGCGGCCCGGCAGTATCGATGAGCGTTCGGCATAGGATGGGGAGCAGTGCTTTGCATACGAGGCGCTTTGGGTGCAGGACATGTGCAAAGTGTTTTGTTTTGCTGCGGAAAGGTGGAAGCAGTGGTCAGCAAAAACCAATATCGTCGATGCGCTCAAACGGCAACCGCCGCAACATCCTCATCATCATCATCGTCACCATCACCATGGTCGCCAGCAGTACTCCACAGCAGCAGCAATAGCAGCACTAAAGCCCGTATCGGCACATCATGCGCCGACTCATAATGGGAAGAGGGGGTGGTGTACACCATAGTCACTCAGGGGCATATGTGGTGTTAATGAGTTTCAGAACCGATTACTTTCCCAGTGCTTGAATGGTTATTTCGATAATAGGATGGTAGAAAACAGGAAACTTTTCCCATTTCAGTTGAGGTTTTTGGAATTGCTTTGGCAGAGAAAACTTGCAAAGACGGTGTAGACGTTTGCCCGAAGATCAAAATCATCCCCACACAAAAAAGTGGGTGTTGGAGTTCCACAATTTCGATAGTCGATACTGGCTTCATATGGGTGTGATAGGTTACGTTACAGCGGCACCTAAGGGAAGCTCACCAAGGCCCAGCATTTACCATTCATTCCACAGTGACTTCGGTGCCTTAAACTGAATCACCCCCCTAGGACTGAAAGGGGTTTCATATAAATTACTACTTAATATGAGGCAGGTGCGTTTTTCATATAACTGAATAAAATAGTAGTAGCTGAATATGGGAGAGAGAGAGGTAATAGTGAGCTGAATATGAGAGCAGCAGCTGAAAAGTACTTCCACAAGGACCCCTTAGTTTCATCCGCCACAGCAACACTTTTAAATACATTTTGGTCTAGATCTGTAGTTTCCAGTTTCAGTCCAGATATGTCAATGGTGGGCGTGTCACTCGAGATAACCCGTACATATCTCGTTTTGTACCTTAGGCTCGCATTATGATCCATCATGTGAAACTTCGTCGAGGAATCTTGTAATATAGACGCCAAATTAAGAATAAGTGCGAGTTTTGGGCGTAGCAATGAAAGTATAATGGCCATTTTTTGCATCCACATTAATACTGATCCAATATACATGCTTATTAAGAAGGATTTATTTAGGCTTAGAACATAATCGTCGGAGGAATTCTACGGATATTTCTGATACCCATTTAAGGCGGTACTCGACTGAGGGCAGAATTTCAAGCCATGCTGTACCACATCGTAATTGTAGGACCTTAGAAAATATCCATTCATGTTAGTACCATATGTGTTTAGCTCCTGCAGTCACTAAACATTGGTCCCCGTGGGATCCGCAGTTAAACTAAGATCTATCCAGAAGTTAGAAGTTGAATCCCTTAAAAGCTCCATCATTTGTGAATTGGCGCGATTCGTTATTCATACGGTGGAGAGCACTAGGAGTGCACCCTCATAAAAAGTCCACATGCACCCTCGTGTGTGCAAGGTGCGGTTTCGCTGCATACATGGCAAGCAAGCCACGGCAGCATAGACACCCTTCCGAGCGATATGTGGAATTGCAATGGAAACGGCTTTCGATGAGCACTCAAACTATTAGCGTGGAGCACGGCCAATGCCCAATGAGTGCAGCCGATGCGTTGCGCTGCGCTGGCCAAATGGGAACACGACAAAAAGGTAGAGGCTGGAAAAATTGTGCACGCATTTGCACAGAAAACCAACTGAAGTGAAAATATGAATAAACGGGAACAAGAGAAATCCTCAGCAGGAAAGGTTCTGTTGAATATTATTTAGCAAATATGCCTGCTTGAAGCTGGTCATGACGTCTCTGTGACAGCCACAGAACAATTTAAAATATTGATTATACCGAAGATAGGTAAACAAACAAAAATTGACAACACTCCATGCGTGGTGTGAGACTTTGAAAAAGTATTTTCAGCCGTAAGGGAAATGCTTGTAAATACGGCATCCGTTATTGATATTCCGAGGATGTATGCCACAAAACCTCGACCCCACGACGCACTTATCTGCGCTAGCAGACTGGAAAAAATGGCGAAAAAAGCGGCGAATGCCCCGCCAGCAGGAATTTAATTTTGATAAAGGTAAAAGTACATTTTGGCCAAACGGAGTATTGACGATACATCAGAGACCGGCAACAAAAAACATTGACGGTAACATAACTTATAGAAAAGGCCAACAACAACCACAGCCAGCAGCAGCAGCAGAACAAAGGCTGCCTTCGTAGCCACATGCAAAATAAAATTTCGACCCCGAGCACTCCACCGACCTGATCCTGATGCCGATTCCAATGCCGCTGCCGATCCTGAACACAATAAAGCGAGCGCCTTTTTTGCGTTGGCAAAAATTCAGCCAGCTTTGCATTTGGCCACACGGACCACGGTGGGAGCAAAAAATGAAATCTTTTGAATTTGTGATGTTAAACAAAATCAAGTTCGCTCGTGCTTCCTTCCTCGTTTTATTCAGTTTAGTTTTTTGGTCGTTACACTCGAGTTTTTCCCAAACGGCCGCCAGCATGTGTGACTGACTATAAATGTGCTCAACTAGTCGTATGTCTAGGACAGGACATACGCCGCTGCCTACGCTACCAACGCTGCCAGCAATGCCGCCTCTGTTGGGGTACATAAAGGGCTGCCCATGTGTGTATGTGTGTATAGAGCCGTAAATGTCAGACGACATCACGCTTCAGTAGACATTGGAGTTTGAATTATTTGAAACAATATCCTGTGCAGTGCTGCAAAATACAATTTCAACCAAAAATATTCCAAAAAAAATATACAAAAAATAAAACCCAGAGTGAGAAAAACTGTCCAGACAGGTGTTTGCTTCAGGAACAATATCAGGAGAGCGGGAGGTGGTCTCTTCCATCAGCCTGGATATTACCTATTCACATATGCAAATGCTCGCTGCCGAACTACTCGCAACGTTCGCACGTTCCGGAGCCACTGACCGCACCCGCCTCCGCCCCATGTCGCTGAACGTGTCCTCTGCCAGGCAGACGACAAGCATTGCATATGCGTAACCGTGTTTAAATTGGCGGACCGGCCGATTGCTGCACCTCCTTCGCCGAAATTTAAATGTGAATTTCTATCTTTGCTCGGCAAATGGACAAAAGTCTCGAAACGAAACATATTATCGATTTTTTTATGCTCCATTAAGCCATCATGTTAGCTGTGCTGAAACTCGCCAGTGCTGACGATGAGAGGAGCACGGAAAGGGAATCGCTTTAAAGGCAATAAGTATAAATTTGTTTTATATAATAATTCCGAATGGCAATGCGATGTTACCAACACCATTCTGAAAGGTCGCATATGGCGTTTAGTGTTCAAACACGTTCAACAATTCAATACTTGAAAAGGGAGTTTCAATTATCTTTAATCAAATGGCAAATAAACCCGTCAAGAAGTCTTGAGTTGGCTACGAACGCGTGTAAGAATGCAACGATGTGTCTCAAGAGAGGGTAACAACAAACAAGTTAGCATAATGATACCGATAGGAGTATACATTGCACCACTGTCCAGGTCTTGATTGAGACGATTTTACTAAACGAAAGAATACGTAGTACAGTAAATGATCCCTTCCTAGTTCAACTTAGATATGTGCAGAATATGATTTGAGGTGAGATGTCAAAGTGTTCCAACCAAATACGACATATATTATATATTATTAACTCGTATTATATAGCGTATTTGGTTCATACAGCAATCTTTCTGTTGGCTTTTTTCTTCCCCTTTATTCAGCTGAAAGCAAAGTATTAAAGCCGACTTGTATAATAGGAATGTATATTGCGGCTGATTAAGGACGCGCAGTTCATTGTTGTACGCCCCGAATCGATCGTCTGCACTAAAGCAAAGAGGGCATCAATCTGCAGCGTATATTTCCTATTAATTGAAGGATAAATGTGGCTCATAACTGAGGGATGATATTCCTTAGAAAATTAATACCGCTTTTTTGTCATTGTGCCTTCATTTCTAATATGAAAGAACAACTTTGTGAAACATTTGTCCACAGCTAAGCTATTTCGGTGGTAGCACAACTGTATGTATAGTTCTTCGAAAACCTGGGGAGCATTCCTGAGGTACGAGTAATATTAATTTCCAAGAGTTGTTTAATTCCTGCAGGCCATCATGGTATAATTCAAGACCATCTTAAAATCCATCTCAGAGACTTTACAGCACTGCTTCATAGCTAGTTTGATCTCTCGTCTCTTTCAGGCTCACTTAAAGTTTTACGTCCAACATTGATATATATTTCTTGGACGTAGCATATTGACTCGTATAATCCGACTTCACCCTCATTATTAATTTTATGTGAGACATTTCTTCAATGTTTTTACTTCAAATTATGAAGAATTATGAAGATTATGGAAAGTTGATCAAAATTATCAATACATAAAGAACAAATGCTGCATTGGTTTAGACCTACAGCTCTCAGTGGATCTAGCTCTGCGGCATCTAAGTCAGTCGTATATTCCGAGGTGTTTTCGGTAGCTTCGCCGTATTCAACTGCTCCCAAATTTGATTGAAGAATATTCTGTGAAAATAACTTTATTTTATTTAGTTATTTATTCTTCTAATAAAGCCAGTGTGCATCCCGTGTTCTTTGGCCATCCACGGAACCAATCGAGCAGTGTTGTCTCCCTCTGACGGCCCACAAGCTCCTACTCCACAATGAGACCAAGACCGTCTCCATTGGCAGTCAACGTCTTTCCGTTCACTACAAGAGTAATTCACTGTCCAATAGCATCCTTGCTAAAAGGAATTCTTTCACTTATTTTTGGAGAAGGATTATCGTTGGTGACGGTGTCGGTGTCGGTGCCGCTGAGTATGTTGTCGTCTTTCGCTGTTTTCTCCCTTTTTTGTCTAGGCATGAACACGTCTCTGGCAGTCACTCGAAGTTCACGTGATCGTATCGGCCCTATTTAATAACAATATCTGTATTAATTGTTCTGATAAAAGTTTTTGTTAATTTTGAAACACTTTGCAATTAATGTGTTTACACGAACCGGTGATGTCAATGAATTCTAATAAACTCCTATCCCCAAAAAATACTGGTATACATTTCATATAAATATACGTATTTTAACCAAGCCTTACAAACTAGTTCGGCTGTTTCTAACTCAATCGTAATTCCGGAGAATTCCATTATATTCGCGGTCCTCATCTGATCCGGGACATCGTTTCTAGAAATGAAAACTTTCGTAATTTGTTGTATCCTTGCTTTATCAGCGTGGACCGAGGCTACCGATTATTGCGCCCAGTCGACGCTCCTGTGTCCCTCTGGCAAAGCGCACATTACCTGCAACAATGCCAAAGTAAGTTGACAATTCTTCACCATATTCTATATTTTTGACAGAAATTTGGAGAACTACGGATAGGAACCTATCTCAGCCTTTCAGTCTCATCGGAACTTTTCGCATTCTTTTCGAAGAATGAGTTTCTATTTTGGAGTTCATTGAGTTCTGGGGTCGTGTCTTATATTTTATATCACAGCTGCCTTATTTTATTCACGTATTCACTTCTATAATTATTTTAATAGGACTTTGCACTCGCTTGCGGCAAGTATCCAAGTATTATTAGTCTTAACGACGACCAAAAGTATAGTGTTATCGACTTCCTGAACAGTTTTCGTGACGAGGTAGCTTCCGGAACAGTGGCGTCAAATGGTAATCAACCAGCAGCGCGAATGAGCACATTGCAATGGGACGACGAATTGGCGACAATTGCGGAATATAATAGCAGGAAATGTGACGCAAAGATCGACACGGAGTGTCATAATACATGTCTGTACCCATATACTGGCCAGATTCTGGCGCTAAACTCTTATAGCTGGAGTAGCACCTATGGTCCGAATATTAAGAATGCTTTGAGCAGAGCGACTGAGAATTATAAAGCAAATTCCAGGTAAGGGAAAGCAAATGAAATCCATATAAATGTAGGATATTTTTAGTATATTGTTTTTTCAGTTCGCCAGCTGGCAATGTCATGATAACTGATTACTACACCCATGTCGGATGTGCTGCCATACTCTCCTGGTTGAACGGGGAGTGGCGATTCCAAGTTACTTGTAACTACGGCACGACTTCTAATAAGGCAGAACGATATACAGTAGGACCCGCGGCCTCCCTGTGTACTACAGGTACCAACCCAGTCCACTCCAGTTTGTGTTCTCCCAAAGAATCTTTTGGAGGAGCTGCTGTGTGTTGATTCATCAGCTTCGATATTCACAATAATGGAATTTATTCTTTTATGCAAAAATACGTTGTTTTATAGAAATTGTAAGTTGTGTCACGTCTTTCAGGTGGAATAAAATTTTGCTCAAATAATATTTCAGTGTTTGTGTATATAGTCTGAATTGGTAGGAGATATACTTCTATTGTTGTCGCAAATGTATCCATTGACTTCCTCCAGTGAGTGCATAAATCCTCATATTCGTTTCGCTTCTTTTTAAGTACGTGTAGTGTGGTGGTCGTCGTAGGACTGACGTTTCGCCAGTCAGATCGCTTATCATTTTTGGCTGTGTCCTTTGTTGATATCTATATATATGAAATATTAATAGAAAAATCCTAACGACCCAATTTGTTGTGTCAACAGACATTTACCATATTTAATTATTAAGTCTGTATGGTAACCCAGCCAATTGTTGTGGCAAACTTTCGTTTGCCTAAATGAATCCCTGATATTTTGGAGGCGTGAGGTCTCTGTCCAAAACGGAACTGTTTTATTTAAGAAATCAGCGCTCATCAAATTTTGTACATCTAAACATAATTGTTATTGTTCAATACTTATCTTAATACATATTTTAAATATTAACCCATATGCTGCACACATGCATTGGTCTGCAATTGCGTGTGGTCACCATATTTTTGGGTTCAATGCATTTCTGGCCTTCACACCAAATGCCCGCTATACATAGCGTCATTTGATCCGCCGCTTTGGTTTGTGCCATGTTTGCATTGTTATCATGCTTTTGCATGTGCGGTACGCTTGGACGTTAGGCAGTGTAGGTTGAAACGCATTGTAGTGTTTTGGGTACACTACAGTAGGAGCATTTATTTGATCCTTTTTAGCCCCTCGTGCTCCATTCTAAACTCCCAGATGAGTGATGCTTTGATGCCAATGTGACACAAGATTTTCCAATAAAGACTTTAAGGCTTTGCGTACCAATCGATCTCGTTGGCGATTTCTCTTGGTTGATCTCCTAAATTAAATCGCTTTGTGACGTAAAAACCACTCATAACAAAACACGTATTCAAATTACTCGTAGAACATTCGACACTCAACACTTTTGCTATCCCCATCTTACTAATGGCACAACTCTCTGCAGCTGTTACAACGTTCTATCATTACTCGTAGATTGGGCGTCATGTATAAAATCGCTGGAGTGGCTCCGTTTTCCCAAATTTTGCTAAAAGTGTCTCTCTTCTTATCCATCTACTGTATAAGGACTCTTAGATGTATATCAAACTGGGATGGCAAAGGACTTTACAGGTTTACGTGTGGCATTCGCGGCCAGCCAGTGTACTGTCACCACATCTGAACTAGCTCCGTTTCTGAGTATGATTCCAAAAGAAGCAAGGCTTGTGAGTTGTGCCTGCTGCCTCATTGGTTATTATGCTGGTCTCTTGCATCCTCGTCTCGGTTACAAGGTGCCAAAGAACACTGCTTCAACTCAAGCTACTCTCGTGCTGTGTTCGCATTGAGACTGATATTCGACAAAGTAAAACGATTTTGTTTATGGGGATAGCAGTTGTGTAACAGAGTTGTCAAATAATGACGGTCTCTTTTACATAACTCCCAGTCTCACCTTCAATAGTTATCAACCGCCACTCGGAGCAGCGTATGCCCTAGATAAATGTGGGTGGATTGATTTCTAGTAGATGGAGCAAACAATGAGGGAGAAATATTGGTCGTCTATATTGGGGGCTTAGTGTTAGGACTACAACTTAACCGCGGAAAAATCTCTCTGATCAGAACATGAAAATAAGTCTGAAAATGAAGTCAGCTAATTCAAGTTTCAAGACACAAATTGTGTATTTTTGGTATGTTCCTCAGCAATTTCGACGCACCCGTGTCTGGTACGGCGCAGTTGTTCTTCTGGAAACAAAATACTTTTATTGTTTACCACTCAATTTCTCGTTCTAGATCTATTACGGTGTTCTTACGTAAGTAAGCCTTCTGTATTTGCTCTTTCTGGTACTTCGTTTATGTTCAAAAAGTTGTGCCATTCTATTGTTTATTTGTAGCTATGACGTCAATGGAGTTGGGATAATTATACGAGCAATTCTTAATGACTTAAAAACACTCTATGCTCTATATTTCCGACTAGGTATTTTCACATTGTCTGCTACGATAATGCAGTAGACAGATAATTCTTGAACCTGTTTGTTATTTATATGTTCTGAGGAGAAACTTTCAGTCCCGTCACATACTTTTATCGTCATCAGAGCGATTCGTGTTTTCTCTGATTGATTCCTACATGCAAGCTTCCATTATAGACTGGGCGCTTGGGAAATTTATCGTTAGAGTTGATTCTAATAACGAACTCAATTATAGAATTCTTCTATAGGATATTTCTGCTCCAACCGGTCAATAGGGAAACCGATTCCGAGCTTTACTGAACATTCATTTTGTGTTGTCTCTCAGCTTAGGAAAGAGAAACTCATTTACTCCGGATTGGAGGTCATTCCAGCGGTGAATTCCATTCTGTGTCTAAATTAGAAATTGACTAGAAGTGGACCTTTAGCATATGAGCAAAGTAGTACAAATCGATCCATTTAGTCAATTGTTCGGAGGACAGGAGGAGCTCACTGGTCTATATAATTAGCATTTCGACGAGTTGTTCATTCATTGTCGTAAGTCTATCGAATTAATGGGGGCCTATTTGGCAGGCGGCAAACTGAGTGTGGATGATAACACCAATTGCTACAGTATCATTAAAAGTCCCCTGTTTTTGTCCGCTATTTTGAAAGGGGTCCTATTGCCAAGAAAATCAGTAGTTTTCCTTTAACTATCTACGCCCTTCCGGAGGTGTTTCCTCGCAACTGAGCTGCTTGCCGTAGTCGGTGTACGCTGCTCTCATTTCATTTATTCTGAAACACTTGTGTAAATATTTTGTTCATATAATTCTATGACGTCAATGGAAGGTTTACAGTGTTACTTATTTGAAGGTAATTAACCCAATAAAGAAAACAATGCTTCCTACGATCGTCCACTTTACTATATAAATCGTTCCTCTAATTAAATAAGTTTAACTAAGAGTACTCCAGCAGCCTCTAAATCAGCCTTACTTCGAAAGTGCTTCCAGTAGCTTTTAGATATGGGTCTGTTCAGGAATTTAAGTGAAATATTCCTTCTAAACATGATTGGTGTATTCATTTGTTGTATCCGTGTAATATCAGCATCCGTGGAAGAACCCGACTATTGTAGTCTGTCGAAGGCCCTGTGTCCTGAGGGAGTTAAACATATTGCCTGTGACAATAATAGGGTGAGTATTTCTATTTTACTGAGGTGTTACTGGAACCTGTCTATTCATTTTTATGTTTCCTGGTGTCTTTCAATGCTTTCAAATACCATTTTTTTAACTTTTGTTTTGCTTTGGACCTGAGATCCACTTGTGACAATTCGATTTGGATTCAATTTCTATTTGCAGTACTATGCCCCGCAATGCGGCACAGCTCCCGATTTTAAGCCATTCACAAATGATGAGAAGAACACCATTGTGCATCTGCAAAATTTACACCGCAATGAGGTTGCCTCCGGAAAGTTGTCGCTGTTTGGTTACCAGCCAGCAACGCGAATGGCCACTTTACAATGGAACGACGAATTGGCCACAATGGCGGAGTATAATGCCAAGAGTTGTGAGGGAGAACCTGACATGTGCCACAACACGTGCGAGTTTCCATATTCTGGACAGCTTGTGAAACAATACAGCTATGAATGGGAGAAAGATTATCCGCAAAATTTCATTGAAGCCTTAGAGGCAGTAGCCAGGCAGTATTATAGAAATCCGAGGTAACTCAAATGAGAAATGAGGTCAATGCAAATAATCTAGGACTTTCATAACATTTTTTCTTTCAGTCCGCCCGATTTTAATGTGATGATAACTGATCATTATACCCATGTTGGATGTGCTCGCATAATGATCTTAACTGGCAACGGTCCGAAATCCCATTTAATTTGCAATTATGGCTCGTCTCAAAAGAAACCAGGCCGTTATGACGAAGGCGATAGTGCGTCTGAATGCAATGAAGGGGCCAACGACTTGTACGAATATTTGTGTTCTCCTAACGAATCTTATGGAGAAGATGGAGAAAATGTGTGTTGATTCATCAGCTTCGATATTCACAATAATGGAATTTATTCGTTCTTACAAAATTACAGCCTTCAATCCGTTTTTTGTTTTTTATAGAAATTGTTAATTGTTTAATCACATTTAAATAAAATTTTACTAAATCAGTCAAATTCAATGAATATTTTATTGCTTATGAGTGTACTATGGAATGGGACGAGAAACATATCTATTGTTGTCGCTAATGTATCCATGGACTTCCTCCAGTGAGTGCATAAATCCTCATATTCGAATCGCTTCATTTTAAGTACGTGTAGGAGCATTTATTTTATCCTTTTTAAACCCTTTTAGATGGATATCAAATTGGTATGGCCAAGGATTTTGCAGGTTTACGTGTGGCATTCGCGGCCAGCCAGTGTACTGTCACCACATCAGAACTAGCTCCGTTTCTGAATTAGCTGCTGCAGTGCTAAATGTGATTCTAAAAAAAAACAAGGTTTGTGAACTGTTCCATTAATCGAAACAATTTAATAACATTCCCTGCGTCCTCATTGGTTATTATGCTGGTCCCTTGCGTTATTGTCTCGGCTACAAGGTGCTAAAGTGCACTGAGGAGGTACCACCTTCGCCCCAAGCTACTCTCGTGCCGTGTTCGAAGTTAGACTGATTGTCGCCGAACTTTTTGAGATACCGTGACTTTAAAAATGTTGACTACCAGCATTTGTGTTCAAAACTTGACACTGTGCAATGGAACTTGATATATTTTATGTCCTCAGTAAATGACAAAGTGGAATATCCACATTCTAATATTAAATGTATTTTTGATGAGATTGTCTCAAAGAAAGTGCTCACCGTTGAGCATAAAGAGCAGCCTTTGTTTAGTAATAAAATCAAGAATTTCATTAACATACGTGACGCTGCACACAGACGATGGAGGCGATATAAGCTACCTCTTCTGTATGAAACTTACAGAAATCTTAGAAGCAGGTTACTAAAGAAGTCAAAGCCGCTAAATACTCCTACTTCGGAAAAACATTTAGCAGTGCAGTAACCAGTAAACAAACATGGAAACATATTCGGAGCATAGGAATAGGGAATATTGCCACTTTTGGGAACATTGACATGGACCTAAATGATTTAAACAGGAAATTTGTCAATCTTCCAATTGAAGCAGTGCAAAAGAATGCTTATGCTAACTGTTGTAGTTCTGTGTCCTCTGAAATTATGTTTGGGTTTTGTGGCGTCGACGAGTCAGATGTGTTGGAGTGCTTTCTGGGTATAAAGTCAAATGCTTGTGGTACCGATGAGATTCACCCTGTCTTTGTTAAGGCCGCACTTCCTAAGCTGCTGCCAGTCTTAACTCATATTTTTAATACTGTTCTAATTCCATCAACTTTTCTTAATTGTTGGAAGTTAGGGAAAATTATTCCAACCCCAAAGTCTGATAACGATTGTAGACCAATAGCAATTTTACCATACCTGCCCAAGGTATTTGAACTAGTAATGGCGAAACAATTATAAAAGTATTTAGCAGACAATAACTAACATTATAACGGAACGACAGTCTGGGTTCAAGCCAAGGAGGAGCTGCATAACGGCTCTGACTGATGTAGTGGAGAGTATTCGCGCATCACTCGACTTAAATAGGGTGTCTTTTTTGGTATTATTGTACCATTCAAAGGCATTTGACTGTGTTGACCACAATATTTTATGTACGAAGCTTCTGAGAATGTACAATTTCTCATCCGGCGCAGTGAAGTTGATTGAATCACACCTTATAGATAGAACCCAAGCGGTTTACCAACCGAGTCAGTGTGATAACTAGGCTTCGGGTTTCTTGTCGGTAGTACGAGGTGTACCTCAGTGGTCCATATTGGGGCCTCTTCTTTTTTGTATATATATAACTGATCTACCGACTGCATAGCATGATTGTGATATTCATCTGTATGCTGATGACGTCCAACTTTACATAAGCTGTAAAAGGGACGAAATTATTAATTGGTCACTCAAATTAATAATGACTTTTGTAATGTTTATAACTGGGCAAAGAAAAATGGGCTTTGCCTTAATCCGGCTAAGTCAAAATGTTTAGTGACTTACAAGAAACACTTTGATACCACAATACTACCCAGTTTTAAATTGAATGGGTCTGTGATTGAATGTGTAAACACAGCTAAAAAAATCCTAGGAGTTATATTTGATGGTACTCTAACATGGAGTAACCACGTTGCGGTTACGGTTGGCAAAGTTTACGGTATGCTGCGTTCACTGTAGTCAACGCAATATTTCACCCCACAAGGAATCAGAATGCTGTTGGCTAAGGCCTACCTTCTCCCAGCATTGCTGTACAGTTGCGAATTGTGATGCAACTAGCAAACGAAAGCTTAATGTCCTATTTAATAATATAAGAAGGTATATTTATGGCTTGAGTAGAACTGATCATGTATCCACTTTATCAAGGCAAGTTTTTGGGATCACATTTGATCAACTGCAGTCTAAGACTATCTTCTTTCTTCACAAGATTATTTTCACCCGGGAACCTCCTTATTTGTTTAGATGTCTCAGGTTCACACGTTCCTGTCGTTGTAACCAACTTGTCCCGTGCAAACACTCTCTTATGTCTGATCGTCAGTTTTTCGTGTATGCAGTAAGACTCTGGAACTCGATTCCTGTACGGCTGCGAAGTATTGGCAACACTGTACAGTTCAGGAATGAACTTGGGGGCCACTTTCGGGTGCAGTGAATTTCTGGACAACCTGTACTGCTTCGTTCATAAATTGTGATCTGTACTTATCTTGTTGTTCATTGTTTTGTTGTATATTTTAATTTTAATTTTAATTGTATAAATCACCCACTTCTATAATTTTATATAACTTTATAGTTTCATTTGTATAAATCAATTTCTTCTTAATTTATATTTCATTTTTCTTTGGAATGAACTGTTCCAGTTAAGTTAATTATTGAATGTATATATATATATATATATATATATATATATATATATATATATATATATATATATATATATATATATATATATATATATATATATATATATATATATATATATATATATATATATATATATATATATATATATATATATATATATATATATATATATATATATATATATATATATATATATATATATATATATATATATATATATATATATATATATATATATATATATATATATATATATATATATATATATATATATATATATATATATATATATATATATATATATATATATATATATATATATATATATATATATATATATATATATATATATATATATATATATATATACTTCATGTCGTTAGGACAGCTTAAAAAGGTTATTACCTCAATGTCCTAAGATAAGTTTCTAGAGATAAATAAATAAATAAATAAAACGATTTTGTTTATGGGGTTGTGTAGAGTTGTGTAAAAGGGTTGTCAAATAATGAAGGTCTCTTTTACAGTCTCACCTTCAATAGCTATCAACCGCCACTCGGAGCAGCGTATGGTGGATTGATTTCTAGTATATGGAGAAACCAATGAGGGAGAAATATTGGTCGTCTATACTGGGGGTTAGTGGACTACAACCTCTCCGCGGAAAAATCTGAAATTCAAGTTTCAAGACACAAATTGTGTATTTTTGGTATGTTCCTCAGCAATTTCGACGCACCCGTGTCTGGTACGGCGCAGTTGTTCTTCTGGAAACAAAATACTTTTATTGTTTACCACTCAATTTCTCGTTCTAGATCTATTACGGTGTTCTTACGTAAGTAAGCCTTCTGTATTTGCTCTTTCTGCTACTTCGTTTATGTTCGAAAAGTTGTGCCATTCTATTGTTTATTTGTAGCTATGACGTCAATGGAGTTTGGATAATTATACGAGCAATTCTTAATGACTTAAAAACACTCTATGCTCTATATTTCCGACTAGGTATTTTCACATTGTCTGCTACGATAATGCAGTAGACAGATAATTCTTGAACCTGTTTGTTATTTATATGTTCTGAGGAGGAACTTTCAGTCCCGTCACATACTTTTATCGTCATCAGAGCGATTCGTGTTTTCTCTGATTGATTCCTACATGCAAGCTTCCATTATAGACTGGGCGCTTGGGAAATTTATCGTCAGAGTTGATTCTAATAACGAACTCAATTATAGAATTCTTCTATAGGATATTTCTGCTCCAACCGGTCAATAGGGAAACCGATTCCGAGCTTTACTGAACATTCATTTTGTGTTGTCTCTCAGCTTAGGAAAGAGAAACTCATTTACTCCGGATTGGAGGTCATTCCAGCGGTGAATTCCATTCTGTGTCTAAATTAGAAATTGACTAGAAGTAGACCTTCAGCATATGAGCAAAGTAGTACAAATCGATCCATTTAGTCAATTGTTCGGAGGACAGGAGGAGCTCACTGGTCTATATAATTAGCATTTCGACGAGTTGTTCATTCATTGTCGTAAGTCTATCGAATTAATGGGGGCCTATTTGGCAGGCGGCAAACTGAGTGTGGATGATAACACCAATTGCTACAGTATCATTAAAAGTCCCCTGTTTTTGTCCGCTATTTTGAAAGGGGTCCTATTGCCAAGAAAATCAGTAGTTTTCCTTTAACTATCTACGCCCTTCCGGAGGTGTTTCCTCGCAACTGAGCTGCTTGCCGTAGTCGGTGTACGCTGCTCTCATTTCATTTATTCTGAAACACTTGTGTAAATATTTTGTTCATATAATTCTATGACGTCAATGGAAGGTTTACAGTGTTACTTATTTGAAGGTAATTAACCCAATAAAGAAAACAATGCTTCCTACGATCGTCCACTTTACTATATAAATCGTTCTTCTAATTAAATAAGTTTAACTAAGAGTACTCCAGCAGCCTCTAAATCAACCTTACTTCGAAAGTGCTTCCAGTAGCTTTGAGGTCTTCGTCTATTCCTGAATTATATTGAAGTATCCTTCTTAAAAATGATTGATGTGGTAATTTGGTGTATCCTTGTAATATCAGCATCTGCGGAAGTAACCGATTATTGTAGGTTGTCGACGGCCTTGTGTCCTGTGGGAGCGAAACATATTGCCTGCAACAATAATGGGGTGAGTTCCATATTTCATTCTGTATAATATACAATATTATATTGTGCTTATTTACTGGGGTGTTACTCGAAACTATATATTCAGTTTAATGTTCCCCCGTGGCTTTCGATGCATTGAAATATAACGTTTGATTCAACTGTCACTTCTCCTTGGGACCTGAGTCCGCCCTTGTCACACGTTGTTCTATTAATGATTGTGGATTCAATTTCTATTTGCAGGGCTTTGCAGCGAAATGCGGCCAAAATCCAACCATTTTTCCACTGACAATTGTTGATAAGGAGGCCATTGTCCGAGTGCAAAATCGATATCGATATATGATTGCCTCCGGAGTAGTGTCAATGCTTGGACACCCGGCAACTACTAAAATGGCCTCGTTGGCATGGGATGACGAATTAGCCTCAATGGCGGAATATAATGCCAAGACTTGTCTGGGGAAACTCGACTTGTGCCACAACACGTGCAAGTTCCCAGTTTCTGGGCAGTTAGTGAAAGAATACAGCTTTGATTTCAGCCAAGATGTTTCGTATAATGCCATTTATGCTCTAATTGCGGTGGCTGTTCAGTATGGGACGAGGTAACCCAAACGAGAGGACAGTGCAAATAATCGAGTACTTTGCTAACACTTTTTCTTTCAGCCCGCCCGATTTTAAAGTGATGATGACTCATGAGTATACCCACGTGGGATGTGCTAGTTTAATGTACTGGATTGGCAGCAATTGCATTTCCCAAATAATTTGCAATTATGGCACGCTTCCCAGTAATCCAGCCTCTCAGTGCCCTACAGGCAACAAAATGTGTACTCGTAAAGAATCTCATGGAGTATTATCTGTTTGTTGATTCGGATTCTCCATAAATGCCGTTCTTTCTTTCATAAAACAATATTGTAATGCATCATAAATAATTCGATTCCCAATTTTCTTCCTTTTTTTAAAAATAAAAGTAAGTGCGAATAAAATGCTTACAAATATAATAATTTAGAGTTGTTCTAATATCGTGTTAACAAGTGGAATGGTAAGGTGGGAAACGCTTTTGAGGGTTACTGTAAGAAGGCAATTCTAACCGCAGTGTACCCAAGCAAATATCCTGAACAGATACAACATTTAATGTTGTGGATTTTCTATTATTGGGAAATTTTAATTTGTTTTGCTCGTGACGTTGTGAAGGAACTTTTGCAATAATCTCTCAACTGGGTTACTATGGATTTTTAGGATACAGTGACTATGACATCAATGATATTCTGCCAATAAGTTGTGCTCTGATTGTAGCAACACTGCTCAGAATGTGGGGGAACTGGGAGGATTATTGAAGACAGTCATTTTTTATTTGATAGAATCAATTCCATTAAGGATTCCATCAAAGCTAATGATTCAACACACAGTACCTCCGCTAGGGCCTGTAGTGCAGAGGGAGGCGTTGATACCTACTTTAAAATGAGCTGTGTTCTGAGAGGTCGTGCTGTATTTAAGTTACTTGGAATCTCCAGTGCTTCAGCTATAAGTGTACAGGGTTCCAATTTGAGTTTCCCGGATTCTCTGCTACTCTGTTTACGATTTCTACCTTCCTTCGATTTCACCAGTTCCTTATGTAACTTAGTGAATGTTCTGTTATGAGCAGTTCTGACCAGGAGAACTACTTCTGTTGCAAATAGTCTGGATCACTGTGGAATATCCGAAAATCTGTACAACCTTTACAGCCGCATGGGCGTTCAGCTGCTCAACACAGTCTGCCACAATTGCCCTAAATCCCCGCAATTGTTTAGCTCTGCCACTGATCAACTGTCAACTGCGGTTTCAGTACCTCAAAGTATCGTCTTGCCAGCGCTCTTCCTGCGAAAGACACCCAAGCGCTAACTCAATGCCACATGACTTGGATTTCCAGCAATTGGCGCAACCGCCCAACAAGTTCTCTAAAAAATAAAAAGTAAATACTCGCGGAATACTCACTCGCCAATGTAGGAAACTGCGACACAGCCATTTGCGTCTAATAAACGCAGATAAGTGGAACTTGAGGCGCAGCTAACCCGGGCGGGACATTCGCTGGCAATCTGCTGCATGCTCCAGTGCAGCAGCATATCAGTGGAGCAGATCTTCAGCATAATGACAACATAATTACTTCGCAAATCAAGCACAACGGAGCTCCGCACTGCACTGCACTCGGGAGGCTCGCATGAAACCGTTTTAATTGCGGAAAATCAACAAAAATACTCGTAAACTCGCAACGCAAAAGTGCAGCGCTGTGCGAAGCGATGCGATGCGATGTGATTTCGTTTAAATTGCAATTGCACGTGCTGCGAATACGTTACCAACTGCTGTGCCCTGCTGTGACCGACTGTGCAACACTGGCTGCGGCCGCCACACTGCGACTGCGCAACGGTATTGGTCCCGGTTCGCGGTACTACTCTGAATATAATGAATGGTGTGTCTCTGTGGCAGCCACCAAACTAATTCCCCACTGACGCAGAGCAATGCGATGCGATAGATTCGCACATGAGTCTTCGGCTCAGCCTGGGTCTGAAACTGAGACTGAGACTGAGCCACGTTGCGGACACAGCTGCCAGCAGCCGCCTACACGCATGCGCACACGCTGATTGCATTGCATTACGAGTATTTGTACTGCTATGCCAGGCGGGAATGGCAGGCATGGCCGGCGGGGAAAACGTGCGTACTATGTTTTGCTTGCTGCCACGAATTGCTGTATTTGTTGTAAGCAAAAACAACAACGGAGGAAGGAACAGCAAAGTGGACTGGGGGCGTTCATTTGTGGTTCGAAACAACTTTGTATGAGCCCTCTTACCATGAAGCACAGTGCTCCGTCTTTATGAAACACTCATAAACTTGCAGGATCTGTTGGATTTCTAGGATCTCTCTTTATGGAGAAACCGATAGTGATGGAAGTGACACTTTCTCAGCCCTTAAATGGAGAGACTGCGAATTCTTTTGAGATTTCTGTCCACACTTTCACAGATAGATTTGTGGCACTTGTGAAATATATTGATCTCAGCTAATTATGAGGACTCACGGTAGAATATTTGGGGTGTCCGAAAACATTCACAGTGAAAATAACAACTAGCAACACTTCCAGTTCTATGAAGATGTCAAACAGATTCCATAGAGTTGGATCTCACCTGGTCACTTGCGAGCTTAACCCCAGGTCTTTGAAGGAGCTCAAAGATCTATGTGAGAATTTATTCCAACTGAGGACGAATGGTCAAACCTCAGATCATCAGAGATTTATTAATGCTTCAGCAAATCCCCGATCCGATCTTTTCAACGAAGGTCTTTATCTCAGCTGTACCTAAATCCAGAATAGAATAGGAATATAATAGAATAAAATTAGTTGCCTTCCTACTCTTCAAAAGGTATATATCAAATAACGCCATGAGCTTCTTATAAGACCACACATGTGTTAGGATATTTTGAGTTTAGGATCTTCCCGATTGGTGATTGATGAGGAAGTCTAAGAGAACTCATAGAGAAGAATTGCACGTTTCTCTAATCCTATAGAACTGGGTTGTGAAATAATTGATAGGAATCGTGACAACCGCAAACCAGTAAATAAGGTTCTAAGACATTCAGAGAAAGTTATTGGCGAAGTTGTAGAACTCGAAGTTGTAGAACTCCAATGTTTAGGTTAGGTTAATCTGGCTGGCCGTAAGCCACACAGAGACCTATTGTCCCTTAGCGGTGCAAGATGGAGCGAGTCCTCTACGTATAGTTGTAGTAGGCATCTTGTTGGATATCAACATTTTTATCGAATCTCAGGAGTGCTTGAAGTTCCATTCCTGTGACGTCTTTCAGCGTCCCAAACATTTTAAGCCGGCTCTTGAAAAAGCAAGACATATGCATACGAGATGTTCCAAAGTTCCCTTCGTACTCCGCTCCCTACAATACCTGAATAGGTCGTCACTTGTTTAACAAAGTGTTCACTGAATGAGACACCGAATAAAGAGACCTCGTAGGACGTGCGGTAACCATGAGCCTAGTTTTTGCACGAAAACTACGTACTCCAGTGTTCAGGGAATATTCATTGGATGATCCGTCGTACACTCCGTAGTATAACGACCACTGAGATAGCTCTATAAACACCAAGCTCCCATTTCTTCTCGAGTCACCACCAAATCAAGTTTGAATCACTTGAAATGGACAGAGTACTGTGCGATCGCTCCAGAGCTGAAGCAGCAAAGACCTTGTGGCGACTTACCACGAATTGTTTGTTTATTTTGTTTGCGTTCTCTGTTGCTGTTTGTTGATGTTGTTGCTCTTGTTGCAGTTGTTGTTGTTAGTGTTGTTATAATTTCTGTTGCAGTCGTTGTTGTCGATATTGTTTGTGCTGCGCGGACCACCAATGGCTTGATTAACTGTGTGTTTGCGTCGTGCCGCAAATACGTGCGTGCCATGGCAGCATTGACGGGATGCGTGCTTTCGCCGTGGGTTTTGGTGATACACAAGAAAATCTAATTAAATTATAGAAAAATTAATCAATTACATTAAATTTAAACTAATTCAAAGTGTTTAAGTAGCACAACGGCAGCAACACTTTCCTTATATGCCAGGAACAACACGCAACTGCACGGGTTCATTTGGCGAAATGATGGGCTTCGATCGGAGAGGATGGGTAGGAAACTGATAACTGAATTTGCTTAAACTCGCTTTGAGGCGGCAGAAATGAGGCTTATATTACACTGCTCAACACGCAACTCTCTGAAAGGCACTTTCCTCCAAAGCGTCAGGACACCATTCAACATATTTTAAACTGCTGCTGACACACAGGCCGCATTATTGTCATTTTGCGGCATTTAAAACCATGCCGCAGGCAACTCCGCACTCATACTCGCTCCCGTTAAACAGCATTTACCTTTGTGGCAGCTGTTGGCAAAGCCCCAACACCTCGCCAAGTGTCAACGAGCAATTCAGCGTTTCTGGGCCTCTTTACACAGAGCCGAACACCTCACGAACAACTGTGGCACTCCTGTAGAAAACGCACAGAGACGGCACAAACCGAAGTCGCAGTGCGTGGAAGACGAGGCCAGTTGCATGTTGCTTATGGTCGCGTGTGTATAGGCCTAATGTACTCGTATTGCTTGCTATCATGACCGCTTTTGTTGTCTGTACGCGTATCATTGTCCGCTCATGAATTTCGCACCTCATTTGCCGTTGAAAGCGTGTCACGCATGTCGGCACTCTCGCTGACAGGAATTCAGTAGCCAATGCCTGCTCAGAGCACTCTTCAAGTCCGGTTGGGTGGCCTCTGGGAAGTTGTCCGCCACTTTCTTTTGCAGGTTTCATCAAGAGGTGTTCCAACTGTTGCCCGGCCCAGCATTTTTGATCAGCAGTAGTCACAGCGCACGCATCTCCATTACGAGTAAGTGCGTCTGCGTTTGTTTCTGGTAACAGCGGTGTGTGGACCTGATGTGTCTCTGCTAGCAGCACATTTCGCGCTGCATAAATCAAAGTGCAGGGGAGCCGTCGACACTGCTTAGAAGCGCATTAGATGCGCCGGTAGCTGCTTCCAGCTTAATTGGCCGCCATCGACAGCAAGTGCCGCGTGTCGGTCTCTTGGCCGCGGGCGCTGCGGCAGTCGTTTTTCAATTTTAACCTTGTAATTCGCTGAAAAATATTTGCACACTTGCTCGAACTTAATGAGCAGCGCATATAAATATTTATAACGCCACTTGTTCAGGCGTCGCACTCCCTCCTGCCTGCTTGAGTATCTGCCTGCCTGCCAGCCTGGGCGCCTGCAGACGCATTTGCATTTGCCTTTGCATTCGCTCGTTTGTCGCCGCGGGCGATTGCGTGCCATTAATGTGTGCTCCAATTACGGCGGCGCACACTGTCAAAACAGCGGCCTAAAATATGCCGCAACGTAGTTGAAAGCTTCAATTTACCACCCATTGTGTGGCAGGGTGTTCGGCCTGCACTCGCGGCGCTCCAGCACAAGCGCCACATAAACAGCCGCAATTTGCTTTCTAGCGCAAGCGCATGGCGCACGGCCTCTGGTTCGACAGATGCAGCTGGCGGTACTGGACCTGGAAGAGCGAGGCACACTGCGATCCACGCCACCTGTGCGCGCCGACATTGTGCGCGGCTCATTGGCGAGCGTGGGCTGGCAGCTATTCCTCGAAACGCTTCGCATGTAATTTGAAGTAATCTTTTTTCTCATCAGGGTTTAATAAGGTTAACTTTAAAATATGACGCAACATGGCACTAAGCTACATTACAAAAATTATTTGAGAGTGGAAAGAAGTGGGAAAAATGTTGAGCAAATTGCTTCAAGTAGCTGGTTTGTTGTGCGATATGTGGAACTGTGGCTTGGATTGGTGTCGTAGTGGGAACTAGAAAATTAGTGAAGAAAATGAACCTGACTTGGGACATAGAAGTGAGAATGCGGACATGGAGCAACAATTGCCAATTTGTGTATGAAGTGCCGACATAGTAAGGAATGCAAATTAAAATGATTTGGGATACGATTGCATGGAATTCACGTCTCCATTTCAGTTTGATGTTCTTGGGAGTTTCCTGTAGTTTCTTCCAGTACTTATGATCAATATTTGAGAACTCACAATTCTACAGGATGAGTGTGTGACTTCACTAATATCCCTATTTCATATTAATAGCCAAATATTCGGAAGTGAGACTAAAACCACGGAAGTTGCATTAACACAGCTCCATGAACTTTAGAAGTTATACGAGTACTCAACAATCTGTGTATATTTTGTATACTCTCAACAGACTCTGTGGCAGAGTTGTTGAAAATAGTGGTGAAAGGTCAACTGTGTTTATATGCCTTTGCAGATGATCAAAGCGGAAGTTTTCACTAACATTTGATGGACCAAATTTGCTTGGCAAGAAGTGGTGCAAGTGCCCAGACTCCACTTGCAGACATAGTAATTATGATGAAAAGTATAATAATAATAATAATAATAATATTAATAATAATAATCATAACATATTACACCTTTTTTATCGAGTATGTAGTTGATAAATGATACCTTTTTACGTTTTCTACATATTCTATATTTATTAAATTTTTAACACACTCTTATTTTGTGCATTCATTACATTGATTACAATTTTAATATACTCAAAATTCAAAATTTTCTACATATTATACAAATGGGCATATTCTACATTCCATAAGATTTTTAACCTACTTTAAAACTATACATTTGGCACATACTTCAAATTTTGTACAAAAATTTATCATGCTTCATATTTTCATATCTCATGTAGTCTAAAGTTGTTACTTTAATATATATATTAGCTAAGACAAATTCTACATGCTCTACATACTCCACACATACCTCATATATTTAAAATTCTTTACATTTCCCAAAAATTCTACTTTTACTAAATTTTTTAGAAAACTTTCTGCACAATCTCTGTTTAATATATTTATGACTTAATCTACATTTTGTACATAGTGAACATTTTTGACATATTTTAACAAGATTAGCTTTTCTGCATTTAATGCATTTGTGACTTAATCTACATTTTCTACATTGTGAGCATATGCTAAATCTTTCACCAATTCTTGTGTTTCGACAAAGGAACTCTACATTTAATATATTTGTGGCTTTATCGACATTTTCTACACTTTGCTCAAACTAAGTACCTTCTACATTTGGTCCATTGAATACATTTTTTCTTCTGAATTTTGCGAATTTTTTATAGAGTTCAAATATAAAAAATTTTCAGCATAGTCCTTATTACTTACATATATTTTCAAACTAATTAACTGATTTTCGACCTTATGAAATTTTTGCATAGTCCACGATTTCTACATACTCTACATTTGCCTCAGTAACTGTAATGTACTTTCCCTAAATTATTTACATATCGTACATTTGCTACATAATGTGCGTTGTCTACATTCAATTCATAATGAAACTTTTTCCCTAAAATGTTCCAAGTCAAATCAAAATATTCTTCTTTCTACATCCTCTATTCTTTTTTTACATCCCCTACACAATAATCTGATAATCTACGTTTTCTACACGCAAATACATAAAATTAAGAAATTTATGTTTTTTGTCCAACTCAGATGCAAATGTAAAATGGGAAAAATAGGAAAAAAACTTAAATAGGAACAAGAATAACTCGCATTCGTTCTTTGACGAGTGCAGCAAAATGTAATGAGGAAATGTATTCGAATGGGAGTGAATGAGGAATGCAACAGGAGTGGCCGCAATTACGAATGAATGCAAGCATAAATAAATGGAATTGTGCAAGTTAATTTTAATATTTTTCTCATTAATGGGATTTATGCAGATTGCGGGCATCTTTACCACCTCCTGCCGTGGCACCGATTGTAATTGCAGAGCCCCGTTTAACCGCCGCTCAGAAAACATTCGCCGGTGTGCAATTAATATGCGGTTCAATGACTAATTAAACAACGGCAGTGGTGGTGGCGGAGGCGGAGGCGGAGGCGGAGGCAGGCAGCATCAGGTGCATCAGCAGAAGAAGCGTTTTGTGCAACAATGTTAAACACAAATTCAGAACACTGCCACTGAGTGAGTACCTACTGCAAGTAAGGCGGCTAAGACGAGTACTCTCCGCAATTGAGTGCACATGTAAAGTTTCTGACTGAAATCACACAAATCTAAGCCGCCGCACACAGGAGGCAGTGCCAGGAGCAGTGCCAGTGGCAGTGGCAAATCATTGGAAAAATTATATGATTAGGTGCTCGAACATGCTGCCGTTCCGATTAGATTAGTTATGCTTGCATACCCCGGAACGGTCCAATCGAAAGGCCTGGGCTCGTTCTCAGCAGTGGCACAGCAGTGGCACAACAGCGCGGCCAATGCCAGTCAGAAGCATGCGGCTGAGCGGTGCGACGGTTGTGGCAAGTGCAACAATTAAAGAGAGCGCCCTGTTTTGCATACGTAATGCCGAAATGCCTACGCGGTTGTCTGGCATAAGTTTCGCATAATTACGCGCAGGCGCAGCGCAAATTCAATTAAAAGCAATAACAAAAACGAGAACATCAGCACAGAAAAGGCGAGAAAAGGCGAGAAAAAAGGGGCACAACAAAAGCCGCCGCTGCAGGGACTGCTCCGAATGCGTTCAGGCGGTGTAACTAATAACGCAGCGCATGCAATGCGGAGCACTCAGTGATCAGTGCTCAGTGAGATGCGCTCAGAGTCCAGGGCCCAGGTGAGAATGAATTTCAGTTTCTGCACCAGGCTCGTCCGCCGGCCAGAGGATCAGGTCCAACGTCAGCCCTGAGGCCACACATTTCAACACTTTAGCGACAGCCACAGCGACCTGGCCTGTCTGACCAATGAGAGGCCAGCGCCTGCCGGCACGCAGTGGTGAGGTGGCGGGTAGGCAGCTACGCCACTCCGCCACTCCATCTGTCCGCTGGACGTCGGTCGAAAGCGGCCTCTCTGCCATAAATCGTTTGTATGCAAATTGAATTGAAATTGCGCAAACAATTATAATTGATAATTTGCATCTCATCAGCGGTTTGATGAGACAGACTGAGCCTGGGTGCTGGGCCATCGGCACTGGGTACCCACCGGCCGGCCACTCATTTGCGTGGTCAGAACAATTTGTTCCATTGTTGCGCCGTTGATGGATGTATTCGCACAGGTGCCGCTGGTGCGCAGCCTTTCCGACTCAAAGTGCCAAGTTAATTGTGCGCTTCGGCTTAATGTAAATAATTACTCTGGCGAGTTGGCATGGCCAGCGCCGTTCCTCCCGTTCGACGTTCATCGTTCATCGTTCAGCGTTCGTCGTTCGTCAGGAAGCTTTCGCATTTTTCATTTCATCAGCGCCATCATAACACACTTGTACACTGGAACATGATCATCAGCAGCATTGCGAGGCGTAGTGGCGCAGTTCTACATTTGCTACAAGCATGAGACATTCCTTGTGGAAATTGTGCGGGGAGTTGCTGCTTCTAAGGCATTTCTATGTGGACGCATGCGCACTAGGCACGCATATGTAAGCACACTCGTATGCGATATTAATGCTGCACTCAGCATATTATCATGCGGCATAATCGTTTGCATTTGTGGGTATGTTGGACATTTATCACACATCGCATAGTTGCTCTTGCCACGCTGCCCGCCACAAATATACAGGGTTGTGCGTGGCTCACTTACGCATTACCCTCGATTGACAACGCAACCGGTGCTGCGGAAATGAAGAATTCAAGTTTGCTATTAAACTATGGAAAGCGATGGCGTTGTTACCCCTCTACGTGGGGTTCGAAAACACTCTGGCAATAGTTGGCTCGAGGTCTACTTTCAATAGAGCACGTTTAATGGAGTGAATTCTATACAAAATGTAAAGAGACATATAAAGATTTGCCCTTCACAGTGCACTTAACGAAACTCAAGACACCAAACGAAACAAAATGGACCGAACCAGCCTCATTCCAGACAGCCAAATCGCTCTAAACCAATCAGTGCGAAACTGAAACAGGTTTTATTCCAATATGGAAACTCAACCCCACCAAACTGCTCATTCTCAGACTTGAAACAGGTGCACCCATTTACACAAAACTGAGCAAACTCAGTTTGACTAATGAAACAAAATGGCTCTAAACTAGTCACTGCGAGACTGAAACAGGCTATAGTCCGAGTGCATTGGACAACAACAACAAACTGCTCAATCTCAGACCGAAACACGTTTTAGTCCAATGCACTCAACCACAACAAAATGCTCAATCTCAGATCGAAACAGGTTTTAGTCCAATGCACTCAACCACAACAAAATGCTCAATCTCAGCCCGAAACACGTTTCCGTCGATTTCAAGAGACTGCAAACAAAACTGTTCATTCCCAGACCAAAATCAGATTTGAGCATAGTTCCAAGGGTGGTTCATTCAATCCTACAGAAAGTTAGAGAACACCCTTAGAAATAGCGAATAGTTACTCGAAGAGTTGTTGAGATGAGACCTATGATATGTGTCTAAAGGCAGAAGGCTCTTTGTGAATTTTTGGATGAAATGTTCTCTTTTAGGGAATCCCAATTCAATTATAATGAAAATAGGTGGATGATAAAAAGCCACAAAAGGGATTTCATTTGTCACCTCTGAAGGTTTACCACCAAAATACTTCCCTCTTAGAGTTGTTGTTGTGCTCTACGAACATATCAAATAAAATCATGTAGTGAAAAAGAGTGGGAAAACTCAACGAAAGACACAAGTCATTGATGAAAGGGATAACTCTGTGGAAAAATAACACTTCTCCCAGAGCACATTACCTACAAATAGCCCCTATAGAAAAATGTGCAAGATAACTGAATCAATTTAATTTATATGGAATGATATCCAATGATATAATGAATGAAATCCCGAAGGACACTCCAGCCAACGATCTAAGACACTCATTCGACATGCTTTTAGACCATCCAAATGCCTGTATTGAGTCGGAAGGGAACTATTTTGAATAAAATAAATCGTTTTTGTGAAACAACTTTTTGTTGTTGCTTATTCTTAAAAAGTCCTACTTACTTTGGAATTTACCTTGTACAATAACTTTCCAATTATCTTCCAGCTACAACGCTGGCATAGGGGGAAAATAAGGAGGAAAAGTGAGGTTCTGTTTTCTTATGGAGTACATGGCATAGAAGGCGTCACAGCTGCTTCTTCATCTATATATCTCTCTATCTCTCTCTCTATCTGTCTCCCTTCAATTACCTTTTTTCCATGAAGCACCTTGATTGTTTCTCTATGGTCCCTGGTACCTTTTCCATTTTGTATAGATTCCATCTTTTCTTACAAAGAATCATCTTCCCTAGTACTAGAACCCAAATAAAATGCCCCACATTATTATCCTCATACCCTGACACTCACTCTCCATAATCCACTTGTATGGTTTCTGACCATTTACGCCACCGACCCTGTTTCCAGGCTGGCCCGGCTGTTGGTTGAGTGGAGTTCATACTTTAATTAGAATTTTCCTCTTCACTTTCCCAACAACTTTGTAACATGCGTTATTATCACTCCGGGAGGAAGAAACACTGCTCCACATGGTGTTCCAACTTTATGGCCGGCTTAATTGGCTGCCTCAACTAAATGTGTTCGCACATCGTAAGTTATTTTGTGACGGCGCAGCGGCTCTGCTTGGCTGCTTGGTTGGCTTGGCTTCTTGGCTGGCCACCTCAGCAGATGTTCGTACGCAAATGAACGTCACGCACTGCGGCAGCGCTGGAACGCTGGGACGCCGGGACGCTTAGTCAATTTCAAATTAAAAAATAGTTCATAAATTTCTGCCAATTATTGAAATTACATTAGAGGCGCGTAATTAGGAAATGTTTTGCTACTCGCTCCAGAGCTCCGGCTCAAATATGATTTAGCGTGGCTCGGCCGCTGTTCAATTAACACTTCGATCCGTCGGTCCGTCGGTTGGTTGGTCGGTAGGTTGGTTGGTCGCTAGTCTGGAGGCTTGTAGCTGGCTGCTGAACGCCTGTTCGGATCTGCTGGAGCCGCTGCTCTGCGTCTACGCTGATAGATATTAAAAATTTACAAGTTGCTAATTGTATTAATTTCGCATGAAATCGATGTGCGCCAACGGCCTGGCTGAGTGGTCGCGGAGGCAGCCATGAAGTCAGGCAGTCAGGCAGTGAGGCAGTCAGTGCGGCAGCCAGCCATCTTGTTTATTCATTAGTTCCGTGGAAAAACGTGTTTAATTTGTGACAAACTTGTTCGCTCTAGTGCGCCTAGGACGGGCGTACGTACAGTCAGCAGCCGCCTGGCCATCCACCGGGCTAGTCTTGTGGCAGTGCATTTCAGGAGATTTCCTCCTGACAGGGCAGTGCGGCACAGCGCGTTCAATGTACTTGTTGCCAGTTATCAATTTTGAATCTCTAAAGAACGCATCACGACTTTGAGGGCTGAAAACACTCGCCACAGTAACAGCCAGCGCAGCTGCAGCCGTGGCTCTGGAGCGTTGTGCAGGACTCTTGGTTTTGCAGTTAATAAGAATTTTAAGCGATACGCCAGCATTTAATTTATTTTAAAGCAAGCTGAAATTAGATTCTCTCAAAATGAAAAAGGAATCATAAAAGATAGAAAAGAACCTCCACAAATTTAATACTCAACTTTTCCTGAAACTATTTTAAAACTTAAACTCCCCTTCCCCCAATGGCAGTGCAGGTCTGGGAATGTTCCGCATTCATTCAGCAAATTAATAAGACGACGGGAGATGTCACGACATTCATTGTCAAACATCATGAAACATCGAACGCAAGTCGCTCGAAAAATTGTATCAAATGCCAACTGCGCATGCGCAACAAGTACACGTAAACTGCGAGTAACTGTGGCAAGCGCGCCAACTGTTGTGGCAACCGTGGCCACTGTGGCATCTGGGTACAAGCGAAAATTCCGTCCGCTCAGTACAACTGGCGACCATGAAAAACGTGACATTTTTATGTTGCACTGGCTGAAAATCTCTCATATCAGCAGCGATTGCCAGTGTCGCTGTGGTGGTGGCACTGGTTCCGCCGGCGCACATTTTCGTGGCCTGACATTCAGCGCACGTGTTGTGCCTGCGCACCGTGGCGTTAATGCTGCAGAAAAATTAAGTTCGCGAATTTTATGAAAGGCAATTTCAGTTTTGTAGCTTTATTTACGTGCCACTCTTGACATTAACTGCGTTCACGTGGCATTTGATATACAACTGAGTACAACTGAGAGCTGCGAACGCGAACCGTCCCAATTTCAAGCACTGAGGCCACATTGTTTGCAAAATACGACCATCCATTCCTGATATGAGCCAATTCAATTCAATTTGCTACTCAGCCAAGTTACACGCTTCAAAATCAAACAATGCGGGGGCTAAGATCTCTATAGCTAGAAATTTGGCACAAATGAGGGGACAGAGGTTTCTATAGTCAGGAATTTGGCAGCAATGGAGGGGCTAGGGCCACGATTTCTAGAAATTTGGCAACAATGCAGTGGATAAGGCCATGATTTCTGAAAATTTGGCAGCAATTGGGGGGCGGCTAAGGTCATGATTTCTAGAAGTTTGGTAACAATGGGGGCTAAGGTCATGATTTCTAGAAGTTTGGCAACAATGGGGGGTATGGGAATGATTTCTAGAAATTTGGCAACAACGAGGGGACTAAGGCCATATTTCTGGAAATTAAGCAAAAGCGGCAGCAAATGTTTCATTAGTATCGAATTCCAATAGGTATACACTTTCTGAAGACTCCTGCAAATATACATATGAAAGATGAGATTAGGTCACTAAAACTTTCAGAGAGTAAATTAGAACATCGAGGTCGAAAATGGTGATAATTTTAATCCGAATACGTGCGCAATACCCCTTCGTGCTCACATTTGTCCGGGCGAATTCGGTGCGTACTTCCTTTGATCTACTGACTCAGAGATGGGCTGGCTTACGGTGATTCGTTGTACATGACGAGCCTATTTATCTCGTATTTTTCACACTTCCATATCAGTATTTTCGCCTTTCCTCTTTCCATCCTCGAATAAATTAAGCAAAACCCAATCGTTAAAAATAGCGACTTCGCTAACATTTTTTGCTCTTATGTCAGGCAATCGAAGGCGGCTAATCAAAATATGAATAAAGATTGCATTCGCTGTCTCCATAATTTGGTTCTCGTATTATCCCACTTTTCTCTCTCTCTCTCGCTCGCTCTCTCTAATTCCTTTTGGTTTCAACCCAATGAACCCATCGACCGGAAAAGCAACAAAGCAAAAGTGCTTGAAGTATATAAAGACTGTTCTTATCGTAAAAGACCCAGCTGACGATGTGGCGGAGACATAGTAAGATCGCTTGAGTATGCCAAGCCCACCTGGTTGGACGAAGCTCCCAGGATGTGCAGAAATTCCCACTGTTTCTATACTGCAGTTCTTCTCTTCTGATTCCAAAGATTTCTTTGAATATTTTGTCTGCCATTTCTCTCCACTGAATGGGTTTCTACGATTTGAGACCACCAAATTCCTTACTTCAGATTCCTCGTCTTCTATATCCCTACAGTTTCTATATAAATATTTAAATTTGATGTCATTGAAATGGAAAACTGTGAAACTGGGAATAGGAATACATTATGAATTTTGTCTTTGAGTACTGGGACTGATATAAAATGAACAAAGTTCTCTAATCTTAACTGCTTGGCTGTAAAGAAGCTGGTTGAGTAAGTGGCCTCTTTTTCCTGATCGGGTTGAAAGACTTTGCGAGGACACGACTAATACTACGTGTATGTTATCTTAAGAACTGTTGGACTTTCTGAAGAACTGTTTCATTCTTCTATCCTCAAATGACTCTATTGAGTGGCCATAAACGCAGCCAACTATATTGGAGCCTTTTCAATTCACCAGAAGCTAGTTTTGTCTATTGCTAGGCAGGCTGCGTTTCGCAATAGATAGAAAGGGTACGTATGTATCCGCTTTGGAGGAACCTAAGTGGTCTCTTAAGTTAATGGATAGCTTCAGAAACTATTCAGGTACCTACGTTTAACTTTTATATACTCGCCCCACCATATCATCCCAGCCTCCTCATCCACATGCGAATAGGAAAATATCACACTGGGCAATGTGCACTTCGGACCGTTTGAGGAGCGCTCCATTGGCAATAAGCAATATTTTTGTTTATTACGTTTTTTCTGTTGCTGTTGGATGTGAGTGGACGAGAGTGTACGCGTTACGCGGCAATGGAAACAACAACAAAAATCTATCGAAAAAACGGAATAGAAAAAGGACATGCGGCATTTGATAAATGGAAATAATCAGAGCGAATGTTTTGGAGGGACACTGGCGGCATTGATGGGTGTGGTAGCAGAACACTGAGGTGCTGCCTCTACGTAGATGTGTGTGTGCGGCAGTGCAGGAGCGTATGTGAGTGTGTGTGTGTGTGATAACTGAGACAACATCAACGCAGCATATGCGGCGCTGGGGGAGAGAGCACCCAGCGTAACAGAGGAAAAAGCTGTGCACCCAATTTTTTTGCATGCTTTGCTTCATGCTGCCGACACATGCATTTGATTAGCAATTCAATTCCTCTCTCCCTGGTGGAGCTGGCACAGTTAGTTGTTGTTGTTGTTGTTGTTGTTGTTGTTGATATTCCCTTCAGTTTGTTTTCCTTCTTTGCAGCTCCCTTCCAACACACAAGTGTGTGCCTTCGATACGATGCGGGATGGAGTGGAGTGAATCCAATAATTTATGCGAATGTTGCATGCATGTTTATTGCACTAGCCTCACCCTCAGCCTCCTGCTTGCCCTCATCAAACACATGCCCTCCTGACCCACCTGCCCACTAGCCCACCTGCCTACTGCCGATGCGGGTGTGTTCGATTTGTCCTTCGCCATTGGTTCATTAGAAAAAATTATGAAGTGGCCGTCAGCAGGTGGAGCCGGCAACGCCGTCGTCCGAGGCCAGTAGTGGAGGGTCGATTTTTCTGCAATTTCTTTGTCAGTTTTTTGTTAGTTGCATTTTGCTCACAGGACTCCCAGCAAGCTAGCAAACCAAGCAAAATATTTTAATTACTCTTTGTGCGCTGCTTTTCCGCTATTCCGCTGGCCATGTTCAATTATTTCCATTTGAGATGCTGACAAGGAACAGCAATAAATAAACCAAAACTGGGAAATGCATTACTCTGCTGCAAATGGCGAATAATGGCATATCCTTGTATGAAACAACAACAACGCCGGCGAACAACAAAAGCAAAGCTCTCCTCCATTCACGCTGGGCGCTCGCATGTGGGCTTAGAGTGGTGATAATTCGATTAATTGTGTTTTCCTTTTGCCTGCGCTCCTTCGGCGGTGCCGCTCGGCTCCGCCGCACCTAGCGTCTCCTTTGTGGAGCTCCTTTGAAGTTTGTTGTTTGCCCAAGTGTGGTGCTGTTCATGCAAATGGCAGCATACACTTTGCACTTGTTTTGCAGTTCGTTCTTCCCCTGCCGCTGATGGCGTTTTTTCTGCCCGCATGCAGGATGCTGTGTATTGCATGGCCGTGTATGTGGCCAAAAAAAAGCCGCTTTGTGCATGTGCACAGCGCTGGCTTTTCAATTTTTTTTCCACCGTCACTGTTGTTGTTGTTGGTATTGTTGTTGTTGTTGTTTATTGCCTGTTACGCTGCGCTTCCGTGGGGCGCTCAAACAAATGGTCGCCATGGTGGACATTGGTCATCATTCATCAAAGTGAAATGTTGATTTAGTGTGTGCATTTGTGTGTGTGTGGGCGTTGGGTGGGACTGCTGCTGCCGCTGTGTTGTTGTTGCTGTTGATATTTTGTGCAGATGATGCAAATTCGTGTGTTGCTGCTCTGCAGTTTTTGTTTTTTTGTGCAATTGGGCGCCAATGCGGCCGCACTTGCACCCGTCCGGTGGTAGGTGTGTGGGTGTGTTTGGGTGGGCGTGTGTGTGTGCAGGACACTGGGCTGCTGCTTCGCATGTTTTTTCTCTCCACTCCGGTATTTTTGATGAATTCAGGGCTGTTTGCAATTCTTCTGGCTTAGCTGCATGCAACTTTTTCTACTCTTTTTCGGCATTCGAGGGTGTTGCACTTTTTTGCGCTGCGCTCCTTCTCTGATATTGCGGTGTTGTTCTGTTACCGTTGAAATTTTTTCCCTTCAGTTTTGGATTTTTCTTTTTTCTTGTTTTTGGCTTTTAGTATTCTTGCTTGCTTTCTTGTTGTTGTTGTTGTTGTTGTTATTATCAACGCTTTTCATTAGTAAAAACAAACAAAAAAAATTGAAGAATGTTGGACTCTGTTTCGGAATAATGCGATCTTCTTTTTGCTCTCCAATGCGAGCCAATCAAATTGGAGCGCCGACAGTGCAGTGGGTGTGGCATGCATTCGCTTTTTCCGCGCTTGTGTGTGTGTGTGAGTGAGTGAGTATGCAGTCATTAAAGAAAATTTGCCACATGCTGTGTTGTGATTGATTTCTATTTTGTTTTCAGAGGGTTTTATACAACAACAACAACTTCTCTTTGAAGGAAAAATGTTAAATATACACGTAAGTCATTTAAGCTTCCTTCTGGGACTATGACCTCAGTCTTATACAACAGAGGGATTAGAAATCTATTTAACAGTAAGTTTCCTTTGTAGGTTTAAGTCTTCCTAATCCCAAAATGGTAACTACACAAATCTGTAGACTGAGGAGGTAATTCAAATACCGATCTCCGACTTTAAATTAGAATCTGAGGCTACTTCCAATTACAAAGATTGATCACTTTAGATGGCTAACACATTTGACTAGGTGCACTCGCTAAGAAGAAAATATTCCAGCGCCAGACTTTTCCCCCACTTCTGAAGCTTCGGAGAATGCTCAGGAAGAAATGAGTTATTGCAATTCTTGATCTCGAAGTTAGTCCAATGCTTCTCACTTCGGTCATGAAATCTTCCACTGCTAACTGTGTGAAATCTGTTCTACTGAATTTACAGAAGGGTTCAGGGGACATTCCGAGATTAATTGGGTGCATTTCCGGGCCCATGCACAAAAGCAAAACTACAAAAGCGAGAGTGGAGAATTAAGAGAGTGTTGTTCTTGAACAAACCGCCCTCCCCAGTGAACTTTAACCAAATACGATATATACCTCATATTTGACTTGAACAAATCTCTCCCCCAAGCAAACAGATCCAACCAAGGACAGTTCCAAAAGTGCGATATAAATGAACCAGGATTATGGATTTGGACTTATGCCAATTATTTACCTGGACACATTGTCTTGTACTGGATTTCTAAGTAGATTTAATGATTTAGTCCAGTTCGAAATCTTTCTGCAATTCCATCAACTGTGAGAGTAGCATAAGAACTGGCAATATCATGAATATTGTGGACTGGCAATATCATGCATAGGTGGATTTCTAGGTAGATTTAATCATTATATTTTACTCCAGTTCAAAGTCTGCTTCCAATTCCATCAACTGTGAGAGTAGCATAACTAATAATGGTGTCCACCAGAAATACGTGTACTTCAGAACATAAGGAACAGGAAATTTTTAATCAACACAGAGTATTCAAGCAAGCATCCTTTGAAGAAACTGGATGAGGTGCAGTTGGGGAACTGCTTGCAGCCAGATATGAAGTATCTCTTTGGAAGAACTATTCACCAATTATTTTAACGCCAGATCAAATTCATATTGAGGAGTTCGATCCCTAAACATCCTCGTTTATGCAGACAATTTAACTGCCCACAAATCCATGATCTTTTGTTCAATGAGATCTGAACTAGTACTGTGCTGAAAACACTCTTAAAATGCCATCAACAAAGCAATTAAGATTGCAGCTTATCCACAAACAACATAAGCTTTTTCTCCTGCTTCTTTGAACCAGAACCGCCATATCCTAGCTACTAAGAACTTTCAGCCATCAATTTACTATGTCCTTATTGGACAGCTGAGCCGAGAAATGCGTCAAATTGGCCCCAAAGTCCCCTGACCCCTTCTGTAAATTCAGTAGAACAGATTTCACACAATTAGCAGTGGAAGCTGACATGGCCTAAGTAAGCAAACGTTGGATTTACTTAGAGATCAAGGGTTACACTAACTCATTTCTTCCTAAGTGTTCACCGAAGCTTCAGATATGTATTAAAACGCTGATGCTGGAATATTTAAAAACTTCGGACGGTTTAAGAGGATCCTCAGCAATTTTCCTACAAAATATAATACGAAATTCTCACAGGTATTAAAAAGAAGTCGTTGAATGGATGAGTATGGAGACATATGCAGGTACACCAGCATTTTTAAGCAACTCCCAGATATTGTTGTTTTATTTTGTATATGAAATACCTTCCGCAATTACTGGAGTCTGCCACCAAATTTGTCGGATTTCAGATGTAGCTGACTGCTGTATTATAGCATACCGGGAGTCATGTGGAAACTTATCGAGGGCCATATGAAAACCGTTCAACACAGATCCTCCTGTCATCATTCCAGATCACATTTCGTCTTAATAGCAGTACTTACTGGGAACTAATCATCAGAAAACTTCTCCTTATCCCTGTGCGGGTACGAGTACGAGTATTTCAGGCATGATCCAACCCAGCGCATCACAGCAGTCACACATGCCACCAAACCAAAAGCGCAGCAACCAAGAAGCAAATAAACAAAAGGAAAATAAGAACAAATTTACTCACTTGCAGCAAAAGTGCGCGAGCATGCGCATTGATTTTTCATAGTTGCACGACTTCTGCTGCAAATCACACAGTCGCATTACTCAGGATTCCGTTCGCAGTGGTCCCAGCGAAGGTAGCAGCGGTGGCGGCGGAGAGCAACGCCGCCGCAAGAAAGGAAAACTGTGAAAATTCGCTATTGTTGCACCGATATCGCGCATGCTTGTCCGACCAGGCAACAATTGTGCGATCAACGTCATTTTCGGACTCCAATCTTTGGTTGCTGGCGATGTAGTTGCAGTTGTTGTTGCTTGGTTTGTTGTTGTTTGGGTTGTGTGTCCATTACGACAAACGCGTCGCAGATTCACGACGAAACACCAAAGCGTGTACATCGTTATTTTCCTCCTTTTTCCCGGGCGGAGCCCCCACTCAGACTAGAGCTCCATGGCCGGCGCGGAAAATGAGTGCACCGAATCTGATTGGAGTCGCGCATGTGGCAGGGTCCTGCCACTATGAGCCGGACAACTTATTCGACCAAGGAGAAAGTGGCTACGAGTATTGCACTATTATTGTTGCTGTTGTTGTTGTTGTTGTAATAATAAAGTCGATTATTTCATATGTACGAGTTTATCAAAACAAAAGAATTCCCTCGAACAAGTTCGCAGTGGACTCTCCGCCTCACCTCCTATCTTCTGCTACACTTCTGCGCATCCATTCTTGTTGTCGCATCGGTTTCGTCATCATCACCATGAGTATTGGACAGAGGCCTGCCTTCGTAGTTAGCAACTGGCCTAAACGACTGAACGAGCGAGCGAGCGAGCGGTGATTGCAATTGGTACCTAAAATTGCAAGTGCTCTGCGCATGCGCGGCACTTGCGCCATGGCCGCGGCATTGGAATATGATGCGCGCTGGCCGCGACAGCGGGATTGATCATGCGCACAGCTCACGCAAAATAGTCGTGCACGATTTAGTTCGTGATTTTCGTACCAAGAGCAACAAAGAAACGTAGCACCCGAACAGACGATCGGCTGGACGGGGGCGACAGAGGAGCAGAGGGACAAGACAGAACAAAGTCAAAAGTGCTACGAAATTTTTGGGAGATTTCTGACTTTCATGTTAGCCAGGCTGCAACAAGTACCCCAAACACACTCAAGGCACTCTGCTTCACGAAGATCAACCAACTTCTCAATGGGAAAAACGGTTGAGATGTCTTGGAGGAGGTCTTAAACAATTGAACAGAGGAGTATCACGAGGATGAACATTAGGATGAAGCGAGGATGAAGCCAGGATGAAGCGAGGAGTCGATCTTGAAAAGCTTGGTATGCTCGAGTTCCACCAGAAGAAATCATCGGAGTTTCTGTATTGTGTTACGAGTATGATTTTCCATGGTGACAGAGTGTGTACATGTCTTGCATTCTAGCCACACTGCAGTCATCAACAGTCTCTCAAAGCTTGGAGTCTCTTACACCAATTAAGTCATTATTACAGGGTTCATCTTTTGCTCATTAAAAAAGTCCTTATGTCCTTGAAGACAGGGACATTGTCGCCATAGGAAAAGTGGGGTTCTGCAAGCATCAATAACTTCTGCTTGAATGTGAGCTGCGAACATTATTATCAACGACGATGAGTTGAGTTTTCCTACCGGGTTGCTCCTAGTAACAATAAAACCGTGTGCATTTGGTAGAAGGAGGGGAGGGGCATCTGCCTGCTTACCTATTGTTGGAGTTGCTGCTGTTCTTATTATTATTTTGTGTGTCGCGATTTCATTTGTGAGGATGGAAATTCATCTTGTCTCATCATCTGAGCTGGCTTCAGCCTCCTCTTCCGCAGCCTCATCGTGGTCGTCGCCGTCGTCTACGGTCGGCGGGCGTCATGGCTAGCCGCCGCACGCCTAGCGCAAGTGTCTCTGCTCTACGGATACGAAAGTTTGCGGACGCACGGGTGTAGCTCTGTGAGAATTCTCTTTGTCTTACCTTGAAAATCTCGTTCGGGGGAAAAGCATTTTCGCAGCCAGTGCCTCGCAGTGCCTCGCAGCATTCTGCGCCCCTTTGCATCTCATTGCATTGCCTTGGATCAGCAGCTGTGGTGGTCATGTAGCTCTGCTTAGTCAGCTTCTTGCGGCTCCTGCAGCTCGCCGATCGTTGTCCGTTGTCCGTTGTCCGTTGTTCGTGTGCCTGCCAGTTATTTGCTCTGGTTGTGGACATTTTGGTGCATGTAGCTGGCTGCATTGCTGCATTGCGGTGGATCGTGTCCGGCGCGTTTGAATTGCGCTACGTGTGTGTATGTCCGCACGGCTGCGGCGTACTGCGAGCGCTGCATCGAGTGTTTTGTCTCTTTTGATTTATGAGATTTATTGTTGGTACGTTTTTCAATGTCTTCGGTGACTACTTGGACGCTGGGTGCACTGCAAATGCACTGCCATTACTGCAGGTCGTGTATTGTTTGCCTTTGGTGTGGCAAGTGGCGTGGCGTTCGCTCCAGTCGCTCCGAGAGACACTTTTTAGCGCTGATTAACGCAGCTCGTGGTGGGAAAAAACTGGTCATCGTAGAATTTATGGAGTGAAATCCGTCATTGAACTTTTTCCAAAGCGCTTGGGATACTTTACGAGTATACCCGCAGGTATGCCAGACTGCCAAAGCACTTCAGAGAAATCACTTGATGGATAACTGTCCGTTCAGTAATGCACTGCCTCATATACACCAGAAGAGCCTTACCTCGATAATGAATAGGCCTTCCACTCACCAAGTCGACATATAAGGGGAAAATTTGACGGGAATAGTGAAAATAACGCTTGCTTGCATTTGCTGGAAACCAGGGCATATTAGGTTCCTTCCTAGTGTCATAGAAACAATTTAATTGCCATCATCACCACCGCACAATGAAGCTCCTTAACGATTGACCACACTTCTTGGGGCAAACGAGGGCAGTCTCAGCAGCTCAGAAAGAGAACTCACTCCCAACTGGCGTAATTAGAGCAGGAATTCAAATCAAATTATTTCAAACTTTATTGCAGAGGTGCGCATGTTTTAATTTAATTCGAATCGCCACATGGAATTGAGTTGAAGAAGCCCACTAACCTGGAATACTGCCACTCAGTGGGCAGCCGCAAATTATAGCGCCAATAAAAAGGAAAATATTAAAGCGCTCACTTCGACTGCGAGTATTCCAATTATCTTCGAATTATTTCTATTAAAAGAAAGATATCCAAATAGAAGTGAGATGACCTGTTCGGTCAAGGTGGGTTATTCAATAATAGAAGAAGAGTTCGAGAATTCAACACTTTCGTCCTTATGCTGAATAACAAACACAAATATTCCATAGATTACCCCAGCAAATGAACTCACATATCTATAAATAAAGCCTTATCAGAACACTGCAAAGAGGTCCAAGGAAAATCAGCTGAGAGACAAATGGAAGACTACTATGAAGAAAGTTCGCTTCAGCAGCCAACCTAGTTGAATTATCAAATTACATTGAATAAGCCGACTGGAAAAAGCACCTGAGGAGTATTGAAAGTGGCCTCAAATTTATACCAGAAAAAATTCAAGAAAGTCTTACCAGCAACCCCTTTCTTTAGAGACACCTTGAAGACATCTTAGACACGAAAGGCACTCCAACATCAGCCATCAACCTCGAACAACAAAAGTAAATTAACAACCAATCTTTAAAGAAACGTGGAAATATTTCCATTAAGAACTTCTTTGGCAGAATTTGTCATAATCAAGGAGAGAACAAAAGTATTCGATACACTGAAAATGATTCAAGGTCATTGACAGAACTTTGTACTGTACTGGGAACTCCAGAGCTGTCTTCCATAACCTGGTTGTAGTATGCTTAAGAATCGATTTATCTCATTTATAGAAATTGTCTGGTATTGAGATGCTGTTTGTACAAATCTCTCCAATTGTGGAGCTTTTTTGTGTGATTCTCTTAGTGCAGCACAGTAAAGCTCGCACTATTTCTTCCTCTACATTGCTGTTAGTTTGCTTAACATTGTATCTAACATTTTAGCTGGAGTGTCTGCTGAAACTTCTGCAGTGAGTTTTAGAAATTTCTTTCACACGCACCACCGGGCACTGCCATCAGCAAATGAGGGTCGGGAAGAGGCTCAAATGACGGGCTCCCATGTAGCGAGTCTGCACTCCCCTGACTGCCGCCGACCAATCAAACGCATGCGCTATCGCCGCACACACGCGCCTTTCAACAGCGCCGCGCGATAACATTTTCAACATTTTGAATTGGCCAACAAATTGCCAACATTTTAACACGATTTGTTGCCAAACTTTCCGCTAAGGCGGCCCCTGCCCCTGCCCAGCTGAACTCAGAGCGGCAGAGAGTAGGGAGATCTCAGTCTGGCTGCGGCCGTATCTGGTCTGCGTCTGCGCCTGCTTAGCTGGGACAAGTGCGACATGATGTTATGTGTCAACGGCTTAATTCGCTGCGCGTTGAAGATTTGAATCTCGGACGCAGGCGCACACGGAGCGGAGTGGAGCGCATTTTGCTTTATTTACTTATTTATTTATTGTGGCATTTAAGACGCATGCGCATGCGCATTTAGCCAAAGGCACTTTTGGTGCTCGTTGTTGCTGTTGTTGCGGGCAATTGGTACATTACTGTGATAAGTTGCTTGTTGTTGTTGTGGTTGTTGTTGATGCTTGCTGCAACAAGGACTCTTGTGGTTAGCACTCTTGCTGCTGCCGCTGCCGCTGTTGTTGTCGTTGTTGTTGTCGTTGCTGTTGCTGATTTGCATTTGAAATGTTACGAACGAGCCAAGCTGTTTGTCGCAAGATTTATTGCAGGCAAAATATTTGGTGACGTTGCCGTTGCCGTTGCGGTCGCCGTTGCTGGGGACATTCCCGTTGCCGTTAGATTTGAAATGTTTACTGGCCCGGGCTGATTTGAGTGAAATTAATGTTCGCCAGTTTTAGGCCTGTCGGCTTTGTCAGCTTAAATTTACATTGCGGAATGCTGTGCATGTGAAACAGTTTGTGCGAATTTTTCCATCTAGTTTGATTTGAGTTTATGATAAACTTTTGATTGGCCGAGCAGTTGACTTGCAGGCCCGCGGGGATTGATAGAAATGTTTACAACGCTTGTAGTCTGTTGAAATGATAAATTGCGTTTAGCTGTGAATAGGTGAGGGTGTGCTAGGAGCGTTTAGCACCGCCAGCAACAATTAATTGTAACTAGACGATATTTATGTTAGTCCAAATTGGGTGCAATATGGTGCGACGTGGCTAAAGAAGCTCTGCAACAAATGGAGTTGTTTAGTTCCAGCGCGGAATGAAACTTTGATTGCCTTGATGCGGTTTCCAGAAAGAGTGTTGACGCTTGTTGTGTTGTGCATTTGTAGAACACTTTAGAAAATGTAGAACACTTTAAATGAGGTCAATCCAACATGTTGCTTCTCAGTTTTCCTTAGCAACATTGAAGTAAAACATCACTCAGAGAGATACACAAATTCCCTCATCAGCGACAAGGGAACATGTTGCTAACTTGAGACCTCTGTGATGCTTTTAAGGCAACATATTTCCTCTTCCGAGGTAAGCGAGCTTGTAGAATTTTATGAAATTATGTTACTCCAATTCGGTATGATTCCATATATTATTATAAATGTTTAGAAGCGTTTTATTCCTAAGCTGAAGAAGTCCTCTTTTCCATTTTTGCTCAAATTTGGGATTCCTTTACTAATTATTTTATTACTTGTTAATTATTTTTAATTTTTGTAGTATTTATTAATTAATTAAAACTGAGTATTTGATGAGCGGCCCTCAAAACAAAATGAGTTGAAATTGTAACTTTAACACTGAAAGATGAAGGATGAAGGATTTTTGTATGGTACATTTATTAGTGTATTTCCTCTTCAGGAGAGTTCCGCCTAACAAAAAATACCTTTAAGCTTTTCTGGTGTGAATAATGGTCACATTTATTAGGTGGTGAAATTAGCATTAACAAACTCATTTGGCAGAATGTTTCATAATCAAGGAGAGAAGTCCTCGATACCTTTTAAATTATTCCAGGTCATTGACAGAACTTTGTGCTCTACTGAGATCTCCTCTGCTCTCTTCCATAGTCTCGTTGTAGTATGGTTAAAAATCGATTTATCTATTTTCAAGGAATTTTCTGATATTCAGCTGCTGTTAGTAGAACAGTCCCATTGTGGAGCTCTGATCAAATTAAGATAAGTATGATAGTATCTCCGCCTGTAGTGCATTATTGCTTTGTTCCGGTCTGTTCCCAAGGACTCGCCCTGTAATGCATGAATGCTACGGAGCGGGTCAGAATTTTCAATTTCTTAGCTGCAATTAATACAGAGATTTACCATCATTACTTTAAGCAACTCATTAAATCCCTCAATGATCCCTCTCTATAGAATTTTGAAGGATATTCTAATGAATTAACACGAGTGAAATTCGTAAAGATTTTTCCACCATTATGATTGAGGCAATAGTCGCTAAATTGAGAAACGCCTTTTGGGGTGTTATACTTACTGGAGTAGGCTTACATTGACTTTCCTGAAACTTTCCGAACTCAATCCTCCATCTAACACGTCTATTCATTAACAAAAAGTGGGGTTGGGCATTATAAGCGCAAGGACAAAGTTTGGAAATGTTGAAGTTGTTCACTACCCCGGTTGTAACCGGAGCCTCCCTTACAGATTTACACCACTTATTTCCAAATTGATGCGCTTTCAAGCTGCTGCCCCCATGCCACATTACTCAACCGGCGTCAGTCATTCGTCTTGCCCACTCAATCCTCCGCAAACCACAACACATTCTTTCTCTAATTGTCAATGCCGCACGGCAGCCCATTTAAATATTTAATTTTATGTACTCGTACCTTTAGCAATGCAGCAACGAAGGAAAATGGAGCAGCACCGGAAAAGTAGGAGTAAAACTAATTTCAGCGCTAATCGAGTAAGCTGCAGTGCTACTTTGCACCAGGAGTCCCCCAACGCTGCCAGCGCACTAAAAAATTTCTGGGAAAAAAGCAATTTCGGAAAAACTGTTAACAAAATGCAAGCGCACGAAATCCCAAACTCCCACATGCGAAACGAAACGATACGAAACGCCATTTTGAAACGTAAACGGCCGCACTAAGGCGGTTGAAGGGAACTCCACTCCGCAGAACTCCACAAATGACACAGACACACACAAACACACACAGCCAGGACAGCGGAGTAGCACAAAAACAAGGACTACAAACCGACCCGCATAAGGTCATCAATTCCAACTGGCACGCCATCTATCTTAAGCCGAGGGAGTCCTTTAAACGACCTCTGCACGAGGCTGGACCAAAAGCATAACAACAGCCGCAACAACACCAGCAACACCAACAACAACAATAATAACAACAACAACACGTAATGTCAGCACAGAATTAGAAAATTCGACTTGCAAAGCCCTGCGCCACTGCAGCAGCAATAGTAATTGCACCAACAACAACGACAACAACAACAAAAACAACGACAACCAGAGTGAGAGCAGTAAAAAGCTGGCAGCCAGCAGGACATGAATGCATGTTGGGCATACACCCGGCACGCCAGTGGGAAACCGAGCGAGGCGGTGGGGCGCGGCAGGCGAAAAGATGCCGCAGCAACGAACTCATTCGATGCAGGAGCCTTAAATATCCTCGCAAAATGTGCAGCGTCCGACGCACGCAAGGACTTTTGAAGGATAAATTCGCGTGAGAGCAACAACAGTAACAACAGCATTAGCAACTGCAGCAGCAGCAACAAGAGCCGCAATGACTGTAGCTGTTGTAGTCGGAGGCAGTCGCAGTAAAATAAAATTTCAAAATAAAAAAGCGCCAAAGTACTCGTAGTAGAAAAATTGAGGACTAAATAAATGATAAACGAAAATAAAATGCAAGCGCGCTGGTAAGCGAAACAACGACTCTGACAGGATTACAAGAATACTCAAAGGAGCGACACGAACGTCGGGCACATGCGAGCAGAGCACATACGAGAGTACGCAGAGCAAAATAAAACCAAACGGCATGAATATAAACCCAAAATTGAAATGCAAGCAGCACACTAACACACACACACACAAATGCACACACACACACATGAAGGCGAAAATGTGCATTTTGTGCTGTAACGCGAAGTGGGTGGGAGGCTGCTTTGGCAAGGATGCTGTCATACGAACATGTCCCCAGGCGCCGGGAGACTGCAGCCGTCCGCTTCCACTCGCTGCCGACTCGAATACGTCGAATTTGTTAAAATGGCATTTTATGCGCTGTTTTAATAAATAAACCACGCTAGAGCGGCACAACAACAACAACAACACGGCCAGACCCTCACACACTCGTCCTGGGCCGCAAAAGCGTCTCACATGAAGCGACGTAAAAGCCTCGGTAAGTACTGCAACTGTCGACAGGTCAATGTGGTATAGAGCCGAGGACTTTACCTGAAGTTTTATTATTCTTTAAATGGGAGGGAGGGGGTGTCTGCGTAGTGTGTGTCCAATGACAAATTTTTTATCGACAGGATAATGAGGCATTTCGATGTGAACTAAGCATAGAAAAGGCAGGAGACTCAATTTAAACACTTATGAGCAGCATGCTTTGCCATCTTCAGGAGAGTTGAGATGACGAGTCCAGTAGACTAACTCTAGATAGAATCACAGCAGCTCATAGCTTCCTAGTATCTCTATTGTAGGAAGCTATGAACTGTTGGGAACTTTCACATTCACACACTATTTGTTTATTTGGTTTATTATAGAAAATTCTTCTTTGCATTTAGAAACCCAACTGACAAATCCGGACTCCTTCCTAGGTAAAAAGTTTCAGATATTTAAGATATCAACAAGAAGTCACTGACTAGTTTTGAAATAGGCACAAGATATGCCAGGATATTTGTGTTTGTCGGACTCTATTCCCAGTGACCACGAAGGAAACTTAAAGAGAAAATTATTGATTTTTTCCAGCTACATCAGATATAATTTTATAGAGATTTACTCCAGCTAAATACAAAGATTGGTAGTCGTAATTGGAGAAGGAAGCAGTCACTGTGGTCTCAGTGGATCAATTGTGACAGTTGCTTCTTTTCCTTTTCTTCGTCCCTGAACGTAGTATCAGCCAGAAACTGGGCAATTCTAGGGTATATCGAAGAGCAATCCTTATAGTTTTATATTGGCAGGGAAGGTCATTTAAAAGGCGATATGATGTCCCTGGGACACCACAAGATTCATCATCGAGAAGTAAGAGAATCAATACCCACCTGAAATTAAGATTTCTTCTTGTCTTCTCTAGTGGCAAAGCTAATTACACAATAGTTTAGACAGCAGTTGTTAAGAGGAAAAGGGACGCAAACTGCAACACCATGTAAAGGAGTACCATTATAAATGAACATTATGAACAGAAGAGCCATCGTGGTACTGACGTCACAAATGGATTTGGATTTAATAATCATGGTGATAAGCAACAAGAAGAATGAAACTAAATAACAGAACCACTTAAAGGATGATTATAATGGGTAGTTCCAGAAGACCGAAAGTTATTGATGAAGTTGATCATCTTTTCCTGATCATACCTGATCATATCATCTGCCATAAGTGGTGTTAAGCGCATATTTACCCAGTAATAAAACAAGAACACTGCCACTGATGGCTCATTTGGAATCTAATACAAACTTTCTAAGTAAGTTTCCCATAAAAACTGATGGCATTCCTAAGAAAAGGGGCTCCAACAACGCTCGCACACAATTCATAAATATATAAGAGGATTCTTCAGTTAACGACTTCATTAAAAAGAGCCCCAAATTTCGTTGGAATATCATACTGCAGCAGATTTGAACGCTGGATTCACTCAATGCCACTCGGGGAGTACGAAAATCTTGCAATTACCCTCACGCAGTGTAGTAATGGTGTGGCCCAACATTGCAACAACTGTGGCAACTTCGCACTTGGAACCAGCACAGTACCTTCAGCAGAAAAATATGCACAAAATTTGCCGTATTGTCGCGTTTATCTACTCCCATGGAGAATAGATAAACGCTGTTCACACATCTCCAACGATCAACTTCATTACGTTGGAGTGCGCACATGTGTGAGCTGACACACTCGCACCCAGCGCGTCATACATTGACCTTTACGGAACAGCCACCAAATGAGCCAACAGCCAACTGCCGACAATGGCCACGCCGCATGACGCACCAAGCGCAGAGCAAAAATCGTGCGTGCCCTGCAGTCTGTGCGCAAAGAGCGCTCCGCTGCATGTTAGGCACGATTTGCTGCATGCGCCAACTTTGCCAATACCAGCGGAAAATGTAAAAAATATAACAAAAATCAGAATAAAAAGAAGGAAACTATCAAACTGGGTTTATTGTTGTTTGGCATTGTGTTGAGCGGGAATTACGGAATGCATATAAAACGAGTGCAGCGAATGTCATTCGTATTGGTGGGGAACCATGCGCAACTGCAACTGCCACTGCAACTAAAACAACGACAACAGGAATAGCAACAACCAGCGAACAACAATAGAACAACCGCGGCAACACGATCAATGGAAAAGTCAGCACTGGAACAACTATGAAGGAAAATCGTGAGGAATCTTTTAGCCATGTCGCTGAGTTGTCCAATTTTTGGGGTGTAACTTGTCTGCGGCACGTTCGCGACAACACTACAATAATTCAATACAACTACACACGCACACACACACCAACACCCTCATACACATATTATCATATACACTCCTTCACATAAATTGTTGTAAAGTGCTTTCCAAGTAAGAGAAAAAGTTGGAATGTCAGAAGTAATCCACTCTTCAACTCAATGGACAGCAACATGAATCCTCTACAGTTGAGCTTAGGTAGTCACCAACCCTACCCCCTTTAATGTACGTACCCCTTCCTGACGCACTTCACTCGATAATTAATCCCACCTGAGGTGCTTAAGTTCGAAAGCTATCTCACAGTGAGCAACATCAGCATCGCCATCGCCATTGTCAAGAACCTAATTTTGTACCTCACTACAACCCCCCTCCTAAGAACTGCGTAGTCACCACTTCCACTTGGCAACAAGTACTTGAAATTTTACGCTTAGCGGTGTTAAAAACAAAAAACCAGCAAAGCGCCACTAGACTCAATTGAGTGATTCATTATTCAAATCAACACAGCGCCAAGGCGGGGAGTCACACCTTGCCTCGGCAGGGCACTGCCGTATCCAATGCTCGTGGCCTTTTCTTTCTGTTTATTATTACTCGTATCTGCGCTGCTGAGTGTTTTGCACTATTTGCTTTTGTTGTTGTTGTCGTAACCTTGTAAATATTTCAGCAGGATATTGCACATCAGAATTCACCAGGCTCCGACATTTAAATGCGAGTATCTGCAACTGATGCCGTGCCGTGCCATGCCATGCCGGGCCGGGCCATGCCGCATCAAGCATCGAAGTGCAATAAAAATGGCAAAAATTGCATTGGCAGTGGGGCCAACAACAACAACAACTGCAACAGCAGCAGCATCCACATCTCCAGCAAATAACAAACAAAGCCATCCTTGTCAAATGCCGGCATCCTCATCGTCAACGCCAGTGCCAGAGCCAGAGCCAGTGCAGTGGCGCTCACTCGCTGTTTTCCAAGTCGACACACAGACGTCATTGGGTACCTAGTCACTTATGTGGCTAGAATGCGCAGCCAGTCCGCTGCTTGTTTGCTGCCACATTACATGAGGCAAGCGTCATAAATGAAATTCTTTGCCCAACGAGCGGCACGGGAAATTTGCCAGGACACGAGTGTTTCCGCTTTGCAACACCTTTGCGCCAAGTGCCCGCGCGCTCTGTCACTGCAGCGACTGACTGACAAACAGCCGCACTAGCCTGACGGCATGCAGGCGGCGGGTTGCGGCGCTGATGCCGGGCCTCCGCTTAGGAGCCTTTTCGTTTTATGTTTGCATTCAATCGCATGAAAAATGCAAACATTTGCGCTCTTGGCTTTCTTGCTCGTTTTGCACATGCCCGCCTTAGAATGATGCAGCGTACCAGTCGGAGCAGTAGTAACTGCCGCCCAGGCCCAGTCCCACAACCACACCCACACCCACTTCTACTGCATGCACCTTGCAGAAATGTAGCAAACTATTTGCCGTCTTTATTATCCTGTTTGGCTGTTTGTTTGCCTGCTTGCTTGTTTGTTTGATTGTGCTTGCATTCGAGTATTTGCTGAGCAGTTTGTTTTTATGTTTGTGTATGTGAGTGTGTGTGTGTGTGTGTGTGTGTGTGTGTCGAGCAAGTGCATTTGAATTGCTTTGGAGCGCCTCTTCCAGCATAATCAGCGAATTGGGAAAAGTAATTCCCAGTAAGAGCTCCGTGCAATCTTTTCCTTTGGATGATAATGAAATGCGTTGGGAAAATTTTAATGAAACGCTGTGAATTAATCCTTATTTAATTAGAACACACGCCTAAATTGCCGGCTTAGATACTTGTAAGTGAAGAGTCGTGGAAGGGGAGCCAAATATAAACCCTTAAATTCGCCAGAGATGTTTTCTGAATTATTGCTTTTTATATCCTGGAACTTGTTTTTATTCCAAACTTCATCGTCAGCCATGCGTATACAACTTGGGGTAGGATGGTTGGGGGTAGAAATGGAGCGAATTAGTAACAGGTCCTGTGACGGTCATCTGACAACCATTCTAGGGTAGCTTCCCAGAACAAATTGACCATAATTTCACTATCATGGTACTTGAACCAATATGAGACTAGGAACCAGAAAGTTTATTTGTCAAATACTTCAGGCAACCGAATTGTTCATGTTCAAGTGCTTCAACAATCATCTTTCTGATTCCTAGTATCGTATTGGTAATTCAGACCATCCGAGAGTACATCAGACCATCAGCTCAATGAGGGAGAAACGGACAGGGACATTGGTGACAACAGTTAATATTAATATCACTCAGCAAGGATGGACACAAACATATTGAAGAGCGTGGGAACGAGAAATACAACAGAGTCAATGCTCACAATGGATAAATCAGAAGGAAACCTAATTAGAAAATGCGAAACTGCGAAAACTGAATGCACAGCAGACCTCAACATAAACAAATGTTGTTTTACATTCATAGAGATGTAGAAATGACTTCACCAGCAGGAATATTCCTATATGATCCAATTTATAGGAAAACAACAAATAGCCAAGAGATAAGAGAAGATCTATATGCCAATACTCTCTGAATCCTTTTCAATAGCGTAGATTGAAACACGGTCCGAGACTCTATAAATGTGTCTCTATAAAATACTGCTTTTGGCCCTACCACTGGGAAGGTGCCTACTCCCAATTTGTGACGCATAGTGGGGATTAGAGAAAGCACGAGTATCTGCATTGATCCCACTGACTGAGCGATGTTTCAAATATTGCGAGTAGTTCCATGGCTCAAGTTCTGAGGAAGAGTGTACACAAAATATCACGCCAAATATATCACATGCTCATCAAACCCTATAATGAACATTTTGTACTCCTTGGGAACTGATGAAGAAGATGCGTATAAGAAGCAATTATACTACGATATGGAACAAAGTTCTGTGAGTTATTAGGGAATACAAGAAAAAAGATAGAAAAGTCACAAAAAGCACAAGAAAGCAGGATAACAGAAGCATACCTTATATATCGTATTTAACCACAAGTCATTGGTGTTGATTCTAATTCGTAGATATTCTTCATATCAGTGCTATGAATTGTCCACAACAATAGAACAAATCCTCCTTCCTTAGATGAAAGAGAATTCTAACATCACAAATTCGAGTAATAAAGGGATTAAAGTGTTTGAGAACGCACAAAGGCGCAAAGTCAAATTAAAGAAAGATCGCCCAGAAATTAATCAAACGTTCCTTGATTGTTCTTACATCGTTCAGCGAATTATGCACAGAAAATACAACTCAGTTTCTACTGGAACATTAGTAAAACAGATGAGCCATATTTCATGACAATAGTTTCTGAACCTATAAGGGAGGTAAACGCAGCTTCCTTGAGTAACTGCCAGGAGTCTGCGGCCTTCGATACTGGCACCACCAAATGAAATGACGTATAACCAACCCAGAAGTCTGCAGGCGCCTTTGTGTGAACTGCAAAATTTAAGAACATAATTTTCATAAGTGAATTCAACGATGTTGTGAAGGGGCACCAAGTCCACGCAAAATATGGAGCACTAAACCCAACTGAGTGCTGAAAGTCTAACATCTCTCTCTCTCTCTCTCTCTCATTGGGTTCACCACCAGGTCACCACAATAGATCTAGCATCATGTCGCAGTGCGTTAGATAACTTCCAACCAGTTCAGAGGAGCGACATTTTGATTATATTTTGGAATGGCATAAAATTATACTATCGGGAACCTGAGCCACGGCGACTCTTGGCCTGACTGCTCGGATGTTGCACATCTAAGAAAGTGACGTGCCAGCAGTCGTAAACAAATCGCAGCAAAACACTGCTCCACAGGAATTCCACAACAAATGCACGATTGCAAGTGGCACAGACACTTGTTGCCACATGCCATGCCACGTACAAATTACACGAGCAACTTGCTGCAATAAAATTAGAAGCAGAGGTAGTCAAAAACACAGCAATGCAAATGTGCACTCCCGGCGACTGAGCGGAGAGGTGTCCACCAGAATTATGCCACAGCCACAGCCACAGGAACAACAGAGACAGCACGGGTACGAACAACGGTCAACCGCGCCACTAACAGGCGGCAAAGAGGCGCAGCATCTCGCCACTCTACTGCTGCTGATTCCTGTGGCACGAAAAACTAATTTAAATCTAAATGTTGAATGTTGAATGCACGAATATGTCGGAGCGCTGGTAGTGAGCTGCCTACATGGACACGGCTCTGCGACATTGGATTACGCGTTCGGCGGTGGCAGGTCCCGCTGTTGACACCAGCCCAGTTGAAAGGTTAGAATTGCGACACTGCAAGCTGCTGCAGGCAAATTGAAACCTGTAACTTGTTGCGTATTGGCTCGCGGACTGTCAACCTGGATCCTTTCTAAATGTAAACTTTTTCGTTGAACACAATTTTTGAAAGCACACTGTTGGGACCCTTCCTTTCCTACTGACTCCTCCTTTCCTCTGCAGCACTCACTGGTTGGGCGCCTGGTTCAGCGCTCTGCCTCATCATCGTCGCTCTAAGCGGTGCAACCAATTCAGCGCACTTGTCTCTAATTGAAATTATGTGATAGCAGGCTCCATTCTCTGGTTAACATGCTGCCGCGAACACGAATGATGTTGTCCGCATTGTCACGCCAACTTAACTCGGCGCTTCCATTGTCGCCAGACACCACAACACCTGTGCGTGTAATTCAAGGCAATCGGCGTAAAGTGCAGTCGTGTTCAACTGCTGGAATTGCGCTGCCACTGCGCTTCTAATTGATGTCAGCCACTGCTGAAATATGTGCGCAGCCGAAAAAGGTGTCGCAACAAAACTGTGCGCATCGGCACAGCATCCCGGACACAATGCAAGAAAGCAAGGCTCGCAGCACATTGCGGCGGAAGGCTGAGGCAAGCAAGAACATGTGATGTTTACATTGTCTAATTTCACTTGTTCGGTGTCCGCTGCCGTTGGGCTCCTGCCAGGCCTGCTTGCCAGCCGGCCATGATGAGATTCAAGCTGCTGAAACTACAAACCAAACCCGCACTCGCCACCGGCCCCGAACGCAGTAAGCATGGGTGCCTTCATGTAGCAATTCCTGCCTTTCTTGTGTGTGGTTCCCAGCCCGCTGTGCTTTCATTTGCTTGCTCGTAGTTCGAAATACATGTGAAATTTTCAAAGTAAAGTTCCATCAAGTGGAAGAAGCTCCTCTGCTGTGTCTACAATGTCCAGGTTACATAGCAAGCTCACCTATTACGTTGCCCGTTGTTGTTGTAATGACAACAGTTCCTCGTCGAGGGTACACACATTCAGCAACGACACACACGAAGATTGCATATTCAGAGCAAATGGAAAAGAATACCAACGGAGCGAGCTCGTCTAATTCGCACAAATGGAAAATGTAAACGAATTTCCTGTTCATTACGAGCTCCTGCCGTTCCTTCTGCATCTCCATTTGCTGCTGATTAACACTGCTGGGTTTGCAGGGGTTGAGTTTGAGTTCGGACACTTGCCCTCAAATGCGCAAAAGCCTTGAAGGAAGTGCGCTCAGAAAAGGCCGGAATATGAGCCTGGACTGTTTGTGCAAGTCTTCCCAATGCAAATTAAATATTCCACAGCTCTTTTGAGTGGACAGGCAGGAGTAAAGCACTCCTTGCGGGCATGCTCCCTACAAGAAAAACATAAAGGATAACATATTTGGAAGAAAAGCAGCTGTTTTGACTACCAGAAGACCACACAAATGTATGTGCATAGTTTAAGTGGGCCGTAAGAAGGACGCCCGACTGGGCAATCAACGCCAAACGAGGGCAACCAACGAAAAAATGATGGACAAGTTTTAAGAAAAAAGTCCTGGGAAGAAATTAAAAATGAGAGCTAGGTTTGAAGGTGTTATGTCAACAACTTCTGAGTCAAATAGGCCCTAAGAGACTGCTAAGACTGGTTAAGCAAATTATATAGATATAACCTACCTTAGATATACACTTGCATCGGACTAGCCGAAAACAAATATTCCTAAGTAATATGCAAAATCTGATAATTGTCAGAGCAAATTTATGAAATCAGTTCTTCAAGACCTGAAGATGACTTCAGAAACCCTTCAAGTCAGAGTCACACCAAGGTGAAAGAATACTTTGTGAGAGAAAACCTTGGCATTTTGAAAGACTTTCACCTGAACTTAAATTCTTGAAGACCTGAAGATGACTTCTGAAGCACTTCGAAGCAGTGAAAAGGAGAGAATACTTTGACATTTTGAAAGACTTTCATCCAAATTTAATCCATATGAAAGCAACTGTAATTCAATCAGTAAATATCCTCCCTCTCAGTTTTCTGCTCCTCATCTATTCATTAAAGATGTGATTGCCGTTCGGTTTTAAATGCCAGAGCCGTATTTGCCGACGAGGTGTAAGTAAATCGCAGCGTGTGAGCAAACAGAGACCCAAAGGACTACTTTGATGAGTTCTGTGCAGCTCGCCAAACACTCACACCACCACAGACACAGGCACACCGGAGCAGGGCAGGCAGCAGAAATTGCAGAAGTCAGTCATGTGGTACACTTGGCACCATACACACACACACACACACACAGCTACACTTCCTCATATGCTGTCCGTAAAATATCTCATATCAAAAATGAAATTTACTTTAGTCCTTTCACTGTTTTCATAGCTTTGACGTGTGGGCTCTGCTATTACGTTGCCTATACGAGTACACATTTAGCCAAAAAAAAAAGGGAAAGGAAAGGAAGAAATTAAAAAAAGAGCAAAGACCAAAAGGAAGACGAACCAAACGTACCGAACTGCGGACTACAAAAGTTGAATTTCTAAAACAGACCCACACCAGTGGAAACAGTGAATTTCCTGCGGGGGGAAATTGAATTTCTAAGTGAAATTTCGTGAGGATTTTGTTATTTACGCAAATGCAATCTACACGGCAGCCTCCACACTCGCATGCGGGGAGCGTGGAGCAGCGGAGCAGTCGAAAACAAAGCATTTCCATTTGAATAATTTAGACATTCGGTTGATGAACAACCAACCGCATTGATAAATTCACTCCATTCAGTCGCAGCCTCCAAGAGAGGACTAGCTCTGCTGGCCTAACCAGCGGCAGGCGGCAGGAGGTAACTGGATACTCGTATGCTAATCGATATTCGATGTTATTCAGTTGTAAAGTCGGCGAGGAAAGCACAACTGCGCCAGGACCAGTGCTAGCAAATGAGAGGTTTCAATTAGTATGGAAAGGTCAAATTTGCAATATGGGCACAAGTTTTGAGGAGGACTTAAAGAATAGAAGAATGTAGTATTTATCAAGTAAAGAGAGTGGAACAATGGGCGTAAGGAGAGTGGAACCATGATTAAAATACCATATAAACCAATGTGCTTCCATGGATTTTAAGGATATGGCAACTCATGGAAGCGATTTCAAAGCGGCACACTTGCGCGAATAGGATATGGGATCATCGCTCCTCTAAGCAACTCACCAAGGAAGCTTTGAGCTCTTTAGTTCACTTATTGAGCGTGAAGTCAATTGGATTGTTGTGGTAAGCGATGGAAATGGAACTCTTCTAACTTTACACGGCACAGTAAATCTTGGATATAGAGCTGCTCTGGCGAGAAAAGGAGCCAAGAAGGGAGAAATAAATTCCTGGTTATTTGACAAAATTAACGAAACTGCTGCAACTTTGCGCGAAACAGGAACTTTCAAAGATAGCGCGGTTATGAAGAGAAGAGGAACCAAGGAGGGTGATGCATTCATTGGAATTTGACAAAATCAATGGCACTCTTCTAACTTGGCATGACAGAGTAAATCTTGGATATAGTGCTACTCTGGAGGGATTATCTAGCAATTCATTCGGTGTTTCTCGGCTCATAGCAGTAATATCTTCAACTCTACCCCAAAAATGTACATAGACATGCTTAAAGAGGCTACAGAAATGTGAATATGACCGTCGAGGGATGAGGCCTGCCCGGATTGGATTTATGCAGGTCACAATTATTTGTTTAAGAAAATCATTTTTAATTCACATCAAAACTTTTTATCACGAGTTGCAATTTGGAGTTAGAAGCATTGTTTCACTACACACACTCCACACATAAGTCCACTCGCATACGTTCATTCTCATAGCGTTTATTCTCATAGCCCTCTCGATATGAGTTTGTGTGCCATGCATCAAGAGCTGAGTGAGCAACAGCTGACTTGGGTCTTCTTCGAATTGCGAATAAAATTAATAAATTAAGAATAATTATGTTAATAATTAATTTATTAAAAGCACAGACGTAAACATGAAGCAGCCGTCATGTAACAATCTCGTAAATAGCTCACGCCGCACTAGACTGGTCACCACTCTGCCCTGGCACTGGTCGTGCGGACTGGACTGAGTCTGTAGGCAGCTGTAACCGAGCGGCAATTCATCTTCCACTTGCCCCGAATGCGGCCGGCCACTTGTGCGCCGCGGTATGGATGGACGGGCCATCAAATATTTTTTGACGTATCGTTTATAGTGCGTGTAATCATTTAAATATAATTAGGCCCTGCCCGCGCGACCACGTACGCGCGCACCTAAGCAGAGCTGTGTACGCTAATTAAATAACATAAAATATGTTAATAAGCAGCGTACCAGATAACTCGACGGTGGTTGGTAGGCTGGAGGGGGAGGAGGAGAGGGGGCACCGTAATTTTTACGCAATTTTTCATATCTTGCAGTTCGGCATCTTGTAAATAATTATAAACACGGGCTGTGCAGTAACGGGCGCTTCCGCCGCTGAAACTGCTACTGATGATGTTGATGATGATGATGATGGCGATGATGATGCCAGCATGGCCAACTTATCGCCTGTTGTTGTATTAAATCATCAGGAATTAATGAGCAGGTAGCGTGCGTGTTAAAATATCTGCGAGTGCAGTTCACTGGGCCGAGTGGCTGCCGTGCTCACTGACTGACTGACTGGATGACTGGCTGGCTGGCTGGCTGGGTTTGGAAAGGGGTGCTCCCGTGAAGTGACTGAAGTGAAGTAATTTACGGCAGTTTTAATTAATTTTAAATGCGCTGTAATTTCATTGTTTGCAGTTGCTTACTGACAAGCACTTCTATAAATTATGAAATACTCCGGCATACTTAACCGAGGGCGATAAAAAGAGGACTCCTCCTGATTCAGAGCATTTTTTGTACAGTTTTTATGAGTTCAATGGAGAATGAACCATTTAATGAGAATCGATTGGAATTCGCACTATAGTTGACAGGGAGTTGACACGGCTTCTGCAGGATACAGTTCAGTAAAAGTGGAGTATTGAAAAATTGACTGAGGAGTGACGCCCAGTCACAGAAACTTTCCTCCTTTGGGCTCTTCCCATTCAGTTTTTTGAAAATAGTTTATAGATAAGCAAATTCAAAACTCATCAGTTTGCACTTACGGTCTTCCATCGAATTTTTTTGATGCTCTCAAAAACTAGTTGCATGTATATTTTTCGACCACTTCCCAAGTTCTTCTCATCATCCAAATAATAGTTGAAATTCCCTGTCTTAGTCTGATCAGAAACGCCACTGAAATTGTCTTCAATCTGGCAAAACCTCAGCAGCTTCGTACTCATATTTCATATACTCGTACATACGAGTATCATGCACAACTCCTTGACTCCTTGACATTTCAATAGAAGCTTAAAGTGTTCCACCAATATTACCACATCTCCCTGAGAACTGCTCAACCTGCTTGGCACATAGCAATTACCATGTGAACAACACAATTATCCACATCAAAGCCGAATGCGAGCACAATATTCAACTTCGAGGCAGTGCAACGATGCGAATGTGCCGCACAATGTGCTGTGGCAAATTTAAGTTGCTGATTTGATGCCAACCAGACGCACAACCAGCGCTGACAAATGAAACCCTCCTCCTGCCTGGCTGGGAATATCTGCGCCTATGCCACTTTGCAGTGCTTGTCAAGACTGCCGCAGTCGAGCATGAAATATGCAAGTAATACGCCGTCACTCAACACAGCCACAGCCTAAAACTGCGTTTCCAGCTGAGTTGGCATTCGTCATTATCAATGGCACAGTTGTCAACGCACACACGGGAAGGAAGTTAGCAATTAATGACAAATATTGAGCGTAAACAAAGCAGCGACAGCGTTCGTTGTAGGAAGGAAGCCATGGAACAAGGAAGCAAGCAAGCAAGGTAGAAGCAAAGAGGTTCTCAACGAATGTGGCACTTGAGTAGTTGAGTTCGTGGCGGAAGCAGGATTGCCAAAGCAATTGCTTTAATTATTGTTGTGTAAGGAAATTGAGAATTAAGATGAATAAGAGCTGACTGCCACTGAACTCCAAGTTGTTTTGAGGCATTGTTTCAAGGTCATATTGGTTCATACTCAAGCGAAAAGACGCTAACTCAATGTAGTACCTGGCGCGCATATCCTTTGTAAAACTAGGCAAACATATGAGCAACTATTCTGGAATTTCTGTCTCCGCCGACGGACGAATTGGCAACTCTGCCCGGCACTGCGTATGAGCGATAATGAATTCGTTTGCCTGAATTGGCGGATAAGTGTTGAAACCTGAACATGTTCATGATTTATTCTTGAGCGCTTAGTGCGAAATTATAAAAGATTATAAACCTTTAAGAAGCTTCGCTGATTTTCGTCTGTAAAGCCCTCTGCACACACACAACCAACCAGTTCCTCGTTTTGCCGGGGGTCCACTATAATCCTTACACACTGGCAGTCATTCATTGCGGCAAATACGCGGAGCTCATTACCATATTTGTATGCGGGAATGTCGCATCATTATTCACGGCGTATTTAAAGGCTGAAAAATGACAAAAGGCGTAACCACTCAAAGCGCAAAGGAGTCTCGCAATAAAAATGCGCCCAAGTGCATTCCAATTAAAAACGCAAACAACAACACCAGCAGGAACCGAACCGACACAACAATGCACGGATTGAGGGGTGGGGAGAGGCAGAGGGAGGGCCGTACAGGCCAAACTAACGCCACACTAAGCTGCGTAAACCGTGGCAGTGGCGCAGCAAAAGCGCCACGCCTCGTTGCCCAGCTAAGAGCACGGATTCGCACTTTGTCAACGTAAATGGAGGATTAAAATGCAGCGCAGCAAAGCCAGCGTGTGTGCGAGAGTGTTCGTGTGTGTGTGTGTGTGTGTGTTGGGCCGTGTTAGTGCGGAGGCTGCCGATTACGATTAATGAGTTGCACTTAAAATTGCGGCAGTCAACAATAATCAAGCTCAAGTGGCGTGCCGGTTGTGTGCTCTCCAATTTGCACCTGAGCTGCAGCTGGAGCTGAAGTTGACGCTGCTTTTTGGCGTTTGCTGATGAGGCTGCTGCACACAGCATTTGCTGCATGGCTGGTGACACTAGTCACACCTAAAGCGCTCGCAGTAAATAAGTGCGTCGCACAGTGCAACGATACCGCACAAAAATCACACAAAAACGGAAGCAGTTGAGGGCCTTTTTTATGCAATTCTAAATTCAGTTTCTTTGTTTTGCGGTAGATTCTTGGATCAAGACATATCTTCCATTCGAATGTATGAGTCAAACATCTTCAAAATCATCCCAGATAGTGTCATAAAAGAAGTCTGCTCAAAATGAAGGGTAATCGTTCGAGTGCTCAACCCAACCATGGATCTGGACCCAATATGACTGGAATTTGTTTGTCAACCACAGACTCATCCCAAAACTGAACAAATTATCGAAAAAATATCAGAAAGACATACGGAGCAGCGGAAGAAGTCGCCAACAACAAACCATCCGCATGAAAGCCATCTTTAAGACAATGGTATGCACCGCGGACGAAACCAGAGATATCGAGAAGGATGAAGCTACGAATTTTCGAAGCCTGTATGGTCAACACTGAGCTACGGCAGTAAAACTAAGACTAATTCGTAGGAGATTAGCCGGAAAAAACATAACAGGAACGCTGGTTGATAGTTTGCGATCACATTTTCTCTACCAGCAGGGGAAGACTCCAACCAAATCATTCATATTGGTGTCCACGGTCTCAGAGAATATGAAGTCCATTCAACTGGGTATGAGTCTGCATCTACATCTCTTGGGAAATGTTCTAAGATCGTGGACAGAGAGAGAGAGAGAGAGAGAAATTTCTCTTAGTTATATTAGTTAATAAAAATGGAATAAATTCGGGATAATCTAAATATAATACCCTAGACAATGTATAATTCTCATGTAGAGTTAACTGGTTCAGTAGAACTTTAAAACATTGGAAACAGCAGGGTTCGAAACTGATTTCATAATTTGCAAAATGCTGACCCTGCCTGTTGTTGCTCATAATGTTGAACAATAAGCTGCTGAAGATATTTTTAAGTCCTTCATGGGATATTTGGATTGGTGTGAACGGACAAAGATAGAAGAATAAGGCACAGCCGGAAAATCTACAAACTGTGCTGCGAGTGTCGCCAATCCACTGGCAGCATTCGCGGCAACTTGCTCTGCAGCCAAATTTATAAGCACGAACACTCCATTTGCTCTGCCGTATGAAGAGTAACGCTTTAGCTAAGATGATCCTCGTCTTGAGTCCGTTAAAATGGAGAAGACAACCGGTTGGAGGATGACACGATCACCGACACCAGAACGTTTGGTAAAATAAACTGAAATTGGATCACATAAAGCAGTCATCTACGAACACTTGCAAATACTCAGGCCACGTGGATCCTGGTAGTCCTATAAAGTAGAGTGAAGTAACATTACTTTGGATCGATCTGAGTGGGTCACAAATGACCTAAAATAATAAACTATAAACTTTGAAGTTTGGCCTTTAGATATACAATTGCGGAGGTGCTTTCTCTTCGCTTGGCGACGAGTATTAATGGTAGCCAGTAAAGTTGCAACTCTCGACCGCTCGACTAAAATGTTGAGTCTTCTGTTTGCTCCTCGCACCACTGTGCTGCGAGTGTCGCCAACCCACTGGCAGCATTCGCGGCCACTTGCTCTGCGGTATGCTGCGTGGCGCAAATGACTGATTGCGTGCCGCTCGACTGGTCGCATTATTCTTTAGCCCCACTCGCTGGCGCAGCGCCTAGCGGCATTTGGCCTGGCGTCATGATTCCTGTTGCCCAACATCGGAATTGATTTAACGTATGCGATTTAGTTAATGGCGCAGTGGATTAAGTCTTCGCTGGCATGGCTGGAAGCGCGTGTGCAACTTGTTTCTGCATGATTGGGGCAATTTTTAAACAGCAACCCAGCAAACCGGCAACATGCGCACTTGCGTAGCCAGCTTTGACACTTCACGCTGGCGCGTTCCGCTTCTAAATCTGTTTGGCGCGCGTTCGGACGCAATTTGTTGTCATTTGCGCTGACATGCGGCACGGGACAAATGTCGCATTTATTCAAAAAGTTTGCTGCTTAAGCAATTTAGGAGCGCAATCAAGCTTTAAGTTAAATCCTTCCTGCTTGCTACAAGCTGCTTGCTGCCAGCTGCCTGCTGCCGGTGCGTGCGTGCGGCAGCTGCTGCATTCGCGGCCGGCTGCAGTGGTGTGCGGCGATTAACGCCACTTGATTAAACTCATTCCTTTATTTTTTGCTCGCTTGCTGCTTTAACTTAATTAACGTGTGGCACTGCAGCGACTGTTGCAAGTGAGCTCTGTACTGCTCTGCTGTGGCTCAGTGTGCTGTGCTGTCCGGTGTTGTGTTGCGGTGTGGTGTGGTGTGGTTGCGAATGGTGTGGGTTTTCGCCTTGCCACTTGCCTGTCATAATTTATTGTGTTTGTGTATCTTGTTTGTCCGCTGCGAGTGCAACTGCTGTATGCAACTTTTCTTTGGCTTTCGAACTGTCCCCTTCCCCTGACATGGCCCCGTCCCCAGCTCGTGGCCCGCGCTCATATATCCAGTAGCAGTTTCTGATCAATTTGTTTTGACATACGAGCATTTTCCTATTGACAGCGCTTTAATGGATTAATATTTGTAAATGTCGTGTTTGCTGCTTCGTACGTCTCAATATTTGCTGTGGCAGTTGTTGTGGCAGTTGTTGCTGTTGTTGGTGCTGTTGTTGTGCCTGATGCTCTGGCCAATAAGTTGAGCAGTTTAGTTGTGTTGAGTGTTTATCTGGGGTTTCTTTTATAAGCGATAAATTACGAAAATCTCTTGCATGACAATGTAAACACAGCTAAAATTGCTGCTGGCAGCTGACTCCGGCTCTGCTGGCTCTAGTGCTGATTCCGCCTCTGTCTCCGCCTCTGTCTCTGGTTGCGTTTATGTTCTCTGCTCTGATGTTATCGGATTTATTTGAAAAAGTTTTTCCATCAGCGATTTCTGAGTGCGGGTCTGTTTAGCGCTTTAATTAAACACTTGTTACAATATTTGCAAGTGGTGCAAAAATATCGTTCAAAGCAATGAAAAGCAACTGGCCTCGTGCAATGACGAATATTGTTCTGACGACTGTAGGGTGCAGAACCACAAAGACACTCAGTGAGTTCGAATCGGTTTTATCCACTCATTGCCTCTTACGGGAACTGAAGTTATGGGGAAGCAGAGACCCGACTCAGAAACTCGTGGCAACAGTTGAAATCTTATCGATAATAGAAGAAGCATGTTTTGGGAGACTCTCAGAGATAAATGGACATAAATCGATCTGTGATTGAAAATTATTGTATAGAGAAGGTAGAACTACTAGAGACACAAAACTACCCAAAAATATAACTTGAAAAAATTCCAAACTTTTTAAAAAATGTTTTAGGGAAATGTCGACACCCGGTGCAATTAGACAGTAAGGAAAGTACTTCTCCATTGTGTATTAGAGAAAACTGAATTAGCGATCGAATGAGCTGTAGAAGTAAACTCAGCATGAATACGATAACGAGAACCAGGAGCATTAAAATCGGAAAAAAGTCCAATATAAAGATGTGTAGGCAAGAGATGCGAAGGTCCTTCAAATATTTTTTGTATACAATGAGAGGAAAGAAGCAAATTTTTTATATATGTAAAGAGGAAGTTCTTAGGAAGTCATGGAATCAGAGAATTCTACAGGTACTAGTGAGAATATGATGATGGTGATAATTATGATGCTGCTGAAAGTATTTCTAGTGAAAATGATGACTATATGGATGATGCTATTGGTGATATCAACGATGATAATGGTGAAAATATATCCAGTGAAAATGCTGACTAAGTGAAAGATGTTATTGGAGATATCAATGATGATAATGGTGAAAATACATCCAATGAAAATGATAACTATGTGAAAGATGTTATTGGAGATCTCCACGATGAAATGAAATATGGTATTGGAGGTGTGGAATGACTGAAAATGAACAAAATAACTTTTTCCAACGAAAATATGAAATATGATATTGATGATATTGTGGTCGATCACAATATCACAATAATAGGTTAGGTTAGAGTAGACGCCTTCTTCTGAAAACCTCACTCAAAGGCTGATTGTGAAACCGACTCTACTACCCCATCGACTCCGTGAGGAACCATGATAGTGTTAAAAATTCAGATAACAAAGAGAATAATGATATTGAAAACAATGCTGATATTTTTGATAATGACGATATCGATCACAAGAGATGATGAGAATGTAGATAAAAGTAAGAATGAATTATATTAAGATAACAATAGTAATGGAGATAATGTTGACTTATTTTATCACACAGAATTTTATTACAATGGTGATAATGTTCTTAATAACTATAATGAAAACAACCAGGATAACCATGATAATATGGTATATCCATGATATATACCATGATAATATACATACTCGTATACGAGTATTATCCGGAAGAATTCGAATCATGGGCTATCATGTCAATTATGATGATGACGAAAGCTACGTCAGTGACATTGATTATTATTCAATGCATTTTATACTTGTTTATTATCTATTTTGCTTCGTTATTCAATAAACTTCCAAAGTGATTTCCTGTGAAAATGTCTCTGCACTGGTCTATACAAAATACTCGATTATACAATTACCGCATCTCCCCTCCCCTCCCTCACACATATCTTCAAAAACCCAGCAACTGCATAAAAGCCTTTCAAAGTTGTCAATTTGCAGAAAAGCCGAGCAAATTATCGCATTAACAGAATTTGACAGGTTCATTAAGAAATTATTTGCCACAATTCTCATGCGCTGCTTCCGGACGTCGGCGTAAGTATGAATGTGTCTGTGCGTTTTTGTGTATGTGTGAGAGTAAAGCGCATAACTATGCTGCACTAAATGCGTTTCAGACAATCTCACAGCCACACTCGCAGCCACAGACACTTCGCTTGGGCTGGCATACTGCATCGGAGGCAATTATGGCTAAAATGAAAACATGCCAACGCGGCATTGAAACGTCAGTCAAAGTGTCGCTCAGTGGCTGTGTTGCCAACGGAGGAGCAACAACAATAACAACAACAACAAACGACAATAATAACAACAACAACACTTCCAATAAAGACAATGGCAACGCAAGCACAAGTGACACGCTCATGTGGCACGATAAAGGCACGTATCTGAACGATCCGATGCGTTCCGATTTCGGCAGAACTGTGCGGCACAGGAGGCGTACCGGAAAAATTGCCAGGATTCTAAAAGGTTTTCCATGTAACCGATAAACGGAAAATTGAGTTGTTTGCTTGCCACCTCCCCGCCGCCAGTAGCCCGGTTAACCGCTCCACGGAGGCAGCAGCGGCAAACATTGAAAAAGGCAAAAGCGCTGCAGGCACCGAAAAAGTGCTTCCGGTTGTATGCACTCCACCGCTGCAGTGGTGGCCGGAATGTGTTCGCCTGGAAAATGTTTTATTGTACGCAGCGCTCGTTTGGCACCACTCAAGCTTAGAACTTGTTAACACACTCGCAGCGTCCGAAGTCAAATGCTGCAAAGCAAAACAACAGCAGAAAACTAGCAACGCAAAAAGCCAGAATCAGTGGCGCAGCACATCCGCAGTAAACGCTCCCGGCCCGGCTGCTCCTACGCCTGACCTCAGAGTTAAGCCGCTGTTAATCCACTCGCTGAATGCGCCTCGTACTCGTATCGGTTACGCTTGAATTTTGTGGACCTTTCAGCAGACTACCCCAGAAATACGCCGGCATTGCTGGCTGCGGTACGAGTAAATTATGCCAAAATGAGCACAGCCGAAATGCTAATTTCTTCCTTTTTGTGGTCCGCGTATATGTGTGTGACTCTGGATGTGTATGTGTGAGTGTGTGACGTAACAGCGAAAAAAATTTAACGCCATGTTTGGCATAAGCGCAAATGTTAATGTTACAAATCACCTGTCGCGGCGGGTAAGTACACAGCTCCGACAGCTCCGGCAGCTCGGCAGAAAAGGGAGTTGGTGTTTTAATTTGAGGTAATTGACTTTTAAGTGGTACACAAATGGGCTGCATTTAAATGCCCACCGAAACAATTGTGGAACTTGCAATTTCAGAAGTTGACGCTGAGCAGAGGACAACCAACAATGTCATAATTTCGTCTGGCTCTACGCATGCGGTGAGGGCAAATGCAGAGCTCCATGTCAGGTATCTACAAGTAGAGTAAAAAGTGTATTCTTTCCAGGAGTTATTGCGTCATTCGCTATTTTGAATCTCATCCAAACTCAATCTGAAATTAGGAAACAAACAGAGCTAATTCCTTCCTTAGCACACTGAGTGCAATCTTTGAACTGAAAATTATTCGTCGACTTCTTACCATCAGAATGAGAAATCAATCCAAAAGTGAGCTGAGAGGGCTGAGGAGAGTGCTACCTTGCAATCACACAGTTATTGAGTTATTGTGAAGATTCTATTATAGGAAAGGTCTGGCAGGAACAGCTCACAACTTTACTTTTATTTTCCAATCATTCCATGTATGTAGAATAAATACTTCCATTCAGGTTAGAGAGGAAACAGTCTCGAAGATTTCCACTCCCTGAACTCGTTGAAAATGATCTCCTAATATTCTCCTTTAGATTCTCCTGGAATAGCTAAATTGCACTACTGTCAATTGTGTTCTCTTTTGCTCCCATACTCTACAGTTTTATTGTTGAGAAACGATATAAGTGGGTGGAGGTCATACATAGACAATATATATAATGAACTTTATGGGAGAATCGAATGATCTGCTACTGTAGTACCTGAAACATATTTCCTCCCTCACACCCTTTTAGGGTAAACGACAATCTGCTGTTGTAACGAAGGCCACCACAAGCATAGTAGACTCTGAGATTATGAGATTATAAAATTGACTGAATGAAAACTGCTATTTCAAATGAAGGTAGTACTGGACCATCTCAGAGCGTGAGTATTAGTTGCCTTGTCATCCTGTATACAATATCTCTTCTTATCCAGAAGACCGAATTTGTTAAGGTCATCTTGGATCATAAAGTGGCTACCTAGAAAGATCTTAAGTCAACATATTAATAATTAAATCCTATGGTTTCACGGGGGAGCAAAGGGCTCCAAAGAAATTATGAGTTATTTCCTATTTATTGTAGTGGATGAAGTGATCGTTTATGGAAGCTGATGCAGTGATCCTGTACAGAAGGCATCATATGTGTAGTTTAACACCAAAAACACGTGCTCAGTATAGCCATTTATCCATATGCCAGTCTCCGACTTAGAGGAGGACCCTTCACATCCACATCCTTCACAGACTCAGTGGCAATGTAGGTGACAAAGTGTATGTAAGCCACAATTAGTCTCGTCCCTGATAAAGCGTAACTTTATATGTGCGAGCATACTATCTGTGGACTATCAAAGTATTCTGTTATCAGTTTCGAGAGTCGTCATCGACAGTGCTTGGAGGGCCGATTAGCTGCCAAGGGACTAAGTAATGACAGCTTGAAACATTGAAAATAAGTCAACCAAGTTCTGGTTCCATTGTAAACTCTCTAATGAAATATGACAATAATGAAATAACTTCTTCAGTAACTGAGTTTAATCCATAAGCTTCTTATTATTGACCACCAACTCCGATCACATAAAGTGATTTAGTTGTCATTAAGGTCGGAAGGATCATTAGTTATAGGAATTACAGTACTCCTAGAGTACATAATTGTTGTCACTACCTACTCTCATTGTTTCGTACAGTTCAAGTAAAGACAGGAAAATTTGAGGTTCTCTTCATTTGCTCTCTCCATAATATGTATTAAAGTTACAAGCTAAATCTTCCAGTATCATCAATTTGAGAGTAAGGGTTCATGCCCAAAGCGGGAGAATCCCATATTATCCACTGTCAATTAGCGGAGACTCCATAGAGGTACAGTAAATTAATCGTTTCCATTGTGATTGGCCAATTCTGAAAGTGACAGAGGCATACAATTCCCAAACGAGATCGAGCAATTCATAAAAATCTTAGAGCCAATCAACTAAAGACGCTTCTGAACCTTTTGGTGTGGTTTTAAGACTCATCTACCCAACTTTTCGAGACGATGTGCTTATTGAGCTTTAAGCAGTCCTTTCAGAGCGACCATATTTGCAATCCTTTAAACTTCCAGAGAAATGAACCATCACATTTGCAGTCCTTTAAACTTCCAAAGCTACTACCACTCCGTCAGCATTGGTGGAAGGTGGATCAATTTGAAGTGAGTGTGAGTAAACTCTGAATGTCAAACGCCTCCATTGACATCATTTACAACAAAAGTATAGCATCCGGCCAGTGCACTTCAATGATCACTCTCCATTACCTCAACAAATGGGAAGGAAAACACCGAAACGCCCGCTCAGAGTCTGCCACAATAAAAAGAATGTGCGTTCAATTCAAGTACTCGCAGTTTGTTATACTAAGCCTGGCTAATTTCTGGCTCTTTCAATATTTTGCTAACCACCCCTCCCCAGCCGTACCACAACCGCTGCCAAAACTGCACTTAATTGCAACTCATACGCCCATTCGGACACTCGAATGTCGTCACAGTTGACGGCCCGTTTGGCCACTACCAAACTACTTCCACGCTGCGAAATTTTAATTGCAGCGCCTCCTGCCCTCCGCACCTTACATCCACACGCGGACTTTGATAGGACGTGCGGCTTTGGTGTCATCTCTGTGCTTGGCTGGGTTTTTGATAAGTAAAGTGGTGGGCTTACTTACCAGAGAGAGGCCAGCGTCACCCTCCCAGCCGCTCCGCTGCCGTTCGTCCGCAGCAGCCATGTTGCCGTAGTAGGGCAGCGGGCATTGCAGCCGCGATAGACGGCGAACGAGGAAAACCAACGCAGAATTAAGACAGTGGATTAATTTTGTTGTTGCTGTCGTTGTTGTTGTTGTTATTGTTATGTTAATTGACCATTTCGGAGTCTTAAAGGCAAATTTGGTCAAACGGTTTTATTACATTTTTCGGTTTTATTTGTTTTTTTCGGCTTTCAGCTTTACTGCGAACGCAGTCGCCTTTGGGAATGCGCTTGCGCAGATGTCTTGGCTGAGATATGCAAATTTGATACAGAAACTCGACGCGCGTTCGCTCACATATGAAAAGCATTTTCCAAACTCTGTTTAATTTGAATTTTAGTAATTCTTGTTTACTTTTTATGTTGTTGTTTTCTTTCCATAGTTTTTTTGCATACATTTTTTGTTGCTGTTTTTTCTATTTTTGCATTTTAATTGACCGAATCAGGCACTTGCAAAATCTTTCCGAGCTGACTTTGTCATTGTTTTTGTTATGGCTGTTGGTGTTGTTCTTGTTGTTGTTGTCACTGCTGTTGGTTTGGCTGTCTTTTGGCTGGCCACCTGTCAGTGAACTTTTACGGTTAAGTCCATATTTCCACACGATGACAAACGCGGTTGTCAGTGCGCGCTGCCGTCAGTTGGCACAGTTTCCTCAGTGGTCAGTGAACCAGGCGGCAGAATAGCCCAGTCACCACCCGCGGCTAGAGATGACAAAGTAGAAACGTTTCCCTAATTCAGTTTATGCCAGGGTGAAGTGATATTCGGGTGCATAATTTATCGATATTTTGACATGATGAATTCATCGATTTCTGAATATCGATATTTTAATATGATCAATTTATCGATTACCAAATATTGATATTTTATGTGATGGATTTATCGATATTTTAATATGACGGTTTTATCGTTTCCCAAATATCAATATTTTGATATGATGAATTAATCTATGATCAAATATCGTAATTTTTATCAATAAAAAGATTACTTCAAAAAATTTCGATGCTTGGGAAAAACGACTGCCCAATGTAAATATTCTTGAAGCATTTTTCAAATTTTATTGAAATTCACATTAGTTAAAATACAAATTACGATGGTGATGCCGATTGTAAAAGAAATAATCAATTGTTACTCAAGCAATTTTTGAATCTTCAGTCGAAAATATTTTTTAAATATTTCAAAGAAAAAAATGTATTGGGATGCTTTCCTTCCATTCGTCGCTAAAGGAAATACCACATCAAGCTATGGCTTCAAATACACGTGCCATTGAAGTCACAGCGTGGTGTGAGGTAGTCATAGTTAGGAATGCCCTCAAAATGTTGTAAGTCCTGTATCCCTAGCATTCCATTGGTGCGTAGCTTATAGTCCAACAGCTGAATTTGCAGTCGTCCCTTCACCAAAATCCCTGACAGGTAGCAGAGTAAGCATTACGTCTAAAGCTGCCATTGAAGTTGTTCTAATAGAGCCAGTTATGAATATCTCCGCCGGTCTTTGTACCTTTGTTACCAACCTATTGACTTCCCGTCCACCAACCAAGCACTCCATAAAAACGTAACGAGTGGCACTAAGAACCATAAAGTAACCAGTAAAGCAGCAACTAGTCTACCATGAGTGATATGCAAATAAATTTGAGTATAAGACTTGTTTGCGGGTCATCATCATTTGGACATGATTCGCATGAATTGCTTAAACTGCGTTTGCAGCATTTATGACGAATGTTGCATATTTTATGCCATTTTATATTTCAATATTTTTCATAGAACTCCAAGACTCAGGCATTGATCCTAGTTTCTCTATTTCATCCTCTTCCGATTGGTTTTTTTTTTTTACTGAAAGCAACGATGCGTTCAACTGGCTTCTGACTTGACGGACGCACCTTTAATTGACTTCCACGTCAATTCAAAGCATTCCAAAAGTAAACAACCTCCTCTGGACATACGCACCACACTACTTAAGGTCGTTACACACTAGCGGACAGTGTCTTAAAATCTGGCCAAAATCTCAAATTGGGTGTGAAAAAGTGACACAATTTTGTTTAGAATTTATGAGAGAAATTGAAATTTCTGCAGCCTCCTGGAAAGGTCGTTTACAATCCCATTAAACACATCATCGTGTAGCTGGACCCCTGTTAGTTGCCTCTGTGCCTGGCTGCGGCATTTGGAGCGCCAAACACACTCCAACTGTCAAATTACAATTGCCCCAACTGACGCACTTCCTTCTCGGTTTCAAGAGCCACACTCTTTCGCGGAGCCGTCGTCCCAATTCCGCCTGCCGTGAGTCTCACACTCACAGTCGCTGTTGCTGTCGTTGTCGCTGCAACTGTCAACGGGCGCTGACACTTGGGCTCTGTGAGCCGGTGCCGCTAACGCATGCGCATGCGTTCCTTTGACGCACATTAATTATGTGGCAATATATGGCGCGGCAATTTAGTTGTACCAAATCGCTCTTTAGCCACATAACTTCGAGTTCGCTCGTTCGACCGCATTGCAAAACACCGACAACAAAAACACCAGCAACGCCGGCCTCCATGTCGCCGCTCAAATGGCGAAATTGGCCAAAAGCGTGCAGTGCGCATCTCGTTACAAGTGTTGACAATTAATGTCAACACCGCTGGGCCGCTAATTTATTTGGTTGGAGCATTTTAAATAAGAGCAAAGCAGGCGCGCTGCCCGTGTCCGCCAGGCGACAATTGCGTGTGGCGGTGCTGCACTGTATTGATGGGTTGACAGTGCTCCGCGCTCCGTGCTCCGTGCTCCAGTTGCGTGGCGATGTGGTATTTCGTTATGGTAGTGTTGACATCCTTAACACAAAATGCTTACATTTAATTTGCTGGTGTCGTCGCTATTTCAAATTGAATACAGTTCCTCTGTGAATGTGGATGGAGGTAAGGGTCACAGTAACGGTAACAACAACGGTAAAGGAGGTTCATGCACATCAGTTATCTGAAAAAGGAGAGATGTGTTTATTATTGCAGGCGTTTGCATACAAGGAATTGGATGCTTGTGATTTGGTGGCCGCTGCGAACAAGAGATGAACCCGCAGCATTCTCCGCAGTCCTAGTTGGAAAATTTCAATTCTAAATGATATGGAAATGACTTCATGCAGTAATCTGAGGCATGATTTATGAGGCAGCAGGATAATGCTACTCCACACACTCCCATTAAATATGATCCGGATGGAACCCAAACTGATACCTATCAGTATTCCTCTTACATTGCTTCCCACTTCCACTGCCTGCCGTTGTTGTGGTTGTTGCTCTTTGTTTATTCTACTCTCCATTGAAGTCAAAGAAGCATCTCGCCATGCATAGGGCAACTTGCTGAACATCGTTGTGATGGAATTCGGAGTCTTCCTTGCGGCTAACTTGGGACAACAACAAGAGAGCGATAAAAGGCAATGGAAGTGGGAAGCAAGTTAAGAGGAATACTCATAAGAAGTACTTATTAAGTACCACTTTGTTTTCCATCAAGATCATACTCATCATATGCGTTTGGGCAACATTTTTCTAATTAGCCATAAATAAGTCAATGTCCTTAATCACACATTACGGATTCGTAGCCTCACTACAAATATGATCAAAGAGCTGCAGGAGCTTTGTGATTTATGTAGTGAAAAACTCGGGATATACGAGACAATAAGAAAAGCAAAAAGATTCCCCGTGCTATGAATCTAGAAGGGACCGAAGTTTATTTGGAGTTAGAAGCGCTATTCTGGAATTTTTCTTAGATATATCCGGTTTCCATAAATAAAGGTGTGCTCCTAAATTCTACTCTTAATGTCTCTTTTTCTCTCTTTTTACGTCTTACTTTCCCTTTTTCACTCTTTCTTTATGTTTTCTTATCCGGTTATTTTTGAATCTTTATGTCTCCTTCATCCACATATGTGCAGGTCCATAAAAATATGTCATTATGCTCCTTCTCTCTTCATATATTTGGGTCCCTTTTGTACTCTTTATTTATGTTTTCTTTCCTTTATACCACATCTTTCCTCGAAGCTTCCTCTAATTACTAAAATACACTAGGATGAATGGATGAAACATCTTATTTATCACTGTAAAAGCCACGTCTTAAGAGAATGAAATAAGCCGTGATACATAAACAAGGAGAATGCTTCCTAAGTCTGTGTTATAAGATGCTGACTGAATGAAATAAATATAATAATAATATATAAATCAATACATCTCAGTCAACGGACGTGGCTGAAGGAATAATAAATGAAAGTTTCCTATCTTTTGTGTTTCATCAAACTGGAGCCTTGCTTTGAGTCTGTGTTGCTCAGTATTCGAACAGTGTTGAAATGGAAGAACTTCCAAGTACTTTCACTGTATTAACGGAAGACAGTTTGATGTCCTGGTATTTTTTTTTTTTCGAAAACTAGTCGTATATAGCACACAAACCAAAAGACTTCCGTTGTACTATATTTGATGCTCCATCCTGGTGTAATGGCTTAATAGAATATCTTCGTAGGTCCCAAGCCCACTCATGATCTAAGCATCAAATACTGTCGTAGAGAGATCTATATTCTCGCTTCTGTAGTTCTAGAAAAGCACTCAATTATAGCGAGAGGAACTGAAGCAACAGGACGGTTTCCAAGACAGTTCACTCCTGCGTTGTTCACTCCGCTTAGCGCCGAGTTATTGACTTGTTGCATGGTTGGCGGGCATGTTTAGAGCTACTAAAGCGAAATTCATTCATACTCGAGGTATCCGTACGTCTGCGAATGCATATTTGCGGATTCCTTCGGAGCAATGTCAAAACTATTAATTAAAACAAACAGACCCGACCGAACACCATTTTGTGGCGGCAGCCGCCGGTGGCACAACCACCAAGGAGAGCGCCCACTTAACAACAACACTTGCAGAAGTGTAATTTATTGTTTGTTGGAACAAAACAAAGGGCACTGCCCACTTATTGCTCATTATGCAACTGCAAACAGACACACACGCGGCAAGGGCAACACTCACAGGAGTGTGTGAGTGTTGGCCGCAGGCAGGCTGCTTAAAACATGGTAAATGAGCGCTAATTTCGCAGCAACACAACTTGAGGTAGGTTAATTTTATTGGCCAAATAAGTGGGTATCAAATTTAAAGGTTTGTATATTGAAAAAAAAAACGAGAACAATGTGAAAAGGGAGCGGAGAAATTAAAACAGAACTGCATACGGGCCTCGGGAGGTAGTCATAAGTACGGACGTATCAAGTGTTAAAGGGGTGGCGAAGGCAGAGCGTGTTGCGAGTGCATGAAGCGTAAAAATGAGGCAAAATAAATACTCGCAAGAGCCCAGTCAGACCAAGTCGGGCCGGGTTGGGCCAAGCTAAGAGTGGCTTGATTGATTATGGCCAAAGCGGAATGTGCAAAAAATATGCTAGGCAAGAAAAAAGGTTACGAGCAAGAAAAACGCGGAGCAAACAGCAGAAAAGGAGGCAGCAGAAGGGTGCGTGTTGTTGTGGAACAATTTAAAATGGCTTACAGAAGGTCAGGCACATTAAACGCTCGCCATGCATGCTGGCCCCTGAGTCTGTGTGTCCGTGTGCCCGTGTGTTAAAGTGGATAATTTCTGGCAAGCAGCACCACAAAAAATTCAATTCAAATTTCAAACCAAATTGGATGTGGCTCTGGCTGTGGCTCTGGGTCCGGTGGGCGACTGCTCAGAATCTATGAAGTGATCGCACCAATAATTTCTATAATTTTAGTTTATGCAGCCGCGTGATCTGCACAAAATTTTCCCCACATTTTCCGCAATTTTCACATAGCGCAGTTTCGCAGCAGCGGCGCGTGAACTCAAAGGTACGAGTGCGATGGGCCCATCATTGGCCAATTTTCACGTTGTTGCCTGCCACGAGTGCTGTGCGAGCGGCTGTGTTCTTGATCACATCATGTGATCATGCGCCGATCGCTCGCACAGCCATCACTGCCACAGTCAAGTCCTCGGTTTGCTGCACCTCTCAGCCGCGTAATTGTGGAAATGCTGCTGCTCGCTGGCGTCTCGTCTCAAGCACTCGTAACGCGCATTGCTTCAAAATCGCACTTGACCGCACGGGAAGCGGTGGAATATTGCACTCCAAAAAAAGGAACACAAAATGTGTTGCTGTGAATTTTATTTGTGTTTATTGTGCGCGATCTTCCGCTTGGCCGGGGCGCTCTAAGTGCATACACCCACGTCTTTACGCAATGCGCTCCACACCGTTCCTGCTCGTACATAAGTGAAACGCGAGCAACACCACGCGAACAACAGCGATCGTGGCTGCCTGTTGCGCATTTCGTGCGACTTCAGTTCCCGCGCCTCCACCTCCCACGGGGCCATATGCCGCCTGCTTGTTCACGGCACACCACTGAACTTCGTGTCCAACGCTAACAACAGCAACAACAGCCACAACAGCAACAACAACAACTTTATCACTAGTGCGGAAATATCTGAAATTGTACCATTAAAATTGCCAAGTGATCCTCGACGATGATCAGCGCGGTGTTCCTGCGTCGTGCCCGCGGCTGAAATTAACCTGTGCGCTTTGGCTCTGCAGTTGGCTGGGGCTGGGGCGTTCGTCGTTCGTCGTTTCGGCTGCGACCACGGCTCCAGTTGCAGAGCTCACTTTCATCTCCCACCAGCCCGGGCCCGAGTATGGTCACCGTGTTAGCGTATTTGCCATGGCTGCACTATAAATTCTATTGGCGTATCTATCTACACCATTTCTAATTTAATTTCTATTTTTCGCTCAACTTTTCTTTTTCCTCTTTTTCGCTCTTATTTTTCCTATTTATTTATATATTTTTTATTTGTTTTTGTTGTTGTTGCCGCTTTTTTGGTGGTGTAATTTCAGTTTAAGCGTTTTGGCAACAGTTTCGCGCTTTCCACTTAAAGTCGTGATTTATAATTCTTTTTTATGTTAAATTTTAGTGCGGCTTTTCACGCCACGACACGCAATTGTTGCTCTGTTCCACGGAGCAACTTGCTCTGTGCTCTGCATTTCCTCTTCCCAGCCACTTCGGCCTCAAGTCAAATGATTCTGCTCTCCGCTTTAATTAAGTGGAATATTAGCGAACAACATCTTGATCGAAACTGTGGCAGGCACTTCCAGAGAGCACTTGGGAGAATGGACGCAGTTTGCGCAGCCATTAATTGCTGTCCATGGCAATCACACAGAGGTCGCGCTGATAAGTCCATTGGATATTATCATGGCACATAAATGGAGGACTGGTAAATCTGGACCAAAGCTGGGAAGGTCTTTGGAAAATGTTTTTGGGTCAAGCTACGTTCCGAGATCTCCATAATTGTTAGAGACGTGTGATTCCGCACTTTTAAAGTTCTTTGTCTAAGATATTCTATAAAGAAAGAGATAGAGACATGGGGAGAAATATTGCGAGATAGAAAGAGATAGAGAGCTGTAAAGTGAGGTAGAAAAACGTGGAAAGCGATAGGGAGAGGTAGATGGAAGTAGTGAGAGGTAGAGAGAGAGAGAGTTAGAAAGAGATATAGAAATAGAAATATAGATATACAGAGAAATACTGAGAGATAGCAAGAGATAGAGAGCTGTAAAGTGAGGTAGAAAAACGTGGAAAGCGATAGGGAGAGTTAGATGGAAGTAGTGAGAGGTAGAGAGAGAGAGAGAGAGAGAGTTAGAGAGAGATATAGAAATAGAAATATAGATATACAGAGAAATACTGAGAGATAGAAAGAGATAGAGAGCTGTAAAGTGAGGTAGAAAAACGTGGAAAGCGATAGGGAGAGTTAGATGGAAGTAGTGAGAGGTAGAGAGAGAGAGAGAGAGAGAGTTAGAGAGAGATATAGAAATAGTAATATAGATATACAGAGAAATACAGAGAGATACAAAGAGATAGAGAGCTGTAAAGTGAGGTAGAAAAACGTGGAAAGCGATAGGGAGAGTTAGATGGAAGTAGTGAGAGGTAGAGAGAGAGAGAGAGTTAGAGAGAGATATAGAAATAGAAATATAGATATACAGAGAAATACAGAGAGATAGAAAGAGATAGAGAGCTGTAAAGTGAGGTAGAAAAACGTGGAAAGCGATAGGGAGAGTTAGATGGAAGTAGTGAGAGGTAGAGAGAGAGAGAGAGAGTTAGAGAGAGATATAGAAATAGAAATATAGATATACAGAGAAATACTGAGAGATAGAAAGAGATAGAGAGCTGTAAAGTGAGGTAGAAAAACGTGGAAAGCGATAGGGAGAGTTAGATGGGAGTAGTGAGAGGTAGAGAGAGAGAGAGAGAAAGTTAGAGAGAGATATAGAAATAGAAATATAGATATACAGAGAAATACAGAGAATTACTGAGAGATAGAAAGAGATAGGGGGCGAATTAGAAAAACGTATAAAGCAATAGAGACAGGAAGTAGTGAGAGGTAGAGAGACTTAGAGAGAGATATAGAGATAGAGATATAGATATAAAGAGATAAAAAGCGATAAAAAGATATAGAAATACAAATAAAGAAAGAGAGAAAAATAGAGAAATATTTAGTACGATAGAGATGAAGAGATAGAGGATACGGAGAGGTAGAGGTAGAGAGATAGAGAAATAAAGGAAAGTATAGAAACAGATACATAAAGAAAGAGATAGAAATATAGATAAAGAGAGTTATAGAGAGATATAGAGAGGTATATAGCGAGTTAAAGAAACATAAAACGAGATACAGAGAGATAGAGATAGAAATTGGGAGGTGAAGAGAGATAGAGAGGTATAAAGAAATATATAGAACAAACGATAGAAACACTTATGAAGACAGAAAAACAGACAGAGAGAGATTGAGATAGAGATCGATAAAGATAGATAGAGATAAAGAGTTAGCAAGAAAGATAGAGATAAAAAGTTAGCAAGAAAGATAGAGATATAGAGAAAGAGTTATGAATATAGCTATATGGAAAGATATAGTTAGAGATATTTAGAAAGGTAGAGAGAGGAGGAGATTGATATTGACAGGTCGAAAGAGGCGGAAAGATATAGAGAAAGAGATAGCAAGATTGATAATGAGAGATAGAGAAAAATAAAGAGGAATATGGAGAGATATATAGAGAGATATGCAAAGAAAAAATATAGAAAATATAGAAAGACATAAAGAGAGAGAGAAAGTCTGTGAGAGATTGAGAAAGATAGAAAGAGATATACATATATAGAGAGATAGAGATTTCTAGAGAGACCCAGAACGATATGGAGAGAGATACGTATTTAGGGAGACGGAGAACACTCTAAGTCCTGAACAATCAATTTGAAGTAATCTTAATCAACATTTTTGCAACCAAAGCGGAAAGAGGAAGAAAAATAGTAAAAATGCCAGTTAGAAAATATAATATTGGTATATAGTATATACTAATAATTTACAAGCAAAAAAATTAAATTATGTAGTAATGTAATAAAATGAGAACGACGAAGTTAGTAGGAAAACAAAGCTGGTGAAGCAAACAGAGAAGCAGGATACGATGTTCATAACATACTTGACAGCAAGCAAGCAAGCATTCAAATCATAAGCATAATTTTTCGAAAACGATGTAAAAAGCTCTCACATCATACTGGAATCTGGGTTTGATCCACCATTTCGTAATAATAACCAAACCATAGTTTCAAGACTGAATACGTTGATCTCAGACAAAATTATATATGGTATTTATTTGGAAGGTTTAAAAGTATCAACTTGGCGGAGGAGTGGGATAACAGAATTTTTACAGAGGGTTCCGTAGAATAGTCGTAGGACATCCCTTTCAGATAGAATACCACGGAAAACCCTAAATAAGAAATGTACCAGAATCCAGTTAATCACTGTTGAAAGGAGAATATACCGATTTATCACTAAAACTGGTACAGAGCGGAATTCAAATACCCTCCATAAAAGAAAAAGAGTTGATATGACTATAGTAGGACTACGAGGGTATCAGGTGAACTTCAGTATAATCAGAACGACTTTATATTTTGTATCAAGATTCCATGAATTATCTCATGATTATATTACGTACGGTACTCATAGGTATCCAGTTCACTGAAATGGTACTCCAAAATACCAAACGTTTGAGAAAGAAATTTGTAAGGAGAGCAGCTTGGTGCGACTATTCTAAATGAAATATTCTCAAGTTCAATTAAGGCAAACCGATTACTTCCTGGTAGAATTAATAGGTAGAAATAACCGAAAACAGACTAAATTAGCAGGTCTCAAAATGTCCCAGTAGCGATTTTAGTACCAGTACATCCCACGAAGCAACAATAACTGATCGGTACCCAACCTGCCATAAGATATTTCTACTCTGCTATATTGGGAACTTTATATATTATTGATATGTTTTATGGTAGTGTGAATTGTCAGTCTAAGAAAGTTGCAAAGTTGACACGTGAACAGGACTACTCGTAGCATCACTTGCAATGTAAGCTACAGGAATAAATGCTACAGGGATTAATTTCAGCCCTGAGTGGGTTACTGACGGCGAAAGCTGCATTTTACAATGGTTTCTGGCCTCATCTCCATTTATGCCTGAAGCGATCAGAGTTGACGGATTAATTAGTCACTATACTCGTATACAAGTTGGATGAATTTGCTAAGCTTGCTCCCTTGAAATTAGTAAGGTTCAAAGTTCCAATTATTAACAGTAATAACTCCTAAATCATGAAAGATAATTCTTCCAGCTTATCTTTCATTGAAGATTTATGTGCTGACATGGAGTAGTCACTCATAGCTTCAGGTTAAGCTTCACACTCACTTGTGCCACAACACTCATTCCCAGTGGCAAAAGTAGCGGGCCAAACCAGCGGCCAAGCCTAATCCAGTTACAGCTCAATGGGCTGCCAATGATACCCAATCGCAGTGAACTGATTGCCTGTCATAATTCAGCCATGACCGATGACTTGCTCGAGCAGTGGCAGGGAAATTAGCAGCGGTTTCCGCTTTACTGCCCCGATAATGCGTCACCTATGCATATTAAGACATTTACCACGCGACAAGATCGCTACGAATACCAACGCGTTTAGTGCAGCACACAATTCAAAGCGAAGCAATGCATGCAGCATGCAGCACTCTCAAAGCGGGAAGCGCAAAATACAACACCACCAGAACGATCTCAGGCACTCGGTGTTGCCGCGATAGTCGCAGCAATTATAAAATCCTTTGCATAGTTCAAAGGCCACTTGCCACAGATGGCGAGAGGGGGGAAGTTAGTCTCGCTGGTGTTAATGCTAATGCATCGGTACTGTTGGGAAGCGAGTTGCCGTGAGAGACTCTGCGGAATTTCCGCCTGTGCTCTGCAGCGTGATCGATTGCTGCGTTACGTTGGAGGCGCTGACGATCGCTGTCGATCGCTGAACGATCGGTAGCCCAGAGCGCCTGAGCAGCCAGCCAAGAGCCCGCTCCAGAGTTGCCTGTCATGCACGGCCCAGTGCGCTCGCGATCGCTTCATCAAGATGTTAAGCGTGCGCAATCCCTTGGCATGATCGCCTCGTTCAGTGCCAATGCAACCTCGCTGGGCTGATACTGTCGATGCTGCCAAAAGTGATTCGCTGCGGCTTATTCGCCACTGCACCGAAGCCCAGCGGAAGCTCCCACTCTGCGCACAACACGTTTAATAAGCAATTTTGATTTGGAGCAGATTACGCCGCAGTGGCCATTGCCGTGCAGTCGGCAGCAATCGCTTACAGCCAGCAGCAAGTTCTGTGAGCCGTACTCGTCTCGGTGCAACTGTGCGACGGTGCGAGTAGAAACGTGAGTTTGTAACGCTTATCGACATCGCACTCATTTGCCGCATGCGCAGACAACCGCCGTTTGGCGTTTCTATGGAAGCTGCTGGCTTCCATGTTGCCAGTGCTCATGTTGCTCGCCGCACTTGACTTTTGTCGCTGACCCTGTAAAGATTTTTAACTGTTCGCGTTTTGGTTTTTCTTTTTGGATGCTTTGGCGTTTCTGCGCCCGTTCTCGTTGCTGCTGCTGTCCTCCTCTCGGGCATTCTTTACGGTATTGCACCAATCGATCTTCCTAGAGCGAGCATCGAGCAGCAACTTTGTTGTTGTTGCTGCTGCTGCCGTTGTAGTTGCGGTTGCGGTTGCTGCCTTTCTGCCGTGGGGCTTTCGCGATACTGTTTACATGGAATTTGTACTGATTGCCTCCAGTCATGCCAGATTGGTGGCTTCGCTAGTTTTGATTAGACTGAGTTTTCCACTTTCTGCGGAATTAAATGAATTTTTTATTGAATTTTAATTGGGAGAACATTTGTCATTCTTAAATTGGAGATTTTACGATTTTGAAAAGAGGCGAGTAAAATTCATGCTCGCACTCGTAGAGGAAATCTGCACATCTACGAGGAAAGAATAATCATGGACTTCAGTTAAGAGTAATTTGAGGAGTGTTTTCTGCATTTCGGGTGGCTCAATAAATGGTTCCAGGATATCTTACTCTCAACTAACTTATATGATGAAAACTAGCAGAGGGAATACATAATTAGAACTTTACAGGACATACTCACCCTCGTAGAGAAAATCTGTACATCTACGAGTATGGAATAATCATCACCTTCAGTTGACTCTATGAGTGTTTTTTTAGGAGTATTTCTATGTGGCTGTTAGTTCCGGTCTGCATGTCGGGTGGCTCAAGAAATGGTACCCGGTTATCTTCCTCGCTACTAACTTATATGATGAAAACTGGCAATGGCAGAAAGCATAAGAAAGGCATCACAGGACCGTGACGCATAAAGCAATGGGTCCATGCTAGAAATGTGTTACATAAAGCCTACTAGAGAATTCGTAGCCACACTTGATACAAGCGGAGTCTGAGCTTAGTTTTCCTTTTTTAATTGCACTGACCGCCCAGACTGACAGGACACTGTCCCTCTGCGCTGTGTCCCTCTTTGGCTCTCTGTGGCTCTCTCTTTGCCTCTCAGTGGCTCTCTCTAACCATCTGTGTCCCTCTTTGGTTTCTCTCAGCAGCCCCCGCATTGCTCTAATTGCACCGAAACTGGGTCAAGCTACTTAAATAGCGGACAAAAAAGGACGCAAAAACAACACTCGCACAGTTTTTCAAATTGTTTTGAACCGAAAATAGAAATCGTTTTTCGTGCCTCACGATTGCTGAAATTTCATAATGTCCCATAATCCTACAGCGCGGTTAAGCAAATCCCAAATCTTGGCCCATTCGAATGCAGCCCAACACCTTTGCAGCAATTTCTCCTAACCAGGGGGCATGGCGGGCGCAAATTCATGCCACCTACCTACCATCTACCTTCCGAGCGGCGCGCCAATTTTCCAGTTAAACACCGTTTCAATAAAATGCAAAATTACCACTTGGCAAGTGTTTCTTGTGGGCCAACTCCGGTTAACGAAAATAGCCAATTGGTGTTGGTGTTATTGTTGCTATTGCTGTTGTTGTTGTTGTTGTTGCCGTTGTTATTGTGCTGGTACAGTGCAGTACAGTGCAGGGCATGTCTCGGGCACTTAACACGTCAACACACTCACTTACACACAGCTCCGCACCGAGCCACCAACTGAAACTGCTCAGCTCGCAGTGAGCAGTTTCAATTGTTTCCCACCACTGCAGAATTTTTGGCATAATGAACGATCCCCTCGACCCTCACTGCCTCCCCCTCGTTATGGTTAATGCGGTGCACATGCGCGTTGCATTTTCATATGTTCAACGAGCGAGCGGGCGATAATAGTAGTGGCAGCAAAATTGCCTACGAGCACTTGCAGCAACTCCTCGCCCCCACCCGCATTCTGGACCCAGGAGCAGCCAAAAATGAGCAGAACAAGACTGCTTTGATTAGGGCTACATGCGAGTGACGGGCGCTGCATCGAAAGGCACGCAGATAAGATAAAACACGCCCGCCTGTGTTTTGGCGCTGCTCTGCCCGCTGCCGCCGCCAGTGGGCCCCCAAGAGCGGTCGCTTATTGCGCGTATTTATTTTGGTAAAAGTATCGATCGTGATCGATTTATGCTGCTTTGCATCTTTTTGCTTTTAGTCGCGCTTGTTACACCCGCGCACGTTCAGCTCGCCGGTTGCAGGTTAAGTGGCCTAGTCTGGTACGTTGTTGCGATGGCTCGATTACTCCATGGACTCGGGGGGGCTTTTTGCGTGGCTGGCGATAGACGCTCAAGTGTTGCAAATTACCAAATTTGTGCGTGGAATTACGATTGTTCCTCAGTTTAGCAGAGTCTGTCACAAAACACGTTAACAAGGAGGGACACGAACACTCTGAGAAAGTCTCCCCTTGAGTACAGGATGAACTACTAAAGAAAACCTGCCTAACAAATGCTTAAGGTGTCCTTGATTACTCTATCCTCTTGAAATTTCATACAAGGTCACTTATATGGACTTATCCTGGTTTCTTTTACACACTTAGCATATCCATAAATGTATCCAACTAGACTGAAGTTCCTTAGGTAGCCTCAATGACATGTACACTGACCGACTAACTGGGAGAACTCCGTCTGCTGTCAATAGGGCTCAGTCACAAATATGGCACACCAACGCGACAAAATTAGAAGGTGATAATCCTGGGACTTGCTTCCTAGATTCCAAAAACCTCTTCCCATACATCCTTCAAGCTGAGATCCAAGCCAATGTTCCTAGATTTCAAAAAACTGTCCCTGAAATCCTTCATGCTGAAAACCAACCCAATTACCTGATTTCAAAGAACTCTTGCCTGACATGCTTCAAGATGAGATCCAAGCCATTGATCCATTGAGAATGTCTCCGCAGAAAATCCATACAAGACAATATTTTTGTGGATGAGATCTCACAGTCAGAGCAGCCGAAGAAATTACTTACCGTATCGGGAGCCACATACCCAAAGCTTCTGAAGCTGGAACAGTGACCAAAGATTTTCTGATACCTAGATGTCAGGGAATAATTTATAGAGCACTGGGACCAAGATACTCGTACAATCTATAGAAATCGGGTTTATCCAATCATAAAGTCCGAAGACTGTGAAGAATATAAATCGGAGCATATTTTCGTTTAACCAACATAGCGATCGAATACTGTGAACAACCAGACTGCACTTAACAATATCCCTCGATCAGCGGAACCAGACATATACGGATGTCATCACGGAGAAGGTTTCGTAGGGCCTCCACAAAAAATATGAAAGAAACCCCCACCCGAAAAAAACCCACAAAAAACTTGGAGATGCCGGGGATTGAACCCGGGGCCTCTCACATGCAAAGCGAGCGCTCTACCACTGAGCTACATCCCCATATTCCACCCCTCCGTCTAATTGCTTACAACACCGCCCACCAAAATAGTTCCGAACAATAAAAAAAAAATAATTTCAAGAAAACATAAATTAAAAATAAAAGAACAAGCAGAAAAAAAAAATAAAGTCATGAAAACAAGTGCTGAAGTACGCTTTTAGTGCCGCCATAAAACGAAACGCTGAATAAACATTAAAGTGGGCAGCCAGCACGACAGCGTGGAAGCGCTTTGATGAGCAATTTAAATTTCGGGCAGATACGCAGCCACAATTAATTGGAAGAGTGCTCGAAGCGCTGAAAAGTTTGTGACGACGGTGGCGATAAAGTGACGCAAAGATTCGCACATGGCGGTGGGATTCGTGGCTCGGTATTCAAGTGCTGATTAGCAATCTGGAAGACCCAAATAAATTCTGCTGCCGCATGGATTTATACGTGCTAAGAAGGGCACAGACAGTTGAACATTTTGACACCAATATTGAAGTAAAGAAAGAATCAAAGAAATAATTTTTTATATCGATGTATATGTATATGTACATATATGAATACCTAGTATATCTATGAATATGAATGCGAATATGTATTTTTATGTAAATCTGTATATATATGTACAGCATGTCAGCAAATTTAAGTAGCGCTCTCTTCAAATATACACCACAGTTCACATACCTCTGAGTAGATGAAACGATCAGCAATACTAGAATAGAGTTGAAAAAATTGACTGTCAAAATTTGAAATTACAAAGTATTAATGGGAAAAACATGATATTCCCATACAAAATATGGATATTGAGTATATCGATTTATTTATTGTCCATCTCTAACATCCAAATATCAGTCTAAAGAGGTTACTTTATACCAAAATATCGATACTGGATATATCGATACATTTGACACCTATTGCCGCTATAGAAAAAGAGTTAGAAGAATTAGAATTATCGTAAAATCATACCATAAACCAAACAAATCGGAATTTGTATTATCAATAGAGAATTTATGATACTTTTATGCAATATAATATATCGATACACGCAAAGAAAACTATTGGATATATCGATATATTTGCCACCTTTATCTAGTGTAGAAATATCATAAGATCATACCATAAACCATGGATGAGAACAATCCGAGTAGAAAGCCAATAGGACGATGTAAAAAGCATCGCTCGAGATAGCAGGCATTGGAAAGAGTTTGTTTAAGTCCTATGCTATGATTAGGAGCGATATAAACTTAACTACAGTATGTATTTAAGATTATTGCGATAAAAATTTTGTCAAGGAATATACAATAATAATACCATAAACCAAATACATTGGAACTTATACGAGTATTAACAATTGGAAATTTATGATATTTTTATACAACATAAAATTTTATACAATACACAAAGACAAAAATATTCCGTATATCAATACATTTGTAACACATATCGATATTTTATTTATCGATATAATATACATCGATAAATAAAATATTCAATACTTTTAAATGATAATGTGAAATATACATACAAATATATATTGCAGTACTAATAGGAAATATGACACTATATACAAATGAAATTATTATAAAAATATTGATAAAATCATATACATGATATCGATAAAATCTGCCATCACTAATAACGAAGTGATCCCCCCATCCTTCTAAGACACTAAGTCGAACACAGTGTCCTTATGATATAATACCGTAAAATACTCCCACAGTAAAATTCCTCTGACGCCCCCCTCAAACATTAACAGCCACTTCCGATCTACGCCCCACATACTTAAAATGCCATCAGGAGCGTTGCTGGCCTCTCATGCCGTCCGCATTGAACACTCGCTCAAAGAAGCGACAATAAATCGCTGCTGCTCAACTTTACTCCAGTGATTTGTTGGCGCTCTTATGCTGATGAATATCCTGCCAAGTCGCTAAGAGCGACAAGCAACGGGCAACGGACAATGGGCAACAAGAAAATGCGTTAGTGTGTGTGCCCAGCCACGCCTGTGGAATTCTATTCTACAAATTTTATGCGAAACGCCTGCTTAGCTATGCTTAAAGCGCAGCGCAAGTCATAAACTAAAGACTTTGTTTACAAATTAAATGCAGGCAGGCGTCCAGCGACATCTTCATCTGCAGCAGTGCCACCACCACCATCACCATAACCAGCAGCAGCAGCGTCAGCGGCGTGCAGTACGGCCACCACTTCGGTGGCGTATGCCAGGAAGCAGCGCACAACATATGCAAAGCAGCAGCCAACGCTCCCAAGCCCACTACGCGGCCAACAAATTGCACCAGCAAGCATCAGGCAGGAGGCATTCCACGCAGTGGTGGCAAGTAGTAGGGGCAGGGCCGAGGCCTATGCAGGCAGAAATCTGAAATTTTAAGCGATACATCCTCCGCACTGAACTGCACTCGCACACCTCAGTGCTAGCTGCCAAATGCATATTTCCGTACCTTAAACCATGCCTTACCTCAGCACAGCAACACTGCCAATATGCACGGTCGCCGGGCAGTGGGCAGTGGGCAGTAGGGGACGGGCGGGCAGTTGCGCCGGCGCATGTTGCCGTCTATGCTCGTCGTACATGTGTTTACATGAATTTTAAATGATATGTTAAACAAAATCAGCGGCCACAAGGCACACAAACGGAAAAGGAACAAGCAAACCGCAGCTGGACCTTCCGCAGGCGCGCACAATAACGAAAATCGGTCAAAATCTGCGGCCGGGATGGCGTTTTAAATATGAGCATAAAAACAACAACAAAAAAGGAATACAAAAATATTGAAAATAAAAAAAAATTGCAAATCAAATAAAAAGAAATGCGCAAACGCAGCCAGAACGGCTCTGAGGCAGAAGCTGGGCTGTAGTTGTTGTTGTTGTTGTGGTGGCAATATTTAAGATATGCAAAATTTATGCGAATGTAAAATATGCGCATGCGCATGCGCTCACGATTCAAAAGCTGCGCACTTTAAATGCCCCAAAAGAAGGAGCCAAAAAGTGAACAACAACAACACCAACAACAGCAGCATCAGCAACAACAACAGCGGCAGCAAATATCCGATAGAATCGATTGCAAGTCAAGTGGGGGACAAGCAAACAAATCGGCGCTGCATCTATAATGAGCCTCACTTGATCAATTGTTGTTGTTTTTATTATTGTTGTTGCTGTTAGTGTTGTTGTTCGTATTGTTGTTAGTGTTGTTGTTGTTGTTGTGATCTTAACGCAGTCGCTGGTCGCTGGAACTGTGCTTCAAAGTTCTTTAAGAGAGATGTTAACGTTGATATGTGGCTAAGTTGTTGGTTGGTTTTGGTTGTTGTTATTATTGTTGTTGTGGTTGTTGCTTTTTTGGACAAATACTTTTGGTCAACGCTTATCAGCTGCGTCTATAAAAATATTTGAATAGAGACGGCACTCCCCACTCTATGTGAAATTGCGGCACGCACTGAGCGTGGCGTTGCCAGACTTTCAAAATCTTTCCTCGCCCAAGATTTTCTTTCGCTGAGTATGTGGTTGTTTAAGCAGTTCTAACTACAAACTGAGTAAAAGCTTTGCAATATGTCGAGGAAGTGGGGATAATGAGGAGAACATGAACCACTTTAAATAGAATGGCAAACTGACATCCATAAGAAGTTTTAAAGGCCTTTTAGCTAACTAAACTGAAGTTGGACAACCTGACATGAATGGGCCATACGATTGCCTGGCACCTTCTTGCAGTGTTTAATCATAAAGTGCAAAGGTTTATAAGAACATTATAAACTGTTATAACAAATTAATTAAATTCAATGCTATAAAATGATGCAATGAAGAATTGAGAATATTCTTCAAACTCTTTATAGACTTGTCTTATAAAGCCTTATAGTTACTATAAAGTCTTATTGGAACATTGCAAAGATTCCTCAAAGTATTTATATACTTGTCTAATAAAGCTTTACAGTTCATGCCATCAGAATTACAGTCTCCCTTTCTTATTCATTTAATATAGTCATGTTGGCTGACATCCTCATATAAGATGGATGAGGCCTGCTGAAGAAAACACTGTAAATAGTCGATGGTGCAGGGATTAGAGCAAGACAACCCGCACACTAAGGTAGACAAAAGACAGACAAATATTGTATTCAAAGTTCTTGAAGTGTTGATTGTTCCCGCGGCTGTATCCCCCGAATTAGCAGGCATTTGGACAACAAATTGTTAGAAGAACTGTTTCTATTATTCTCCACATCATAGAGGCTAAAATACTGACTGCATTCCATCACTTTTAACGCCATAATTAAACTCAACCCTGTGACTCTATAAAAACCCTTCCAATTGGATTAAGCTTTTCCATTGGCTCTCAAATTTCCCTCAACTGTGACTTTAATTTTCGTTTTATTTGCAGCTCCTTTAAAGTGCTCCTTTCCCATTAACAAAGTTTGTAGAATCAGCATTTCGCCTCGACACACAGCAAATACATGCCACCAACAACCTGCAAAGAAGATATTCACATGCGCCCCCATCAGTCATTAACTTTTTTGTTTGCTGGCCAAAAAAAGAAGGACAAAAAAGAAATGAACGGAAATCTTGACAGTATTTGCCCATTGCCTAAAATAGAAGGAAAATAAGTCAAAATAATGCTGGAAAAAAGCAACTGAAAATGCTAGGAAAAAGTATCACACGTAAGCCGTTCGTTCCTCCTGGTTTATCGCGGCAACTCATCAGCACCATCAGCGCTGGGCTGCTCCTGGCGAGATAGAGTCAGTCGTCGTCGTTCGAAACTGTTGATCTGGCGCAGCCCCTCCGCTCCGCTGGAACGTATGCACGTACGTACATGAATAATGCATTATGCCGCGCCACTCATTAAAACGCCCCTAAGCAAATAGCGCACTCCGGTCACCCTACAACGGGCGCACCCGCTGCTGTGCCCTGCTTAAGACGGCGAATTTAGTCAATGGCTGCAGAGGACCTGAGCACCCACACTCGGTCAAACACTCACACACACACACACACACAGATGCACACACCTAAGCACATTTGGCCGTCTGTCTCGTTTATAATTCTTACCCAAAGGCCTGCGGGGTGTGCCAGCGAGCAACGGAAATTGCGATTTTGTTGTTTTTGAAATTTTTTGTATTTCATCTTTTTTTTTGTAGTAAATTTTTTGGGCATCTTGTTGTGAGCTCCTCACTTTTTGCTCATTTTTGTTTGGCTGCATTCTTCCTCGCTTAAGTGTATCATTTTCCCCCTCGGAGTAGGCGCATTTTCGTCGTTGTATGAAAATAATTAACACTAGTACGAATTTTGTCTGCCTCCTCCCCATGCAAGAAATAACTGAATGCTCTTCAGTTTTCGGCACAAATCAACAGAAAAAGAATATACAAAAACCTTTGCAAAGTGTCCTTATTTCTTGGCAAGCATGTCGATGAGGATGAAGAATAGTGGGGGTGGGGAGGGTTGGCAACACGCTGCGCTGACTGGCAGTTTTCTTCACTGTCTCCATTTGTTGGCGTATGTGGCACAAACACACGATATGTTGGGATAATTGAAAGTACGAGTAATATGGCAAGAATTTGGGGGAGAGGAGGTGTGTGGATGTACTCATTTCAGTTATTTTAATTTTGAATAAAAGATACGAGTACGGAGTGTTTAAAAAAGAATTCAGTCGAGAAACTCCAAGTTGGTACTGCGCTTAATTATTTTATTTGTATTATATAATTATTATAAATTGAGTAAATAAATAATAAAAACATTTTCATAATAGATTGTATCTTTTCTCCGGTTTGTATTGAAATAAAGTATTGGCAAATTTATTTATATCTGGGGATGTAGCTCAGTGGTAGAGCGCTCGCTTTGCATGTGAGAGGCCCCGGGTTCAATCCCCGGCATCTCCATTTCTTTTTACATTCTCTCTCTATTCATTTATTTCTATAAAATAAATTATATTCTTTTTAAATTTTACAGATCCTACATTTTTTATATCTTTTCTCTAAATATTTAAAATAAAAACAGGGGAAGATTGGATATAAAGAACACACGGACAAATTCACTGTTTCAGTTTTTACAAGAACAAAAATATGCCGAAAGCAGCATTTCCCGAATATTACGTTCGTGAAACCTTTCGTCTCAACACCCACTGTGTTCAAAAATGAATATCTGCCATGGCGCGATTCTGTCGTTCTCAAAGGAAATGCAGATCACTGCTACAGTTTATATTCAGTCACTCTCAAACCTTTCAAGGAATTGGTATCAGGACAATTCTTTCCTTTAATATTTTCTGTAATTGCGGAACAAGACTCTAATTGAGACATGTTTTTGAGGTATATGAAGCAACTTTTTATTCTCTTTCTAATTTCATAGTATACTTTTTGGCTCCAATTTATTTCTCAAGCATTGATCGCAACGCATCTAAAACTGGTGCCGCATGAAATGTTGGGGCGAAACACTCAAAATAAAATGTTTGTCTTATACCAATTTACAAACACCAATTTATGAAGATTGTTAAGAAATAAGTTAATAAATTTATGAAGTATAAAAGTAATATAAGTAATTTAATAAATTTATGAATTATGATTTGTCAAATATATGAAGTCAGGTAATAGAAGATTTGGGCAAATTATAAGCCCCATCTATGAAGTTTGCTACTAGCTGATTTGACCTTTTTATGATTTAACAAAGTAATGAAGTCAGTTAATAGGATGATTTGAAGTTAGTTAATTGATAATTTGCCCTATTTACGAAGTTATTTCTAGATGATTTACCCTATTTATTAAGTTAGTAACTAGATACTTTTCCCAATATATGAAGTTAGTTAATAAATAGTTTGCCTAATTTGCGAAGTTAGTTGCTTGATAATTTGCCACAATTTATGAAATTAATTAATATAAAATTTGCCCCATTTATGTAACCAATTAATACGATGATTTGCCGAAATTCTACAAATCTATTGACCATATCAGATTAGTTTATGTTGCCTTTACCTATAGAACTAGTCAACTTCGTTCACTCGATGTAAAACGTCATTGAAATTATTTCACCACCGTTGGCTGGAATGTTCAGATTTTTCAATACAACGTTTTATTATTTAATGCACAAGAGAGCATTCCCTCTCATCTTTTCTTTCTCACCAGATTTCACACAAATTTTTTATGCGTTGCGTTAACAGAATCAACTGATTATTTAGGTTGGGGTCATTAAAGCTCTTTGCAGACATTTTCCTTTGAGTGTACCCCTTTCGAGTGTGCTCGGAATGAGCTAAAATAAACATAAATATAATTTAATATGATTCTTAAGTAGTTTGTTCACAACTCTTTGTCTATGTTCACCGATCTTTATGCTTCTCATTTAAGTCATCGCTATTCGAAGAGTGGGGAATTCCCCGTTACATAATAACGTCCGTTTCTAAGTGGTTTATTGACTTTAAAGAAGATTGTATAAGTTAACGATAATTAAGTTAACAATAATTATATTTTTTTCTTGGTCTTTATTAAGTCCAACTTCAATTCAAGCTAATCAACAAAAGCTAAATTGCTGACGCTGTGTCTGCAATACTTCCTGCACGAGCCAACCGCTGCACTGCTCCAACGCTGTCGCTAACCGCTGCACTGCTTCAACGCTGCCGCTATTTGAATTTAAGTTAAGTTATCAAAAAATTGTAAGTTAGTTCTTGTTTTGAATTCAATAAATAAAGTTTAACATCAGAGTTTCTCTCTGATGTTTATTTTTTAAAAAATCAAAAAAATAATGAAATAAGTTAATTGGCGCCCAACGTCGTGGTATTCGGGAAAGAAGTCCTTAAGCAGTACTCATCACGGTTAATTTATAAAGTGTCCTCAAGAAGTTCGATAAATTAATTGTGTAGCCCGAATAGAAACCACAACTAATTAAGCGTTAGAATTCGTTGGAATAAAAACGCAACCACACGATTTGTGTTCTATCAGAGATCCCGAGTCACCGGATAGCGGACAAAAAGGAAAAATCATGGAGAACCTGTGCGGAATATTGTAAGCTAGTTTAAGATAAATTAAGAAATAAAATAGAATTTTGAGAAAATAATAAGTTAAAAGTAAACAAAGAAAGTATTTTTAGAAAAAGAATTAACCTTTAAGACTAGATAAGAAGTAAAACAATTTTAAGAAAATTTTCAACAAACAAAATTTAAAAGTGAAAAAAAAAAAAAAGAAAGAAAAAAATTTTTAAATAAAATAACGTAAAGAAATAACTAAATATTTTTGAAACTGCGATTCCGTAGCCCATAAAGCCGGACCCTCCAGTTTATAACGGAATAAAAGCCTATAAAACTAAACTATAACAACAAAATAATAATACATTGCAAAACCACTCTGCGATTCCGTAGCCCAAAAAGCCGGACCCTCTAGAGTATCACAAAATATAGAGATAACAATAAATAAAATTTTTTCTGAAAACTGTAGCTCGACTAACTATTTAAATCTACTCTCTAAAAATAAATCCTAGTAAACGAAATCGGAGAAAAAAGATAAATTAAGAAAGAAAAAATTTATTTAATAAAGGCGTACAATACTTACTGATTTTCGTGGAATATTCTAAAATAAATTAATTAAAATTTATAAAGTAACATGGCAAATCCTAACAACCTCATTAGACCACCTCTATTAAACGCTCCTAATCCTAATCCCGACCAACCAGTTAGACCACTTGGACAGGAAGAATTAAACGAAATAATACAATCTTCGGTATTAAGAATTCTAGAAGGTACATTACCACAGTTAGTAAGGGACCTAACTATTCAGTGTAGCACTAACCAAATAGAAGTTGATCAACCGTTTGGTATTAGTACTAGGGAAAATTTGAACGAACTAGAAAGAATACCAGACATAGTAAAAAATTTACGAGAATTTTCTGGAAATGAAGCAGATTTTAGTTCATGGAGAAAAAGTGTTGACAGAGTTTTAAGTGTCTATGAAACCATAAAAAATACACCGAAATATTTTGGAATTTTGAACGTTATACGTAGCAAAGTAATAGGGAATGCAGACAACGTTTTAGAATCATACAATACGCCATTAAATTGGAACGCTATATCTCGCTGTCTTACAACGCATTATGCAGATAAGCGAGACATTGGCACTCTAGAATACCAAATGTCAACTCTAATACAAGGAAACCTTAGCACGCAAGAGTATTACCAAAAAGTTTATTCACACCTTTCATTAATATTGAATAAAATAGGATGTATGGATATAGGACAGGAAGCCGTTGGCCTATTAACAAAAACATACAGGGACAAAGCACTGGATACGTTCGTACGCGGACTGAGAGGCGATCTGCCAAGATTGCTTGGTATGAGAGAGCCCATTGACCTACCCCAGGCATTACAATTATGTATGAAACTGGAAAACCAAAATTTCAGATCAAACTATGCGCTTGGTCAGAATTTTCAAAGGAAACAACGAGAATTTCCTAATATTCAACCACCAATTCCTCCACGGAAAGATAGACTACAACCACAAAATCAACAACCATTTTATCCTCATCTAGTTAATTGGGAACAATACCCACAAAGAAATCACCCTACTTATCCAACACGACAATTTCCGATATTTAATCCACAGCAAAACCGTTCTCAAAATTTGTATCAATACCAACAACGTCCACCACCTCGACCATTTGGCCCTAAGCCATTACCTAGACCTGAAGCTATGGATGTAGACCAAAGCATGCAAACAAAGAGAATAAATTACATGAATCGCCCTACCCATAACGATGCACACTATGGCAAAAGACCAAGTCCACCACCACAAAATATAGATAAACGACAAAGAAACTTTAACATTGAAGTTCAGCAATATGAAGACGCAATAAATAATAACGACCATGACTTTGACCAACCCTTATCAGTTTATACCGATTGTATAAAAAACTATGAAACTAATGAACAACAAAGTTTTAATTCAGACTCTTTAGATAAAATAGATTGCCTTGATATTCATTTTTTAGAATGAACAGCTCTTCATTACCTTATATCGAATGTAAGCTAAGTAGTGGAGAGATCATTAAAGTTTTAATTGATACCGGATCAAATAAAAACTATGTACAGCCGCATCTAGTAAAAACACCTATTATAAATGAAAAAATATTCTATGCTAGTTCAGTCGGAGGACAAATCAAAATAACCCATCATACTTTTGCTAATATTTTCGGCATAGACGACACAAAAATAAAATTTTTCTTGCTTCCCACCTTAAAATCTTTTCATGCCATCATAGGTAATGATTCACTTAAAGAACTAAATGCCATAATACACACCAACGAAAATTACATGACAATAAAAAACAAATTTTGTATAAAATTGAAACAACAAATTTCGCAAAGCGTTAACCAAATTCACATCCGATCGGAACACTTAACTCAATATCAAAAAGAATGTCTAATAAAACTCACATCCGATTATAAATCACTTTTTTGTGATCCAGACGAAAAACTTACTTTTACTACAACAGTTAAAGGTACAATTCGTACGACATCAGACAATCCTGTTTATACCAAATGTTATCCGTACCCAATGTGCCTCAAAAACCATGTAGAACAGCAAATTAACGAATACTTACGTGACGGTATAATACGACCATCTAGATCACCATATAATTCACCTGTATGGGTGGTCCCAAAAAAATTAGATGCGTCAGGAGAGAAAAAATACCGTATGGTCATAGACTATAGGAAGTTAAATTCAATTACAATACCAGACAGATACCCTATTCCCGAAATAAGCGAAGTTCTATCTCAACTTGGAAAAAACAAAATATTTTCAGTACTCGATCTGAAAAGTGGTTTCCATCAGATTCTTCTAAAAGAATCAGATACGGAGAAGACAGCTTTCTCAGTTAATAACGGGAAATATGAATTCACTCGTCTCCCTTTTGGTCTCAAGAATGCTCCTTCTATTTTTCAGAGAGCTCTTGACGACATCTTAAGAGATCACATAGGAAAAAGATGTTTTGTCTATATTGACGACATCATTATATTCAGTAAAAATCAGGAAGATCATTTTAATGACATAAAATTAGTATTTGATACACTAGAATCAGCAAACCTCAAAATACAACTCGATAAATGTGAATTCCTAAAAACCGAAGTAGAATTTTTAGGATACATAGTGTCTGAAAATGGCCTCAAAACCAATCCAAAAAAAATTGAATCAATCAATAATTTCCCTGAACCAAAAACTCTGAAAGACCTACGTTCATTTTTAGGACTTTCAGGTTATTATCGCCGTTTTATAAGGGACTACGCAAAACTGGCGAAACCCCTTACAGTCCTTTTAAGAGGGGAGGAAGGACGAATATCCAAAAATATATCAAAAAACATAAAAATAAATTTAAATAAAGAAGCACTAGAAGCATTTCAAAAACTAAAAAATTCCCTTAGCTCAGAAGAAGTTCTGCTCTCATACCCCGATTATTCAAAAGAATTTCAACTCACGACGGACGCATCCAATTATGCGATTGGAGCAGTCCTAGCTCAAGACGATAGACCTATCATGTTTATATCTCGTACATTAAGTAGCGCAGAAGAACACTACGCTACCAATGAAAAAGAGATGCTAGCAATTATTTGGTCACTGAATAACTTGCGAAACTATCTCTACGGATCCGCCAAAGTAAAAATTTACACAGACCACCAACCCCTTACGTACGCTCTCAGCAATAAGAACAATAACAATAAAATGAAGAGATGGAAAGCAATTTTAGAGGAGTACAACTATGAGCTTCTCTATAAACCCGGGAAATCAAACATAGTTGCAGATGCCCTCTCAAGACCACCCCAAATTAATCTCTTACCAAACACCAATAACGACGATATCAACTCGTTGACAGGTACAATACATAGCGAAGACAGTTCATCACAAAATTTGATACCTGCTACAGAAGCACCAATCAATGTTTTTAAGAATCAATTGTTTTTGAAAATAGGTGAAGAAAATAGACATCAATTCCAAATTCCTTTTCCCACATATCACAGACATATCGTAATACAAAGAAATTACTCTACAGATGACATTATACAAATATTTAAGAGATATTTAAATCCAAGCGTAGTAAACGGTTTGTTCACATCAGAAGAAATCATGGGTAAGATACAAGAACTATATCCTTTACACTTCTCAACATACAAAATCAGATACACTCAAACAATGATTGAAGATATTACTTCCGAAGTAGAACAAGAGTCAAAAATTATAACAGAACACAATAGAGCTCACAGGAATTCTCGAGAAAATAAATCACAGCTTTTGACTAAATATTATTTTCCACAAATGCAGGCTAAAATTGAAAAAATAGTAAAACTTTGTAAAATATGCCGCGAGAATAAATACGATCGGCACCCAGCTAAACACATATTACAGTCAACCCCCATACCCCAATATCCAGGTAATATTGTACATCTCGACATATATCATACAAACAATCGTACCATTCTGACTGCCATAGACAAATTCTCCAAATACGCTCAAGCGAAAATTATAAAGTCTAGAGCCACCGAAGACATAAAAGAACCATTAAGACAAATCCTTATTTCTTTTGGCATACCTGAAAAAATAGTTATCGATAATGAAAAAGCGCTTAGTTCAGCTTCCATTACATTTATGTTGCAAGATCAATTAGGAATAGACATTTTCAAAGCCCCGCCCTACACTAGCACGGTTAATGGACAAATAGAAAGGTTCCATTCAACGTTATCAGAGATAATGCGTTGTACAAAAGCCGAAAATACACATCGTTCATTTTCAGACTTGCTAGACATGTCAATTTGTAAGTATAATTATTCAATTCATTCGACCACCAACAGAAAACCAATCGAAGTATTTTTTGGACGTATTGTCAGCACAAGCCCGGAACAATTAGACAAACATAGGTTAGAAAATATTGTAAAACTCGAAACAAAACAGGACAAGGACTTACGTTATCACAATCAAAATAGAACCAATCTGAAGTCTTTTAATACAGGCGACATTATATATGTAAAGAAAAATAAGCGTATTGGAAATAAATTGTGCTCTAGGTATAAAAAGGAAATAGTCAAAGAAAATAAAAACAGCACTGTTATTACGGAATCAGGATTAGTAGTTCACAAAAGTCTTATTAAAACTAATTAAAACCTCTTTACAGATTACTCATTGCATCATGCCACAGCGAGATACAAGTTCTAGACTATTCAAATTCAGAAGTTGTCACGTTCACCATGGGATCAGCTAAAATCCAAACAGGCTCTTATAAACTGATACATACGATTGACATAAATGAGTACCAGGACGCAGTCGATCGACTAAATAAGACAATAATAAAACAAGTTAATAAAACCAACGCCCTTCTCCCATTCCTTCAACATGAAATATCCCAAATACAAAACCATATAGATAGGTTAAAGCCTAATAGTATAAGTAAAAGATCTTTAAATTTCATTGGAACAACATGGAAGTGGATAGCGGGAAGTCCCGACCACGATGATTTTAAAATACTTAGTGATAAGACAAATAATATACTTAAAAATAATGAGAGACAAATGGTAATTAACAGATTAATAATTGAAAAATTGAATAATGTTGTAAATGCTACAAATGAATTAATTATGAAAAATTTTGACAGCACAAATGTCCAAAGTACTATTAGTCTTAATATTAAAAATTATTTAGATATATTAAAACAAGAAGTAATTAATATAGATCATGCCATAAATTGGGCAAAAATTGGATTAATAAATTCATTTATGCTTTCAAATAATGAAGTGGAGTTATTCAGACAAATGTTACAAAAAGATAACATCAGTTTTTCAAATATAGAAGAATCTTTTCAAATCGCAGATGTTTCGATAGCATCAAATAAGACTATCATACTATATATTATAAGCATACCAACTACCAATAAAGAAACATGTGAAGAGATATTGTTAAAGCCTATTAAAAGAGGCAATGAAATTATAAAAATCTCTTATGAAAACTATATAATTTGTAAAGATAAAATTTACGCAATTAAAAATTCTTGCAAAACTTATAAAAACCTTAAAATATGTAATTATAAAGATATCGTAGATATAAGTAAAAGCTCCTGCATTCCACAAATATTACATAGCAAACCAGCATCCTGTACTAGAGTAAATAATCTACACATTGCTCCAATAGAAGATATCCAACCCGGAATTATTCTCCTCAATCAATTCAATGGCTCAATATTTGTAGATGACAACCAATTGAACCTAACAGGCTCCTATGTCATAAAATTTCGAAATGCAACAATCACTGCCAACAACCAAATTTATGAATTTAATGAAAGCTTTTCAATAGAACCCCTACCAGCTATTCTAAGATCTTCTGTTTTGCCCGGTAAATATGAGGAAGGACTTACTATGGAACTCATCAAGGAACTTCATACGAATAACACAAGGGCAATAGAATTCTTAGAGACAAGAGGACGAATAAGCATAATAAGCGTGTCAATAATCGCATTAATTATTATCGTCGTAGTAATATTAGCAAAAATATTTGCCTCAAGGTTTGGAAGAAGAACTATAGAAATCCAACCAAAAATACAGCAAAACATAATCCAGCCAAAACTTCTCCCATGCACTTCAAGCGCGGACGCTTGAATTTAAGAGGGGAGGAGTTAACGATAATTAAGTTAACAATAATTATATTTTTTTCTTGGTCTTTATTAAGTCCAACTTCAATTCAAGCTAATCAACAAAAGCTAAATTGCTGACGCTGTGTCTGCAATACTTCCTGCACGAGCCAACCGCTGCACTGCTCCAACGCTGTCGCTAACCGCTGCACTGCTTCAACGCTGCCGCTATTTGAATTTAAGTTAAGTTATCAAAAAATTGTAAGTTAGTTCTTGTTTTGAATTCAATAAATAAAGTTTAACATCAGAGTTTCTCTCTGATGTTTATTTTTTAAAAAATCAAAAAAATAATGAAATAAGTTAATTTATATCAAGAAGGCGCCGCTAATCAGGCTTATTGGACTTTTTGTGTGGGCATCGGTACAAATTTATTCATAAATGTATTTTTTTAAGCTAAATGTATGCGCATATATAAACGAAAAGAGTTTGATGAATAAATGACATCATATGCAATGGAACAAACACTTTCAGATATGTAAATAGATAATTCATTAGCGGTTTGGTGTTTGGAATTTGCATTGATTTGAATATTCTCACAATATGGAAAACCTAAAAAGCGCAGAAGAATGGGGTTCTTTGCGTAGCGCGATTGTGTGAGACTTCGACTTCGCAAGAAAGGATGAGGAGCTGAACTTAAACGCGCAGAGGAATGGGTTCTTGGCATACCGCGAGTCTTTAAGGATGACAATTTTGATATTTTAACTGAGTCTTAGCGAAAATTATATTATATAAAATATACTCTGGAAAGTACTCCAACACTTGATGGAAATCTTAAAAATTATCTGAAAGAATATTGCACTAAATATTCTTTCTTCTGAAAGTAATACTTTAAATTTATATTTCAATTATATCACTAAAGAGTCCTTCTACAACGATCAAGAACGATCTTTTATATGACCTAATGGAAGTTTGAGCTGTTGTAGCTCACATACTCACCTCTTCTTCATTTGAATCAATTCTCTTCTCATATCAATCATTAGTTCAAGAAGTTTTTGCGAGTTTATGGCACTATTTTGATCTTGTGATGAATGGATAAAGGAGGTGGACACCACTACTAAAATGTGGGCCCATCTTCAACCTCTCAATGCAACTGATGAAAGGCTTCTACCGAAAGAAATACCTTTCAACTGCAAATATGCTGAGAAAGAGTTTCCTTTCCTAATATCGCTGAATTATTCTCTTGGCGGCTGCCAAACCTGCTCAGGTTGATTCTGAAAGTATGTGGAAATGATTACTGAAACACATATTAGACAGGATAACAAGAATATGACTGATTGATCGCGTATGTGAGATAAATGAAGTATTTGTATGACTTTTAAAAAATGATTTGACAATGTGACTACTTTCATACACAGGAATACATTCAAAATTTCCACTACTCACAAACGCAGAACACAATCCAGAGCCCCTTCAGGCATCACTAATGATACAGTGACTATCAGCATCACCGCGCTGGCAAGATATCTGCGAACATGACGCCAGCAGTCACAACAGAGACGTAACAGACAAATTATCACACCATTCACATTCAATCAAACTAAACTTTATAGAGATATGTCAATAGAAATATGTTAAATACACTCTCGTACGAGAAAATAAAGAGCCGCTCACAAATTCGTGTCCAATTCATTATCTTAAAACCTTATAATTAATCATCTGCGGTAGAAGTCAGTCAATAATGTTCGCCAAAAAAGAAACCTCACGCACACACACACACACACACACACAGCCACATTCATGATCATCATTTCACAAAACTGACTTAAGGTCAGCTCGGTCTTAAGTCGCGGACTTTAATTGATTTAGACGAGTTTGAAGTTTGTTAATTACCACGCCCGGCCCGGCCCGGCCACGAGAAAGGGGCACTGTGTATGCTCTTTTCCAGATTTAGTCTTCATGAACGATTTTAATGACATTTTAATTAAATTTTAATTTAATGTCGGCGATGAGCATCCGCCAAAAAGTAAATCCAAAAAAATAGCAAACAAATCCAAAATACAGCATACGAGAAGCTGCACTTGTTTGCATTGCAAATGCCCGATTTCGATGTGGTTTGGCCGCGGGGCCGTGCTGTCAGCAACTGTGCGCACTGCTGAGCGGAAAAGAAGCGTCCGAAATAAACTGAAAACATTAATTGAGCAACTGGCCCCACGCTCAAGACTTTGCTTACTTTGTTGCCCGGTGGAACCGGCTCCAAATCCGTCTGGCCTCAGTGTATCTGCGCATGTAGCTGCCGTCCGCTGTTGTTCTGGCCGATCGCAGATATGAGCTGGCATAGGTTCACCGTCGAAATAGGCAGACGCTTGGCCTCCCCGCTGGACAGAGCTGCGTTATGTTAAACGCTTAATTGCACAGACAATTCAAGACGACTTCAGGCAGATGAGGCGCGGTTAATTGTTTTTGATACCAAGATGACAGCCTCACATCATTGATTAATAGTGCAGATGATCTTCAATAGAAATAATGGCAAATTTCAAGTATTTCCCCACTCTCGAACTTGGTAGGCTTGAAACAGTAAAATAGCAAAATCCGTGACCTCCAAGAATGATGTGCCAATTTGGACTGAGTTAGCAGCGAGAATTTGGGTATAACTGAGCCCAGTCAGGCTTACAGAAGTCCTTTCAAACTTGTCTTGAAGAATAAAAAATTACTGCAAAGATGAACTGATGAGTTATGAAAAGCAAGGATTCATTTTCAAACTGTCGTTAGTCATGTGAGGGAACATCGCATATGATAGGTGGAAATATGAAGAATCCTCCATATGAATCCTCCATATGAATCCTCCATATGAATCCCATAGAGCTGAAACCCAACGTCGACCACATAAAATATGCACCAACAATAGAATAACTCCTCTAGAGTAAGACTCACAAAGAGCTGTTGAAAACTTTTCTAGCTATTTGAGTTCTTTCCGTTATAATTGCCACAAACCAATCAGAGAGCTTTTATCGAAAAGACACAGACTCTTTCATTACCTTGTGAATTGTGCCCTACTGGGCATTACTGGGTCTGTGCCCTAAACTCTTCTTAATTCTAACTCCAATTTGTGACCCTTCAGTTTGTGCTTCTTTATTTTAACTCCAACTTGTCTCCCTCCAGTCAAATCCTTCAATTGCTATTCTTTTTTAGGTATGATTAACGTACCCCATCATTGCTTACCTTGCCATTCCTTGTTGAATGATGGTACAAAAATATTGTGTGTGTAAGTACCGTGTTCCAATTATTGTCCTGGTTGTTTGTGTGGGTGAACTCTCTGTGATTAATATTGTAGGCTTCCATATACTCGTATTTATATATATTTCATATCAACTTCTCAGGTAGCTCACACGAAACTCATTTGGTTACTGCCCGGCAACCACACTCCGGAAATGTTTGTAAGGATTATTTCTTCACTGGAAGAAAGTTGAAATGACGTTTGATTGATCTATTCACTCTCCCTTTCTGTACTTAGTATGAGAATATTCTTTGGTAACAATACTCTCTCTTCAACTTCAGCACTATTCTCCCTCCCAACCAACGAAGGTGTTCATTGTCCCGCCATGAGCCTATAATCTGCTTATCCTGCATATCATTATTTAATAGGCTATAAGAGCATCGCGTCCTGAGAGATCTATTCTGCAGCTATCCTGCATTGTACGATTTCTGTTGCTCAACCCACCCTATGACATCGTTTTGTCTGTTGCTCTCAACTGAAACATTTGCATAACTAACACTTCGGCTGTGAACTTCTGTTCCACACAATTTCGATTATGGCGATGACCTAATCTCTGGGCATGACGTACACGCCTCTTTTTTATAGTCAAACTCTTGCAAAAAGCTGCTTAAACATGGACCGCGTGCGAAATGAATCCGATGAGTGAATGTTTTATTTCGTTTGGATCTCGTGAATTAGCATAATTCATCAGCCTCAAAGCTGAACTACTTTCCGCAATCTCAGTCATAAACCTGCGAAGGGGGACTCGAAGAGAGAAGACTGTGGTGGCGAGGTGTGCCGTGTCAGTATCAGTGAATTATCAGTGCAAGTTTGTGGGGCCTGCTCGACAACTAGTTCGCTATACGAAAGTATATTTTTATATTGTTTTATTAGGTTTTGTTTTTGGCCGGATTGGTGCAAAAACCGACTTCACTTTGACCAATTTGCATAAAGCAATTTATTTGAATATGCTGAAAATGTGGCAATTAAACAAATTAATTGGAAGTTTATGATCGCGTTTAATGCGCTTTTGGCAGCAAGTCGTATAACATTTCAGCAATTAATCAGTCAGCAACTCCATGAGAGGCAAACAACACGATGTGGGAGGGTGGCTGATGGAGGTGTTAAACATGACAGAGTGGGAAGATGAGAGGATGAGAGGATGAGAAGTTAGTATCTAAGGGTGATGAGTATATCCCATTAACTCGATGGACCATCGTCTACCTTTAGGGATTCATATCAGTGTGGAGTATTTTACTAATAAAATTTAGGAACACTCCTCTCCATTCAACCCAGAAAACTAATTCCCAAAAAACTTCAAATTGCTTAGAAAATATTCCGCTTTGTATATTTTTGAGCCTTTCATCACATTTTCAACTATGTCGGCTTATGTGGTCTAGTATAAGCATAATAGTCTCGCAGCGATACGGTTGTGGATTCAAATCCTGTCCAAGGCATGGTCCCTAACTGCTAATGTCTGCTTCTTTTTCTCTTTGAGTCGAAAGGGCTTAATTGCTAGTACTCAATTCCCCAATTCCTTGCAGACATTATGGTGTAAGATATAAGAATAATAGTACGATCCACAATAACTCCACAATTCGGTATAATCTTTGGCCTGCAAACAAGTTACTTCTTCTGGACTTTCATTCCTTTTATAAACTTCAGTTTTTGGGGCTGATCATGCTCAAAGACTTTCTCTACACCACCATTATACATTGCCTTGGCATTAATGTAGGTTTTTGTGCAGATGTTAGGGACATATCATTGCAGTCTTGACGGCTTGAATTCATTTGTCATACAACTTTCTTCTGTTGGCATCTATAATTGACACATTTCCCGTTCATCACTCATTTAATTGTTCTTATTTATTTTCTATTCTATTTTCTCTATTCCATTTCTATTTTCTTCACTCATTCTATTCCAACTGCACGGTAACTTTTACAATACCATTCCACTTTAATTTCAAATATTTTATTGTCGTTCTTCATTCAGGTTCGTCTTTGGAAACATCATTGACTTCATTGAATCCATTCGTACTAGTATTACTACACCCATGATATGAGTTCCATAGCACTATAATTTTATCTCCTGAAATATTTCACGGGTACTTGTGACTTATCGTCATCATATGCAATCGGTCCACACCACGGAACAATGATCCATCATACAATGTAAACAAATCGTACTATCGTGCGACGAAAATGAAATCTCGGTAGAAATTATCTTCAGTGATTTGCAAGAGTCATAATTAAGGTGATAATATCCCACGAGTCATCCAAGGTAGATCTCCGAATGGATTATTGTTCCATCATAGAATGTTTAAACAACAAAATGGCCAATCTCAGTAGAAATTATCTTCAGGGAACGCAAAGGTATTTGAAGCAAGGAAATCCCCCTAGTGATCCAAAGGAGATCTCTATATGGATCATAGCTCCATCACAGAATCTAAGAGAATAAAAGTAATAAATATAGTACTACAATAATGGCAATTTCTGAAGAAAAGTGCCGGTACGCCGAAATCATCTTCAGTCATTAGCCTAACTGTCGTATTTGAGGCGAGCAAATCTCCCGAGTAATCTAAGGGAGGTCTCTGCATGGGTCTATTCATGTTCCATCACACAATGTACGAGAATAAAAATCATAAAATCGTACCACGATAATGGTAATTTCTGACGAAAATCATCTTCAGTGATTGTGGCAAATGTTGTAGTGGCTGCGGGATCACCCCACAAGTACTCTTTGGTACATCGCTACAAGCTGAGCCACAATTTCGATTGATTTTGAGTTACAATTCCATAAATTCTCCTTTTATTTCACATTTCATATTTATTCGAAACACTAAACCTGCTACCATTGTCTCCAGCTCCCTGTCAATGTACTTTCCATCACTTCCTGATCCACATTCACTTTCCGAAGAGACTTCATTTCATTGTCAAATTCGTCCGAACAAAACTGCCGGTATGTTAATTAATCATCACTCCTCAACGATCGCGCAAGGAGAAATCGCTTCAATCGTGTGCGATAATAGAAAAATGTTTCGATAGAAATTTCCATAAAGACAATCACATTGAAATTCATTTCATCCAATTTACGAGCATTGTATTTTAATTATATAAATAAATAAAAATAACATTAACGACATTTCGATTCAAAGCAATTATTTGGCAATTATAAAGTTGCGGATTCATAGCGACGCAACGGCTGAATTCGCGCTGCAACCCACTCGCATTTTATGCAACCGCCCACTGCGAAAGTGAAAAGAAAGGAAAGGTAAAAGTGAATAATAATAAATTAAATACGAGCATTGTTGCTAAACAAATTCCGCAATAAAATGAATCAAACAAAAGTAAACCAACGGAGTGTTTTTCGATGAATTTCAAGGAATGTAGAAGAGAGACTGACTGGTTGATTGAAAATGTCCAATCATAATCCAACAGAAGAGTGTTGAGCTTTTCTTCAAGTAAGAAATGGCGGCAAGACGAAAACTTTAATAGTGACGGTGATTTCTAGTTATATATCAAGAATTTCAAGGATTATACTGTAGAGGATCTGTTGCTGGTTGACTAAAGCTTTCGAATCAAACTGAGCTCAAAAAGCTCCAACAGGAGAGTGTTGCACTAATCTTCAGGGTTTCTGTCTCATAGATCAAATAAGAAAGCGGAAATAAGCTGAAGACTATAATAGTGACTGTGATATATATTTATATATAAGGAACTAGAAGGACAGTAGTGTAGAGAGCCTGGGACTGGAAGACTAAAGATGTTGAATCAAACTTAAAGACCTCCTAAGTCCAGTAGAGGACTGTTGAACTTTTCTTCAGGGGTCTACCATCTCATACTTCAAGTGAACAATCAGAAAGTGGCAGCAATCCGAACACTATAATAGTGGCCGCGATTGTTATTATTTATATATGAGGAATTTCAAGGACCGCAGTGTAGAGCGTTTGAAAATGGTAAACTAAAGATTTCGAATCCAACTGAATGTTCAGGGAAGTACAGGAGAGGTCTGTTGAACTTTTCCTTCAGGTCTGTTGAACTAGTCTTCCTTCTATCTTTTAGATCAAGAAAGAAGCTGAAGACTATAATAGTGACGCGATTTCTATTTATATATCTGAAAATTCAAGGATTATAGTGTAGAGGGTCTGACTATAATATTAATCTATTCATATAAGAGAATCAATCTAATTTATATATGAGAATGTATCTGAGATATATATGAGAATTATTCTAATTTATAGATCAGAATGAATCTAATTTATATAAGAATTTATAGTACTGAACACGGTCAAAGAACCCAATGTAGAAGAAGTGTTGGTTTAGAATTTTATTAGCATAGCTGCCTCAGCCATACATATAAAGTCCAAATAATCCCCTAATAATACAATCGTCAACTATAAATGAAAACATTGTGAGAGCACTGTAGAGCTCAGTAACCCTACTACCAAAGGTTTCGTTACAGGAACACTTCAACAGTGAGCTAAACTATAAATGAACACTTTATGAGAGCAGTAAGGAGCTCAGTGGATTTAGGCGAGGCTCATATTGTCCACTATAATTCGCCAATTGTTTCTCCGTTTAACATACGCGCCTACATAAATCCGCTAATTTATGGGGAGGAGTGTCGTCCAGTAATACCTCAAGGACGCTCAGGTTCAGGTTCTCTGACAGTGATTAATTATGGGACCCAAATGCGCGCGTGTTTAATGATTAAGCGCAGCGTCTCTAACACGGAGCTATGCAGCAGAATTCCAAGAGGTCATTGGAGCTGCCACGAAGCTTTGAACTCGATTCAAACGCGTTATGCATAATAATTATTTTTTTTTTTTAATTAAACTCAATTAATTTTAAATTTGTTTTTATTTTTGTTTGTTTGTTAATATTTGGAATTTATTAGTTTTAGTGTTAATTTAACTTTTTACGCTACACGCGCACTAAAATCCGAACCACCCGAAATGTCAACGCAGCATTTTAATTAAGTATGCAAATAGTTTCCCAAAATAAAGCACAACAACAACAAAAACAACAGAAATTAAAAATAAATAAATAGAGTTGAAAATGGAGTTTGCAAAAAAACAAAAACAAATTCGCCAAACAACAATTTTCCTAACTCGAAAGTGAAAGGATGAGCTGAAATGAGATAAATCTGAATATGATGAAATATCATGAAAGAATGGGAGAATCGCAAGGTTAGCAGTGGCGGTGGATAAGCTCATTCCCCATAATAGAGGCCGCCAGGCAGCGTGGAAATACATGCTGCAGTGAGAAGAATTCGCGCTTTAGTTTTCAATACTCCTGTTTAAGGATTCAACTGGTCTCATCATCATCATCATTATTGGCAGACAACGATTGTTGATCATTGCCGAGTTATTAGTTTTCGCCAGTCGTGTCTGCTAAGCGCACGCTGACGCCAGTTGGAACCACCGAGTGCAGCCAAGTCTTGCTGAACTTGGTAACGGTGGTCTTCAGATTCTGCGCCATCCAACTGCTCTGCCTCCAAGATTTCTTATGAAGTCTCAAATACTCTATAGCCAATTTTTTGGGATCATACTCATATCAATTAGGAAGGCTCATATTGAGCAGGTTTACACGGCAATGATGACTTTTATATATGTATGCTTCCAAAAGATTTCCTAGTGCTCAGTTGTGGTCCCCGCAAGTAGTGCTAAGTGCCAAACATGTGGTTACCTTAACGCGGTCAACAACTGAAAACAGTGTCAAATACTTATCTACATTGTCACATGCAAATGGCCAAACAGAAATGAGGAAACTTAACCCTCTGGACACACCCAACGGCTGTGAAGAGGCGCAACCAAGAAAACATGCGTAAGCTCGCCAGCAATTTTCCAATTTTGCGGTAGTCAATAAAGATCCACTGAAGCCATGCTGAGGCTTGTCAACAACAACACCAAAGACTCAAATAATTGCGAGCGTGTTGTTGTGTGTGATTGGAGACTACGTGGGCTGCCGTGCGCCTGCGCAAAAGCGCTACTTCGTTTACTTTTCAAAAGGCAAGCAAAACGAGCGCGGAGGTTTGCTCAAGCGGCGGGGGCAAGAATCATTCAGTTTGATGGGCAAACAATGAAAATAAAAGTTGGTTTATTCGAGTGCGCGCTGACACACACTCCCAGGCTGCCATGCACACACACTCACACAATTTGCAGCTACTGAAACGAGTAAAGTACCCAAAGCAACGACCGCGTACATTAAAGATTTAACGACAATGTGGGCATAGTGTGGCTTTGTGAGGCGTTCAAATGGGTTAAACGCTTCGCCAAGTTGGCGGAGTTATGACGAGCAGAGCTGCTGCACGCGCGCTTTATGTTTACCTCGATTGGTTCAAGGTCAAGAAGCGTATTTCCATTGCGGAGAATTAAGATCTTGAGAAATGATTTCTTCATCATGAGACTCAAATGGAGGTGTTTTGAAATACACTTTCTCCGGCAAGTTTCTAGGATACAAAGTAGTGGAGAAGTGGACTGTATAAATGAGAATAAGGCCAAACTGTGAATTGCTGTTCCCAGAAACATTAATTAGGATGACGCTAATCCGTGAATTTTTATTGACCCACCCAAAGACTTTAAAAGGCAAATCACATACAATCCTTCTGAGAGGCCTTCACCTCTGCGCTTCGCGACTGGCTTAGGTTCCGCTTACTTTGAATAACTCTGTCCAACCACATAAAAGATTGCCCCACAATAACAAAGTTCTTTAAACAGTTTCAGGTAAAAACACAAACCATTTTGTATACGAAAGTTTACAGCTTAGTTTTTAATGATGATTGCGTGAAGGTCGCCGGTTCTGCCATAAAATTGCGGTATTTTATTTATAATTATAAGAGTAGCAAATTTTAGCCTCTGAAATTGTTTCTGGGTTCAATGTGGTTAACTTTGAAGGGGCAAATACCAAACCAGAAAAACATTCAGCTTAGTCAAAGATGACACAATCCAGTGAATCAAACTATTAACTTATGTACACTTAAATTCATTAACAATTTTATACAAATTTTGAGCCTAGAGAAGCGGAAGAGAAATAACAACACAGACGCAAGAGTACTAAAACATAAACGATCAATTATATGAATAAATCATAAATATCAAATATTAGCCACATAAAAGCGAGGAAAAAGTGGGGATATCCAGACTGGAGAAATGACAAAGAGCGATGGGATAATAGCAGCAAAAGTAAAGGAACCCTTGGACGGGGATATACTAATAAAAGAGGGTAACCATGTAAAACATAAAACAGTCGTTAACACTGATCCTTCACAAAAGAGTCCCTAGAAGCTGAGAAAGTTTTGGCAAAAGATATAGAAGCCATTGAAAAGACTCCAATGATGATGACGAAGCACTAAAATTCTTCTCTGCAGTTATATCTCAAATCTTATTAGGAATTCCAATAATCATCTGTACTGAACTATATTACACGCCGCATCAAAGTTGTTCTTCTATTCTTCTACCAACCTCCTTAAAAGACTGATATAAAAATTTCAGTGAAATTGTTTGAGCTTGTATACTTAATAAGACTGACTATTCAGAGTACATTCCTTATCCTTAGATAGATTTCTGAGACTCATAAAAGAGTCAAAGAAGTTTGAAAAGGCTAACTTCCTTTTTCACAATCTGCCATCAATAATATTTCCAGTCTTATAGTACAATGGGCATCAGTTTGCAGACTTCCTTCTTCGGCGGTTCTCTGGCCTACCCACTATTACTACCGAACATATTCTATTCTCTTCTATTCTATTATATTATATTCTATTCTATAACTATTCAGAATGTTCTGAAGGTGTTTGTAGTCCAAGAATACATCCTAGAAGTATAACTCAAACTACCAAAACCAACTCATCGTACTATTAAAAAGAGTTGTTGTAAGACATACGCCCACTATAAAAGAAATTAGAGTACTTAAGGAGCGATCCTGATGATTATTCTCTACACAAATGATCCTATAACATGAAGGACGAGGATTGTATATAGAGACATCAGTGTTAAGAGTAAGAGTGCATTACTTTCTGGAATTATTTCAGCCATTCTTGCTCTTCAATCTTATTTGCACTCATATTGAAATATGCAAATTGCATATATATATATATATATATATATATATATATATATATATATATATATATATATATATATATATATATATATATATATATATATATATATATATATATATATATATATATATATATGTAATACATATATATATATATATATATATATATATATATATATATATGTAATACTTTACGTTATATGATCTAGTGTTGCATCACATATCAGTGACCGGTTTAGTTGCCATCTGGCTCTCACTCACAATGAACTATCATTCTTTCTAAGCAAAGAAGTGTATTGAGCCATTCAAAAACTTTTGATTGTTCTAATCTAACATCCTCCTAATCTCCTTAATATAACTCCTTTTACACCAATTTATTACAAGTGAATTCCGCCCAACTCCACATGAATGCACTCTCACACAGTCCCCTTCTGTTCCTTAAAAGTTCACTATAATGCTCATTGGTATGTCTCCACGGCCTTACCCCGACCAGTTGACAAATCTAGTCAAATTTGTATGCAAATATTTATTTTGGATCATGTCCAACACTCTGAATCGCTCATAATTCCAAATATTTGACTTTGACGTGAATGATCGCGCTTTTGTGTGTAAATCGTTTATGAAATTAGGATTGTGTATGGAACAACAAAGCCGCACGGTCATTAGCTGCACGCACGCGATTCACACTGCCTAATTTTGTTCGAAAAGCTCGTAATTCCCACTGATTTATGCGAGCTTAGACCAAGTTTCGCTGTAATCGCTCCATCAATTTCAACAACACTCTCGCATCGCGTCAATCACAGCTGCTTAATATAGATTAAATCATGTTGGCAGACGCTGCACAGCATGCGTTAATGGACCCTTAAGCGCTGCCGCCGCGGAGTTGCCCAAGAGATTGATTGGTCGCTTGATAGAGTTGGAACAAGAGGCTGGAACTATTGTGTAAATAAGTGTGGGAATTATTTGGAAGGTGTATCAAGGTGGTGGAGTGGTCTGTGGCAATCGTAGCCATTGACATTGGAAACTCAGTGCGAGTGTTTAGAGCAAGGCACCATAACTGCAATGATTCCAGGTCATTGCATGCTTCAAATAACTCGGTGACTCGGTATGAATGCAATTCAAGGGGGTCTACTGCAGTGTCAATGAATACTCGAAGATGAACTAATTGTGAAGACTACGAATTCAATCAGAGCTCTGAATTCATAGAAATCGATGGAACTTCATTCACTAACTTCCTAGAAAATAGAGAAGGTGGAAATATATTTATATATAATAGAGGTTCGGGAAATGGGGAACGCTTACTAGCAATTAAGGCCTTCGGCTCAAGGAGAATAAGATTTAGAAAGAAGCATTTTTCAGGCCATGCCCGGGGCAGCTTTCGAATCTGCGGCCTCCGGAATGTGACTCTAGCAAATTAAATATATAAGTATCAAGACAATAAAAATTATCAGAAATTCATTCATTCACACTTCATTTCAATGTATGCATTTTAATAACTGTTGAAATCTTCAGCAATTTGAAGAGCATCATGTTTCTAAACACTACATAGCGATATCCTTTCCATTTTATTTCAACATTAATGTTGACCCAATCAACTTTCCATTCGAGTCACAGCATTATGATCCCATAATCTAAGCGGTATCCTACCATATCTTCCACATCTCCTACTTAATGTACTCCTTCCTCCATTCTATCGCATGCCAATATTTATCCCACAAGTATCGAATCACCTCTCATCTAGAAAATCAGAAAAAACTCGTATTCTCGCTTAGATCAGAGCAATTTGCATAAAACTATTTTGGCCAAAGGCGTTGAACCAGTTCTATAAACACGCTTGGATGCCTGAAATAGGAGCGCATCATTCTAATTAAAAATTAAGTGCCGAAATCCATAAAAAAGTGTCATAAATTCAGCCAGCCGAGAATTCTGTCGTCCACTCAGCGTCAGAGTGTAGAAATAAAGGCTTACATAATCCCATTAATGGGTGAGTGTTCTGCTCTGAGCGCCCGTTTGGTGTGATTCACAGATGTGTGATTCTTACGGATGCAATAAAAACCCACACCCACGCATACGCACCAACAGGCAGGCACACATACACAACCCCTTCACAGACAGTCGAAGATCAATTATACGCCATTCTAAGCTGTCTACAGTGGACTTCAAGTTCAGGTTCAGATAGTTTGCCAGCATCCAAATTTAAATGGCTCAAAAGTTCCCATGGCTTTCTGTCTTAATATCTCAACCGGACTTGGTTAGATATTGTCCAGTTTAAGGGTTCTTTTTATTGGGTTTTGTTTGTTCACAAACCACAAAAATTGGATCTGGGTTTCCCAACTACAGTTCGAATCTTTTTGTTTTGTTTTCTCTTCAATACGTTTAAGCGTTAATTTCAAAGACATTCTTTTGTATTTTAGCGTATAAATAAATTTATTAAACTTTGCATTGACCGCAGTTGGTGTTATTTGAAGCTAATGCGCTAATAAACAAATACAAAATTTAATAAAATATCATAAAGTTGACATAAAAGCAAAGAAATTGTTAATTAGCATGCCAAGCAGCACAAATGAAAACATTATTGACTGGTTTTGTGAGGTGAGAAGCGTGGTTCCATTCTCGCTTCATTTAAATATGAATACGAACTCTTTGGAAATACCTGTGAATAACACAACAGAGTCTGTGGAGTGAATCGAGTGCAGTTGACTCATATTCTCCTTTTCCCATTTTCCAACACTTCCACAAAAACCATGGTAAACAGTTTGAAATTAGGTCAATACGAGTTTGATGAGTTGATCCCTGAAATCCGTTTCAATGGTTCCTGGAAGTGAAATTTAGAACAACCTTCTAAACTCTGAACAATCAACTTTGGAGTGTTAATCACGAGCGATGAATTGATCCCAGAATTGGTTCCAGGAAGTGAACTTTCCAACAATCTTCTAAATTCTGAACAATCAACGTTGGAGTATTTACTAACGAGTCTTATGATTCCAGAATTTTGTTCCATTGGTTCCAGGAAGTTAAAGTACAGTTTCGAACAATCTTCTGAACTGTGAACAATAAATTTTCCCCTCTTATATACATCTGAAATCTTCGGTGTAGTTCTGACTTTAATGAAAATTTCATTAACATTATGAACCCGTACGGGTGGGTGGGGCTGTAAAGTAGGAACAAAGCCAAGGAAGATTTCATTCTACACATACTGTGAATACATTCTTTCATTTCTTGGGAATAGTCCCGTACTTGTGTACGGGTGTGTATGGGAAGGGAGACAATTTCGTCGGTAACATTTATTCGATCCCTTTCTATGAATACTTTCTCGGAATATGACTATAAAGAACCGGTGGTTAATTCACAACCATAGCTCTGAAACAATATTATACGAGTACATACATACAGAGCTTTAATCCCCCATACTCATGATACTAAGAGCATCTATGTTTGTTCTTCAATGAATTGAATTCCGGAACTGAGAATTCGACGAAACCCTCAGCAAAATGCAATGAAACTCCTGGGAACATATCGCGTCTATTCTTAGCAGCACAGACATAAAAATTCCTCAACTATCCAGGGCTTCAATCCATGGATAGAATTTCGCAGCATATAATTTGACAAGTAATTAAACAGAATTCAGGGAAAGTCCTGGGAATATTTCAACTCTATATTTTTATGCTGATACACCCCGAACGAAGTCAACAAATATGAACCTTCTGACGGAACCACACAATTGAGAAACTCTCACATATTTTCCTCTTTTATACAATATCGTTGACTGAAATGCTGGCATCTTGCAAAGCACCTATTCTGGTAGAACGCATCTCATTGTGTAGCTCAGAGCTTCCACTGTTTATACCGCCGATATTTGCGCAATATTTTATACGTCTTTCTGTGTCTTCCGTTAACGTTAAGTTCATTAATCCTTACCACACATTCCTCTCCAATTTAGCAATGACAAATTGAAGTTGTCTTCTTTCAATGTTCCTCTTTATCACGACATTTTTTTCCACACATTTTACGATTATTTGCACCGCACCACCCATCCCCGCCCTCCCCTCCTAAACTAGTAATCAACCAATTTCGTATTCGTATCAAAGATGATATATTTCTTAATTTTGAAATTTGTTTTTGTGTTGTTGTCGAAATTCTTGCAAACGTGGAGTGTGTATTTATGAAATCTGCTCTAATGAATATTTATCAATCTCCGCAATTAACAAGATACACATGAGATCTTTACGCTTCATGTTTCAAGAAGTCATTAACTTGCAATGTTTGAATTAATGTAGAAACCACTTAGCATAATGTAGCTTAATATATCAGCCCACAGTGGAATGAATCGGGTTTCTTCACAAGAAAATTTTCCATATATTTGCGATAACTGAGCACTTCAAAAACTTATGAGTGTTATGATTAGATCCCTTAGATCCCATTGGTTCCAGGAAGTGAAAGATAGTTTCTAAGAATCTTCTGAACTCTGAACAATAAACTTTGCAGTATTTAATCAGGAGTGTTGTGAATTGATCCCAGAATTCAGTTCAATTGGATGCAGGTAGGTAGAGTATAGTTACGAGCAATCTGCTAAATTCTGAATTCTTTGGCGTATTTAGGCCCGAATATTATGAGTTGATCCCAGAATTCCTATTCTTTGATTCCAGGAATTGATATTGAAAACAATCTTGTGAACTCTGAACAATAAACTTTGGTTTATTTAGTCAGGAGTATAATGAATTAATCCCAGAGATCCGTTTCACTTGTTCCTGGAAGTGAAAGTATAGTTAGAGCTCTGAACAATAAATTTTCCCCTCTTATACTCCTACATCATAAGCGAATATAATAAAAACGATATGTCCTTATTGGCTTCCCGGTTTCGATTCCTGCCTAGGGCATGGTCTCGAAAAGCTTATTTATAAGACATCTTCTATTCGAGTCTCATTCCATCAAACAATCAACTACATTATAGATATATATTAATAATAATTATGTTCCTGTATGTGAAGAAGTTGATGCATGGAACTCTGTTTCTGGCTAGGAACACTGTGTATTGGCTTTATACTAATAAGTTTTACATAGTATCAATGGGAGAATATTCTCTGCAGTAGTCTCCCCATCCTATTCAAGTATATACCATAACAAGGACTTCGAAAATTAGCTCATAGAAGACTCCGAACTAAACCAATGTAAGGGAAATTTATTCATAAGTGGATGAGTCCCTTTCCTCGTTGACGAGTTACCGTGAATTCGTTTTAAAGAACTCAATCTTGAAAATTTTTTTGGAGGTACTGAACTCAAATATATCTGTCAATTTCCAAAATGTCCCTGGAGTTGAATAGAGTTGGAGAAATATGGTTAATGTGGAGAGAAATTTGTATATGGAACTATACTCATGCTGACTGACTCGTAATGAGACAACTTGGATAGAAGAAACATATATATTGAATCCATCTATTGTTCTATGAATTGAAATCTTTTGGAAAATGTTGTGTAAGTTGCTAGTACCTGAATTTGTGGAACTATTGAATTACTCATAGGAACATGATTGGCAAGCAACTTCTGATCAGGCTAAGGAAGAAAGCTATAATGGCCAGTCTGCCAGCTTTATTTTGACAAAATCAGTCAGGCAGCATTATAAGATCAAATAAGATCAAATACTGAAGTAGATGATATCTCAAAATAGGAGCAAAACTTTTTGCATATATATCAAAGTCATTACACCAAAGCATCAGGGAAATTTATTTAAATACAAGCCTCATAATCCCAGGAGTCATCTTATCCGTCCTCACAGATATTGAGAGAGCTTTGGAACTGGCACCCTAGTACCAGAGAATCTCCGACCTTACATCTATCTGCAGATCATCGCTGCTCATATCACATATGTCTTCATTTATATCCCAGCATTTGCAGCAACACTTTGCTAAGGTGTTCCCTTAATTTTATGGCTAAAATATGCAAATTGCCCCACTGTTGCTTATCTAACTTGTCGTGTGCTTCTCATCAATGGGCGGCTCGGGTTTCGGTAGCGCTACGGGTAATCTACGGTTTCCTGCCACACTCGTAAATTAAGGGCCTGTGATCAGTGCCGCTGATAACGCAGTGCCGCACTGAGCGATGTTGGTGCCGGCAGTCGAACAAATCGGCCGTCTCCGGGGATTCTATGAATGAGCGCCTGTCGACAAGTCTCAGAGGAGTGACGCCCTTTCGCTGCAAACAAAACTAAACCAGTTAAATTTGTTAATCGATATTTTAATTAATTTTATTTCCTATTTTTGTTTTTTTCCACTTGTTTTTTTTTATTTGTTTTTTCTATTTTGTTTGTTTTTTGTATCATCTGATAAGTAATTTTGTTGTTGTTGTTGTTGTTGTTGTTGCGACCACTTCTTAGTGGCATTTGACAACTTTACGACAATTTGTTTAAATTGGGATTATTTAACATTTTGCGAGCAGAGGCGTTGCAAGGGGGCTGCAGAGGGGTGCCGCAGTCACAGAAGCTGGGTAAGTGACGAAGCTACTGTTTGGCTTGGCTCCGCATTGGTCGGCGTTGTTGTTGTTATCGTTTAAATTTGGTTGTTTTTGAAGCATAAATATTTATTTGTTTTTTTTGTATTGATTTTTATTTTTCTTAATTTTTTATGTTAAATCATCCCAATTTGAAAGTTAAACAAAATCAGCGGCGGCCAAGTTAACCTTTAAAACAAATTCTTAAGTAAATTCCGAAATATTTTAATTTATTTACAACCGCACCGCGGCCAAATTATCGAATTTGGTTTTTAGAGTATAAAAAGATTCGTCGAGTTGGCTGTAGAACTTCAGTATTCGATTTCATTCCGTGGCGTAAAGTTCAAACAAAGAATCTGCAGAAAAATGGTTAGTTCAGAGTGAAATTGATCGAGTTATTTTTAGAGGAAAATCGTGTTCAGTGATTCGCTGACTGAGAGTTCAGAGATCGGCTTTCTAAGACGGGAAATTTCCCCACAGACGAAACAAACGAAGAAAGATGCTAAAGCAAAATTATTGAACTGTGAAATAAAGAAGCGGTGCTATAATATGTCCGGGAGTGTGAAGGGAGGAAGATGAATCGAATTGAGAGCTTGTTTCGTAACATTCCTCTGACGAAAGAGGCCAACAAAAGTTACTAAAAATCACACACGATTCACGTACTCCAATGACTATTTTCCTGTTGAGGAACAAGCCATGAAAAGCTCAACTAATTTCACTGAGATAGTCACTAGCCAGTTGACTTCGTGTTGGCCACTCTCCACATTCCTTTCAAAGGATTAATCAGTTAGTAGATCTAAACTTCAGCGCACTGTTTAACGTCCTATGTAGTTGCTCCATCTGCATCGGCAGAACAGGTGAAAATTCATTACTAGGCTGTGTTTACACAGGCTCCGTGCTCACTGGCCGCATGCCCACTGGCTCTGTACATACAGGCTCCGAGTCCATAAGCTCTGTATTCACAGACTGCCTGCCCACAGCCTCTGCCTCCACTACCCCTGTACCTACAAGCTCTGTGTCTACAGGCTCTGTGCCTACAGGCTCTGTGTCCACTGCCCCTGTACCTACAAGCTGTGTGTCTACAGGCTCTTTGCCTACAGGCTCTGTGTCCATAGACTCTGTTCATACAGGCTCTGTTCATACAGAATCTGTTCATACAGGATCTGTTCATACAGGATATGTGCCAACAGGCTCTGTACGCACAGGCTCTGTGCCCAGAGGCTTTCTGCCCACAGGCTCTGTGCCTACAGGCTCCGTTCCCATAGGCGGGCCTGTGCTTCTCTACATAGGCACATTCACATCTACAGAACAGTTGATAACTACAGTGAAACAAACCGTAGTTGTCCTGAAATTGGATTATATCAATTGGATTATATGGTTGGAATATATAACAAATAATTCAAAATATGATTATAAAAGGAAATACATATCTATTTGTGGGTCTTTACAGAAATAGAACAACTTTTCAGTTCTCCGAACTGCCTTCTAACACTCAATTCTAATGAGGTTGTTCACCAAACCAATCCTTCTGATAGAGTCAAAGATGGTCCTAATATTTTAATAATATTATTGGAGAGCGTCTTGCACACCTGACCTGAGTTTCATCCAATCTGATCGGGAATTAAACTAAAGATTCTCGATCATTCATGAATTTTAGCACTCTTTCGGTATTTCTGTTCCACAGTTTGTATGTAGAGCAAACGAAATAATCTACTAATCGCTGGTTAAGAAATAATATACGAGTATATGCTGATTGAGAGTAAGTAGGAAATCAGAGACACCATACTTCTTTAGATGGTCTAGGGCCACAGTGCCTTGTGTGACATTCCTTGAGAGTACGAAGATCTTATTCACTTATTCAGCTCTCGGACCTTTTGTGACTGTAGGAGTTTTCTAGGTTTAGGAGTTTTTATGAAGTTGCTCTCACTGGTATCAGGCAACAACTGCCATTTGCTATTGGTCTATTAGGAAGTGAATTTCGATTCGTGTCCTTAACACTTCTGTGGGATGTTCTTAAAGGCACCCATTAAAGGGTCGAGGGAAACAAATCTTATTCAAAGAAATTCCTTCTTCACTTCACATACATTTATTTTGTTTTTGTGGCCTTTCATTTTTAGGTGTATCACTGACATATTCCACAAATTCCGTTTTCTTCCAGAAATTCCTGATCGCATTCGCACTGATTGCTGCCGTCGCAGCCGATGTCAGTCACCTGACCAACAACATGTACCTGCCCCCCGTGCTGGCCCATCATGCCCATCATGTAGGCCCAAGCGCCAGCGCAGGTGTAGGTAGCGGCGCAGGCCATGCTGATGGCTTTGGTGCTGGTTTTGGCGCTGGTCATGCTGATGGCTTCGGTGCTGGTTTTGGCGCTGGTCATGCTGATGGCTTTGGTGCTGGATTCGGTGCAGTTTCCGCTGATGGTTTCGGCGCTGGTTTCGGTGCAGGCGAAGTTGCAGGTCACGCTCAAGGTTTCGGAGGTAGCTTTGATGCTGCTTTCAATGTTGGTGATAATGGTGTCAGCGTAGGTGCTGGTCCTGGAGTCGGTGCCGCTTTTGCCGAACATCACGTGGAGTTCCAAGGAAATGACATTACACAGAACATCGGAGCTGATACCTTCGCTCCCTCCCATCTGCCCGAACAACACGCAACACTCGGCGGTGATGAGAGCTCGTATGGCCCACAGCAGGAGCAACACCATGAAGCTCCCGCACCAGTAGCTCCCGAACAGCCTGCAGAGCCAGCTGCCCCAGAGTACCATCCCGCTCCTGCCCCTGCACTCGGCCCCAACCAACTGAACTACGTCGCTGATGTCCCTGCCCATGCACCAGTTGCCCCGGCTCCAGCGGCCCCAGCACCAGTGGCTCATGCCCCAGTTGAATCTTATGCTGAAGCACCACAAGAGGAAGCGCATGTGCATGAGGTCTCCTCCGGCATTGAGACACAGTACGGTTCCAACGGCGGTTATATTTATTAAGTGCATCACTCTTGCATACTTTAAATTATATTTTCATTTGCTTTATTAAATTTTAAAAGGACAGAAATGCCGAAATGTTTTATTTAAATCCTTGAAGCCAGTTTAACGGCAGCCCCCTCCTCTGTGAGAGTGGAGCTCCCCTCTCCTTTATCGTGATATTACCACCAACTTTATGCAAAATTTTGCCTCTGTTTCCAACCGCCCTAAAAACACAAAAACCACGCAAATCAACCAGTTCGCTTAGTGGCTCTGGTCACGCACTCCGCCGAGCAGCTGAGATTTACGTCATGGCATGCTTGAGCAGCCTCCACATTAACGAAGAGGTACAGTTTTATTTTTTATAAATTAACTGCATATTTATATTTAAAAACAGCGTCAAGTTCACGAACGATATCGTAACGAGCATGGTGCTGTCGTATAAGGCGGCGGTTGGGAAACACAAATAGGGCTCTCTTCTGTCAGAGTTTTCAAACTAATGTGCCTCATGTTCCATGTAAAGCTAATATGCAGTTTCCTTAAAATATCCCAACGACGAGGAAAGCAAGTTCCACAGATGTTTTCAAGGACTCAGAATTGGCATTGCTATCAGAAACATATCCTTATCCACTCCTACCTGTCACTGCCTCTTTTGAGCGTCCCACACATTGCTTAACCGCATAACGCTTATATAAGAATAATATTGCTACTTCCAATAACTGCTTGAAGTCGGCCCTAACCCGGTAACTGGTTGTGATCACATTCTGCGGCCAGGCCATCTAAGTAAGTAAATATAAATAATGCTACTTCACTACTTCCACCACCACTTCCATTTCACCATGATGGTTGACTTCTGCAGAGCTGCAATTCTGGTTTTCTCATGCAAACTTCTCTGTGATTGAATCTTCTCCTCTTATCTGGCCTGCTCTTTCCGAGCCTCGCTTTAATGTTGCATACGCGTATTATGTAACCTGGGTTAAGCTTTGTTTCTCTGGTGGCGATGTCATTTCTCTCTGAAGTCTATGAATGCGTTTCAAGGCTCTTTGGTGCTGCAGTGGAAATCCTTTCTAATTGTTGAGTGATTAAGTGAATGCTTGGAAGTCGAAACACCAATCTTCGCACCCGGTTGGACATGAAAAGATGCCGACCACACTGACTCAGTTTGATAGAAGTGGGGTAGGCCGGAGAACCGCCGAAGAAGGAGGACTCCAAGCACTCAGGCACTGATGCTCATTGTACATTGACTCAGTTGATAATTCCAAAGAACAATTTTTTTTAGATTTTTTTTTTTGTGTGATTACCATTAAAAAAGCTCCCTACTTGAATCGATACTACCCATGAATATAAAGTGTCCTTGTGCCCACCCATCATTATAATTAAAGTTAAAACCGTATTTTGTTTAGTTATCGTACATGTTTCTCTCCATTGATGAAAGACTTTTTCTCAAAGGTCCCCAAAAGATTGGACAATGTATCCATTGATTAAACACTTTATTTCAATGGTCCCCAAAAGATTTGACAACCCCTCCACTGATGAGAGACTTTCTCTCAATGGTCCCCAAAAGATTGAACAATATATCGCAATGGTAACGCAAGGAATGGACAATCTCTCCACTGATGAAACACTTTTTCTCAATGGTCCCCAAAAGATTTGACAACCTCTCCACCGATGAGAGACTTTCTCTCAATGGTCCCCAAAAGGTTGCACAGGGTTCGTCTTCAAATAGAAGAATTCCCCGGCATTGAGTTTATAGGAACGATTAATACACTGAGTTTGCTTTGAATGAAGTCGTACTGAAACTCTTCGACCGACCAGTTTTAGCATACTTTAGGGGATACTTTGAATCCTTGAACTCCTTCCGTCATACTTACAAGAAACTCTCCTCACAAGAACCACACTCTGAGTGGGCGGCTGCAGTAGTAAATGCAGTAATTTGGTTTTTCTACTGAAGTCCAACACGTTCTTCCTGAGTTGCAGTTTAAAGAGTTGCACTGACAATTCCCCCAACGGAATAGGCAGCTCAACCTCAGGGGGGAACTCCTGAGACGCCCACACAAAATTTTTGCAGCTAGTCTGTTTAAATGTGCACCAAACTTATCATTCGTCTTTCCTTGTTTTCTGACCCAATTCCAGATCTTGTTACACTTTTACTCAGCGCAAGCGACGCCGTAACCGAATTCAATGCAAATTCACGGCGCGGCGTGGCGGGTTGAATAATTTGCAGTGGAGTCGGCGCGACTGGGAAGCCGGTAGATAACCGGTAAACGTCGAGATGACTACGTAATGCAGGCACACACTCACACGCACTCACGCTTCGCATTTCTGCATAAGCAGCGTGAAGCGTGGCCAACGGACGCGATGACCTTGCGCAGAAGACAAGAAAGACACAGCCGGAGCATGGCCACGGCTCAAGAGACTCTTCTTCTGTAGATAAATTAAATTAACAATTCCTTTTTCTTCTTTCTCGTCTTTTTCTCCTCCTCTTTTTTGCTTTTTCATATTTTACATTTTAACATTTTTATAGTATTTAGTTTTATTGTTCCGTGGATGCACGAAATGCTCGCGCCTGAAGATGCAGATTGGGTTGCGATAATGTTTCGTTTGTTGTTGGGGAGATTGTTGTTGGTTGTTGTTGATGTGGTCCATTGAAACACATTCAAATTAGCTAAATTTGACGTTTCTCTTTTTGTGTTTGATGTGTCTTGAACTGTGTTGATGGAAAGATTGCGTGGCCACGGTGCTAAACAATCGGGTTCAACACCACCACCACCGCCACCACTCCCATTTCTGTTTGAACTTGTTGTTGTTGTTGTCAGTGTTATCGTCGCAGTCATTTGAGCTGTTGTTGTTGTCATTCTGTGGTTTGTTCAGTGTCTCGCAGTGCGGTTTTTGAAGTCATTTCGTATTTGGTCTTTAATTTTTACGCTTTTTTTGCCTTTATGATTCAATTTGCGTATCAATTAAACAGCTCCGTCCGAGTAAGACCCCAGGCCGTCCAATGTTAACACTGGTAAACGGTCAATAAAATTATTTTAAATGTTGGCCCAAGATTCACCGAAGCTGTTCCTTACTTAAGCGCGTATTTGGTTTATTTTGTGAATTTTTCTTCTTTTTTCCGCTGTTGTTGTTGTTGTATTTGTTCGCATTGGTTTGTTTCCCCTCCCAAATAATTTTGTAAGCCGCAGAAACGTGTTTGAGTGAAAAATTTACTGTAAGCGGAGCTTTAGTATAAATTGGTCAGTTGGTTTATGGGACAGCATCAGTTCCAACGGTTCCTTCGTTCGCTTAGCACAGTGGTGTTCATAACAAATCAGTCAATCCATCACTCAAGCAAAATGGTGGGTAACGTCACAAGTGTTAATTTCCAACATAGCCAGTGAGGTGAAGACAGCGTGTGAAAGTGTGTTGACGTGTGTTCCACTCAGTGGGATGGTGAAGTACAGTGCAGAGAAACCCGATTACTTTTTCAGTAAAGTCGTGGTAAACAAGAATGACCGATGAAGTCAAATTCCTATGATACACAAAATCGATTTAAGTCGCAATAGCATTCTATTGAGTTGAATCGTATTGGGTTATCATAGGGAAGACGACTGGTGGTCAGTTCATAAAGTCGATTTTATCAGAGCATGATTTGAATGCACAGTACTTTTGGAGTTACAACTCACTTTTTTGAGGTGACCGGGTTTTATAATACCGTCCATAAAAATCCACTAAAGTACTTTGAAAGATATAGTCAAGAAAGCCTCTTTATACAAGTAATCGGTGTTTATAATAAATTGGACAAATTTTAGAGATATAATGAAAAGACTCACTTTTTATAGTATCCTCTCTAAAAATCCACTAGACTACTTTGAGATATATAATAAAGAAACCCTCTTCAAACAAGTACTCGGTGTTTATAATACACTCTCTAAATATCCACTGCACTACTTTTAGAGATATAATAATGACATCCACCTTTAAGAAGTAATCGGGTTTTATAACAACTTCTCTAAACTACTCAATATATATAAAATGGGTTCAAATAAGACAGAACCCACTTTACTGTATATGGTTAATGCACTAATCCTCAAACAAATGGATTCCTCTTGAGCAAAACCTTCTGGTTCAAAGCCGTGCACTAACCGATTACTCAGTTTGACTTCCACACCACTACTCACCACCTTTCAGCACACTGTCACATCGGTTTTCGTACACTTGAACAGTTTTAGCTCATAATTAAATTAAAAATTCACACTTAAACTAATAATTTTATTTAATTTCTACCCTCGTTTCCAGCAATTCTTCACAGCCATCACACTTGCCCTGGTCGCTTTCGCTTCGGCTGATGTCAGCCACTTGTCGAAGTCGTACCTGCCACCCAACCAATACGCGCCACCATCCAGCGACTACCTGCCACCCCAGCAGACATACGGCGCTCCATCTCTGAGCTACTCAGGGCCAGCGGTGCAACAATCCTACTACTCGGCGCCAGCTGTCCAAGCTTATGCCGCCCCCGCTGTACAGACCTACCAGGTGCAGGAGCAGTACGCTGCCCCAGCCAGCGAATACTTGCCACCAGTGCAGAGCTACTCCGCTCCAGCTGCTCAGAGCTACGTGTCCGTGCAACAATCCTACGCGACCCCCATCCAAGAGTCGTACTCTGCTCCTGCCTTCCAGCCCTCATTCGGTTATTCCGCTCCGGCTGTGCAGCAATCGTACATTGCCCCCGCCGTATCCTACTCGGCTCCAATTTCAGTCCAGAGCTACTCAGGCGGTGGCGGCGTCAGCTCGTACGCCAGCTCCTCGGCCAGTGTGGGCACTGAGTACGCCGCCAACGGTGGCTACGTCTACAAGAAGAAGTAAATGGAATCGCTTGGAACTGTGATTTCACTCGACCTGTACATAAATAGGAGACTATTTTCTTTTTTTAATGTATTTTTTTACGACGGTATTACAACGAACACACACTTCATTGTATAGAGACATAAACCATGTACGATTATAAATCAAATGCTACTATTGTAATATAACTTTATATATATAAACTAATTAGTGGAGCATTTTTATTGAAACCCCAATCCGAAGACGGGCACTGACCGATCGAACCGATTGAACCCGGTGTGCTCCAATGAACAGAGCTCGATGCGGTTCCCCGGCAAACTAAAGCAACTGATTCGAGTCCTTTGTAATGTGGACCATTTTCCAATCTTTATAAGGTAGATGCAATCAGCTAATTCGAGAACGAATCGTTCTTGTCAGAAATATTGTGTCGGTAGTGTCAGGAATCATCTGTCGGGATGGTTTCACAAAAAATCCAAGTTAACACCCAGAAAAATAATCCTCTCCAGAACAATTAAATCAGTGGAAATATTTGAAGATCTTACATTTAAGGAAGCGTTCCTTCAATAGACAGGATTTACTATCATGGTTAGGAAAAACACAATCTTCTACCATACTAAATTGAATCAAAATATCTGTGAATTGTGGGAAGTCTTCTACTATAATAATTGAAATAATACCTAGAACACAAATCTCATAGTTGCATACGAAGATGGAAGCGGTCCTTCAATAGCAGAATTTACCATCATGGTTAAGAAAAACATAACCTTCTGCCACCAAAGTTCATCGATGCATTGCATTAAATTGAATCAAAATGTCTGTGAATTGTGGGAAGTCTTCTACTAATAATTGGAATCATACCTAGATGCAAATCTTATAGTTGGATACGGTCCTTCAATAGACAGGATTTACTATCATCGTTAAGAAAAACAATTGAATCAATAAGTCTGTGAATTATATTATTATAGAATTGGTATAAAATATCTCTAATATCTAGAACTCAATATGTTAAATTAGTATAGTAACTTCTTCTTCTGTCGAAAAATAATCGAAATCTGAAGGAATCAATTGCAGAAACGAAAAAAGCATTCGATACTTTGTTGGTCTCACTATAAGATTTGTGAATCTATGATTAGAGTCATTCGACTACTAGGTTTCAATATCTAATAATATCGCAAATGACAAATTATAGTACCTAGTTTCCCATATACCTGAGGCAATTCCACGGTTTGCCATGATAATTGATCACAAAATTGTCCACAGATCCAGTAAGTTGAATAAATCAAATGGAGGTTCAATATAAAACGGGCGAAAAATAAGCTTCTAAACGCTCCTGATTAAAGGGTGTGGAAAAGACTCTTGAACGGAGCCATTGATATTTGTACTGTAGTACTGTAATAAAGTATCCCAAACAGAGAACAAAATACAGGGCTTACGCATCTATACTCGTAAATAAGCATGACGTTTTCTTCCGGCAGTATACAATTATCTTTATGTGAACTTTATTTTGTCGTTGGAGAACACTTTTTTCGAGTCTTAAAGATAGCAGAACTCCTTAATACTTAACACAGGCGCTCACCGTCTAAGCGGTAACTATATTCGGCTTCGGTGGTCAGTGCGTGTACGGCCCCCCATCCATGGTATCACAATGGGCCATTATTTGTGCCTAAGTGTGCTTCTTGCTGCCACTCCAACCTACCTACCTACCTTAATATAAACCTTAAAAAACAAATAAAATAGAAATCCTTAATTAATAATTTAGATCAGTTTCTGGTTACCCTATCAAAGCATCTCTTGGTGTCCAATCTCAAACCGCTTCTAATGGATCGCGTATATGATCCGTACCTTTAATCGTTTATATAATCAGATAATGAATAAAGTTTTCTTCAAACATTTCTCTTTGCCTTGTGCTCTCTTTCCTCCAATTTGTCCAATTGCTCATGGTTAAGTCATACTTTCAGAGTCTTAAAGACCGAAAATACTAATGTCAAACACAGTTTGTTCTTCCATCATTTTCCTTGTTGACTCACCAATAACATCTCATATTGACTCTAGGAAATCATCTGTTCTACTAATTGGTAGGGCACACTAACAGATGCTGCCTCTGAGAGAACGCTGCCTCTGAGAGAAAGTTCGCCAACAACATGAAAAATTGAGAGCAACTACGATAAGAATAATGTTTTATTGTCATATTCTCTTTAAGAAATAGGTCTCTTATAGAAACAAGTCTATCGCTCTCTCTCTCTTTCTCTCTCTCTCTCTCTCCACTCTAGGAACTGATCTGTCCTACTCGTATCTAGAGCACACTAAGAGACGCTCCCTCTCAGAGAACGCAGCCTATGAAAGAACATTCACCAACCACGTCCAAAACTGAGAGTAACTGCGATAGTGATCTTGTGTTTATTGTGATTATCTCCCTAAGCAATAGGTCTCTTATAGAAACAGGTGTCTCTCTCTCTCTCTACTCTAGGAACTGATCTGTTCTACTCGTACGAGAGAACGTTCGCCAACAGCGTCAGCGTGTGTTTATTGTGATTTTCTCTCTAAGAAAGAGAGAGAGAGTACCGATCTATGAGACTCGGTTCAGTGAGCGCACTTCTTATACTGCACTGGGCATGGTCCCGAAATGCTTCTTTCTGTGTCCTTTTCTCTTTGAGTCGAAAGCCTCGGTTGCTACAACTCATTCCCTCACACCCTTCCAGACATATTTAATTAGGAAGTTAGTTTGAATAATCAGAACACTTCAATGAATCGTGCAACATTGCAATTAGTGGGAAAGATTGGGGCAGATCAAGTTTCTAATAAGGGCACTGGTCCCCATTAGCAGCCTAAAACAGAGATGACCGCATTTACAGTATCAAATTAAGAACTCTCGAACTGAGACAACTTTCTCTGCGCCAGATCTGAGCTCAGCGTTATCTGCCTTTGTATACGTCTGTTTACACACAACCTATAATTAAATTAAAGAAGTGCTGTTCGTCAAGTGTCAGAGCTGGTCAGCGAGTGGCGGAAAGGAGGAGGGGAGAAGACTCTAAAAGCAATTTTTTTATTGGCTTACAATGCCATTGTTCCAATATTGATGGATTTATGAGAAACTGATTGATTTCTGCGCCGTTGCTCAGCGTACGAGTACTCGTATCTATTTCAGAGCAGACTGAAGATTCAGGCATTTCGAGAACTAAACACAAGCAGACCCACCTTAATTTATGGGCAGAGCGTGGGATGCAACCACCGCGGGCACAGTTGCGAATCTCTTTTATTAGTTTCGTTCTTTTATGAGCATTCTAAAAGCCGCGCAGCTAACAAATGGCCAGACAGCGCTCAGAGCTGGGGCAATATTGTTATGCAAAATGATGCTACGGCCTCACAGTGAACGGCGGAGCCCAACTTACCAATCCGGCCACCAACTGGCCACAAGAAATTAATCAAAGAAGCAACGAAGAAAGCCAAAAGAGTATGCAAGGTGAACATTTCTCTATAAATAAAGAACTGGATGGGAAAGTCAGCTTAGTTCCAAGAATAGTTTCTGACTTACACGACACGACTTCAGCGAGGCAGACGAACACTAAAATGGTACGTTACAGTGAAGGAGGAGAGAAAATTTTCAAATTCTAGGATTAAAACAGAACTCGTGCTCTTCCTACAGCAACTCTGGAACTGGACTATCTTCGCAGCTGTGGTACTTACTGCCGTGCATGCGGACCCTCTGCCCAAGAAGTATTTGCCACCCAGCCAGCTCCTCGTGCAACTCGATGAACTCCCGGAAACAGCAGCGGCGCAGCCGGAGCAGACGATGGGGAAGAATGCTCAAGACCCGGGACCCTTTCCTGGCGGAGCGATGACACAACCGGGACAATTTGGGGCGTATACAAATGGTGCAGGTTTTCCAGGCGGACAAGGTTTTCCAGGAGGAGCTGGCTTTCCAGGTGGACAAGGTTTTCCAGGCGGACAAGGTTTTCCAGGCGGACACGGTTTCCCAGGAGGACACGGTTTTCCAGGAGGACAAGGTTTTCCAGGAGGACAAGGTTTTCCAGGAGGACAAGGTTTTCCAGGAGGACAAGGTTTTCCAGGCGGACAAGGGTTTCCAGGAGGACAAGGTTTTCCAGGTGGACAAGTTTTTCCCGGAGGAGCGGGCTTTCCAGGTGGACAAGGTTTTCCAGGCGGACAAGGTTTTCCCGGCGGAGCAGGCTCTCCGGGCGGAGTCGGCTTTCCAAACCCAACACTGGGCAACTACGCGCAGCCACCCCCAGGTTTCGGACAACAATCTTTCCCGGGACAAGGTCAAGGACAAGGTTTCCCTGGGCAGGGTTTTCCCGGCCAAGGCTTTCCTGGCCAAGGGTTCCCCGGCCAAGGCGGACCCGGTCAGGGTTTCCCCGGCCAAGGTATCCCCGGTCAGGGTTTCCCCGGTCAGGGTTTCCCCGGCCAGGGGTTCCCAGGCCAGGGATTTCCCCCTAGCGGCGGTGGTGGTGGCGGCTTTCAACCCGGCGGCTTCCAAAACTTCGCTGGACCGATGCCAGGTGGCTTCAACAATGGCTTCGACGTCGCCGGCAACGTGAGAGCGGTCGGCGCCGGTAACGTGAGATCGGTCAGCGCCGACACCATTTACGACGCGAACGGCGGTTATTTGTATGAGAAACCTTCGCAGTTCAGCTTTTCAAAGTGAGCCATTTCGAATAAAGACTTTTTTGTAAGGGAATTTATGATTATGATTGTTTTTGGCGCTATTGCGTCTCTCATCACAACAAAGCAGAGCAACACTTACTTTTATGCAAATGTCAGCGGCCATCGTTTTAGGCTCTGTGGACAGCACATCACTCAAAAGCGATTTCGCAACGGCCTCTTTGTGAAGTGTTGCTGTGGCATGAATTTGTAACCCATTTGATCCATTATTGTGGCACTTGCCGTAAAGAGCAGACAAAAAAATTAAGAAAAACAGAGGATGATGGTAAATATTTACCTTTATGCTAATTCGGTAGCTCGACAGGCGCATTTTACACAATTCCGACATGAACACTGTGGTCAAACAATTGCGGAGCGGGCTGCGCCCATTCACAGATGGGGGCTTCAATGACGGGTGCCCGCCTGCGTACGCGCCTATCTGCCACAATCGACAGCCTTCACTCATTATGCAAATATTTGCCTTATTATTTTACATGTCATCAATCTCTTTTTATGCATGGCCGATCCCAGCTTCAAGTGGTCGATAATGATGTCGCTGCTGTTGTTGTCGCTGCTGGTGGTTTGTCTCCCATCAATTAAGCCACCTTATTTATTTGTTAATTAAATAAGAGAGTGTTGATAAAATTGGTAAATGATTTAAGACCGGTGCGAATTGCTCGGTCTGCAATAAGAGGAGTCCTAAGCGATCGCAACGGCAAGCACTGTTCTGGCTTGTGACTCAGAATAAGGCGGTCAATCAACTCCGCCAGTGACAGCTGAGATCTTGCACAGAGTTTCAACAGAAAGCAAAACTGATCTGCGAGCTTTATCAGATGAGGGAGTACGTAGCAATGTGTGATAACTCTCAGATGATTTGTGTATATTTTTGTAGTTCACACTGAAACACTAAAAGCAACTCGCACTTTCGGCGCATACAACAACGCAGCCTTTAGCAACCTCTTTGTGAGCAAACTTCACTTCTCTGTTGCTTTGATTGGAAAATATAAATTTTAGGTTGCCACAGTATTTCCATAGGTAGTCTGTGAGTAGTCTGGGGAGTCAGCATTGATTCTCATTAGTAGGAAACACTCACGATTGCACAAAGCAAACCTAATAAACTCAGAAGAATCACAATTTCTCCTAGTTGCTAGTGAGAGGTACTAGCAACAAAGAAGCAATGGTACTAACTATACTAAAGGTCGTAGGAAGCAGCCTGGATTTTTCGTCGCTTCCAAAAGACCCTTGAGGATAAATACTAATATAGGCAACATGTTTTTCTATGAATCACCACTCCTACCCCGCTGCTATCGATGAGTATATAAAGGAAACAGTCATGCTTCTTCGGCGCAGACAAAAGTCTCTTGAAGGTAACATCTGGTGATGTCCTTAGGTGCCAAAAGAATCTGAAAGTTGAGAGTCATGCCTTAGATGGAAATATGTGCTGGAATGAGTCACCTTTGTTACCATATTGTTATCGATAGGTACGAGTACATAAAGAAATCAATCTGGCTTCTTCATCGCTGCCGAAAGTCTCTTCAACGAATCATCTTGTGCTAGGTGTCAAAAATGTGTGGAAGGAATCACCATTGTTGAGAGTCATGTCTTAGATTGAAATATTTGCTGCAATGAGTCACCTTTGCTACCCTATTGTTATCGATAGGTACGAATACATAAAGGAAGCAATTTTGTTTCTCCGCCCCTGCCAGAAGTATCTGCAACGAATCGCCTTATAGTATCCTTAAGTGCCAAAAGATTCTGAATATTATCACCATTCTTGAGAGCCAAATCTTAGATGGAAACATAAGCTTCAATGAGTCACCATTGCTGCCTTGGTGCTTATGAAAGGAATTTAAAGGAAGCACTGAAATGAAACAGCAGTGATTCTCCGTTGATGCAAAAAGTCTCTTTAACGAATCATCAATTTTGAGGATTTATACTTATAGTTGAGGCGGAGTTGGTGTCACCATCATCCCCAATTCTCCAACTATACAAATTCTCGATGATGAAAGATAGTTAGTTTAGTTTCCTTCACTGTAAGAATCTCAGTTACAAGTCGAATAAGCCAGAAGAAGCTCAATTAAACGTAGTTCACAGTTCAAAGTCACTACATCGACTAAGAGAACCAAAATGCCAGCAACTTCCGCAATAATTGCTAATTAAGAGACCAGAGCAAGGCGCATCATAGCCGACTTTTAGCTAATTTGCGTCCTCCATTCAAAATTTGCCACTGCTCGGCACTCACCAGGTCAGAGTTGTGCGGTCAGTGGCGCGCGGAACCCATAACTCGATATTCGACCATTTATGCTGCTCGTACCCTACAATTACTTAGCTTATTGATGATTTATTTAATTTATGTGCGCACATGAGCAGCGGTGGATAATCGATGATCAGCGTGCAGGAGGCATAACCCGGCATTGATGCGTCAATCGCCTCCAGCAATTAAAATCTGACCTGAATGCACTTCTAGGCAAGTCATAAAAGCTCAACTCGGCGTTTTGCACTGAACCGCAGTTTTAATATTCATAACCGCTTAGCTAATAAATGTTAATTGAGGGTATTAAACAGTTTAAACGGCACTAAATGTCACCTGAGTGGAGCACAGCACTCGGCCGCTGGAGGAGAGCCCAGCAACGGAGCGGAACATGGCGAAACGCGCGCGGAAATACTAAAATGCACACCAAACATTTCAAAGATTTGCATTGACAAAGAATTAGTGTGGGACCAGAAAAGAGAGACGGAGGGGAGAAAGCAGCAAAGAGAGTGACAGAGAGAGATTAATGTAACCCCGGCTGGGTCAAATTTCGCTGCTGGTCTTCATGTGAACTCTTTGGCACACAAACTGCAACACCTTTCCATTCATTTGTTTGTTGTTGACGCTGTTGCTGTTGTTGTTGTTGGTCGTGTTGGGCTTGTTTTGTTGTGTTTAATTGCTTCATTCGCTTCTAATTAATAATGTGGACATAATTTATTGTTGATAAATTAGCATGGTCCCACAATTTTTAACTGTTACTACCAACAAATTTCACAGAAAACCAGGAAAATCAATTTCAAAAACACAGCAACAGACTTTATTTGGTGTGGTCATAGACGAAGCGAGATGTGCTCTACACTGTGAAGGAGTTGGTAGCAATGCAGAGATGACGTCTGCCACATTTATACGCGGAGCTCAATTAGATGTTTGTGCAGTTTGGTTGTTCATACTTGTAACTTGGACTCTTCTCTGGAGAGCTCACCTGATACCTCTTCTTTAATGTTTCAGGAATTTCTGGAAGCCTCTATATATGGTAGAATACAACTTGTTTATTCTCTATATATACTAAAGACAATTTTTGCACTTCCAAATTTGAAATTGTAAAATATCCCACTATAAAAGTGTGGTGGGCATGGTGATAGTGATGGATTCAGCACGAATCATTCTTAAGCTAACAAATATTAAGTCAGTCTGAGCTGCACCGGACACCTGGAACGGTGGTCGGTTCAAATATAATTTGAAGACAGGAAGCGAATCCACATTTCTTTATTTTAAATTCGAACAGTGTTGAAGAGACTGTCTCCAATACACCACGACTTAATGAACCAACTCACCAAAAAAAGTTTTTTCAACAAATTCAGAACTGAACTCAATCATTGAGTGAGTGAAGAAGTGTCAGTGGGGATAATGGGAGATAAATTTATCTCCCCACAACTTCGCTTAAAACTTGAAAAGACGAATTTGCTTTACATTATTTCTACGATGGAATTATATCCTGAGCTATATATAGTGAAGATGAGTCAGTGGGGGTAATGGGCAATACGCTTGTCTCGCGTGAAATACATTTGTCCCTTCACAACGCACATTATTTTGTCGATGGACTTATATCATGAGCTATGATATCATCTGAACGCTTCACAATTCAGTGAATGTGTCCCAGAGTAACTTTTCCATATATCATTTAAATTGAAGTGGTTTATTGTACCACCTCATATGAGTGACTCATACAAACTCGCTCCAAATGAGTATTTTCCTATTCAGTTCTCCGTACAGAGATAATCACACGTCTTACTCGACGTACGACTCTTGCGCTTCTTAGAGGCGTATATGGATGGGTGTAGGGTGCCACAACATTTGCGTGAATCTATTTATACATTTCTTCCTTTCCAATTTGTTTTATAAGAAATTATTTTGGTTTTATTTTCATTTATTTTTTTTTTTTTGTTTTTGTGGGCTGCTTATGCCAATCGCGCTGCCTCAGCGTGTTCGGATTTGAAATATGCGATTGAATGAAAACGCAACCTACTCGAAACAGCGTCTCCGCTTCCTGTTCATGCAGCTGGTTCTCTGCTGGGCCGTTAAGCGTTTAGAGCGAGTTTAATTGGGGAGACGTTTGCTGCATATTCCCAGCCTCTAAACAGAAGTTTAAGTAGTTGACTGGGAGCGACGCAGGGCCTATCCAAAAGCGTTCGGTGAAGCAATGCTAAGCCGCGCACACGCATTTGATGGGTACTTGCCGGAGACCTCCGCATTAGCAGCGCTCCGAAGTTGGACGAACCTTTGTTGGTTTGCTTGGTATAAATTGTCAAACACGGCGCCGTTCGATCATCAGTTTAACGGGTTCATTCGCGTGGTCAACACACCGCACTGGCAACTCATTCAGCGAAGATGGTGGGTAAAAGATGCGCATGCGTGCGTGGTTCACTTTTAATAGGTGCTGTGATTTCAATACGAGTGAAATTTTGTGAAAGAACAGTGCAAACAGTTCAGGCCCAAACGATTAATATGAATAATTTTTATTTTCACCGCAGAAATTGTTCGCATTCATTATTTTGGCTCTGGTAGCGAGCTTTGTCCGGGCCGATGTGAGTCACTTGGCCAGCAATGAGTATCTACCACCAGCACAGTCTGCACATGGGCAGCCACACGGTTCCGAAGGTGTCACTTATGCGCACAGTGACTCAACCTCCCATCGAGGGACAGCAGCAGGAAGTTACTCAGTTCAGCTGACGGAGAATGTCGCGCAATACCAGCCACAATCCCAACCTCAACAACAACCACAACCACTGCAGCAACACCAACAGCAGCCACAACTATTGCAACAACAGCAGCCACAACCATTGCAGCAACTCCAACAGCTGCAGCAACAGCAGCCACAACCATTGCAGCAACACCAACAGCTGCAGCAACAGCAGCCACAACCATTACAGCAACAGCAACTACAACAATTGCAGCAACACCAGCAACTCAACCTGCCAGCTTCCGGTCAAGGCCCACGCTCTCTAATTGAGTCGATTAAGCCTTCCGTTCCCATTGCCAGCTTCTCCATCCGGAGCACTGTTGCTCTTAATCCGGGAACATTTGCGAACTCTCAGCAAAGCGAAAGTCACCACTTTGACAGTCATGAAGGAGTGGCCGCTGCGGAACGCAGTCAGGACAAGGATAACTATAACTATGCCGCACCAACTCCCATCCAGAATACTTACTCTGCGCCTGAAGCTGGACCCAATCAACAGCAAACATATGCGGCCCCAGCTGCCGAACCACAACATCACTCAGCACCAACCGCAGCTGAAGTCAGCGCAGCTCCCGAACAAGCTGTACTGAAGCAAACCTACTCAGCTCCAGACCCAACTCAAGTCAATGAGCAAAGTGATTCATATAATTATGCTCCACCAGAACCAAATTCCGAGCAGAGGTCGTACCCGGCCCAAGCTACAATTCCACCTCAAAGTTACTCAGCTCCTCAACCAGCACCGCTTCAGCAAACTTTCTCGGCTCTATCCCGTGAGACGTACAACTACGGCACACCTGTGACCGCCCCAGTTCCTATCCAACAGTCCTACGAAGGTCCTGAGAGTGGAACTCCGCAAACCAATTCCGCACCCACCACAGTGTCAGCTCAGAACTATGATGCTCCGGAGGCTGCTCCACTTCAGCAAACATACTCAGCCACCCTTCCAGCTTCTGTTGAAACTCAGAGCTATGCTGCTCCTGAACCTGCTACGATTCAGCAAACCAATTCTGGTCTAACTGCAATTCAGCACACACAATCGAATAGTTTCACATCTGCCCAGCAAACTGGATTTTACAATTATGAGAGTCCTGCGCCAGCAACAGCCCCAATTCATCAGGCGTTCCCAGCTCCAGCAACAGGTCGGACCTACTCCGCTCCTGAACAGGCACCAATTCGACAATCATATTCAGCTCCAGAAAGTGTACAAAGCTTCTCAGCTCCTGAGCAGGCACCAATTCAGCAGTCATATTCAGCTCCTGCCCTAGGTCGAAGTTATTCAGCTCCTGAGTCTGCTCAAATTCAACAAACGTATTCAGCTCCTGCCGCAGCACAAAACTACGCAGCTCCTGAACAAAACAATCAACAACAATCTTATTCCGCTCCTGTCTCATCTTCCGCTACTGCTCAACGTTATTCCTCTCCTGCAACAGGACCAATTCAGCAATCTTATTCAACTGTTGAGCATGCAAAAACTCAACAAAGCTATTCCGCATCTGCTGCAACTGCTGGTCTAGTCCAAAGCTATTTTGCTCCTGGGAATTCACCAATTCAGCAGTCATATCAGCAATCAGCTCCTGAACCTGGTCGGATTCAACAAAGCTATTCTGTACCTGCTTCTGCTCAAAGCTATTCTGCTCCTGAATCAGCGCCAATTCAGCAATCATATTCAGCTCCTGCAATTCGTCAGACGTCTTCCGCGCCTGCTCCTAGTCAAGGCAATTTTGGTCCCGGAGTTCAACAATCCGGAGCTTATAATTATGCTGCCCCAGTATCAGCATCAGCACCAATTCAGCGTAATTATGCAACCCCAGTTCAAGTTCAAAGCTTTTCAGCTCCACAACCTGAACCAATTCAGCAAAATTATTTCTCACCCGCCTCGGCTCAGGCTCCAGGTCCAGCCCAGAGTTATTCAGCTCCTGAGTCAATACCAATTCAACAATCGCATTCAGTTCCTGCATTAGGTCAAAGTTATTCAGCACCAGAGTCGAATCCAAATCAGCAAACCTATTCCGCACCTGCACCAGCGCCAGCACCTGAGCAGAACCATTTCTCTACTGCACCATCTTTCTCTGGTCCTGCGGCGGCTCACATTCAACAGACTGGATCCTATAATTATGCCGCGCCTGCATCAGCCCCAGCTCCAGCTCCAATTCAGCACAGATTTTCAGCTCCAGCAGCAGTTCAAAGATTCCCTACTCCTCAGCAAAAATACTCTGCTCCAATTTCGATACAGCAAAGTGGTTCCTATAATTATGGTGCTCCCGTGCCAGCACCAGCTCCTATTCAACACAATTATGCAGCTCCAATTCCAGCTCCAATTCCAGCACCATCTCGAACTTACACACCACCGGAGCATACGCCAATTCACCATATCCATGCAGCTCCGTCCGCAAGTCAGCACACTGAATCACAAAATTTTGCATCTCACCAGCAAACAGGAATTCGTAATTACGCCGCACCTGCCGCAGCTCCGGCACCTGCTCCACTGCAAATCCAACACTTCCAATCCGGTCCTCAGTCCCCACCAGCAAACCCAATCTTCTCCCGACCTGCCCCTGCTCCTGCACCCAATGCTTTTCAGCACCAACATGCCATTAACTTCAACGGTTTGATTGCATCCATTGGAAAGCAGTCGGGAGCCAACACCCATACATCGTCCAACTATCGCCCCTCAGCCCAGTACTCTGTACCCGCACCGCAGAAGTACACAACTGCGGCCGTCCCGAGTTCTCTGCCCGAAATCGAGGTGGAGAGACACTCTACCGCACCCGCACCAGCACCAGCATCAGCACCCGTACCCGTACCAGCATCAGCATCAGCACCAAATTCAGAAGATGTTGGCACTGTCTACGCCCCGAACGGTGGCTACATTTACCGCCGATTCTAACCAGACAGACCCGGATCTGGCCTCCAGTGATACTCGTTGTTTGAGTAAAGTATTCGTTAAACCGCATTTTGTTAGTTTTTAGTGTTTGTATTGTTAAGTTTTACTACTTGTTTTTATTTTTTGTTAATAAAAAACGTTGTTTTTATTTTTAGATAACTAATCCTTATTCTGATCTTTCTTCTATATGGAAAATCAGACACTAGGTCCAAGTCGATATTCATGATGGGAGTAAATTTAATGAGACTGTTTGTTAACCTGCCGAAAGTAATGGTAATATAACTGAGGGAAGTAGGAAGATGGATAAAAGAGAGATAGAGAAGGAGAGGGAGAGAGATGGATAGAGATTGAGAAAGAGAAAGAGAGACACATATACAAAGAGAGAGAAAAAGGGGTGCAGATACAGAGAATGAGAAAAAGAGGTGCAGATACAGAGAGAGAGAGATAAAGAGTGGTACAGACACATAGAGAGAGAGAGAGAGAAAAAGTGATACAAAAAGAGAAAGCACGAAAGATATTAACATAGAATAAAAGATTTCGCCTTCTGCGTTTTAGGGGGTCTTTCTTTTGTAGAGTCAGTAGATTTGATTTATATGACTATTGCCAAAATGCAGTTCTGGTATTAAGGTTATAGAGAATCCCCTTATAGTAAATCTGAGTTCAAATGTTTCTCTCTCCAGAGATCATCAAGGGTTTGTGTAAATTATCCAAAAGACAATCGGCGCCTTACTTTCATTTATTTTCGCATTAGTGACACAGACTATATAACGAATCTATACGAATTGTGAATAATGACACAGACTATATAACGAATCTATACGAATAGTGAATAATGACAGACTATATAACGAATCTATACGAAAAGTGGCTAATGACGACGAGGGTGCTTAAGAAACAAATGGCTGAAATGTCTAGGAGCACCTCAAAAGCTCTAAGTATCTTAGTTTATGGTGTAAACGGCTTTTCCTGCTCTAAGCCATCGAGTACACTACCTAAGATTCTGGAGAAATGCTTTCTATCTTCAGTTAATGCAAATTTCTTGTGATGCATTGCATAAACAGCCGGACTGTTGGTATAACAATAGACTCGTATAAGGTCATAGAATCAGATTAGTATCTTGAGCTTCTCCGCGGTTTCTTCATAAATTGTGACTGTTATTGTTGTGCAGATGACTGTTGTGGAAACAGACAAGAAGCAGTCGATCTCAGAAAATACTTGTATTGTAGAAAATGCCAAAAATTCAGCGCTTGCTCAAAACTTTTGCATTTATTTATTAAAATTTATTAATAACATTTTTATTACTGTGACGCAAATGTCGTTGAAGTTTGCTTTCTGCTTCATTGCTAATCGCTTTCAAATTTGCTAATTTATGCCTTATTTATTAATTTATGTTCGTTTCCACACATCTTGTTGCAGTTTGCTCCTCCATTTGTCATTTGGCATTATACATTTTGGACCACCTCTTTAAGAACCGACAAAGCCGAGACATGTTTCGCTATAAATACACTCGCAATTTGTATCACACTTCAGTTCTTACAATTAGATTGAGTGCTACACATCAACTCACGGAGACAAAATGGTACGTTTTACTAAATATTCCCCAATAGGAACCAAATTATAAACGGAGTAAATGGGAATTAAGGTCCTGAACAAAATTGTATACCGTTGTTTGAGTGAAGCCGTGGCAGAAACCGAACAGAAGCAGAGAATATCTCTCACAACACACCACACAAAGCATCGTCGTGGATTTGGTGCGAACCGGGAGCCCAATGTGAGCTGCGACAGAGCTTCAACACCACTCCCGCAATTTAGTTCCGCAACTCTATGTCTCTATGTTACTTCTCAAACCTTTCTCTTACAGAAGTTCGTTTTTACTATTATTTTATCGGTGGTTGCCTTTGCCGCCGCTGATGTCAGTCATTTGACGAACACTTATTTGCCGCCACGCGCCTCCGGCCCCAACTATCAGATCTTCAAGGCTGTTGAAGGGCCAAGTTATAAGTATACAACGAGGACCATCTCTCAAATCCCTCACAACTTCATCGACACTTCATTGTTTAGAGGAGAGAGGAATCAAGTACATCAGCCGATTTACCGCCCAACGACAATTAGATACCAAGTGCAGCAACGGTACCGCCAACCAGCTCAAATATCAGAATTGATCTCTCGCATTCCTACAAGTGAATATCTCCCACCCGTCGTTACCTACCCTGAAATTCGTACCACTGTCCACAGGGCCGACACGGAGTACGGTATCAACGGCGGATACGTCTACAATCACTGAATTCGCGACCGTTTTTCCAAATAAGTTGTAAACAGTTTCGGATTTGCAATAAAGATTATGCACCATTATAATTGATCGCTTTGTTGTTGCTTTCCTATTTCTTTTTCTTCTTTTTGTTGTTGTTGTTGTTGTTGTTGTTGTTGTTGTTGTTGTGGATAGGCTACATATAAAATATTCTGTTTTTTATTCAAATGCACTTCTCCACCGTTCCCATCCTTGTGACTTTTGAAAAATATTGGCCTCGAACCGATGGTCCAACCAGAGGCAACCAATCCTCCCGGCTTTAAGTAATAGTTCCCCGGCACTCCCGGATGCGGGAAGTCTGTGATAAAATGGTATGCCATCGGATCTGTGCTGGCATCCCTCGTAATTAAATCGGACGGCTTCACGTAGACATGATGAGGCACATCGACCGGTCTCGGGTAGAAATAGCCGCCCTCAAGCACAGAATCGGGCACAGCCTGGGCAGCAATGAAGGCAGACGAAGCGATTAAAGTGAGTAAACGGAACATCTGTAATGATGGAGAGAAACCAGCAATGCATTTATCGGGACTCTTACTGAACAGCTTTGATGCCACGAATAAACCGTTAGTGACCGGTCGAAGGAGAAGTAGAATCCCTGCCAATTTGCTTACCCTGTGAACTTGATTTGAGCGCCTCAGTTGAGAGCAGTGCGTTTCAGCATTGAAGATTGCAGCTGGCGTTCCAGAGGTAATAAGACTGCACCGCCTCCGCTTTTGAACACTTCCCGCCGGACGTGAAAAATGGAACTGTGCTGTGAAAATCACCTGCAGCTTTCTTTTATACACTCTCGCAAGAAAGTGGGGAACATAAAATGCGAATTTAAAGGCACAGAAAACGAGGCGCGAGATGCAGAATTCTCCATCATCTGCGTATATTTAACATTGGAGCTGTTAGTCGCAGAATGCTTTCGACTTTTGGCCATGCAACGGACTCTTCTCAACTTTTTCCATTGTTAAATATCCATTAACCTCATTCCACTTTTATAAAAGAGATCAAAAGACGCAATATAATCTCCCTTTCTGAACTTTTATTGAGATCCAGTCACAGTGAGTATGTCAGCAGGTCTGGCATGCCAATTGGAAACTCTTCTGGTTGAGTACCAACAAAGGTACTCGTAACTATGTCGATTATTATTGTGAGTGGAGAGGAGTTTTCGCAGTTCTTCAATTTCATCACTGCTGGAAGAATCTCAATCCTCAATCAAGTTCTATAAGAATTCCCCACAATAATGTAAATGGCATAATTTGCGCTTGCCTGGTACTTGGAGCACAAACTTTATAAGCGGATACTTGAAGGATTTCTTTGATATAAATAAAAGATCCCTCTTTAGAGATAAATACTGGTTTAAGATTCCGTGAGCGTACGAAGCCCCATGGTAAAATGGCGTTCAAAAGTCTCATTCCGAAATATCTCCAAGTCATCTAGAACCACTCTTGAAATGGGTCAAGTTGTGAAAGAAAGAGAGAAATTCTGCCATGACTTCGGGATTTCGAAAGACCCTCCCTCTGTGGCAAAATGCCTTCTTTAAGTATCAATCTGAAACATCTCTAAGTGATCTAAGTTGATCTTCCGAAGTCACATCCATGACAAGATGGCTTCTTTAAGTATCAATTAGAAATATCTTCAAGTCAACTAGAACCACTTTTGAAATAGGTCAAGTTGAGAGAGAAACAATGGAATCCTATCGAAACCATGTGAAGTCTCATGGTAAAATTGCCTTCTTTAAGTATCCATCAGAAATATGTCCAAGACAGCTCGACCCACTTTTGAAATAGGTCAAGTTGGGGAAGAAAGATGGAAAGCATACCGTGATCTTCCGAAGTCTCTTCCATGGCAAAACGACTTCTTTAAGTATCAATCAGAAATATCTCCAACTGACCCATTGACGGGGGATTTTCCTTCTGAACAATTTTTATATCTGCTAAACTCTCTTCAAGGACTATTTGGCGGCTCTATTACAAGGGTCTGAACTATGGATATATTTATTTTATTCGTAAATATCAAATATAATTAAATGGTATATGGATATATCGAGTTGGATATATGAAAAGTTCAATATATCAACATCCAGAGGCTGAATAATATTCGCAGATCCATTACTGTTACAGTGTGGAACCGGAGATTATCTTCTATAAAACATTCTACCGCTTTATAGATACTATTATAAATCTGCAGGTAGTCCTGCTCTTCTGGTTTTTTCAATAACCTACTTAAATGCGAATGAAAGTGTTAATGATATAAAAATGTGGATGAATTTGTCCGAATAGATTTGCGGAACTCTTATTAAGAGCGGTTCTAGTACTTCCTGCATTCCATGGAAACGTAGTTGGAAACTCGATTCTCTATGCGTCACGCTGAGTTCAAATTCATATCAAACATTATTCCTACAAATTCTACGGTCGTTTATGTCCAACTCTCCGAACAGTTTCTCTATGAATGAATACAGAGTTTTTTTGATAATAGTGGATTACTTTCTAGACTCCCTGGGAGGCATTCCAAACAGAAAAATTAGCACCATCAATGGCTTCATAAAAAACTCTAAAGGTCGGAACTTTTCAAAGGGAATGGGACTTGTTTCTCTTCCGGTATCATGAAGGGCCAATCCTGGCGTAAGTGTGCCTTTTTGGCTGCCACTCAATCTAATGGTACCAGGATGTGTATGGATGCAATTGAAAGGCAGATTGTTACGAATGTACTGAATGCTCAAAAGCTCCCGCCCCACAACGGGCTGCAGTTACTCAAAATTTCTGAAACTTGTTCATAAGTATTCACATATTAAGCTTAGAATTGCTCTGCGGTTTGTAGAATTATTCTCTAATCTTCACTTCTCCACTGTCCTCCACTTTACTTCGCTACTTTTTGTAGTCATCTTTTAATACAAACTGCCGCCGTTTGCCTGAAAAATTCTTGAATAGACCATGCAAAGAAATTTTTTTCGCACAAACACGGTTCCGAAAGTCGTCTTGATGATGATGCCACAGGCGATACTCACTCATCTGGAGTCTGTCGTCTCCACACAAATTCTTTTCAATGATTCATTACAGCAACGCCGAACAATAGTTCTGCGCAAAAATTCTCTTTGCTATTATTGTGAGTATCAAAGAATTATTTAATTATAATTATAAACAAAAATTGAGTTTGGTCAATGGCGTCACTCATTTCGGCCATCGATGGAACACAATGGCCGTGCAATTAGAGGCAAGCCGCAGAAGAGGTTTGATTAATTGAGACTGCAAGCAGGAAAAAATCTGCTCTTTGTCAGTTGCCATATAAAAGTAGCTCAGAATTCCACCAACGTTGTCAGTATCGAGAATTTAGCGGAGCTGTTCAGAGTTTGCAACCTTTTCAAGATGGTAAGTGGAACTACCTGGACTGCTCAGGACTCTAAAGTAGCAACCTCATCAAATAATTCCAAATTTCAGCGTTTTTTTGTACTCTTCTTAATTGCCGCGCGCTGTGCTGTCTTCGCCACAGCAGTGGGTAAAGCGTATCTGCCGCCACAGCAATCAGCCGCAGCTTCCAACGCATTCCGGGCGTATTCAGCACCTGGAAACACACAGAATCGTTATTCAGCTCAATCACCACGATATCCAGCGAATTCGCAAAGTTTTTCAGCACCTGGATTGACTGACATTCGCTCTCTCAACTCTTACAATGCAAAGCCAGTTCCCATTGGCAGAAAGTCTGCAGCTCCTTTGTCCGGGCATCATGCACCCTCCTACAACCAGCGGGCTGGTCACACCAGCGGACAGGCTGCAATTTTGAATAGTCTCGCGGCGGCTGTGCACACCCATAAATCGTATGCAGACGGATCTGCCGGAAAGTATGGATTGAATTCAGCACCATCGGTCGCGGGCTCTCACGCTGCATATTCAGCTCCATTGATCACGGGCTCTCACGCTACGTATTCAGCACCTACAAATAGTCGTAGCGGTTCATCAGCTCCTTTCAGACAGCAGTCTGAGCAATACGGCCAGCTAACTTCTGGATCAAGTGGTCTGACTAATAATTTCCTAGGAGGTTCTGGTGGTGCTGCTGCCAAGGTGCACAAGGCCTACTTACCACCCGAAAGAGGCGCCACCAAGTATGGTTCTATTGGCGGCTATTATCATTGATCAATATCCTTAAGTAGCGAGCAAGCTAATGTCGCCTAATAAACCAGGTGACAAACTTCACCATGTCTTTCTTTTAGGTCTGGAAGTGAATAAACATTGTAGACCCTGACGATCCTCATTTCAATATTGTGGTGTTTTTATAGTTGTCGCAGACACTGCGAATACTTCGTCAGGAAACTTACGGGGATCATCGGGACAGTAGAAGTTTTGATTTGGGTGTTTTTAGTTCGCTGTGGAAGAAACTTTGACCCAACTTTTTAATTCCATGAGCCGGAGTTGCAATTAAATTTCCTAGAGTCCTTGACTCACCTCTTTTGGAACCTGAACCACAGAATAGTTCTCAAGACATAATTGGATGTTTTGGGGGTCTTTGCTATCTCCCCCGAGTTTTTAAACACCTCCTTCAAATTACTCGCTCTATTTACATTAACCCCAATCCACTAAGATTATAGGAAAATATATATCCAAGACTTCCAATATCGAATCAAATATTTATTCCAAATATAGGAGGAAGGATAATAGAACAATAGATGTAAGAGTATAACAATTTCTAGGACTAGTAACTATACCCTCCGTTGGCAGCGTATCTGGTATCGATGCCGGAAGAGGTTGAAGCCGGTCCTTTGTAGGTAAACGCGGCAGAGGGAGCAGAGTACGAAGCTCCCGATGCAGTTAACTTGGCAGAGGAAGCAGCAGCATCAGCGTAGTTTCCAACTTTAGACGAGTATGTGATTGTCGGAGCGCCGGAGGCAGCATAATTTTCAGCAGGACCGGCGCCGGCAGCTCCCGGTGCAGTGTATCTGGCAACGGAAACAGCGGGGGCAGCATAGTTTGTACCTGGTGCCGTATACGAGACACCGGGGGCTGTGTACTTGGCAATTGAACCAGCAGGGGCACCATTGTTTGCAGCAGGTCCTGTATAGGAAGCTTCGGGTGTAGCATAATTTGCAGCTGGGGCTAAGTAGGCAGCTCCGGGGGCACTGTACTTAGCACTGGAGGAAGCGGGAACACCGTAGTTTCCAGCAGGGGTCGCATAGCTAGCTCCGGGTGCAGTGTACTTGGCTGGGGCAAAATTCACTGCTGGTCCAGAGTATGCGACGCCGGGTACAGTGTATTTAGCACTGGAAGCAGCAGGTCCGAAATAGGCAGCTCCAGGTGCACTGTACCTACCCGCGGTAGAAGCATAGTCTTCAGCTGGACTCGAGTAGGTGCCTTCAGATGCTGTGTACTTGGCTACTGAAGCCCCGGGGGTCGCATAATTTGAAGCTGGACTCGAGTAGGTGCCTCCAGGTGCTGTGTACTTGGCTACTGAAGCCCCGGGGGTCGCATAATTTGAAGCTGGACTCGAGTAGGTGCCTCCAGGTCCCGAGTACTTGGCTACTGAAGCACCGGGAGCAGCATAGTTAGCTGCTGGACTAGAATAAGTGGCGCCAGGTGCAGTGTACTTGGCACTGGAGGAAGCGGGAGCCAAATATGCCAATCCGGGTCCAGTGTATCTGGCCACGGAAGTGGCAGGTCCAGCAGAGTTTGCAGTTTGGCCCGAAGATATAGCTCCGGGTGCAGTGTACCTACCAGCAGTACCAGCAGTGGCACCATTGTTTCCTAGCAGACCCGAGTTACTACCGCCGAGTGCAGCATAATTGGCTGCAGGGGCCAAGTAGGCAGCCCCGGGTGCACTATACTGGGCAGCGGAAGCAGCGGGAACAGCGTAGTTTGTAGCTGGACCTGCGTAACTCGCTCCAGGTACAGTGTACTTGGCACTGGATGCGACAGGTGTGAAATAGGCAGCTCCGGGTGCACTGTACTTGGCACTGGAAACAAGGGAGCCAGCGGGACTTTCAGCCGCGGCCAAGGAGGCAGCCTCGGTTGCAGTGTACTTAACAACTGAGGAAACTGGAGCTGAATAGGTGGCTCCTTGTGCGGTGTACTTAGCCAGTGGGGCGACGGAAGCAGCGTAATTAGTGCCAGAGGCAGAGTAGGCAGCTCCTGGTGCAGTATACTTGGCAGTAAAAGCACCGGGGGTAGCAAAACTTGTGGGTGCACCCGAGAAGGTATTTCCTGAAGCAGTGTACTTGCCTGAGGCGGCAGCATTGTTTGCAGATGGGCTTACCTGGACAACCGGAGCTGAGTAAGTCTTCTGAACGACGGGGGCAAAGGTCTCCACTTCGGCAGATGGCGCAGGAGACACATAATTAGCGAAACCAGGACGAGCAGCTGGGGCAGTATAACCTTGTGACGCAGCAGCTGGTCCAGAATTGGTCTGATAATTGTTCACAGCTGGACCAGAGTACTGAGCAGTCTCCTGATCAACTTCCCTGACAGGCGCTACATAAGTCTGTTGCACTGCGGGGGCAACTGCTAAGCTGCCGCTATAGCCCAGCCCGCCATGGGAAGAGACACCTCCACCACCTGTGTGGTAACCGCTTCCGGGTGAAAAACTGACCGTGCGCGATGCTGGCAAATGCGCTACATCAGCCGCCACAAGGACGGCCATCGTGACTAGAATGTTGCTGAAGCAGTATTTCTGTAAAGAGAGAAGGACACTTCGTAAGAATTGTGGCGGTGTGGAGCAGACAAGTCGAGAGCCCGATGCAAAGCCCGATGCAAAGCCCGATGCAAAGCCCGATGCAAAGCCCGATGCAAAGCCCGATGTAAACGCGGATCTTAATTGACCAAATTCTTTGAAATTTCAGGGGTATGCAACTCAGCAGGAGTTCTCAACTATTTGTTTTATTAGCACAGTTTCCAAGGCTGGGATTGGGAGTTTCTTGTTAAGCGTTTCACTTGCTTAAGCCTCTATTTGGAAGGGCTTCTCATGCACTTTTATTGTCCTTTTATGGCTTTAACGACTCTTTTAGTACTTTTTTTATTTTTAGTTTATTAATTAATTTTAATTTGTTTTTTTTTGTACTTTTTTCCACACTAACCATTTTTTAAGTATTCAGTCTCCAAACGGTGCTGAATCGTTTTCAAAGTCGCGCTCAAACTTCACTTGGAGCTGGTAATGAAAGAACTGCCGCCGAGTCGCCGTGGCCACCGAGCATTTATACCAATCATTTCAGCGGATATCAAAGAATTTCGCAAAAGTTGCCAGTACTGAGGCTTCTAACAAATTCATGCGATCCATCAACCGATAATTCGACACCTCTCTGCGTTTGGGTTTTTGTGTGATTGTGTGTGCTTCTGTGCTGGCCTGTCCGTCTACGCTTCTAATTACCTGTCAGGCAGCACAGCTCAGCAGCATTAAAGCAATCTCCAGTTTACACAACCACGGGCAGCTCCGCACAACGTGGGCATGGGGCGCCATAAGCGGCAGTTTAAATGGACCCAACTCGTCTGCCAGTCATGAAATGGTAGCTTCAACCAATGAGACTGTTCAGTTCAATTAAGATAAAGATGCGTAGCCTGCTGGCTGTGAGAAACAAGCCCTTGCACTCATTGCCAGGCCCACATACCGAAAACCGAACACAGGTCAGCGCACTGGGAGCAAATGCAGCTGCTTCATGGAACACCATGGTCAACGATGGTCAACGATGGAAGTAGTTGACCTCCTTGTTTGGTGTAATCGCTTTATAACCGAAGGAAAGAAGCAAACTACCCGAGGCGTTCACAGAATTCATGATTCGTAGTAAACATCCCAAGGTCGATGGATATTTTTGTCTATCATTGCAGAAGATGATGCTATCTTCGGAGTTTTCAAGTTTCTCCAACATTTGCGCAGAGTATAAGAATGTGTTAAAAACATGTTCCTCATAAAGGAATGCTGAAGATCGGAGTTAGTAGGTTCCTCTTTATGAGACTCTTTGGACTCGATCAATAACATATAAGAAAAGTATTGACTCTTTTTACCCATAACTGAAGTATTATTATCGAGAGCACCTTTAGGAATATTAGCTTAGATTAGTTTAGATTACTCGTACATTATATAGTAATACCCCCACATCTCAGAATTTTCGTTCACTGGTCGTGGCCACCTTGAGATAAAGATGACGAGGTTTTTATATGAACATCGGACCCTCAAAGAATGAACCTGCTACGTATCTACCTTTTCCTTTTGACCACAGAGCATTTCCCGTAGAAAATAGAAACAGGATAGTGATAGTGTCAATGGAAGAGCTGATATACGTTGATGGATTGCCGTGACTTCCGTCTGGAACACCGTAACTTCCGTCTGCAATAATATGTCGTGGCAGATATTTATATCGACGCTCTCGAGGTTAAAACATAGCCTTATCTTAAATGTCTAACCCATTTGAATTCCACTCACCGAGACTACCAGTCGCGATTACTGGTTGGAATTGAAGACTGGAAACTTCACACTTGAAAAACTGGGATTGAATGCAATTTTTCAGGAGAGATTGAACTTTGATCGTTTATTGTTCCACTTTCAATTTGAGTCTCAGAGCACAAACTTCATCAAGGATGCAAAAATAATCAAATTCTCATGTAATGCCCACGTTTCATCTTCTAGACCCCAAAACACGTCTATCTGTGATTCTATTTTGGAGTCTTTTATTGGAAAATTTTATTTTATTGCAACAATTAAATGAAGAACTGCCCTATCATAAAGAATCATTGCACACTCACATCAATTTGACTGCGTCGCTCAGACTTTGAGGCTTCTCGCTAATACTCGTATATTCACAAAATCAAGAGCAATGAAGAGTCATAAATTTAAAAAATATCATATCATCGTCATGGAAAGTTATCTAAATTCATAACTTATTCAATACTAAATACTGCCCCCTTAACTGCAGCCAATCTGTGGGCAGGTTCCACTTAGTGGTCCGGTTCTGTAGTAGAGTCCACCTTAAAATTCAGCCAAGTTGTCGTTTGGTTCCGCAAATTAGCAAAAATGCCGAATCGCAACGGTTCGTGAGGCTGTTTGTTATTCAGACCACACCCGGCCAGCGAAGCAACCTGCCAAGCAAGTCACAATATACCAATTTGAAATCTTATTATGGCAAATTAATTAAATTAATTTAGAAATAAACTGCAGGCCATGAACTATTTGCGAAAGAGTTTATATTTATCAAGGGACCAAAATTCATATTCTTTAGCATGCTGTCAAGTAAAAGCATCGATCGTACCAAACAGTTCGAGCACCCTGAATCGCTCCCATCCTCTCTGACACTTTGTGAGGATATCTATTCACTCCTTGATTTCTAATGCAATTAACTTCTTGTGGTTCAGATTTGGAACCAGAAGAACTATATAAGGAACGATATAACGTATCCCTCGAGACACAACATTTCAATCAGTCCTATTTGACACCCATTTGACAACCCTCTCCACCAATTTTGTCTCTCTCTTAGTCTCTCTCTCTTGTTTCTCTCTTGCTCCCTTTTTCATGTACCTATAAATCAGAGAGCACAGAAAAAGGAAAGTCTTTTTCGCTGCCAGCGTCCGTAGCAGACACACCACGATTCTGAGTGGATTCACCACGATTTTGAGTGGATTCGTGTACAACCAAATACTCTATAATAGAGAGTATTTGGTACAACGTCCGTCTGCTTTATTTCGCTGCTTTGCCGTTTGACGTTTAAGTTTCTTTTCTCTGTGTTCTCTGCTAGAAATCAGCTCAATTTGATTCATTTGATAACCACCTTCACCAACTTTCTCTCTCTCACTTGTTCCATTTGGTATGTACTTAGAACTCAAAAGTTTGGAAATAGCTCACATTGGTTTTTTATATTTTTTTTATTTATTTCTTTAGTTTTCCAGAATCTCGGTTTTTCATTTATTTTTGAAATGTATTTGAGCTAAGAAAAAATAAATGTTCATAAAAAAGTTTAAAAATATAAATTGCGCAGATGACCACTTTTCGTTCGTACTGTACGCCAGCCACTTGATGTGGTGCTTGTATCCGAAAAAGAATATAAATATGTGCTGTGCTAAGATGAGTAAGTACGAAAGAAAATGACATTTCACTACGGTAGTGCGTTAATTATGTAGCTCAGCCAAAGAAACTTTGGTTAAATTTATTAGTTTAAATTACTTTTTATAACTATAAATGATATGATAATAATTATGATAACAATTATTATTATAAATGAGTAAGATAGAAGTGTTAGTAGGTCAGTTTGTCGGCATCGGTGGTCAATTGATCCACGGGCCACTTTTGCAGTCATGGGGTCGAGAGTACGAAAATCGCCCAGTGACCATATAGTCTGGTAAAGTCCCATCCTCTCGGTGCTTTCTATTATAAACTAACATAAGTTAATGTTACTTATTAAAAAAAACTCTTAATTAAGTGTGGTGTAATGCAATAATATTAATAATAATAAAGCATAAATATTTAATGAATAATTTACCTTAACAAAAATTGAATACCTGGTACAGAAATCTTATAGCATACTTTTAGGATGGTTTCTTTAGTATGAAACATTCCCGGATGGTTTCATTAGTATGAAATTTGCTTTCGATACATTATAACCTAGGAAAGGAAGGGTATAGACAGTTTTTTCTAAATATAATATATAAGATAAACTGGGGATTTTCGCATATTGCTTATATATGTCGCAATTTGGTCGTGCATTTTCTCCAAAACTTGCAAATGCACTCTTAGCTATGGACACATGTATATATTTACTTAAGTCACCATTGTCAACATGCAGACCTGACCGAGCGTAGCATGCAACCAACCAGCTCAGTGAATTTCGCAGACGAATATGATCACTGCAACCGGAACTTTTCTGCACAACAATTTCATTACAGTTGCATTATAAAACAGTAATATATTTTTAAAAAAATGGGCGGTATAACTCCAGCAAACACCACCTCTATAATGGAGGCAAATTGGAACTGGGAACACTCAATGTGTGGGTGGGCGTAATATATTAAATGCCATGTCCATTTTCAAGTAGAATAATAAAAGAAAAAGTACCTACAAAGTGTCCTGTTTAATTATCCAGAGCACAAAACTTAGTACTACATGGAGGCGTAATATATCAGCTGCCACACCCATCTTTTGAATTATAAATAATGGATAAAAAAATTTGCACAGATTATATTGTACAATTCTCTCACTTTCTCACTGTGAGCGTAGTTTGGCACAATGTCTAGAGTCCTATATGGGGGCGCAATATATCAGCTGCCTCACCCATCTTCATGTAGAATTATAAATCATGCAAGGAAAAGTTCCTCTTAATTCTCTCACTTTGTCATAATGGTCTTCATACGGCTCACTGTCTTTGCGAATAGGGTACCACGTAGTCGGAACGACCCGCCTTCAGTCTTCTTTACCGCTCTCCAATAACACACCGCAGACAAAAGGAGAAGGTGAGAACTGACACCGCGTGCAACGGGACTCGAGCAACCTGCCGGCAAAGGTCATTGCAATTGCAGGTTTTGTGAGGAGTGAACGGGTTCGCTACGCGCTTTGTTCGTTCTTTATTAAACTTTGCGCTGCGGGATTAGAAACAATTCCATAAATTTACAAAATTTCGCTCAATTAATATATCGTGTTTTATATAAATGTATTTGAATGTTGAAAAATAATTAATAACTTCGTGAAAAGGTGAAAGGAGTATTTTTTGTTGGGGTCCTTGTTGGTTGGATCCAATGTAAGTACTTTTTCTACTTCTTCTTATAAATTATTATATAATTATACACAAAAAATATGATACTCGCATTTAATATAAAGTTAAAAACAATTTATTTAAATTAAATCGAATTCAAATTTGAGCCCCTTCGAACATAACCTCAATTTTTGCACCGCATGTTGCAGGGCCGAAGTTGAACGTTTACCGTTACACCGAGTCAAACAGAAGCCGTGCTCGTCTCTGTGTGTTTTAGTCCTGCCTTTAGTTCTGTCGTTTGTCCTGCTGCCAGCGGCACCTGCTGCCGCCTTCCAACACTGCCATGCGGACCAATTCCTATGCAAAGACGGAAGCTGCATCTTACTAGAGAAGATGTGCGACGGACGTCAAGATTGTCGAGACAACTCGGACGAAGTGGATTGCGGTAAGTGGTCTCGGCTCATTGTAAGGCAACAAATGCCGCTGCTGCATCACCTGAGCAGTGCAGTGTTAAACTTACCTGAAATGAGCTCGGCACTGATAATTACCATATCATAACGAACGCTCCCTTCCAGATGTGAAGCTGTGCCGCAAACCAGATTGGTTTCAATGCTCACTGCCACATGGTCCCTGCCTCTCCTCAGACCTCATCTGCAACGGCTTCGAAAACTGCCCCGGCGGTGAGGATGAGCGCGAGTGCGTGGGGCGTTCGCGTGGCAGTGGGCGTGGCTCCGCTTCAACATCCTTCGACGTGGGAACTGGCGGCTGGCATTCGAAAAAGCGTAATTGTACCGCCTTTGAGTACACCTGCCAGGCGGACAAGTCCTGCATACCGCTCGACTTCATGTGCGACGGCAAGAGCGACTGCCAAGATGATTCGGATGAGGTGGCCGGTTGCCTGAAGGCGGAGGCCAGCTGTTCGGGCTTCTTCTGCGGCAATAACAGATGCTTGGAGAGTGGGAAGTGGGTTTGCGATGGCACCGACGATTGTGGCGATGGCAGTGATGAGCGGAATTGCTGTAAGTATACCTTGGGTTCTCCACAAATAACTCGGAAATTATCAACTTACTGCATCTCAGCTAAGAATTGCACACCCGAATTGGGAAAGTTTCTGTGCCATGACAATGTAACATGTGTGGAACTGTCCAAAGCCTGTGATGGTACGGCCGATTGTCCAGACAAAACTGATGAGTCCGCTCGTTGCTCGGCCAGCAAAGACGGCTGCGTCTCCACAACGTGTCCAAAAGCCGCAAAATGTCAACTGTTGCCTGCGTCCGAGCCGGTGTGTGTGTGCCCCAAGGGGTTCCGCCTGTCCACCCTGCAACATGCCTGCGTCGACATAAACGAGTGCCTGGAAGACTACGGATTATGCAGTCAGCGGTGCGAGAACACCCCCGGAGGATTTCGATGCCTTTGCGATGAAGACTACACGCTACGACCCGACAACAGAACCTGTGAGGCTCAGGGCGAGGATGCTCTGCTGCTATACACCACTCAGTTGACGGTGATGGGCGTGCGTTTGGGGGCGAACCAGGTATTCACGGTAGCAAAGAACTTGACCAAAGTCATTGGCGTTAGTTACGACGGCGACCATATTTACTGGACGAATATACAGAACGAAGCGGAGAGCATCGTCAAGGCAAATCCGGATGGCACAGAGCAGGAAATACTACTCACTTCTGGCTTGGACGCCCCCGAAGACTTGGCAGTGGACTGGTTGACAGGTAAGGAAGTGGCAAGCTATTGCAGTAATTGAATTGTAGCCTCAAATCTTGCAGACAACATCTACTTCTCGGACAATGTGATGCGCCACATTGCCGTCTGCTCCAATGATGGCATGTATTGCACCGCACTGGTGTCCGTCGATGTGCATCAGCCGCGTGGAGTGGCGCTCTGGCCGCAACGGGGACAAATGTTCTGGACCGACTGGGGTACGAAGCCTATGATTGTGCGCGCCTCTATGGATGGCACCAACTCACAGCCCATTGTGTCCAACAACATTCTATGGCCCAATGGCATTGCCTTGGATATGCATAATCGCAGGGTTTACTGGGTTGATGCCAAGCTGGCGACAGTGGAAAGTGTGCAACCCGATGGCACGGACCGGCGCTTGGTGCTCAGCGAAATCCTCAAGCATCCGTACGGTCTGGCCATATTTGAAGACAACATTTACTGGTCCGACTGGGGCACCAAAAGCATTCACACGTGCAACAAGTTCACAGGCAAGGAGCACAGAGTCATCACCAAAGATCGCACCATGTACGCAGTGCACATTTACCACAAGGCGAAGCAACCCAAAACGGGGCATGCCTGCTGGAAGACACGCTGCTCGCATCTGTGTCTGCTCGCGGAGAACAACACCTTCAGCTGCGCCTGCCCAGATGGCATGCAGCTCTCCACCGATCAGTTGCGCTGTGTAAAAACTCACAAGAAGCAACGCCTGTTCATTGCCATCAAGAACTCGCTGCTAGAAATGGAGCACACCACATTTGGCCGCCACAAGATCACGCAAACCCACCAGCTGCCCATGTACATAAATGAAATGGCCTACAACAGTGTCAATGGCACGATCATAGTGGCGGACAATACGCAGCATGTCATCTCCGAGTGCGACATGGTCAATAATCAGATGTCGACACTGGTGCGCAGCAATTTGGGCAATGTTACTGGCATGGCCTTCGGTGAGTGGAAATTTGGTCTCTCAGTAGTTCTGTCTTATTGCCTCTCCATCTGCAATTCCAGACCATTTATCGCACAACTTGTACTGGACCGATTCCGAGCGGCACGTGGTGGAGGTGCTATCGTTGCATACTCGAGAGCGGGCCATTGTCAGCTTCTTTGCTGGTATGGAGGCACCTGTTGGTATCACTGTAGTGCCCGATGATGGGTGAGTGTTCGGGGGCATAGTGCACCATATTTTTTGTTGTTCAGTCCTTGAAGAATTCCAGCCAAATATGTGTGTTGGTTCTAGAGACGTCTTCTTTTGTCGGTATTCTTACTTCCCGGAAGATTTTATTTGTATTGTACATATTTTTAGCATCATGTTCGTCGCTTTGCGCTCCCGCCATCTCGTGCACATTGACCAAATAGCGCTCAACGGACGAGGCGAGCACTCGCACGTCTTCGAGGATGAGCTCGGCGATCGTGACATAAAATTCGCCACAGACTATGACACGCAAACACTTTATTGGTCCGACAGCGATCTTGGCCGTATTTCATTCACGGAGTACAGAAACTTGCACGCGTACACGTTCCGCGGCCGCTTGAAACGCCCCTATTCGATTGTCATGGTGGATGATGACCTGTTTTGGTCTGAACTGAAGTCTTCCAGCATACACTGGACACACAAGACCAACCTGGGGCCGTTGAAGCGTATCGAAATCGAAGTGACCAGAGATGCCTACCTGCATATGCTGCCCGCTAGAATTCCACTGTTGGCGAGTACACCCGCCAGGATAGTGGACCATCCCTGCCAGCACGACAATGGAGGCTGCTCCCATGTTTGTGTGACTCTAACCAAATTTGCTAACGCGTGTCTGTGCCCTCCGGGTCTTGTTTTCAAGGACGCCTCTAATCGCACCTGCATCGATTCTTTGGACTGCGAGTACCGCTGCCGCTCCGGCGAATGCTTGACCCAATCACGTCGTTGTAACGGGCGAAAGGATTGTCCGGACAATTCAGATGAAGAGGGCTGCGATGCCGCGAGTATTCGACCCCCGAAGGTGATCTGCTTCATTGGCGAATTCATGTGCCACAATGCGGAGCAGTGCATTGCCAGTGAGATCCGCTGCGATGGACAGAGCGATTGTCGCGACGGCTCCGACGAGGAACACTGCGAGAAATTTGGTAAGTTGAGTAGTCTAAAAGGTGAGTGTAAATACAGCAGAACGGTGGTTTTTCCTACACAGATGCAGAGAAAAAGTGTCATCGGCATCAGCACGCGTGCGACAACGGCAACTGTGTGGACTTCAGCGTCATGTGCGACGGATCCGACGACTGCGGCGATAATTCAGATGAGGCCAACTGCAAAGTGACCGACGGGAAAGATGCCAACAGCCGCCGGCCCGTGTGTGGCAAGGACATGTTCCAATGCAACAGCGGCACTTGCATCGCAAAGAGTTGGGAATGTGATGGGAAGCTCGACTGCACGGACGGCTCAGATGAGCATGACAAATGTGGTGAGTATCTTGAAACTCAAGCTCAATTCCAAGAAGGCTCATCGCACATATTACTCTCAGGCCTGAAGGAATGCCCCGCTGGAATGCACAAGTGCCTTCTGGGCCAATGCATCGAGATGCGTTTCGTGTGCGATGAGCACAACGACTGCGGCGACCACTCTGATGAGGTTAACTGCGACTATGTGAACGGCAAGAAGATGAAAATCATCTGTGGCGACGAGAAGAACCCCATGTACCAGTGCCCTAGCGACGGCACTATCTGCATGGAGTTAACAGCGAAGTGTAATGGCACCGCCGAATGTCCACGAGGCGAAGATGAGGCGGATTGTGGGGCCATTTGCAGCATTTTCGAATTCCAGTGCAAATCGAACAACGAATGCATACGCATGGAGTTCCACTGTGACCACGAGAAAGACTGCGCAGATGGTTCTGATGAGGTGAATTGTGAGCACTTCACGAACTTCACCGCAGCCGTGTCCACCACCCATGAACGTACCTGCGAGGCCAACATGTATGACTGCAAGGACGGGCAGTGTGTGGATTTGACCCGCGTCTGCGATGGTTTTCCCGATTGTGAAACGGACGCAGACGAGGGTCCGCTCTGCAAGACCGCTTGCAAACCCATCCCGATTAATCCGACCTGCGAGCAGAAGTGTCGAGCTACTCCCATGGGCGCCGTGTGCTCCTGCTTCCACGGCTACAAACTGGATGCCAATCAACGCTTCTGCATGGACATCAATGAGTGCCAGGAAACAGATCCCTGTGCCCAGATTTGTGAAAATACCGAAGGCTCCTACCGTTGCAGCTGTTATCCCGATTTCATGCTCCGCCCCGACAAAGCCACCTGCAAGTCCATCGAGAGCGAAGAGGCGCTCCTGTACTCCACCTACAACGAGGTGCGCAGCATGTCCGAACAGCCGATTGTGCTGCGCGTGGCGTGGACTGCAAACGACTCGAAAATTAACGGATTCGATATAAATGTGCGCAGCCGCGCAGCCTACTTCAGTACAGACAGCGAGGATGTTGTGTACATGGTGGACATGGCAAGTGGGGTCATCAATGCCGCTCTAAGCGTACCCATGCCCACGAAAATGGCTGTCGATTGGATCACAGGTGAGGTTTAGAGAACTTAATCTTGGAATATTTGAAATGTTAACGCTCTTTGCTCCCAACCCATTTTAGACACCGTCTACGTCATCAGCCGCTCGGTGCAGTATGAAATACGAATCTGTTCGTTTGCGGCCAAAATGTGTGGTCGCATCCTCCAGGCCAAGCGCCGTGAATCGATCAAAGCCTTAGTGGTGGACGCCCTAAATCGACGACTATTCTACGTCATCATGCTCCCACAGTCCTTCAATCAGCCGCACTCACAGATCATGATCGCCAATTTGGATGGCACCAAGCCAGAAATTTTGCTCAAAAAGAACGGTGCCTTCATCACCGCCATAGCTGTAGACCCCTACAAGCGGCTGCTCTACTACGTAAACCTACACACGAAGACCCTGGCCGCCATTAGCTACAAGCTGGGCAGCAGTCGCACCCCCATCACTTTGCTGCAGAAGGGCAACATAGTAATGCACCCGTCCGGACTGACAATTTACGAGAATCAGGCGTTTATTGTGAACATTGGCTCCAAGGAGGCAGTGCGCTGCCAACTCTTCGGCCAGCGCAACTGCAAGGCCTTCAACCTGAACATACTCAACGCTGAAGACGTGGTGGTCGATGGCGCCTCACGCCAGCCCCTGGCCAAAAACCCCTGTACCATGGCCAAGTGCTCGGGCATGTGCATACAGGCGGAATACGGGTACGAGTGCATGTGTGGCAATATCATCGTGGACGAAAACGTCGTCTGCTCCAAGGAGACGTCCAATGAAATCACATCTAGTGCTCTGCTCACTCAGCCGGCAGCAACGATGCACTCACCCGCAACCAACTCGCACACGGCCATTGTTGTTACATTGAGTCTGATCCTTCTGACGCTCATAGCCGCCGGCGTTGGGTACTTATTCTATCGACGCATTCAGCAAGGTCATCGCGATTTCAATATCAACCTGCATTTCCAGAATCCATTGGCATCTGCAGGCGACAAGCCTGAGAGGAGCACCGGCAGCAGCACCGGTTCTACGACCACCTCATCATTCGAAGCAGCACGCGGCGGAGTGCAGTTTGGGGCACCGATTTTTCGATTCCTGCGCGGCAAGAGGTCGAACACTGGCTCAGAGATTCTCCTTGAGACCGCAAAAGTGGGTTAAGGACAATCATTTTGTTCTGATCATGACCATATTTTACTCTATTCCAGCGACCTGAACTACGTACTGTGGCACAGAACGGACGAAACTCCAGCATCCATTTGGTGGAGGACGAACCCGATTATGATGTTGCCGGAACAGATGGACATTACCCTGATGATGATGCGCTCTCCAAACTTGTACCCTAGAATTTAGCAACCCCCTAATTCACATCATTTCCATGTGGTCTCTCACTGTATTTGTAAGCAATTCTATATGTAAGTCAATTGTATGTTAAGTATTCCATTGGGCAGAGGAGAGAAGAACATCTTGGCCAATTACGTCCATATGTAAAGTGTGCTCCAGTTTTTCTTCGTTTTCGTAATGAAATTTGTATTAATAGCAAACCAAACAGATTTGTAAAGCAGCTATGTAAGTATTCATTTAAGTATTTCTTTATCTTATCTATCAAAAAAAGGTGGTATAAAAACATAAATCATAATAATAAACTATGTAAAAGAATATAAAATCTTTCTCAATTCGAAATAAACGAATATTTCCTCGTCATATGAGCTTCTTCGCTTTCCCAGAGGAGCGATTATGCTATGCGAACAACGATCCGCGTTTCGCTGGACTCACGGCGAACGTTTCTTTTCCACTTATTCCCCTGAGGTGAATACAGAATCGCCCAAGGTCAAGACTCATTCTGTCAGTCTCAACTGTCAACTGATTAAATTGTATATAAAAATGCCAGTAAAGTGTTGAAGTGAAGAAGGGAAGATACAGAGCCTCCGAGGTTGTAGGTCAGTTGGTATTCATATTCAGATTGCATTGTAGGGTGCAAGCAAAGATATGAAGAATAATTAGATAAACTGCAGATGAAATTTCCGGTCCCTGCGTTGGGAGTGAATTGTAAGTGCTCGGCGAGTCAACAACTTGAAGGTTACCTAAGGAGGTTTTGAGGACCCAACACACAGTTTTTCGATTCTTGAGTGTCCTTATTCAAACAAAAATTCTTATTCAGCCCTCTTTTTAATAGAAATTCTCTGAGATACCCCGAGCGAAGGAGTCGGATAGCACATTGTCCTTGTTCGCCCCTTTTTCCTCCCATGCAGTCGCTCCACACTCTCTGCTGAAGACTGGGGTAAACATAAAACAACTGTTTTTTCTTCGTTTAAATAAATGTTATAATATGTTTATTAAATATTAAAAATGTGAAATGTTTTTTTTTTGGTTTTTTAAAGAAAGTTCAAAAATATAATATAAAAAAACAAAAATGAAATATTCAGATCAAAATAATTTGATTAACACGCCCTTCAACACTCGAAGCAAGGATTTTAAACACTTCTTCCAAATGCGTTCGCACACTTTAAGCTAATTCTAGATACTAGAATCTAAAGCAATTCCTACCCTACGATTATGTCTAAAACTATGTATATGGAGTTAACCTAGTGCGCTTAGACCGATTTGATCATGTGGTCCTTGCGCTGGAACAGCTTCGAGCAGCTCTTATTCGACAGCGCCTCGACATTTGTCGTCGTCGTCGTCGCCGCAACAGCGTCACTGCGTTCCTTCGCCAACAGCGACAGGCAGTCGCGGAAGGCCAACAGGAATTCGTCGGCGTTCTCCTGGCTGAAGCACATGGGTGGCTTTAGCTTGATCACATTGTCGTTGGGCCCGTCCGAGGAGACGAGTATTTTGTGCACCTGCTTCATGCGGTTGACGACCCAATTCGCCGATTTGGTGTCGGATTCACGCGTCTCCCGATTCTTCACCAGCTCCACGCCCACGAAGAGGCCCATGCCACGCACATCGCCCACCATGTCGAATTCGTACTTGAGCTCGCGGCAGTGTTTCAGCAGATGATCACCGACCTTGCGAGCATTCTCCTGCAGACCCTCCTCATCAATAATCCGCATCACGGCATTGGCAATGGCGCATGACACCGGATTGCCGCCGTACGTGTTGAAATAGGCCACACCCGTCGCATATAAGGCGTCGGCAATTTCGGGCGTTGTGACGACAGCGCCCACAGGATGTCCATTGCCCATTGGCTTCGCCACGGTGACAATATCGGGCACCACGCCCTGCGTCTCGAAGGCCCAGTAGTGTGTTCCCACACGTCCGAAGCCAACTTGGACTTCATCGGCAATGCAGAGCCCGCCCAGCTGACGCACCGCTTTGTAGGCGTCACGGAAGTAGCCATCTGGGGGTATGATTTGTCCACCACAACTCTGCAAGCTCTCAGCTATGAAGGCGGCCACACCCTGGCCCTGCAACTTCAACTTCTCGCAAATGTCCACAATGGGCTGCACGTACACCTCCTTCAAGTTTGCAACTGGGTATTTCTGAGTGGTGTACTTGCCTCCGTATACATCGGGGCAGGGGGCAACGTGCACGTAGTCTGGTTTGGGGTCGCCACCGGGTCGGTTGAATTTGTACGGCGAAATTTCCATAACAGAGGTCAAATGTCCATGGTAAGCACTGTTAAGAAAGGGGGAGAAAAAGAAGATAACGAACAAATTAGCAACTGATTCAAGGCGTATTCTTAGCAGGCGAAAGCATCACAAAACTATCAACAGCTAGCAGCATGGCGCAATTATAAACAGGTTACACAAATTTTAATCGGGTGGAATTAAAGTAGAGAATTGTGGATTTGCAAGGGAAAAATTAAGAGGCTATTTTCAGAGGTTAATGTCTTATTTTGGATTACCATTCACACTTTTATATGGACACATATCTAATGCCAACTACCACGGGTTTTTTGTTAGGCGTCTACCTGATCAATATTTTCCTAGGGACTAGTAATGAATTTGGGAAAGGCTAAGAAGAATCTACTAATGTAGTATAACGAGTGTTTGAAAATCAAATTCAAATTCAATTAGACTGTGAAAATAACAGACCAGATATGCCTCAAGTATAATAAAACAATAAAAGAAATAATAACCAACATAACAAGCGAAAACATCTCCATATTCATAAAAATATTAAGATCCTCCGAAATATTTTTTTAAATTTAACGCATCAACTACAATAAAATAAAATATAGGCCGAAAACCCTAGCCGTTAGTGCCTTAGCTTTAAGCTTAACATTAAGTTGTTTGTATAATTAATTATACCAATAAACACGATATAAAAAAAAAAATCTTTATTCTTGCGCAAACTTTTTCCTTTTCATTTAAGATGCATTTGACCAAATCTTATCAAATGGTTTGTTCCAACAGTGTAGAAAGAGATTCACTAAATCACCTCACTATTCAACCCTGAGCTGTTATGTCATAGTATACCATGTGTTAAGATTGCATAATCAATTCACAATAGATTTATATACTGAGATACTTTAATTTAACCAATTACAAAAAGATGACATCACCTTCTGCCATTTCGGCCTGTGTTAAACTGATAATTATAGCAAACAGAGCAAAAATTGATTTAGCACTTGCTTCAAATCAAATTATCTGTTATAGCTCAGACATTAGCGTGTAATGTAAATACACATAAATATGAACAAAATGTTTTATGTTCCCAAGCCAAGGTCACTTAGGAACCACGAGCATCTCCTCTTCAACACTAAAATTCCTCCCCTTACAGTGAAACTACCTTCACCACAAACCTCTTCTCTAACTCTGCTGATGTTAATTCAAAAATTGACTACTTAAAAAGTGCCACTCCTGAATCCTACTTGTAAGTATATACATATGTACATGCATATGTATGTATATATATGTACATATGGCTATGGGAAAATATTTATTAAATGAAAACTTACTGGTCCAGCGTGATGACATCATGGCGCTTCGTGTAGTTCCGGGCCAAACGCAACGCCAAATCATTGGCCTCCGATCCCGAATTCACGAAGAAGCACACCGACAACGGTGCCGGCATTTTATCGGTTAACCTCTTGGCGCACTGCACCAGCTCATCGTGCAAGAAGCGATTGTTGGTGGAGATGGTGGCCATCTGCAGACAACCCGCATGCACTACTTTAGGGTGACAATGGCCAACTGCAAAAGAGAAACAAGAAGATTATAATTAATACAGTGTTCACGTTCTGAATTTTGCCAAGGTTGGTCTATGAGGGCACAGTTTAGAGAGTCTACGCCTACAGCTTAAATTCGCCGTTTTGCCTTTAATTTGGCCCCGTAATCACCCGTCAAAATTTTCCAGCGACATTTATGAATTATAATGAAAGATAAGACTGCAAATTCATTCGCACGCATTCACACATTCCCATACACACAAACACATGCTTACGCTGATTGTGTGCACACGTGTTAAAGTGGCTGCTTAAAACGTTTTCGCCGTTCGTTAGTCATTGTTGTTGTTGCCTTTGCTGTTGTTGTTTTTGCTTTGCTTTTGTATAGGCTTGTTAAGCGACACTCTATTGCTTTATTGCCTCAACTGCGACTGCGACTGCACCAAACGCGCAGCAACCAGCGGCAACAGCTGTTTAAGCCACTTCTGCTAATGATCAACTGTTTTCTAACACAGCGTGGATTTTCAAACGGACAGACGGAGGAACGGCCTAACCGAGCGATCGCGTGCTGTACTAAGCGCCGAGTTGTTATCAAGGCAGCATGGCTCGCTGGTGCTGGCAACATGTGAACGTCCCGTGTCTCGTGTGGAAATGTACGCTTGATAAGTGCCGCTCCGCTGCCTGAGACCATATAACATGCTAATCTGGTGCTATGAGTGCTGGCTGAGGCTGACGTTGACGCTGAGGCGTACTACTTCTGCGACGTGCGGACTTGGTGTGGCATTGTTCGGATGTTTGTAGTTCTCGCATTTTTATGTTCGCTCATTTGTAGAGCAGTGGAAAATTCTAAGGAGATAAACTGCAATGTGGTCTGCTGGACGGACACAAGTATTTTGCTTTGTTTGATTGTTGACACAGTTACCCAAGCGATCTGTTGGGTAACTAGACTAGACGCTTAAGTGTTTGCATGGCGTTTATTTTTTAATGCAGAGCATCATCATCCAGCGGAGGTAGTCGGTTAGTTCTCCGGAACACTTAATGTTTCGTCTTCAAGTGCGCTCAACTAAGTAGCAGGGCTCATAAAACAATTAAGCGGGGATTTTTGTAGGGATTGTGTTTAGATGCGAAAGGAAGTATTATCCGTAAATTGTTTTAACTTTTTGGGACTCTTTTTAATCTGGAATTGCCCTTTTTCTTAACTCTCCGCGCAATAACCTTTTTTACAGCCGAATCTTTTTCAAGAATAAGTAATTAACTTCAGACACAAGACATGTGGATTCCTTTTTTGTAATTTTCCGAATAAAATTGTTATATGGGTTTATTACGGGAATTTCCATATGTAATGAAGAAGTCCTTGCAAATATTTTCTGGGAACTATTTTGTTAAATATTTCTGCATTTTTTCAATTAAAAATAATTTTCACAAAGTTTTTTTGGAATATTTTTGCGAAAAGTGCATCTGGTGGAAAAAAATCTGGGAAATCATATCTCAGCTTGATACTTAACTGAACATTTGATGTCCAGCCACCTGTGTGCCGAATCCAATGACATATGCTGCGGTCAAATATATGCCTTGCGTTTCTTTTTAACACGTCATTCTTACTGAGCTCCCCACTGTTGTCCCCACTTGTCAGAGTGTAAAACGAGACTAATGCAGCCACTGCGTCATGCCTTTCTATTATAGGGTTTATATTTACACTGCGATAGTAGGATTCTATACGTCATGACCTTCCATATAAAGATAATATTTACACTGACATAATCCCATTATTATGTCAGTTCTTAACCCTAATTAACTAACAGTTTTCAGCCATACTGGCACCAAAATTAACCACAGGCCTTAGGCCCGCTTAGGAAAAGCGAAGATAGTTCACTTTCACTTTTTTGGTCACTTCACTTTCGTTTCGTTTTCTATTCGCATATGTAGTGTCTAGGAACAAGTGAAAATAGAACTTTCGACAGGGCGATTTTCAGTATCAAGTGTTCCCAGTGAGCACTAAAAAAGTGACCGCAAGGCTACAAGCAAAGAGTGTACATATGTATGTATATAGAGTTCGCATGACGAACGAAATTGTTGTTGCAACAAATACTCGCATTGCATCTCGCGTCCCCTTGCCGCTCACCGATTTTGTGAAATCGCCTTCACTTTCATTTCACAAAATTTTGAGTGATTCAATCTCTATTTATGTATACTCTTTGCTACAAGTCTACAAGTCTACAGCAACAATAAACAATTAAAGCAACGATAAAAAATAAGAGTGATCTTCATTGCAACCCCCTAATAAGTGAGTCCTAGTGTGTTCCTTTAGAGTTCTCACCCATCTCATTTAAGTGATCCCGCGCCCACTAAAATGATTTTAAGTATTTTTTCAACACTTTTGAGAATCAGTTTCTGTTGGCCCAGTAGGCAAATTTGAACTCAGTTCTTATTGTGCTGATGTTCCAATGAGTTTATGAAGGTGGGTCAATAGGAGAGAAATAAGGAACTCTATTCGGGGAAAAAGTTTTTTTTCTCAGCATAGTCTCCTTTTAGCTCGATGCACTTCATTCAACGTTTCTCCACTTTTGATGCCCTCCAAATAATGCGAATTCTCGAGGCCCTCCAAATAGGCGTTTGTTTCATTTGACCCAAATCTCTTACCACCGAGCCATTTCTTCATATTTGGAAACAGGAAATAGTCGCAGCGGCTAAATCTTGGGAATACTGGATAAGGGGGCAATTCGTTACCCAATTCATAGAATTGGTCATTGCCGTCCTGACCCATGATCAACCCCATTAACATAAACAAATTGTGAAAGTATTATTATATCATATCTAGTACTGGAATTCAAGTTTCACAAAAATGTAAAGAGCAAATCAGTTCCGTAATCAATGCCAATTAATGAGTGCCTGCTAATTTTAGACACATCCAATAACTCACCTCGTCAAGTGGGACGGCAACCGAAGTTATCAATTTGTAAAAACTAAACAATAAAAACTATTTTTGCGGCCCAAGGCAGTCACTTGCGATGAACTATTCGCCCGCAATTAAAATCGGCGGCAGATTTCGGGATAATCTCAAGTGCCACTCCATTATGCTGGGCCGCTGAACATGATTTCGATTGTTGTTGACACATTTCAACGCACCGTTACATTGATTATAAGTTCTTCTATACATTTCGCATTGAGAAGAATGCCACATTCCGTTCCGTTTAGTATATTTCAGGCTTCACTCGTGTGGCCGCTTGTGTCTCGTGCTGATTGCCTGAGCTCTGAGTTTCCTATGCTGTTTAGAGCTCTGCCATAGAGACTCTATGGCTCTGCCAACCGATAAGCCTTAAATAATTAAAAGCGTAAACACGTGAAGCAGCTCTGGTGATGCTATTTTCATGCTCGCTTTACTAAATTTATTGAAAGACTCATAGATTTGTTCTGCTGATAGTGTTTTCCAATTTGATTCAAATTGCAGCCGCCGCCACAGCAGAGCTAAGGTTAATTGAATTGTTTACACACCCCATTTAGCAATTGTTGTTTGATATTATACAACCACACATTAATTTATGGCTCAGCTTATGAATTGATGGCCCGATTAGGTTTACGAGCAGAGGCGCATAAAATTTTATGATGACCGTTTCGCAAAAATCAGTCAAAAGTTCAAAAATCACTCAGAAGTTAGTTCCAGCTGGAATCTGTTAGGATGGGGTGGTCACAGGGCACTTCGGAAAATTCTGTTTCATTTAATTTCATTTTATTATCCATTCAAGCACCGTGTGCGGCAGGGACGTCAACTCACTTCCTGTGACTGTAGTGGTGTGGTTGATTGATAAGTATCTTTACTGTGCACAATAATCTTGAATGATGTAGGTACATTTGTAAGTGTGTAGTGGGAGCGATAAATTTATAAATTATTTTTAGTGGTATAATTTTCTGCGACTGTGGTGGGTGTGACTTACAGCGAAGGTGATCACTGTGATTGGTTGATTGATAAGTCTGTTTACTGGTCACAATAAAATTAATCGATGGATGTATGTAGTGTGAGCGCTAAATTTGTAATTATTTTTAGTTGTCAAACTTACATAATACATTAGTAGTATTGCCGGTCACAACAAAAGTGTAGCATGTTAAACAAATAATGTTTCTATTGCTTTCACAGCGGAACCCACTAATATTTTTTTTTCTTTTCTGCGGCAGGCTGTACTTCTGATGACAGCATAGCTACCACTGAGATAATGACGTCATTTGAGATCACTTTGGAGTGAAACTGTACTTGAATGGAATAAAAGCCCACTCGCTTCGCCTTTGGCCATTGTTTTAGAATAGTTCTCTGTATAAACCCACCACAATTTAAACTCTTACTGGGACTAATCACCGGTATTTGGATTTAGCCGATCAAACAAGATCAATGAACTAATTTGCATAATACCTGAAATTCCCACCTCTGCTACGCTTTCCCACAACGCCACAGCCGCATGCAAACATCGCCGATCGTAGTTTGTTTGCTTGTTTGCGGTGTTCACGCTCCGAATCAGAACTCGACGACATGCTACTTTGCAAATATTGCACACATTGTAAGCTAAATCGTAATAGTCTCCCCGGGGAAGCGGGGAAGCACCACCATTAAAACAGCGAACAACAACAAACACAAGAACAGTGTTATCAGCGTTACCGAGTGTAAACAATTAATTGACGCCCGCTGTTAGCTGAGATCCGATTTGATAATATGCACGTGAATCGCATGTGCCAAGAAACTGGCTCCGTGCCTGAGTGGCCAGTGAGTCGACACAACGGATCACGCAGGCAGGGCCGAATCCGAGCGGACATGAACGCCCGTCTATTGTTTGGTAAGCAAACAGAACAACAAATGCAGTGGAAAAATACGAAAGTGCACTACGGAATTTGTTGGCGGATGTTGTGGCATATTTATACTTGGCGTAGAAATACAAGGCGCAGATCGCGGTGGCAGTGGTGGTGGTGATCTGAATCTAAAGCCACCCACATCAAATGACACTGCACAGAGAAGCTTGCTTATGTTCGCAACGAAAGGGCGATCGAGACTTTTATTCATGCTTGTACTATACTCTCAGTTTACAAGCTCCAGAATAGGCACTAGGAAAGTTGAATGGGATTCAGTAATTACAAAGTATGCATTCTGGGAATACGTGTGAAGTGGTGCACCTGTACCCTTCCAAACAAAATCTTCATGAATGTGAAATGCAAAAACTTCCTTAATGAAATTTCCATTTTTGTATTGATTAATGTTACAGCAACTGGCTGAATGATAAATCTTAGAGCCTTTTTCTTCAGAGGAAACTCACACTAAACCCCCAGTCCCAACTTTCTTTGTGGCTAATCGGGAAGAGCGTGCTGGCAGTAAATGACTGGCGATACTTCGCCAACCTTGAACCCCGCACCACTTAAAACATTTCTGCTATAACTTATTAAAGAATATTGCTCCTGATTTCGGCTTTAATCTAGAGATATGACACGTCGTTGTTTTTGTTTTTATGATTCTTTCTTCTGAGGCGATAATTACCGAATTCATACACGAAAAGAAAATAAAAATATTAAATAAAACAAATGTTAATCTTAGGTGACGAAGTTCAAGCCCAAGAGAGGCAGGGAATCGCGGCGATATTCTCCTAATCGCAATCTCTATGCCCGGCGCTGCTCCACAGAGTTGAGTCTCCAAAAACAACAACAAAGAACCGGAATCTTTACAATTAGCTACGAGTATTTCGCCTTTGCCAATTGTGCTAAATATACACCACAAATTTGTTTTGCGTTGATAACGCGACTACGTTTATGAGGCGTGATTACGGCACTTGACGCAGTTCTGCGATGTGTACGGAGGCTTAGCCGAGAGGCCCTCCTAAACGCCTGACAGCGATCGTGGGACTCAATTAAAACAAAGCATTTTATAAATAAGTAACACAAATATTTGCGGGCTGTGAAAACTATTTTTGTAAAAAATTGCGACTTGTTGGCAATTCAGCGTACTGCGATGCGACTCGACGCCCCTTAAAGAGGCAGCCACTGATTCGGTGGTGCACGTGCGGAATGTCAATTGCGTATTCACGTAAACGCACTCTCGCCTGTGAACTGGGGTGTCAGTTTCATATATAAATTCCATAATAAATAAAGACGTATTTTAAAAATGTTGTTTCTTAAAGAATTGTTTTCTAAATTTTTCTTAATTTTGTACTTAATGCGTAAAAGAAATTTGAATAATTTCCACTTACCGTGCGCCACATTATTTATGCAGTCCAGATAGCGTGTGCCCTCTTCATCAAACATGTACTGACCCTGTCCGCGGACAATTTTGAGTGGATCAGAACGATAGAAGAGTTGGCAAGCTTGGCTGTTTCATTTGTGTGGATGTGTGTGTGTGTGTGGTGTGTTTATTAGCACCGATACGATTGGTTTCAGAGCAAGTTTCCAACACGCGCAATTCGTGTGTGGAGATGAGTCGATCGGTGTTTGAAAAGAAAAGCGAAAGAACACATTGTTTTTTTTTGCGAAATTGGATAAAATTCTTAATGATAAATACAATAAATTAACTTAATTGATGCTAAGCTAGTATTGGGGGACTGCGAAGGATCCTGGAATTGTTGTGAGCATTACTGGAACAATTCCAAGATCCCTCCTTTAACATAGCCTTAAACTACGGGAGTATACATTTTTCAGCTGAAAGTTCTTACGAGTTCTATATCCATAATAAAGGTTTTCACTTAGTAATTAGAGATTTCGGAGCAAAAGTGGTACAACGATGCGCAAAACAAGGAGGGAAATCCTCTCCAAATACCATATATATATATATATATCAAATATATATATATATATATATATATATATATATATATATATATATATATATATATATATATATATATATACAAGTGTATCGAACGTGCCTTTCCTCTTTAGAGAGCTGCAAGCAAACAAAATTGAACCAGCAGCCCAACTTCATTTGCCCGCCGCTTTTCATTGTCATTTGATAGTGGCTCCCGTCAGAGGAATTCTCAATATTCATTTGTCTCTTGTGCACTAGTAAACGAATGGCGCTTACCACCAAGCATTCTTTTGAGTTCTTTTGAGTTGTGCCACTATTCTTACATCAAAATTACTTTGGACATTTTCAATAGTTTAAAATTTGTGTCGACCTTGGTATTTTTTTATTAAATTTTTAAAAGACTAAAACAATTACACCACCTTTGCTCCAAGAGCTATAATTATATAATATTGGACAGAGTATAATTCTAGAAAATTTTGTCTTTTAGCAACTTCGTGCGTTTAGTCCAACAATCAGCTTGTGACAGTAATTTGCTGTAATATTTTCCAAAGCAATTATGAACAACATGCTAGATTTAGATTGACTATTAATTCGCAGGTCCGCTGCCAAATTACGAGTGTGATGGAAGTTAATATCGTTGGCAATTTGGCAGAAAAACTTGAACCGACCCGCATTGACTCCTGTGCCGAAACTAAACCCGTTTCTTTGGCTAGTTGGTAATATAACACTAAAATGCTGTTGGCACGGAGTTCGGAGTTAAGCTGTGCCCCAAAGTGCCACCGATATATGCGACTTAGATAATTAATGATCTTTATAAATATATGTAAACGACACCAGACGGAGTAAAGTAGCCACATGTGACATAAAGAATAGCAGCAGTGGCCTCCAAACGTCTTACCATGTACATAGTTCTACTGGAGACTCTAGCTCTGACTATATACATAGTTCCAACTTACACTAAGACATAGTTCTACTGGAGACTCTTGCTCTAAGAATGGACACCAACTGTAGAGCTGGGCTTATATGACAATACAACATGACAATACAACAATAGAGTGTAGAATACAACACTAGAGAGTACAGTTACGTTTCCTCTTGGACAATTCCACCCGACTACAACATTAGTGTCCAACCAAATATACAGGATGAGCAAAATGGAGGTTTTCTGAGCATCAATGAAGTAAAATGAGAGGCTTCATGGAAAACTCTCTGCTCAAAACCTGCAATTTTGGTGAGGTTGTTGATATTGGCACATGAACTCAGAACTAAGCTCACTCTAACAGAGTACTGCACTGAGTAGTAAAGAGGTGTTAGTAAAATCTATTATTCTAAGCTATATTTAATATTATTATTATTATTATTATTATACCGTAAACGATAATTAATTATTACTGCAAGGGTTGGGAATAATAGTACTTATTAACTAAGGCTATAGGGTGTTGGGAAATGAGTACCAACAACGCAGGCTTCAAGTGTATGGGGAATGAGTACTATTAAACTAAGGCCTTCGACTCGAAGGGAAAACAATTTAGAAAGCAGCATTTTTGAGACCATGCGAGGGGCAGGATAAGCCATGTTAGTAGTCTATTAGCGAAATAATGTTGTAGCGTGAAAACATGTCGAAATAGCTTATAAAAGCAGAGCTTGTAAGTAGTCAATGAAATCGTAAATGACAGCGTCATAATCTAAGCTCAACAGACTGGGATTAGACTGGGTTCCTTCGTAGTTCAGATTAATTCTACAATGTAAAACATGTTCCACAATACACGTAAAAAATGCTCAGCCCACTTCTACGTCACATTGCGTTACAATACGATTTCGTTGACGACACTTACAAAGGTGGTTACACCAAAGAACTTCTACGTTACTTTGTTTATAATCGTTGGCTGAGAAATGTTCCAGCCGTATAGACACAGTATTGCTCAGTCCATAAAAAAGAAGACGTCTCAGGTGAAGAAATGTACCGCAATGTTGTGGGTCCTATAATAAGGCAAGGCCAGCAAGAATGTAGCATTTTTATATATTTCTAGAAGACTTTCGGAATTGCACTTTTACGTGGTGGGCTTGATTGATTTTATACAATTTTACTGTCTGAATTGGCTCACGTAGAAGACAGTAAAAAGTATGCAAATCAGTAGTTGGGGAAAATACTACGAATAATGATGCACTAGCCAGGCCAGAAGTGCCACTTTAAATTTTGGCAAGCGACTACTGATTGCTTCGAAATGCTCGTAAGTGAAATTAAATGTAAACAGAGCCCCGCAAATTCAAAATAACAAATGCCATTTTTTAAATACCAAACAAATGTTAAATTTAGAAATACAATTGAAACTGTCAAACAGCATCGCACAAATGCGATTTCCTATTCATGGACCAGCCATGTGACCCATCAGCGAACAAGCATCTTTCCCTCAGCAGGTGCAAAGCTCTCAGACAACAACAAAGAAGGAGCGCACGCGTCGCCAAAAAAAGAAAGAAAGCTTTTCCCAGCTAGCAACAAAGCAAAGACACCACAACAGAACAAAACAGAACTGAACTGCAGAAGAGCGCTCTGTATTTGGGGCATTGACTACGAAGTAGGCGAAACACGTGAGGTGTGAATGAAGTGCATGCTGCCTGCCTGGCTGGGTGGCTGGCGGCGTCCATGACCTTGGCAAAGAAAACACAAAGACTCAGACAGTGGGCAAAATAACCTTGTTGAAACCTTGGCTCGACACTTCAATTGTTGATGTCATTTCCTTGCTGCTTTCCTTTTCGCACACTTGCTTTCAATCTAATGAGGGATAATTTAACACGGATGGACACTGGACCCAATGATTGCATCTACTCGAGTTTACTTTACACTATTTTCCATATTATTCACTAACTTATAATAATTTATTTTATTTTTTCGTTACTTACCCAATATGTTTGTTCCGCAATTTGATGGTGTCGGATTTGCGCAATTGCTCGCACATCACGGATTCCAGTTGATCAGTTGGGAAAGGCATTTTTCGATATATATTTTCTACTTTTAAATTGTCACGTAGTGAAAAATTGCGCAAACAAAAAAATCACAATACTAAATGCACTTTTTCTTCAATAAAAATTTGAATTTCAAACGAATGCGTTGTTTTTGTTCTTGGTCAGTGATACTAGCTAACTAGTTGACCACTTGTGTATAAGTTCCGTCAGGGAATGACAGTTTGAGCGTTGGCGGCGAACGCTTTTATAATAAATCGCCAATGATAAGCGAACAGATAAGCGACCCAAGCAGCGGCAACGGCAGCGAAACGAATACTACGACTGCAGGCCAATCCCAACGCTCGGGTAGTTATGCTCAATACATACAGAGCAAGAACGGACAGCACACAAACAAACACACATACAAGCACACACAGCCAGAACGCGTACAGACACTGAATCAAATTTTCTTAAGATTTCGGCTCGTTAGCAGCGCTTTTACAACTTGTTTTATGCGGATGTGCAGCTTTGCGATTTACCACTGCGCTGTTGTTGCTATTGCTGTTGGTGTTGTTATTGTTCTTGTTGTTGCTATTATTGTTTTTCCTGCCTGGCTTTAATTACTTGCATGCAAACAGAGCTTTCCTTAATTGAGGGGATGGCGTTCAGCATTATTAAAGAATTTTTCCATAAGTATTTGTGGGTAATCTTTTATAACGTTATTTGTAGGTATGCCCCGTGCGTAGTCAAATAGATTTATTGAAGGGGAAATCATATTAATCAAAAATATAGTACATGTTTTTATAAATTAGCGTACATTTAATTTTAGGAGGGGTCTAAGGTCTACTCGAGTTCGCATTTTGCGCATTGACGACTTGAGCGCGTGTATCAAATATCAAAATCACACATACAAAGAAAACGTTTAGTAGAAAAGAACTAGATTGAGCCGATTCACTTGATTGGGAGTTATGTATCTGTCGGAACAACGCCGAGAGAGGGGAATGCGCGGACAGGTAGATAAAGAAAATGCAACTGAAGCACACCAAATTTTCAAGCAAAAAGATTTCGATTTTAGGGGTGTGTTGAATGACACACATTCAAAGCGTTCGTACACGCACACCTACACAAACTTAATTGAAGCCAAAGCCAAATGCATTGTGTGGGCGCTGCACTAATGTGTCGTTGGGCCTTTCCACACCAACGATAATGAATGCCGGGTTGAGGCAATTAGCGAAAGTTACTGCAAACTATGAGTTGGAAGGAGAGGACAATCCTTTCTTTTAACATTAGCAACATATTTATACCTAAAATGCCCTTCTCGGCTGTAATTAAATCATTTAATTATAGATAATAAATAAATAAAAAAGTCATTAAAAACGAGAATATGGCTCAAAACAATGTGAGCGTACTCTAAATATGTTTTCTTTCAGCAGTACAGTGGACTCTCGCTTATCTAGGGCAACAGAATTCTTCTCCACTCAATAGACAGAATTATTTTCATTATAAAATACCCTTCCTCGGGTACAATTAAAGTCATTCAAAAAATAGAATATGACTCAAAGAAATGTGAGAGGTCTCTAAGCATTCTTTTTTCAAACGTACAGTAGACACTCGCTTATCTAGGATAATATAATCTCTACTCAAGTAAATAGACAGAATTATTCCAGTTGTTGAATTTTTGTTTTATTTTAGTTGTGTTGTTTTGGATTCTTTTAAAATGGTATTTTATTATTTTTTTGTGTATATTAATATTTTTAATTTATGTATGTATATATAAGATACAATATGTATATATGTATATGCTATTTAATATAATAATAAATAATGTAATTAATATATCTGCGCACTAGAAACGTTTAAAATCGAAAAGTGTTACATCGACAAAATAACAAATATTAATGATATTTAGTACAGACCGCACACATACAAACGTACGAGCATGCATGCAGGTATGTAGGAATATGCAAGCATTCATTTGTGGCCTATGCTTGTGCATCATTGTGTGTGTGTGTGTGTGTTTACGAATTGGGATGTGTGTGAGTTTGATGTAAAGATTCGTTAATATGTGGCAATCACTTTTTGATTTATATACACGGCTTTATGTATACAGTTTTCATTAGATTGAGACGTGGTACCACAAATATATATGGGTTAGTGTGTGTGAGGCTGTGTGTTGGTATATATGAGTTAGTGTAGGGAATGTGAGAGAGTCTGAATTATAGCATATTTATATAATATTTTTAGAGCTACTATTTGCAATCAATGTACAACATTAAATTTATAAATTTCAAAGAACACTTTTTGTTACATAATGTATGTATATATAAATATATATACATATATATACATATACATATATACATATCGATATATATAGGTATATGTATATATTGTTAAAACGGGTTTATTAATACTTTTTTCGAGTAAAATGCTTAAATATATATATATATATATATATATATATATATATATATATATATATATATATATATAATGTATGTATATGTGTATATAGCATATATAGATATATAAATGTATATGTATGTATATATAACGCTCATTCAAATCTAGAATCTGTTTTTCCTTCGAATGTAGATTAAAATCAGTGAAGCAGTTTTTTCTGTTTTCTATTTTGAAATTATTTGTTTAAATATTTTTTAGTAATTCAGTAATTTTTTCGATTTTTACTACATTACAACATTTATAACTTATTTACTTCGCTTATATATAAAAACTATGTAAATTTTAAAATGTAAACAATTTATTGAATTTCTCGCTGTGTATAACTTAACTCGGCTATTATTAATATATATGTAAATATTTGTATAAATGATAACTGTTTAAGTTAAGCCATATTAAAAATTCTCCATGGAATTGGTTTGGTTTTTAGTCTCAACGAACGTTAAAACGGTAGCGTGTATTCTACAAAAACTATCCTACTATCTCGCATAAAAAATTCAACACTTTCGTTACTTGTAAAAACGTCCTTATATTGCTTAGTTTACTGAAAAATCGATGCAGGAATTCTCGTGTGTATATGGATGTGTGTGCAATTGTGACTTGTATGGAATACAACTTGTATGACACCAACAGAAAAAAGACACTAAAAATCAAAAGTGTTCTAGTTGACCTTGATTTCAATACAGTGTAGACTCGCTTAAGCGGAAGGGCTCCATGAGTTTAAAGCAGTATGATCACAAATTAAAAAAATTCGTTTACAAACTACAGAAAAAGAATAAATTAAATAGATAATCTCTCTAATAACTAATTTAGTAACTTGACAAAGAATCTGTGTGTGGTAGCGAGTCAACACTGTACTTAAATCAAAGCCGACTATAACCGTTTTTAGTTGATGAATATAACTGTTTTTATATTTCAGTGTCTTTGACGCAGACTTCAGTCAAAACGTAAAGGAAATACACGCAAGTGTGCTAAACTCACAACAAAGTTCAACAAAAAACAATTTGTAAATAACAAATTTGTATATTCAACTGCACCTGTTTGAGGAAACACTTCTTTCTGCCACTGAGCAAAGTGCTCCTTTAGCGGATTGCTGCCTTTATACATGCGCATAAAAGTATGTGACGCTTTTTGTAGCAAAAATTCGCAAGCAGCTTCATTCAACGAAGTTGAATTTTTCGTTTTTGTGCTACAATTTGAAGCAGTTACAGTTTGTGATAAACAAACATTATGGTTTAACCGCGCCTATTTTATTATTAATGGGCGAATTTATTTGCATACGCTTAAAGGGGCTTGTAGTGTACTGTTTGTGTGTGTGTGTAGAGGTATGTGCTTTATGGAATGAGAGGTTATTTTGGGGTTAAGCTAGAAATGCTATGCAGCGCGGTTTGATTACATTGAGACATTACTTTCATTGAAATTATTCGAATTGAGAACTATATTGATAAGCAAATTTAGCGATATCCCAGCTGCCAGGCAGAACAATAATACAGTATGTTGCAAAGCACAGACAACAACAATTAAGGTGAATAATGGTGAATATCTTCGCCCTTGCATATTGATCGTGCGTTCGTAACTAGGCACCACAATAGTGCAGTGCTACGTGGTGTGTTTATGCGTACGAGGAATTTTCGTATACCTGAAAATTCACCGCTCACCAGAAGAAGAACGCTCAAACGTATTTTAGCGTACTGACCCACTAACCAGCATTTTAAATTTACGAATTTTATGTTAATATTTGTATTTGTTAAAAACAAATTTTATATTAGATTTTATTGGTCTTTTCTTCATTTTTATTATACAAATTTCATTTCAAATGTGACGAAAACTCTGGTCCTGGTCAGTTGTGCTGTGGTGACAAATCAACTATTCTAGCAGCGTGACAATTGCCAACAAATTTGGCTTGTGAAAGCCAGAGGCACTTACTAGAAACATATATTTACTCCTCCCTGCGTATTTTGTATAATAGAATGCAAAAGGCAAATTGGATATCTCTGTGAATATATGTTTCTGTAATTACTCCGTTTACAATAATCTTTGAAGTGTTCCTCATAAAATATCGTATAAAAGGCGGTTGGAATTTCGTAAATGTCCATTAATCAACTAGGAAAGCAAAGGCACCGGTATTTCGCTGTTATAATCCGTACCGTAACACAGTTTACGTGCTATATGAGCCTCCCGCCACATTTGTCTTTGTGGCATTATCGGTTGACCTGTTTTCCGTCAGTGAAGGTCATTGCGCCACCCACCCTGTAAGCAGTGATTTGCTGGCAAAGCTATATAAAGTAGTAATATTTTACTGGTTTTCCTGTAACCACCATTTAAGACTTCAGCTAGTTACACTTTGGAATTCTCGTCTGTAATTCTACTCTGGCATCCTCATGTTATAGTCACCGTACTTCCAGCATTACTGGGAGCATTGCATTTCTAGCTTTACTTTGAGTCTCATTATTTGGATTAGTTGTGTAATGTGAGTGACTTTGTAGGTATGGTCTTAATCTATATGCTGCCTTCTCTGCTCGGTTTTTCTTACACTTGATATTGTTGTTTTTAAATATAAATTAATTAAATCTACTAGCTTTATTTTAAATATATACGCCTACTCGCTTGTAAATACATTATTTAAAATGGTGTAAAGTATGAGGTAATGTTTTAAAATTGCTTAACGTTACATATATACTAGAGGTGTATATGCGGATGTATGTATATTATGTACATATATATAAATTATAAAAATACCATACATAATCAGTTATCGAGTGAGTAGTGTAAATGTCCATAAAAACCGTTGCCATTTACGACTTCTTAACTTATTTTTTATGCATTTATTACACAATGCAATTTGTTTGAGACTGTTTAATAGAGTGTATAGATGTGTGTGTGTGTATATGTATGTTTGCGTGTGTAGGGTAATGTGTTTATGAGTGTGTTATGAGTACATTATATAATAAGCATACACAAACATGTATAATCTAGATTAGCGTGTTTGTAAAACTTGTTCAGAATAGCTTTATAACGATTGCGCATTTGCGTGTTTCTTTTACAAATACAATCTAATTAAATATTAAAACATGTTTTTTGGTTTTTACCGAAAATTCTCTTTTGTTTTTTGCTTTTGAAAATAGTAATTAAACATATCTTGAAACGATCATGCGGAAATTTAAAATTATGTTGTGGTTTTTCCTTTTTTTTCCACTCACGTGTGTAAATATAATTTGTTTATTTATTTATTTATAATATTTTTTTTTGTTAATTTTATTTATTTTTAGAAATTACAAGCCAAAAAGTGTATTAGGCGCTCAAAGCTGAGGAGTTACAAGTCGAAGCAAATTAGGAGAGACGAGTTGAGTTACAAGTTTAAGTGTGAGTTATTTCAGTGTGAGTAACAAGTTTGACTTTGAGTTTGAGTGGAGAGCTCATGAAAGAGTGAGAAGGAACTTGAGCTTAAGCTAATGCGGGACCTCAGACGGTGTATTAATGTCTGGCATCTAATTTCCTTGGCAAATTGAAGCATTATATTGCGACACCTTAGCTCTGAACGCCCCATACGCGTTAAAAAGGTTATTAACTGAAATAAAATTATTAATTTATTATGTAAAAATGTGTTTGTAATTTTATTTTTTTTTCTTTTTTTAACTAACAACTTTAAAATATTGTATAATTTAAAAATCTGTAAAATATGTCTCTGCTTAGCTACTTTCTATCGTTTTGTATCCATTTAATTGCTTTTCGTCTTTTCATTTGTTTATCTACAAATATTAAAATATTTTTCTGTGTTCGGTATTTCATTTTATTATTATTATTTAATTTATTTCATTTAATTTGTGTATATTTTTTTAACTTTTTACATTCGACTTGTATGCTAACGCAATTATTATTATTTAATTAACTATTCTGCAAGTGTCGTTCATCAGTTTCGGTTGATATTCTATGGATTTCTAGTATATTGCTTATTTTCATTAAAACTTTCCGTTGCCTTAAAATTTTATGAAGTACTTTTATTTACAATAGATTACGAGTAGTTCGAGAATATCGAGTATATCGAGTATCTATATAAAAACATGCAAGTAATCGAGTAGTTGGATTTAAGAATTGTTTACACATTTATTGGCAGTATTTTGTTTTGTTGCTTGTTTGCAAGTTAAGGAAAAATGTATTTCTATGAAAATATTCGATGCCAAACGTTGAGAAGAGTAAACAAATAAATAAAACGCTCTTTTTATGAAGATCGCTCTTTTATTTTCACATGATTACTCATGTTACATAAATAAATAAACGTTCGTTCATATGTTTATAAAATGTGAATTCGCAGTAGAGTTTTTGAAGGACTCCAACTGACGAGAGTGAGTTGGAGGCGCATTGAGAATGCCGGCCTAAGGAGGGCTTATGAAACTGGTATTGTCGACGCGAGGACATGGTTTAAGAATGTGGCTAGGCTAGTTAGTCTTGTGAAGGCTCGTCGAACAACCTGGCCCCTGACCTATCGTAGGGCTTACTATATATGAAAAGTAAGTTCTGATCGCTTATATACTAAACTCGGATGGGATGATGTTTGTATAATGAAAAAGTGTGGTCCAATATTGAGAATGGATTGGATATTTCACTGATGAAAGTTTCTTATTATGATTATATTGGTAAAGAGCCACAAATCTCTTTGAAAGAAGAAAAACTTAAAAACTTTGTGTTTACTTTTTTTCGCAACAGTTTATATGATAAACAATTTTCAAGCGACGCAAGATTTCTATATAGAAAAAAGCCTTAGAAAATTGCGTGCAAATATGCAGTCTAAGTTCTAAATGAGTAACTGCTTTTAAAACTATGAATTGTGGGTAGATTATGCGAGCGAAAAGGGAAGTTGATATTCTTTCCTTGTGCTTTTCATCATCTGTTTGAGGGGACCTACTTCTCAAAAGAAATTTCAAGCTAGAACAAAGTTCACCTAAGAGTGTTGTAATGAAACAAGGTAAAAGTAACCGGTTACTTTAACTAGTAACAAAATTTGCTCTAACTAGTAACACAACTCAGTTACTTTTGATGTAACTAAATAAATTTTCATTAAATAGTTGTATTTTCAGTGCTAACGCATACATTGCTTGAAATTTGGAACCAACTGAGTGCATTTTTTATTGCTCGAGTAATTATTGGCAGCACTGACAGCACAGCGCCAAACCAGTGTTGTGATGAAACTAGGTAAAAGTAGCCGGTTACTGTAACCAGTGACAAAACACAGTACCCACTCAGTTACTGTTCGGATAACTAAAAACATTTTCATTAAAAAGTTACATTTTCTATGTTGCAGCTCATAAATTCTTAATTGAGTGCATTTTGTACCACTCGTTGAGTGACTGACACCATTCTTTCGAGCGGTGAATGGAAAAAGTACTTTTTTGCAACGTTCCTCGTACCTAATTCGCACTTGTTCCTAGCTACATTTAC